>CM075066.1:74363352-74972240 GCA_037428765.1 Rubia yunnanensis | reverse complement strand
AGAAAAAAAAACCTAATTTGCACCATGGCGATGTTTCCACTGGGACGATCGGCGCCACCTCGTTCTCTTATCTTCTCCCTTTCATCAAACGGTGATGCCAATATGGTGGAGCCTAAGGCTGATCCCTCTTCCCTTCCATCATACACTTAAGCCCTGAAAGATGAGCTTCAAAAAGTCCTCATAAACCTGCCTAAAAATCCAATCTCTAGACCCTCCTTCACTCCAAAGATCCCGATTGAACACTTAGGGGAGTCGAGTCTGCATTTTTTCGATGAAGAATGTATCAAACTTGAAGAATCACTGAAATGGACTCTCGTCGAAAAATTCTCGAGAAACATACCCCAAGTGGAGAAGCTCCAAAAGGATTTTCAAACTGCAGGCTTCAAGGGACACACTGAGATCAATCTTTTGGACAACAAACAGGTTTTAATTCATTTTTCGATTCTAGATGATTATTATAGATGCTGTATACACAAAATCTGGAACTTCGGTTCTTATTCTACTCGAATGACAAAATGGGTCGCTAATTTTAACCCCCATGCTGATTCCCCAATAGCTCCTGTTTGGATTGCTCTTTATGGTCTACCCCACTAATTCTTTGATTATTGTGCTATGATGTCTATTGGAAATTTAGTTGGTAACCCTGTTTGTGTTGATAAAGCAACCCTAAATTGAACTAGACCACATGTTTCTCGTGTCTGTGTGGAAATTGATGTCACCAATCCCCTCCTTGGAAGATTATGGTTGAGTTTTCGAGATGTAGGTTTCTGGCAGTACATTGAATATGAAAGGCTTCAACAATATTGCATTAATTGCCTCAAACTAGGGCACTCAGTTTCTATGTGCAGATATGATAAAAATATTGAAAATTATACTGCCTGGAGACCAAAAGATGACTAAGTCCAACCACAAAGGTGAATAGGAGATGGTCAAAGGTAATGTGGTTGGCAAATCCTCTTCCTCTAGTATATCATCAAAAGAAAATATTTATATACCAATCATGAAAAAAAAAAGACTAACCAATCTGTTCAAGTGCCACAGAGTGAGAAAAAAATAGGTGGATAAGTCACAGGAAGAGGAGGATCAAATTGCTCAGGAGAAATCTCAAGCTAAAATAGTAAGTTCTGAAGTGTTGATCCCTTATCAGGGATCACAGGTTCCCCCCAATCCCCCTACTGAAATGGTTGTCTCACCTGTATCTGCATAAAATGAGAATTATTCTGACAACTCTTCACATCCTTCACTGACTAATATGTCTATTTTCCACGCTGCTGAAACTGTGTTACCTAATGTTATGTCTTCTTCTATTAATATGCATCCTTCATTATCTACTCAAACTGTAGTTTCCACTATCAACTCTGCTCAATATGCTCCTACTATTTTCCCTGCTTAGAATGTAATTAGTGATAATAACATGTAACACCCTGAATTGCATGCTCCTTATTCTATGCCCGTGAAAATAGAGAATAAGCTATCACTCAGAACATTAACAGATGAATCTAAAGCTGAAAGCTTAATGGTCCATAAGAACCAGTTAGAAACCCTAACTGTTAATGAAGATAATGAACTCGGTTATGAGCCTAAGGACATGAACACCAACCAGCAGGAGTTCATTGAAATCAATGGTAGAGATTCTCCCCTACTGACTTCAAACAAGTCAAAGACCAAGAGATTAGAATGGCTAAACAATGATCACTCTGAATATAGCCATCATCTCTCGGAATCTGAAACATTAATCAACTTTTCAAAAATCAAACAAAATCTAAAGGAGTCTAAAATAAAATTTGACTCTCTTTTAAAGAATGCCAACATACATGCAAGTAACTCAGATCTGACTCAAAAAGATGAATCTTCTGATGCCTCTCAACTTCAGACTGAGATGAACATGAAAACTAGAAGATACAGTAAGAAGGATTACACCTCCACTCTAAAAACTATCTTAACAAGATCCACATTGAATTCCAACAAAATTGTTTGATGATGAATCTGAACATTTTATTGTGGAATGCAAGGGGAATTGGAAATAATCTAACACAAATAAGATTAAAATACATTAAAAAAAGATTTAAACCATCTATCATTGCAACTATAGAACCAATGATTAGGAACGAAGCCATCCAGGAAATTTCAACAAAGATAGGTTTTAAAAATTACTTTAACATTCCATTAAATAAGATATGGATTTTTTGGGAAGAACTGTAAATCTTAGCATAATTAATGCGAGGATCAAATGATCTTTACTAAAATCGGTCATTCATCCCTTGATAAGGAGTATTTGATTGGTTTTATTTATACTGACAATAAAACAGATAAAACCTCTCTGGGAATCCATTTTGGACTTCAAACAAAAACCTTTATGCATCATGGGAGATTTCAATGTCATTGAGAAACAAGAAGAATACATTGGGCCATCAACTCCAACCTGAGAGTAATTAAAAACTTTCAGAATTTCATAGCCGAGGTCAATCTATCTACTATTAACACTGCTGGAAACTTGTACACATGGACATGTATGAGGTCCAAAGGAAGGGTATGGGAAAGAATTTATGGAGCACTATCTAATCATCTTTGGGACTCTATCTTTCCATTAACCTAAGTACAAACCCGGCCAAGAGATCAATCAGATCATTCCCCGCTGATTTTAAAAATTTCAATCCAATTAACCTTAACTAAGCCTAAGTCCTTTAAGTTCCAGAACTGTTGGACTTCACATCCAGAATTCCTGAACTTAATACAAACAACATGGAATATAACAACAAGTCTGACAGGTTTGAAAAAGTTTTCTATCAAACTGAAAAACACAAAATGGCCCTAAAACAGTGGAATAAAACTGTTTTTGGCAACATTTTTGATAGAGTAAAAAATGTTGAAGAAGTTTACTCAATTGCTGAGGAAAACCTTCAACAAAATGAAAATATTGGAAACTTAATAAAATTTAATAAAGCTAAAGTCGAATTCACATTGGCCCTTAAAAACCAAGAAATGTTTTAGAAGCAAAAATCAAGACTAAAGTGGCTTAAAGAAGGAGATACACATTCTAAAAAATTTCATCTTCAAGTCAAAGATAAATTCAAAAGACAATCCATTTCATCAATTAAATATGGCAGTGGCAATTGGCTGTATGAACAAGCTTTAATAGGGTATGAAAAAATTACATTCTTCTTAGAACTACTTCAAGAAGATAACTATGATATGTCTGGCATTAATACTGATGTATTGTTAGAAAACATTCCTTCCATATTATCTGATTCGGCCAATGAATCCTTAACAAAACAAACAAACCAAGAGGAAATCTCATTAATTCTTAAGGAAATGGATAGTGATTCTACCCCTGGTCCAGATGGATTCTCAGGATTCTTATATAAACACTGCTGGTCCATAATCAAAGAAGATCTAATAGAAGCAATAAATGATTTTTTGAATCTATAATCCATACTAAGAGCCAATTCTGCAACACTAATCAATTTAATCTCCAAAAAGGATGTTTGCTTCTCATTCAAAGACTTTAGGCCAATAAGCCTTTGTAGTTTTGTCAACAAGCTCCTAACCAAACTGATCACACACATACTAAAGCCTATTTTAAAAGATATAATCTCACCAGAACAAACTGCCTTTGTTTGTGAGAGAGAATTGGCTGATACTGTACTCCTAATGCAAGAAATGTCTAATTATATACATTCCAACCATCCTGGAATAAATATGATTATAAAATTAGACATGATTAAAGCATTTGACGGAGTCTGATGGGGTTTTCTATCAATTTTTAGCAAAGATGGGATTTTCTAACCGTCTCAATCAGCTAATTATAGGAATCTGAAGGCTGCTTTCTTCTCAATGTTGGTAAATGGAGAATGCTTTGGATTTTTTATGCTTCCAGAGGTTTAAAGCAAGCGGATCCTCTATCCCCTATGATTTTTATTTTAATGGCAGAAGCCATATCCAGAAATATAAACTTCTTGTTCCATATGCAGACATTGGTCACTGTAAACTCCCAAAGCCAATGAAAACAGTAACACATATGTCCTTTACAGATGACACTGCTATTTTCATGAAATGCTCTAAATCTGGACTTAAAAAACTTATGGGATTTATAAAAATATATGAAAAAGCTACAGATATATTTTGAGAAATCTTCTTATTATTTATCCATGCATGCCAGTCCCAGATTGGAAGCAGTAATCAAACAAGAAACTAAAATAATTACTGGTTCCCTTCCATTTAAACATTTGGGATGCATAGTCTATACGGGAAGGAACAAAAATGTATGTTACCAAAACCTGTTAGACTCTATTAATCTTAAGATTAATTCTTGGCAAAATAAGATGTTAACTCAGGCTGGAAAACTCATTTTAATAAGACACATTTTGTCCACCATTCCCTTACACATTCTCACAGTCTTAAAATCTACTCAACACATAGTTAATAAGCTACATAAAATGTTTGCTAAATGCTTGCGGTACAGTCAAGATACAGTAAATAACAAAAGCAAAATATGGAGAAGTTACACTAAGCTAACTACTCCAAAAGAAGAAAATGTACTTAATCTAAAAGACATTAACATTTTGACTAAAAGTTTCTCTTTAAAATTATGGTGGAAGATGCAACAAGGAGTCTCCCTTTGGCCAAAATTTATGTGGTCTACACTAGACAATAAAAAGAACACAAGATCTCGGAAACGAATAATTGAGATCCAAGAAATTGCAATAATAACTCATTTGTGCAAATTGGAAATGGAGAATCCTCTTTGTGGTTTGCTAATTAGACAAAATTGGGCCCCCCTTTCTCAGTTTTGGACTTCAGAAGAATACATGGTACTGCCATAATTACCTATTGTAGAATTTTTGGTAGATCAGAACCATTATGTGTAGGTCTTTCAAAACATTTTTCTAGATAATATCTTTACAATCCTCAAAGTAGAGCATAAAATCTTTCCAGGATATAAGATACACTAGTTTGGAAAGACACTGAGCAAGAAGACTTTACTCTGAAATCTGCATATGAGCTTTTGAGACATAGGAAGGACAAAGTTTCATCATTCAAATATCTATGGTCACCCTTTTTGCCTCAAAATATTTTCTTATGGAACTGGAGACTTTTAAACGGGCTATTACCAATGCATGATGTTCTAGAAGACTTCAATTTTAATATGCCATCTAAATGTTGTTTCTGCAATAATGATAATGATGATATCCATCATGTTTTTAGCTTATGTTACTTTTCAATTAGAATCTAGTCTTTCATAGAAAATACTTTTCAAATCCTACATTCTGAAAGCAGCATACTTTGGAACAGATTATTTTATTACTGGAATCTGAAAGTTAAAAACAAAGAATTTGGTCTAATCATTAAAGCAATTCCTTGCATTATATCATGGTTTCTATGGTGTGCTAGATACAGATTTCTATTTGAGGGGATTAAATCTGATTTCAAATCTGTTGCTATTTAGATACTGAGCATAGTGAATGATATACTGTTAGCACATAGGTTCAAAGCAATACAAAATCTATCTTCTGCATATCCAACTTTGGTCATTGGCCATAAAAGGGTAGAAATTTGAAAGAGCCAGTGGCTGTTTCCTGGCTTCCTTCAAATTCTTTCAAACTTAACTCGGATGGATCTGTACTGAACAATGGACAATCAGCGATAGGTTGGATTTTAAGGGACAAAAATGGAAAACTTATTCTTTCTAAGGCTAAAACTATTCCAAATTGTTCCATCATCGAACCTGAAGCTCGAGATGTAGATCAAGGTTTTAAAATGGCTAGAACTCAAGGGATAAGGAAATTACAACTCGAAACTGATTCATCAATACTGGTAAAATTCTTAAGGAGAGAATGGAAAGTTCTATGGTGTTGCATTGAAGTGGTAAGAATAATCTGGCAACAAATGGAACAGATGGAAACACCATCTCACATACATGTAAAGAAGCTAACTAAGTGGCTGACTCTTTAGCCAAGCTGGCCTCTTACATGCAGGTGAATCATCTCTTCTCCTTTATAGAGCTTCCAAAAGATATACATGGTCAAATTAGATTAAATGAGATTAGTTTTCCCTATACTAGAAGTAGGTATACCGATTTTATTGATGTTTTTGGTTTATAGAATTTTTTTTGTAGAACCAATTACTACTCCCCTTTGCTCTATTTTGACAGGTACCGATGCACATGGGAGGCTGGGATGTGATAAAGCAATCTTCTTCAAACACTCCTCAAAGAATTATATGTCTGCTTCATGGAGCTTACATCTACTCATGAACAATGTAGGGCATGCACTGGAAACCTCAAGCTCATACTGAGAGCTGAATCAAACAATGAAATAAGAAGCAGAACTCAATATTTCTTCCTCGGTGCTTCATGAGTAAATCTCTTCAGGGGAAGAGATTTGCAAGTGACCATTATGAGAGACCACCTTTTTTTTGTCGACATAGGGGTGTGAAGGCAAAAAAGTGGAAGGCCATAATGGATCTTGACTTTGGGTTAGGACCATTTTCTTCACCGAGTTAGGGGTTAGAAGTGAAGGATTTGGGATCAAGCTATATGTACTTAGTTTTTCCACGATCATATTGCTTAGTTGTACACCTAGAAAACTCAACTTTGTAATCATGTTGTCTTTTTGACCCAGGGAGCCTACTATATATACTCCCTCACTTATGTGAGTATTTTCATAAAAAAAGTACATTAAGGGACGAAATACTTAGTAATTATAATAAAAAGATGTAAAATAAATTAAAATGAGTTCTTTGACAAAAGTGAAAATTTTGATACTAGCTAGTATCAAAATTTTCCAACATTTTAATTATCGGAACATGAGCATGGTGTAATTGTGGAGATGTGGTGATAAAGCCGAAGCCAAGAGGTTTCTCCGTCTGCCCATTCCCTTGCAAAAGGGGTACATATTGCCTCAAAATGTTTGTTTTTTTAAGCAAAGTGTTCTCATTCTCATTAAAATTATATGATCATTAAATTTGTATGATACGTTTAAGTCGCATAACTAACAGGTAATTGGGCCTGATTTAGAGGTAAACCACACTCTCTAAAACTCGGAGGTTCAGGTTCAAAATACATCCCCTTCAAGAATTGTGAATATTAGAGCAATTTCTTGATGGAGATTACCCAGCGTCATGGGATCGTGTTGGTGGTCCTTATTGTGGTTTTCCAACCTGCAGGTGGTTCGATAATGCTGATATCATGGTGGTTTTAGTTTTGGTAGAAATAGTTTATTCGTTATGCATCGTTTGAGTGTTCTAAGGAGGGCATCCCTAGCTATTCAAATGAATGGAGTTTCAGACTCCACTGAACTTCAATAGATTCAATGGTGGTATCTCCTAATTAAGTCATAGATTAGGATGTTAATATGTAGTGTGGTTTCTTATATGTAATCTTTGAAAAAAAAATTAAAGCCACATAACTAACAACTATAACTACTCTTGTTCAACTTTCTATGTCCGAACATATTCTTTGGCTCATACGCAGTGGGGTGAATCTCCCACAAAGGAACCTATCGAGAGGTCCTTATGTCATAGTGGCAGTCTGATGCCTGATGCGCACCTCCAATTTACATCTTCACCAGGTTGCAATAACTCTAACTTTTGAAGAGGTTGTGACTGGATTTCTCCAATTAGCGGTGGAAAGTTCTTGTTGGGGGTATTTTGAGGGCAATTCCGTTTTGTTTTGAACCAATATGGTAATGCATGCCTCAATATTTATTCAATGTTGACCAGATTTATCCTCAATGGGTTGCCACAACTCCATAGTTCTGATTTTGTGAACCTTTTTGGAGGTTGTCGCAGGATTTCTCCAATAAACACAGCGGGACAATATCTAAATCTCACCGAAGTCACGAGAGCACCAATTGCACACCAAGAAAAAAATAATAAAAATAGCTAATACAAGTTAACCTAAACCCCTGGATTTCGTAAGTGGAGTGAATGTTTTAACGTGGGGCTTCAATTGTATATCCAATCCCTTTCTTTGTTTCCATACCCATCTCTCCGATTAGCTTTAACTATGTCTCTTTTACGCTTGATAGCCTCTTCTACCTCAGCGTATATTTCCACGGTATCCTAAAGCTACTGAATAGTAGCTGGAGTGTTTTCCACAAGCTTCGCATATAACTTCCTACCAATTATGTCAATCATATACCCAAAGATGACCATCGAGTCAGTTTGGTCTATGAAATCTAAGCTCTCATCTATAGCGCCGATTGAAAGTTGATGTCGACTCATTATACTTCTAACAAAAAATCAACACATTTGCCACCGACTTAATGAACTTTTTCAACTGGCAGAAGCGAGCAAGTAGGATTCAACCAAATGCATGGTAATCATTGAGTTGTCATCTCGGTAAAGACTCGAACCATTGTAAGGATTTCCCCTTGAGGTAGGATCTCATTAATTTGCACCTAACATTAAGAGGGACATCTCGTAACGCTATGAACTGTTGGTACGTCATCAAAACTTTTCCTGGATCGGTCACCTCATCGTTCGTAGGAACAATATTTGGAAGTTTCTGCATCGAATTCCAAGGAGTGACCCCTAGGAAAGTATGAATGATGAGGAATCTGCTTATCCATTCTTGTTGATCATGGGTTCTAACTCCATATCAATGGAACTGAGGTTTTTGTCTTCCATTGGCCTCTCAGATCTAAGAGGTGGCACCCAAGCATTGTTTAAGTATGTGTTGGCCAAACTCACTAGCACCCACGCTCCTACTGGGGCTATGTGAGATGGCAAAGTCACCCAGGCCAAAGACTGAATCATTAGACTGTTGAACGGATCCGATCTTGGGTGCTGCAGCATTGGCCCCTTTCATGGTGGGTAAGATTATAGAAAGGTCACAATGTTGACCACGACCGACCATTGATAAACCTACTGCGACGAGTGAGTGGTTACACCAAGGTTTAGGCCAGCTTAACGTACACCATTGGAACATGCTATAATATCGATAGTTGTACATGTTGTAGTTGCTATAACATCAACACTTGTATATGTGCCGATGAATGTTCCTGCGATATCTGTGTCTGCATCTACAATAGTACTTGCATCAGTGCCTGCATCTACACATGCAACGATGTCGATGGCGGTACCTGTATCGACACCTACATATACATCTGTGTGAGACCTGGCACTCCCAAGTATTTAGCAGGAGTACCAAATAGCATCCCATTGGCGAAAAAGGTTGTGACGTAATTGGTGTCAAGATTTTGTGATGGACAAACAATGCCTCCCCGTAGCCTGGACCTCCTCCATTTTTGTTGCGGCTACATGACTATGTTGTTCATGCATGAACTTGTTAAAGTCCACTGAATTATGTAGAATAAATTCTTGCCCCACAACTAATTCTTCATAATCAAGTGATGTCGTTTATATCTATCCTTGGAGTTTCCATCCTCTTGAGTGACAGGTATGACTATTACTTCGGTCGTAACTGGATTGGTAGGTGGTGTCGTTGTTTCGCAAGTAGTTGTTGGCAGTGGATCACATACTGGCGAGGATCAGCTGTTGATGGTGGATCAACCGTTGATGGTGGGCTGGAAGTCTCTTGAAGCACCTCTGATCCGTCGGTGCGACTAGATGCTGCTTGCGATTTACTTTTGCGTGTAGTTATTTTCTTAGGCGTCGTTGAACAAGGTGCACATTTATTAACAATCATGTCTCACCGAGCGTGCCAATTTATGCAAGATGAACACTGATTTGATGGTCAGATCTTACTCCTAAGCGCTAAACCTATAAGACATAGCCCTCATCGTGCCAGTAGGAGACTCTCTGATGCTAAAATTAGACCAAAAGTGCTTAATATGAGTATCATGAATATAATGAATAAAACTGAGGCATATCGCGATATTTACAGGGGCTGGTCCCTAGAAGCTTTTTTAATCATGCTGGAATTAATATGTACATTCCATGTAGGAATAAATGTCTTACCATAATTAAGTTGAGTTAATATATTTGCTATTCCACAAATATATTTGGAGAGAGAGTATGTTTTTCTAGGTAGATTGGAGATAAGAGATCTTCAATTTGTATTGGGTAACATCTTAGTGGTAATAGTAGAATATAGCTGCATGAGTTGTGAGTTTCAACCCAACCATTATTTGAATAATTTTTTTGTTTCAACACTTTTTAAATATGAAAATATTTAATTATTTTGCATCCATTCATTTTTTTTATATAGTTCATTCAATTCAAACAACTTTATTAATATTTTTAAAACTATTATATTATTAAATGATGCGTCAATATAAGGTGATCTGAAGGAGTAGAACCAATTTTGAGATGATATTCTTCACTTTAACTAGGAATGTAATGAAATGACGATAAGTGTCAAATTTAAATCAAAATTAAATTAAGATTAGAGAGGGGTAAACAGAATATTCTTTCTTAGAATAGGTGATGATAACACTTGAAAAGGCAACAATAATTGAGTAGGTAGAAATCATCTGGGAGTAGCCCAGTGGCCAGGGCATATGTCCGCCATAGGAGCACCTCACGTTCGAATTCGACCTGGACAGTTTTTGAGATTCAGTCTCCAATTACATCGTGTTAGGTGTAAGAGCCTCATTTCGTGTGAGTTGTGTGAGAGTCTCACCCCACCTTTGTGTGAGTTGTGTGAGAGTCTCACCCCACCTTTGTGTGTGATACAGGGGAGCCTCACCCCTTTTATGTGGGGCAACGTGAATTTATAATGAGAATGAGTCCGAATATTTATTTCTAAAAAAATAAAATTGAGTAGGTAGAACATGATTCCCACATTTGTGTGTGATACAGGGGAGACTCACCCTTTTATGTGGGACACGTGAATTTATAATGAGACGGAATATGAATATTTGCTTTTAAAAAAATAAAATTGAGTAGGTAGAACATGATCCCCGTTAATGGTGACAGCTTGATAATCTTTTTCCTTGTTTTTTTTTCTTCTGAAAAGCCTGTCTTGTTGGGAGATGGACCGGATGGACCGGAATATTTACTTATCTACTGCCCATTCCATTCACTTCACGTTCGGCGTTCCCAATCCCAACACGTGTTTCTCGATTAACCGACAATTATCACCAAATTCTATTTTGTACCATCCATTACGTACAAAACATTGTACTCCCTAGTCCTTTAATATTGACTTATTTATTAGGATGATTTTTTGAGTCGGTAAAGTCACGAGAAAGGTAATCTTTCTATATATTTATAAAATTATAAGATTAAATAGATAATAAAAGGTAAAATATCTTAGTTATAAGGATGAAATTTTATTATGTAGTAGTTATAAATATTATAATCTGATTCATGCCACAAAAAAAAATTATTTTCATTTATTACAATTTGCACTTTAAACATTAATCTTTTTATGTGTTATGGAAAACCTATTTTTCAAGAGACAGACTCTTTTGAGTTAAGGGTCGAAAGTGCCAACATTCTCTACAAAATTCGAAAGTGCAATTATAAATCCTATTATTTGGTCGAAAGTGCTAATATAACCTTGTCAATCTGAATTTGATTGGAAGAAACGGAGGACTTCATTCAGTGACCCCGCGATCGCCCTTGAACGTTAGAATAAGGTAAAGCTTGAAGATAAGTTTTGTACTCTATTAATTTCTCAGTCCCTCTAGTCAGGTGGGCACCGACCAATCTTTCGACTAGATCCCCCTGAAAACCGTATGTGCGGGTCTCACCGCATGCGGCTAACACTATTCGAGGTGGAAAAAAATAAAAAAGGAAGAGAAAAAAGAGGACAAAAAAAAGCAATAAAATCACTATCATACCCTCAATTTTAAAAGGCAAAGTCTTGGGAAAGACGGTCTTTCTATAGGCTTATGTAAAGACGGGTTTGATTAGAATAATAAAAGGTAAAAGGTCTTAGTTGCAATATTAAAGTTTTAGTATGAAACATGTAGTAGTTATAAAATTTATAACCCGGTTCATGCAACCCGAAAATTTTATCTTAATTTCTTCTAATTTACACTTTAAACCTTGGTCTTTCCATAACTTATGGAAAGACCATCTTTCAAGAGACGGACTCATTTTAAAAAATTTAAAAATAAAAATCTGAAAAGGAAAACTCTAGTCTTCTTCCCCCAAAACCCTACCCCTTTAATCTTCTTTCACCCAGCGTCATTCTTCCCCAAAACCCTAACCTAATGAAGATGACGCCCATTTCTTTGGCCATTTCCTTATAAAGAGCATTGGTCGCAGATCTGAGGCCCGAATGGAGCGGCGGAGGAGTTAACCTTAAGCTCAGCGGCGGAGGAGTTAATCGGCGGCGGAGGAGTTAATCGGCGGCGAAGGAGCTAAGCTTGACGGCGGAGGAGTTAACCCTAAGCTCGGAGACGGAGGAGGAAAGCTTGACGGCGGAGGAGTTAAATTGGTGGCGATCGATGAGTTAACCTAGGCGGCGGCGGAGCCCTAAGCTCAGCGACAGAGGAGGTAAGCTCGAAGGCGGAGGAGTTAAATCGGTGGCGATCGATGAGTTAAATCGGTGGCGATCGATGAGTTAACCTAGGCGGCGGTGGAACCCTAAGCTCAGAGACAGAGGAGGTAAGCTCGACGGCGGATGAGTTAAATTGGTGGCGATCGATGAGTTAACCTAGATTTACTAGTATTGAAGGTTTGTTTTTATCTGATCTGTTTTTGTTTCGTTGTTCTTGTATTAGAAGGCCCATACAAATCGCTTTTTACATGTGTGTTCTATGGCATATGCTGTGTTTGTTGGCTTTTCAGTTATTGATCGGTTGGTTGAGGATCTGAGGTGCTGATCTTAAATCTATGTTTTTATAACTACAGATGCAGCCAGATTCCGGCAAATCCATATTCTGGCGGTGGAGCGGCGGCCGTTGGTTGTGGCAGAGCAGCTGTGGAGTGAGTTGAAGAAATAGAAGAAACCTATAGGTAATTTTGTCATTAAATTTTTAGGTTTAATACTATAGATATTTTAGTCCTTTAGGTTTGGTCATGCTGAAAAATACTAAGTCAACGCTGAAATAGTGCTATAAGGTTATATCGGCACATTTGATGCAAAAGTTAGAATTATAATAGCAATTTTAAATTATATAGGGTTATATTAATATTTTTTGAAAATAATATGGTTATATATATATATATATATTTTACCCATTTTTTTATATTGGCCGAATCCTTTTTTTTGGCAAATACTAATTAATTTCAGCCATCTAATTTACTTTTCACACTTTCAACTTAACTTTCTCCACCCATTTTATTTTACAAAAATATGTGTGCCCGTGAGTAGGAGCCAATATTAAGGGACTAGGAGTAAAACATATTAACAATAAACTTTCTAATTATTCTTAGGAATAAATGCATAAATAACCCTCTCAAATTTGGAAAGTGCAAATCTAACCCTGTAAAATTTGAAAGTGTGAAACTAAACCTAAATTTTTTTAGCAATGGTACAGATATACCCAAATTACACTATTCTGGCGTTGACCAAAGGGATTCAGGTGGTGACATAATCTAAAAAAAAAATAAAGAATGACCATTAAACTCCTAGGCTCTGCCGTCGACCGATGCTGGTCAACAATGGTTAATGCCGGTTAACAATGGTCAACGCCGAACCACCTCTGGTCACTACGTCGGACCACTATCGGCTGATGGTGGACGGGTTGGTTCAGTACTTTTATTAATAAGACAAAGTTAGATCAACACTTTCGTAAAAAAAAATACATGCTTAAATTAACACTTATGTAAAAAGATAGGGACAGATGAACACTATATATATATATATATATATATATATATAATATTGCATGTTAATTTCTAATTAATTATATAATACTCCCTCTATCCCATAAATTGACACATTTTAACTTTTGGAAGTCCACTAAATCAATTTTCAACTACTTTTGGAAGTATATTCATGTGTGTAAAAAAATGAAAAAATATAATAATTTTAAAATATATGTGATGATGAATTCAACAACATTTAACATGATGATAGCCTTGCATATATAGTAATAGAATTTAATGGTTGGATTTAACTTAGTTTGACTTCCAAAAGTCAATATATGTCAAATTATTTGGGAACGGGGGGAGGGGGAGTATACAAATTCGGTCTCATAAGGAAAAGTTTATTCTGTCCCTAGCAGTATCTGAGTAGCAATATATTTATCGAATTTCATTAGGAAATTATTTACCGAATTTCTGAATTTCCTTCGGAAAGTATTTATCAAAGTTTCTTACTTTTGTAACGAAAATATACAAATTATAAATATACTTATGATACATTAGATTATGAAGTTGTAATGAAGACATATTTATAAGGAGTGGACTCTCCTTGAAAATATGTTTTTTATGATAGTGCTGATCTGATCTTACTCCCTCCATTTTTTTAACATTGGCACATCACTTTCGGGGTTAGAATTTAGGAGATGCTAAATGAGTGGATGAAATTGAATTGAAAGAAGAGAAAGTAAAATGAGTGGATGTAATAACCTTAAACTTGCCATAAATAGAATATGCCAACTAAAAAAAATACTCATTTTTAGTAAGTGTGCCAATGTTAAAAAAACGGAGGGAGTATCATTTTTACATAAGTGGTGATTTAACCCTGTATTTTTACTAAAGTGCTAATCTAACCTTGTTTTATTAATAAAAGTACTGATCTAACCCGACAATCATCAGTCGGTGATGGTTTGGCATTGACCACCATTGACCGGTGTTGACTAGTGTTGACCGGCGTTGATCAAAGTTGACCGAGGTTTAAATACTTTTTGTGAAGGGTATTATCATCTTTTTCCATTTTTTTCCAAAAGGGTATTGTGGTCATTTTAAGAATTCCGGCCCCAGCGTTAGATCGACACTTTTAACCAAAACATTGGTTAATTTTCACTTTCAAATTTTATAAGGTTATATCGGCAATTTCCAACAATACATAGAGTTAAAAATACACTTTTCTCTTACTTTTATATCAATCTTTTATGCAAGTTTGAGGGTCATATCTATTGGATGAGATATCATATCCACACCTTATAATGAACTCACTGTATAATTTTGTCCATTCCACATTTTTGAAAATCAACAACTCATAGATAATTATTTTCTTTGTCCTAGCATAAGCTGCTCACTTACTATTTAACAGTCAACACTGTCAAACTTTGACCACATATTTGAATAGATATATAAATAATAATATTATTGTATGTGATATAGTTTGATTCATCGTAATAATTAGTTTCTAACTATCAGCTTTTTATTTGTCGTTATTAAATGTAGTTAAACATATTAATGATCAAACATGTTTCTTGATGACCGTGAAAGAGATTATGTGAAGCTTATGCTTGGATGGATGGAGTATGATGTAATGTTAGAGTTGTTGATGTTTACATTGAGGGAAGGTTTATGTCCCACTCCTTTCTTGTACCTATTTTTTTAATAATTAATAAACGAGTATGAGTCTGCCAAACGCCCCATCATTACAAGTGTTTTTATTTAAACAAAATGCGCCAGTGTATTTTGTTAGCTTTTACACGAGTAATGTCATGAATATTGTTAAGAAGTAGCAAATAATAGTAAAATTGGGGATTTAATGAGGCTAAATTTGGTAGAGTGAATGACCGTGTATGAGAAATTAACAAATAAGAAGTTATTCGTGGGACATATTAAAATGAAAAGTAGGAAGTTTGAAGTGAGTCACCTCGCTTATAGCTTTGACCGTCACGAGACGAAGACTGCCAATAGGTTGGATCATCTGGATGAGCAGATGTACGGTCTGCGGTATGATATGGCGTATCTTCACCAGGATATGACCGTGATCACTGACATGATAAGAGATGGCAGCATGGGGGGTGGACAGCTAGATTGCAGTGAGCGCGGCAGAGGCGTGGAACCATATGCGCCAGACGTCATTAAGGATTTTGGGTGTTTCTGGATCCTTCCCTTATTTTTATACATTGAGGACAATGCATTGACTAAGTGTAGGGGAGGGGGTCGGAAAACACTCCATTGCATTTCCTTTTCATATGCTTTGATATTGTTGGATGATGACTATTTTTCCTTGTTTTTCCCTCATTTGTTTTTCCCCATAAAAATTATTTTTGTTTTCCTGTGCAAACTTGTTTATACAGGTGTGTGGGCACCTTTGATGAAGTGGTGGGCATGTTGACATTGGTGGTGTCATGCTTTTGTTTTTTTTGTTTTGGCTAATTTCCATGTAGTGTGAAACTCACTTTTGGGGCATTGTGCTATACAAAAATTCAAAAAAAATTTAAAAAATGAAAAAATATAATCCGTCTAAGTTGAAAATTTGAAAGGGCAATTTAGGCAAAATTGAGAGATCCAGATAGGTTGAAAATTTGAAAGGGCGACCTATGCAAAAATGAGAGCAAACATGGTGTGGAAAAAGATGAGGGTGGGCTTAAAAATGAAAAATGTGTGAAGTTATGATGAAAATTCGAGAGAGCTCCTAGGCAAATTGAGAGAAAATGAAAAATTTTATGCTTCTTTTGGACTGTATGTTTGGTAGCTTTTTGAGTAAAGTAAGTTAGCATCACATTTCATGTACTCCTCACTCTTTTATGGTTTATTGGTTGTTTAGATTACTTTAGGGTCGGGATATGGGAGTGTGAGAGATTCTTATGCCTTGGGGGCTAGGTGATCTAGGAATAAAATGTTAGGTGTTTTGGGAAAGCAATTGCATGCTAGTTTATGTTTAGATCTTTGCTTGTTCTTGTTTACTCGAGGATTAAAGGTTTAAATGTGAGAGATTTGATGATGCGTCAAATGCATGTATTTCTTAAGGCATTAAACATCTCTTTTCTTATGTTTTTGTGGGTAGATTGCTAGGTTTAAATAAGTTTTACATCCTAAGGGTTCTAGATGCCCATTGTTTATCTAAATCCTTCATTTTGTAGCATAGTATGAGGCCAATGAATTTTTATCCTTATAAACATCTAGATCTTGTTTTGTGAGCTTATTTGTAGATTTCTATTAAGCACTTCAGAGTAGATGAATGCAGACCAATTGCGAAGTTGGTATAAGACTGAAGGCCACGAGTCAAAACATGGTTGAAGATAGAAGGGTCAAAGAAAAGAAGCCAAGTTCGGAAGTGTCAAAGAAAGTGCACTAGCAGTGTAAAATGGAATGACACGTGCCATTAGTCTGTGCCAAGATAAGGGTCCCAGATGACGGGCCGTGCAAATCTGCACGGCACGTGCACGGAGAACCGAGGAAGAACAAGACCCGACCGATCATGATGTGAAAATGTGAACGAGACGTGCACTCAGAAGCCGGTGGATACAAGTTCCAGATGATGGGCACGACCCATCTGATTAGTTTATCGTAGAATGTCGAACCCCCCAGTCGATGTCCTATGCAATGCTGCATGGATCGTGCCGTGCAATACTGCATGCCCCGTGCCACACTGGCACTAGGGTTTTTCAACTTGGACTTTTTAGGCCCATTTATCCTACCCAATATATATGGCCTTTAGCCTATTAGGGTTGAGTAAGTAAACTTAGCTATTTTCATTTAGTGTGTTAAGTAGGAAGAGAGGCTAGGAGAATTCTCCCTAGGGCTCTTTCTCTTCTCCCTTCATGTACTTAGATTCATGACATTTCTTCCAATGATTTCCATGAATCTAATGTTAGTAGAGTAGTTTATTTCTTGGGAAATGATTTTAAGCATGATTTGACATGATTTGTGTGATTCTTCTTATTCATTCTATTTTTCTATGTTATATGTATTTTGCTCAATTTGTAGTTTAATTTCTTATTGTGATTTACGCTATGAAATATGTTAAAATGCACATTGGATTTATTTCTTGTGTGATATCGTGCTAGGCTTTAAATGCTAGTTTGGGAGTGTTGAATTATTGGCGCTTTGGTAGTCTTATGAGTGCCGAGAGGACATGTGCGATTGATAAGCCTTGTGAGTGCCGAGATGGTAATATATAATAATCTTAATTGTCTAGTTGTGTGAGGAATCGCTTGTTAGGATCATTAGACATATCATGTTGATGTTATTAAAATCCTAACGTGGGAAACCCTGACTTACCCTGATAGTTGAGCGTTTTTAGTTTGTATCGACTAGGGTGGCACGTACTCTAGAGTTATTACTAGGTTTGATGTATATCCGAGACATCGTTGTTATAATTCCTAGCGTATCTGGCAAGAAAGAGCCCCCAGAGGATTTCGAGAGGGAAAATCTTCGACGGTCTTATCAGTAATATTTCTAGATAAATAGTAAAGTGAATAGAATATATCAAATATGAGGTAACAAACCTGCTTTTATATGACGACCTATTCTAGATATGGTTATAGTTTTGTTTTCTTGTGGTAGAAGCATTAGGTTTTGACCCTATGAGGACTATTAGTGCACTGGGCTCGCTTGGCCCATTTATGGGGAGTTACCATTCAGCCTTCAACCTAAGCCATTCTTCGTCCAGGTTCAAGTTGGATGCTGGGCTAGTATGGGTACCACTAGGCATTGATGTCCTCTTCCTTTTGAGGTCTAGGATGGATGCTCATAGTGGAAGTCCCAATTCTGTGATTGGGTTTACTCCCGCATATAATGTTTGCGACCTACGCAAGGCATAGTTCCTTTAAGCGGGGTCTGTTATCCCCCATAGTGAGCTACGTTGGTGGTCAGTAAAGAAGCACATCCCTAGTAAGTTACAAAGGAGGCGAGATGTTAAGGATAGGGAAAATGCAGTTGTGTGATAGACAATGGGAGTTACCGGGGAATTAACATCTCCACACTATGTTATATAACATGAAATTAGGTTGATAGTTGCTTATCTGAATAGGAGTCTAGGATCAAATCTATACGTCGATCATTAGACGCAAATAACCCCCAAGATTAGTTAGTTCAAATTTTATCTCGTTTTACTAACATGATTAGTAGTTTTAGTATAAACACCCCTCCCCCCTCTCAGTTACTAATAGCTATTCCTGACAAACAATTGGAGTGACGCCCAAAAGTGGATTGTGTTTAGCTAACCTTTAGGCTCTAATATATCTGTGGATGACCCTGAACTTGATGTTATTTACATTTATTGTAGTTAGGGGTGGACTCCTTTTGCGCCAGTGGGTAAACTCCATTTACCCCCTCGTGCCTGTGGGGTAAACTCTATTTGAACAATCCCGCGGGTGTAGGTTAGGCCGGTTTGTGAAATTTCAATCCTGTGACAATAGAGAAGTTGAAAGGAGATTAAGACTAACCGGTCCAAGCTCTATTTGCATGGAGGGGTAAATTAATTTGTCTTTGCCATTGTCAAGGACGCGACATGATATATGTTCTTAGAGCAGATCAAATAGACTGCATCTTCTTCGCATGGTACATAGAATAAAATTTCAAAAAACTCATTCAAGCTGTATGCAAACTTAACGTTTGAAAAATGGAAGATCTACAGTAAGAGTATATTGTTTATACTCTATTGTGTGGAAATAGTTTCTTTTTCTTTATTCATTATTTACATTTTCGCATATTGTTTAACATTATTTTATTTCTTTTTCGTTGTTTGTTTATGGTTTCCCTATTTTTTATGTTATTTCTTGTATATTATATATAACTATTGTGTATAATAAATATTTGAAGTATGTTGTTTATACTCTATTATGTGGAAATATCTTCTTTTTCTTCATTTTCCAGCTTTATTGTTTTTCCATATTGTTTAACATTATTTTCTTTCCTTTTCATTGTTTAACCTTTTTTTCCTCTCCCATTTTGTTTTACGTTATTTCTTTGTATATTATATATAATTAATTATGTATAAATTTTTTTTTTATTTTTGAATATCATATTATAATTATTTTTTAAATTTAAAAACTTACCTAGATGAGGGTGTTTTTAATGGCTCCCTAAGCCGTAAAAAATAAGCAAGATTGCTACAATGAGTTTAAGAAGACACAATGAGCATCTAGTTTACAAGTAGAACTAGAGTAAGGCATGAAAAGCCTTAACATTATTCATTCGCTTTGCTTAAACCCCTGTTTCAACAAAGGAGATGACCTTATCCCGTTTCGAGATCAAGTACGGCTTTCTATTTTTTGGCCTCCATGGACAAAAAGTGATGGCCTCCCGTACCAATACCGTGCGCATAGTGCACTGAGGAGTGTGGAATGAGGTGGACTGGTATAGCAGCAGTAGACTTGAGCTGCATCTGTTTAGCTTCTTCAAAATCTTCTCCCTGTGTGTGACCTGAACTAGTGTAGATGCTTCATTCTCCACTGTGATGAGTTTAGCATTGTGATCTGCATCCGCTACCTCCATGTACTTGTCATAGAGAGAGAGCGCCAGCAGTACATGTTCCAAAAAATACACAGCTTAAAACTTCCAAAGCAAATATCATAATGTTTCTATCCATTTATGAGGTAAGGGAAACAAATAGCATCTAGATGTTTTAAGCCTTTGATATTCCTTGGAAGATCTTGGAATTTGTAGAGAACATTACCTGTTTTGTGCTGGCTATCTTTGCTAAAGAATCAACAACGTCGTTAGCTTCACGAAATGCATGCGCTATAGAGCCTTGCAACTGCTCCAGTGAGTACCAGACCTGCCTTAGTTCTCCAATGTATTTCCATGGATTTTTTTAACTCTTTTCTAACCATATTGACTAGTAACAAAGAGTCACATTCCACTTATAATCCCATACAATTGTTTTGAAAAGGCAGTTCCAAACCAAATTGTAATGCTTGAATTTCAACTTTCATACTGGTGCCCTATCCTAAGTGTTTAGCACCATCAATCAGTACTTCACCATGTGCATTTCTGATGATAACTCCAGCTCCAGTTTCACCCGTTTTCAAAGCAGAACCATCTGAGTTTAGTTTCAGATGTTGAGGAGGATCCCATTGGACTATTCTATCTATGTTCTTCCTTTTAACATGTGTATGGTAGGAGTGTAAGAAGGAGACTTTACCAGCAATTAGAGCGATTTTAAAATTCAGCTTATAAGCATTAAAAATATCCTGATATGAATGATAATTTTCCTGAAAATGTGTTCCATGTTTGGTTTAATAGAGTTGTGTAGATATCTATTTCTAGAGCACCACACAAACAAAACAGTTAGACGGGGCAAAGTATGTATCATATACAAAATATCAATATTCTTATGCTCCAGAGACCAATAGTAATAATACCTATCCCTTAATGTATGAAAATTGTTTATCTGCAAGTTTAAAATCTGATTCAAATCTTTCCATAGACTGTTGATAACATTTAAGAGTTGAAAGTGTGATGTATTGAGTGAGATTCCTGATTACAGAACATACAAATGGTAGGAGAGTGAAAATTGTACTCCTCCAAAACATCAGGCATGACCACTAATCTGCTAAGTAGTTTCCAGTTGAAAACACTTATTTTCTTTGCCAAAGATTTTGACCATAGATATTTGATATAAGGGATTACAGTTCTCTTGTCTCTGATAAAATTATAACCTGATTTATGGAGAATAGACCAGTTTCACCAGGTTTCCAAACCCGGGAATCAGGGTATTGTAAACATAGCATCTGAGAGTTGAGATTTGAGATTTTTAAGAGCACATGTGAAGGTCGTCCATGTTTTAGCAGTTCAAGGAAATCCTTTTGGTTTGAAAAGAAATCACTAATTGAAGCAACACTGGAGGATAAGGGATCTGAGTTCCATAAAGAAGCTAAGGGACCTAAATAGGTCCAGATGGTATACCATAATGACACTTCCCTGGATCATAAAGAAGCTAAGGGACCTAAAGATTCTCTGGATCATTTTTTTAACTGCTGCCCTTCTTCTATTGCTATTTGGCATAGAGTTAACAATCTATTACATTTTCAACAACCAGTTTTTGGAAGCTTCAGGAATAGAGTAGAATTCTTTCTCTCTTTCAGGGCTGATTCTAAGATAATGTCAAACCTGATTACTGTAGCCCTATTAGTCACAACATGGTCTCTTTGGATTCACAGAAATAAAATCATCTTTGACAATATATCTTTCTCAGTTGATGCATGTTTTCAGAATGCTAAAGAACTGATTTACCTAATTTTCACAGCTCATCAATTGAAAGGTAATATAGATAAGCATAAGGATTTGATACAAGCTAGAATCATCCTAAAAATCCTTCCAAAAAAGAAAAAAAACTATTACCGCGGTCAGTTGGGAAAAACCACTAAATGGTTACAAAATAAATACAGATGCCACATGGAAACCTGGTGGTCATTTCTCATCTGCAGTTATAGTTAGGAATTGGAAGGGAGAAGTGATTAAAATGAAAGTTAACACTTTCCAATCCCCTTCTCCATTATATGCTGAACTATTTTCCATTCAGAGTGGATATCAATTGTGCTCAGATCTGGATCTTCACTGTTGTGTGTTTGAGTCTGATTGTCTACTGGTTGTTAAAGGAATTCAGAATCCAATGTGCTGCCCGTGGAGAGTTTTCTCTATATGCAGCGGTCTAAATTTAAAACATTTACTGAACCCAATACAACACACTCCCAGGGAAGCTAACACAGCTGCTGATTTCTTGGCAAAATTTGCCATGGAAAATAATTTACAGGGAGTTTTACATATTGATAATGTTCCACTATTCCTTAGGGGTCTTCTGCTACTTGACAAAAATGGTTTTCCTGGGGTTCGAATTGGATCTCCTTAGAGCTGTAACAAGATTTATTTCTATGTTTCTCCTAGTTTTAGGTCTACAATTTCCCTTTCTTGGTTAGAATGGAAACTGCTGTCCTTTCTTCTCTTCTTTGCAGGTCCGATGTCGAGATGAATCTCTCTTCTTTCCTGTTTGCCAATGATTTCTCTCCTCAACTGATGCCCACCTAAATTCCGAGACGATGATCGACAGGGGAATGTATAGGAGTCACAACACTGCCTTTGTTTTTCTTCTCCGCTGATTGTAACAATCTTTGGCTAGGTCTATTTTTTTTCTATTCGGCTGCATATCATTGACAAACAGGGGTTTCATTTTTTCCGACTCCCTGACCTGTTCATGGTACTGCAGTCTAACGGAATAATAAGTTAGACCTCTACTAGCACACCATATCTCTTTAGTCTCTTAGCTTAGAATAGGTGGAAACACCGCTTTTGGAAGCAAGTGCTGTTTTTGCTTCAAGGTTGTAATGGACTCCCACATGTGGCGCCTTTCGGCTTATTTCAATTTGGTTTGGGGAGCCTAATATATTCCCCCCATCCTCGGATGGTTTAATTTTTAAAAAAATAATGACACTTCCCCTTTGCCAACTTGTAAGAAAGAATTAGTCATTGCAACTTCTATTATTTGAATGATTCTTTTCCTGGTTTTGGATACTCTTAAGTTTTCTGGTATAGTCCACATTATTTGAGCCCAAAAAGAGTTACCCTTTTGTAATTTTCACCACAGTTTCGAAGAAAAGCTTGAAATCACGGTGTGAAGGTTCTTAAATCCTAAACCATTCTCTGAAGTGGGATAGAACATGTTTGTGTAGGACTTCCAGACTTTCTTGCGGCCATTTTCCTTATCACTGACCCTCCAAAAGAACTTTGCAAAAAGTTCATGCATTTTATCTATGATGCTCTTTGTTGGTTTAAGAACAGTGATTACGTGCAAAGAGAAGTCTGATAAGACATGTTTTATTAAAATCATCTTACCAGCTTGGTTTAAAGATTTGTTTTTCCAAGAATTCAACTTGGAAGAAATTGAATCTATTAAACCCTGAACGTAGATGTTTTTGGTTCTTCCTATAAAGATTAGGCATCCTAAATATTTGAAGGGAAATGATCCTTTTATCATTCCTGTTATATTTTGTATTAAGCTTTTAGTTCTTGGAGGTGTGTATTTAGACAGGTAGAAAGAGGATTTTTCAAAGTTTATCTTCTGACCTGTAGCTCTTCCATATGTTTGCAAGAAGGACATTGAGGTTTTAATTCCACCTTTCGAGTATTCAAGAAAAATTGCAGTGTCATCTGCAAAAGAAAGGCGAGTCACCTTCTTTGTGTATTTGGGTAGCTTAAAAATGTTCCAAATTAGCATATTGAAAAAGAAAGTTTTAAGTTTCTAGTGAAAGCTTCAACTATGATAATGAATAAATAAGGGGAAAGTGGATCCCCTTGCTTTAATCCTCTTGATGGTTGAAAAAAACCATTTGGTTTTTCCATTCACTAGAACTGAGGAGTATGAATATTTAAAGTTTCCCATTATACATGTTATAATGGTTTATGAAAATCCCAATTTGAGAAGCATATTTTTTTTAAAAGACCAAGAGACTCTATCAAATGCTTCCATCATGTCCAATTTGAAAATTATGTTGTGCCCTTTTATTTTTGAGTTAAGATAGTTAGTTACTTCTTGCATCAGCAGTACATTATCGGCCAACTCTCTATCCTGAACAAATGCTGATTTTTTAGGAGAGATAATGAATGGCATTATAGGTTTGAGTCTTTGAGTTATTAGTTTAGAGAATATTTTATTTATGAAATTTCAAAGGTTTATTAGTCTAATATCCATACAAGAAGATGATACTTCTTTGTTAGGTATTAGAACAATCAATGTTCATGCAATGGCTTTTTAGATTTTGATTTCCAAGCATAAAATCTTCCATTGCAATTAGAAGAACAACAAGTTTTGAAGAACTTCCTATTAAATCCACCAGGACCTGGTGCTGAGTCACTATCCATAGAAGAAACAATGTTAAAGAGTTCTTCTGTTGATATAGGCTTCGTCAATGCCTGGTTCATTTCATCAATACTCAAATGAGGGATGTTTTCTATTAGCACAATTGAGTTAATACCAGATGGTTAAGTGTTTTCATCTGTTTAAAGAGTAGAAAAGAAATGGACAGCTTCCTGTCCTATTTCATTTGGATCCTCTAACCAATTTCCCGGGAGTTTTTAATAGAGGCTATGTGTTGCCTGTAGTGCTTGGCTTTAACTGTGTTATTAAATAATTTCATGTTAGCATCCCCTTCTTGTAGCCATTTGACCTAGATTTTTGTCTCCAAAAACTTTCTTGTTGAGCTAAAGCCATTGTTAGTTCAACTATAGCTTTATTATAAGCTATTAGGTTAGAGTCATTCTCTAGGATTTGTAGTCCATGTTCTACCTTTAGGAATATTTCATCACATGTTTTGACTCAATCAAACACATTGCCAAAGATATTCTCATTCCATGTTTTACAGGCCAATTTTAAAATTTTTAGCTTAAAGGAGAACATCTTCATTCCATGGAGATGTGTGTTTATACTCCAAGCTTGTTCAATAATAATTTAAAAAAGATGGATGATTAGTCCAGCAATTTTAAAATTTGAATGGTTTTGGACAAGTGTTCCTAGTGTTGCTCTTGATGTGTAATATCAGAGGAGAATGATCTGACTGAGCCCTAGATATTACATTAATGTATGGGTAAGGGAAATCATTCATCCATTTGGTATTTGAAACCTCTGTCAAGCCTCTTCCATACCCTCCTCTTTGCCTCATGCTAGTCCAAGTATAGAGACTGCCAGAGGTAGGAAGAGGGAAGAGGTTTCCAGAAATTAGAAATTATTTGAAATTGGCAATCATGGTAGGTTCAGGAATAGATAGTCCCAAGTATTTTGATTAATCCTCTATGACATTGAAGTCTCCAATTAGCATAATGGACAGATTTTTTAATTTTAGAAGGCTTTCCCAAAGTCTGGATTTTGTTCTTTGTAAATGTTTTGCATACACAAAAATAATATCACAAGTTATACTGAGTGATAGATGGTGGATTGTGGTTAGAATGTACTGAGAGTGAGTCCTTAAAATATCCACTCTGATATTCACATCCCAAAATAACCAGATTTACATCCAGGGAAAGAAAGTGATTTTTAAACCCAAGATTAAAAGCAATTTTGGGATTTGATCATTGTTCAAAATTGGTTCTATTAAAGCCTTTAAGGAGATACAATTTTTGTGTTTTATTTCCTTAACTCTTATTTGTGAAGTTTGATTACCAATTCCTCGAACATTCCAACAACAAAGATTTAAATCCATAAAAAAAATATTGTTTGGGAAACATTCAAAACAAATATTTTCATTGATATCTTAATTATGTATAATAATTAATATTCAAATTCGATTATATGTCACTTGCTCAATCCTACTTTTAATTTATTTTTTTGATAATATTAATATAATAGCATTTTAAAAAATAATGGTAATGAAATAATATTAAAAGTCATATTTTATGACTCAATAAAACAATGACATAAAATAAATATGTAAATGAAATAATTTTATAATATGATAAATAATAATAAAGAAAATTAAGGTTTATAAAGAAAATTTTTTAAATATATTTTTTTGTAGAGAAAGATATAATCCAGATGAAATTATTAAAGTAAATATATTGTAAAAATTATAATAACAGGACTCCGTAAGCTCATGATCCTCTCAATATTGCTGCCATTTAACCTTCTTAAAAGTCTTAAACGCTTTCTTTACTTCCTCTATTTTTTATTAGTGACATATCACTTTCACAGTTAGGGCATGTGCAGTAGAAGTTTCTTTGTGGTTTATTCCAAAAAGAAACCACAAAGAAACCATAAATCCTCACATTAGGGGGGGTCTCTTTGTGGTTTCTGATGGAGGATACCACTCCCTCGTCATAGAGACCACCCCTAACCATGTGCCTGGGCCTGCGCACGTGCCTTTCCCCCCCCCCCCCCTCAAGGTACACATGATAGCTTATTTGGCTAGCCTATTTTTTCACTTGGACATGTGGCACATTTTGATTGGGCCACATGTTCGAATTCAAAATATTTTTTAAAAAATTCTGCTTATAATTTAAAATTTTGTTTTTTTCCAATTTAAATTTTAAGAAAAATGAAATGCTGTAAAATATAGATTTTAAAAACGGATTTAAATTTGAAAATCTAAATTCAATTTAAAAATAAAAAATATATTATTAAATTTCACATTTCAATTTATTTTGGGTTGAAAAATTTATTTAAATCAAATATTAAAGGTAAAATTAATGAGTAGGTTAGAGATAATCAAGTGGGATCCATGAAGTGATTTCTACCATTCTAGGGGTAAAAATTGAGTGGCTTATTTGTGGTTGCTTTTGGTGAGGTGGAAGAGAGAGATTGGATATTTATTTGAAAAAAACCACAAGGTGGTCTCTTCCATGGTACATAACCTTAGAATTTAGGTGATGCTAAATAAGTAGATGAAGTTGAATTGAAAGAAAGAAAAGTAAAATTAGTGAATGTAGTAACCTTAAACTTTTTCTCTATTAGTAACCCCATAGGTTTAGGTGTTTGAATTTAGGCAAAGTTTTGGGAAAGACGGTCTTTCCATAGGCTTATGGAAGACGGGGTATGATTAGAATAATAAAAGGTAAAAGGTCTTAGTTGCAATATTAAAGTTTTAGTATGAAACATGTAGTAGTTATAAAATTTATAACTCGGTTCATGCAACCCAAAAATTTTATCTTAATTTCTTCTAATTTACACTTTAAACTTTGATCTTTCCATAACTTATGGAAAGACCGTCTTTCAAGAGACGGACTCTTGAATTTATGTGAAAAAAATAATAATAAGTGAATAAAATTGAATGTAAAAAGTAAAAATAGAAAGAATTAATGAAATTGAAAAAATCTTACAAAAATGAAAAATTAAAAATCCAAAAAGTTAAGTGCGTCAATGGTGGGGAAACGAGGAACCATGCAATAGAGAAACGGGAGAAACGAGGAAGTATGCAATAGAGAAACGGGAGAAACGAGGAAGTATGCAATAGAGAAACGGTGGGAGTGCTTTGAATCAAAATCAAGATTTAATTTATTCCCAACGAAAGAACTCAACTTAAATTATCACAATTCTCTTAAGTTCTGCACCAAAGAACTCGACTTTTACATTAATTCACCTCAAGAGATTGAAAATTGAAAATATGACCACAGCTTTTTAAAAATTATTGAAAACCCCAAGTACATGCTGCAACTACAGATCCATCCCCGTGACCGGCGAGCACTCTAGGCCATGACAAAATCGAACACCATCGCTTCCTCCATCCTTTCCCTCACCACATCCTTCTGCTCGTTGCCGGCCTCCGCCTCCCACTCCGAATTGCATTTCTCCAGTTCACCGGCGTCCTTAAACACCGCGACGGAGGCGATGGAAAACCCTTTACCCCTCGCCGGAGAGATGTTCTCCCCAAAACTCAACACCTGGATCGCCGGAAACTTGTCTTTCATCCCCTTGATAACACCCAGCAACTCATCCTTCTCCTCCTCGCCCAACCCCTCCTTCAGCTTCAAGATAGTCACCCTCAGGGCGGATCCCGGGGGAATGGCGGCCATATCCGCCGCGTGCCACCAGTCCACCGCCATGACGTCCTCCATGAGGTGCTTGATTTCCTCGATGACGCCGAGGTGAATGGGGTGGGTGGCGAACTCTCTGAGATGGGCTTCGGTGGCGAAGCGCATGTAGCTCATGTGGGTGTAGGAGCGAGAGGGCGATCGGAGGTTCAGGATCGGGCCCGCGGTCTGGTGGAGGGCGGTTTCGACGGTGCTCAGGATGTTGAGGTTGTTGACCACCGTTGCATTTTTAGCAGGATCAACCTCGCCTTTGACCTTGAACAGAACGATGTGCTCGATGAACTTCGAGGGGTTTGCGGCGGACATAGCGATTGGCGGCGGCGGCGATGATGAGGAGGGTTGAAGAAAGGAACAGATCCGATGATGTGTGTGTGGTTATCGTGCTAACGAATCTATTTATAATCATTAGTCCACCTATCACATTTATTAATGGTGATGGTTTTTACGTTTGGCTAATTTTGAAGTTTTGATCATTTTTGGAAAAAAAATCAGCAGCAATTACATGCTAATTAGATGTTTCATTTTGACTGGCTTAAATTATTATTTGTCTGCATATTTATATTAGCTATTTGGATTTTGAAAATTGTGTTGATTAAATGCATTTGAGTCATTGACTTTTCTAGTTTTGGTTGTATTTATTAAAAAAAACTCCACGAATTTGGCCACGGAAAAAAAGTCGCAAAGATCAAATCAGTGAGCTTCCAATAGTTTATAATCTTTGTTGAGAAAACCAATAATGTATAGTTTCAGTATCGAAGATAGAGTTTCTACCTCATGCTATCGATTAGATCTTATTTATAGTAGTAGTCTGGATTAATTGAGTCCCCAACATCTAAATTCTATCACATTAACAGGAATTCACAGGAACGTGGCGGCGCTGTCACCAAGTCAGCGAGATCGATGCAGGAGTGATCAACAATCTACACAAGTGTTGGAGATCAATTGTGCGTGGTGTTTAAGCTGAGCCTATGTTTTAGACTATGCCGGCTGGCCAAGGTTTATACTCGTTGGGTCTGGAACTTTGAAAAATGAAGTTACAATTTTGGACTCACCCACGAAGTTTCATCTTTACAGCACTGCATATGTATGGGTTCGTGTGTTTTGTGTAGATGATTCTTCTCGTGGAGTTTGAAGTTGTGATAACGTGTGAAGGTGAGTTGGTTTTTATTTGTGATCAAAGCTTTGAGTTTAAGTTTTTGGTATCTTTGAAACTATTACCATAAATACAAACAACTATATACTTGTGTATAAAGGGTATTTTCTTTGATTTCGTTTTGCATATCTCATGAATTTTGCATGATATTCATATTATCTTGCGTATATTGTATATTATTGTATTTTTCTTGGGTTTGACTCCGACCGTTTTTGGTAATTTTCATAGTTTTGACCTAAGAATTCGTCTCAAACTCGGTGCCAATGATGTGGTGAACACATCGTACTGGTTATGGCAAGAGTTCTTATACGAAATCTCATTGTTAGATTTTATCCTCCAAAAAACTCCACTAGTGTTGGTCTTGGGAAAAGGCTCTGAAAATCATATCAGCGAACTTCCTATAATTTATAGTTTCGGTACAAAAATAATGTGTCTACCAGATGTTGTAGTCTCAAGTCTTATTTATAATGGTCTTGATTAGTTTACTCTCCAAAATCTAGATATACCAACGGGAGATCATAGGAACGTGGTAGTAATTTTACCAAGTCATTGAGTTTGATGCAAGAGTGATCACGATCTCCAAAAGTGTCGGTTATCATGTGTGGTGGCTTAGTGAGCCTATGTTTTGGACTATGTTGTTCGAAAAAGGTTTATACGGCTTTGATCCTGGTGTATATGCTATGTATCCACTAAAATGTAATGATAAAATTCAATATTTAAAATCAACCAAAAATGTACTCTTCTTCCGAACTATTTGGCTGTGGGAATCAGATAAGGGTATAAGAATATAAGATTATTTTTCCTATAGTTAGAATTTAGTTATGAATTTAGTTATGAATTTTAACGATTTCCTTTCCCATCCTCATGAATTTCTCCAATTATCTCAATCACCTTTCCGTATTCTTACCCCATGACTTGGATTTCCCAACTTACAGTTGTGTTTTATTAAAAAAATTGGCTAATCTGCATAGACTTTCATCTTCACGCCATCCAAGCATTATCTACACTGGATATAGCTTTGACAATTTTGTAAACTACATTCAGCCTTATTCGCTGAGAACATATCTATGTTCCTTTCGATTCATGAATATGGGTCTCATAGCACTCAATTTCATCTTTAAATTTTTTTGACTTGAATTTCTTAATCATTCCCTGTATATTTGATGTCATTAATATGGTTTTTAGAGTCTTGTTATCCATGGGTGGGATTGATTTTATTTATTCTCTATTCAGAGATTCAAAATTTTGTTTTACCATAGCTATTTTGGAAAATTTCAAATTTATGATATTGTTATAGTTAATGTATATGTTTTCTAAAAATGGAGTAACTTTGTTGCCTCTGACTACGCGGATTTGATCTTTTATTACAACAATGATGCCTTTGAGTACTGCATAGCATTTACTTTTGTACTAGCAGGTGTGAGCAGACTGGATCCAAAGGCTGCGAGAAATCCACGAGACTCTTTTGACCCAGAGTTTCATATGTCATGCATAGTTAAAACTGGATTAGATCAACACACAATATTAGTTTCCACCGTCCTTAGTGAGAAGGGTCGCAGGAGCTCCATCAAGATTCCACTTCTAGCATTGCTATGGTACAACATTTGACCTATCTTTAGATGAAGGGGGTGTAAGATTAGTGACCACGTTGCATTGTAATGATAACATACTCCCTCCATCTCAGACTAAATTGTACACTTTCCTATTTGGGCCATCTCACCTTAAATTGCAAGTTCTGCAGTTTTCCAAAAATGGGCTAGTTGACCAAGTACGAAATTTCATATTTTCCCTTGCTGCCCAATTTAATGGCTAAAGAATTGGGTTGTTAATGGGCTAGGGTTTGAGGTGGCAGGCATGTGTATGGATTTGTGTGTGGCTTTGGGTAATCCCCTACACGTGGTCAGCTTTATTATGGCATGGGTCCCAATTGATTACCACTTTAATGAATTCCAAAATCATTCATTCATTCACTCACTTAGCATCCAAAGCTTTCATTTTATCCCCTCTTCTCTCGAATCTTCTCTCATTTCTCATTCCAACGCTCACTCTCATCATTTCATTTTTGTTATTTTCTCTCGAGTCTCATCTTCTCTCACAACAAAGTAAACCCTATTCCATTTGTTTCTCCATCGTTGTCACACTGTTGTGCTTGTTTTGAATTCTTTTGATCAGTTTTTGAGTTGTTCTCTTGTTGTTTTATTCCAATGTGTAAGTTTTTGCTATTTCTTAGCGATTTGATGGTTGAATATGTTGCATTTCATGAACTCGTGAACATATTTTTGAGAGAAAAAAATAACCTTTTAGGTTGAGGTTAGGGTTTTATTAACATTTTTATGAAAGAAAAATCTGGTTTTTTTTGTAGGTTATACTTTGAAAAAGTGTTTAGATGTGAAGAATAGCTTTGAGAGACTTCAATATGTCATTTCATCTCCTAGATCTATTGAGTCGTCTGGCTCAGACCGAGTCAGCTGAGTCGGACCGAGTCACGCCGAATCCAGCATTTTCGGCCGAGTTCTTCAATAAGATTTTTTTTCTTCCATTTCTCTGTATCACAGTTTTAGAGCGCACAGATGTGTGATTATTTATTTTTTAAATATTTTTTGTGTTAGTTTCTTAATTATTTATGTGGATATGGTGTATGTTGTAAGGATTTGATTTATATTTTTGAATTTTTTCCTATTATTTTCTTGATTATTTATGTGGATATGGTGTCCGTTGTAGGGATTTGATTAAAGTCTTCATATAACCTTATGTTTTGGTGGTTCGTGCTAATATGACCCTGTGAAGTTGGAAAGGGCTATTGTAACCCTATGTTTTGTTTGAATGTGCTAATATAACCCTGGAGGTCTGAATTTGGCCTGAATTTTGTGAATTAACTATTATACCCTTGTTTTTAAAAAAAATAAAAATTCAAAAATGTGTTAAAGACTATATTGCCTTCTTTCCCTTGTAAACCCTAATCACAAACTTCAAAACTTCGGCCTCATTGCAACAGCGGGCACAAAAACTTCAAAACTTCTGCTTGCTCGGCAGTAGCAGGAGCAGAGGATGACCAAGTAGGAAACGTTCACCATGGCGGCAGTGGGAGGTCGTTGCAGAGGGCGGCAGGTGGCTCCGGGAAGCTGAAGAAGGAGGCATCAGGTTCACCGGGTTCAATCACGGTAAAAGGGTAAAGGGGATTTGCGTCAAGCCATCGCCACTTTTTTCGGTGACAAATAAGTTGGGGATGGCGGGACCTGCGTAATTGGATCGAGCACATTAGCCATTTTTGGCGCTTGGCTGAGCGGCGCCGGAAAATGGTGGGGTATGGCTTAGGACAGGTGGCAAGGCGGCGACGGGTGGATCAATGGTGGCGGTGACGTTGGTGGATTCGATGGTGGCAGTGGCGGTTGTAGATCGATAGTGGCAGTGGCGTCAGGGTGGTGTCAATTAGCTCTTGCGGTGGTGGTTCGTTTCTAGCGGTGACATGAAGTTAGGATGGTGGCGGTGGCGTTGGTGGATCGATTCTGGCAAAGTCGTTGGTGGCTCGTTTCTGGCGGTGGCTTTGGTGGCTTATTTCTAGCGGTGGCATGAAATCTTTGTTGGTAGTGGTCTCGTTTCCAGATTTCGACGGTGGCATTGAAGTTATTGTTGGTTGTGGGCATGGAGTTGTTGTTGGCTGTGTTCTCATTTCTGGCGGTGGCTGTGCATTGGTGGCTCGTTTCCAGATTCCAGCCGCTGTCGTTGGTAGAGCAGTGGTAGAGGAGGCGGAGCGACGACGGTGGCGTTGGTGGCTCATTTCTAGATTCTAGCCGCTGCCGGTGGCAGAGCGGTGGTAGAGGCGGCAGAGGTGGCGGAGCGGCAGTGGCTATGGTTATGGAGAAAAAGAAGAACCTAGGGTATTTTAGTCAATAGATTGTAATTTGAAGGTCAAGGGTATTTTAGTCTTTTTTGTATTTGGTCAACGCCAAAAAATACAAAATCAATGTCGGAATAGTGCCAAAAGGTTATATTGGCACTTCTAATGCAAAATACAGGGTTACAATACCACTTTCCAACTTCATAAGATCATATCAGTATTTTGCCTTATATTTTAATGTTTTTTTGTGCTAGTTTCTTGATTATTTATAATATTGTGGATATTGTGTATGCTGTAAGGATTAGATCCAGGCATTCATATGTTATCTTATTAGCGTGAAATTATTTATAATGTGGATATGATGTCTGATGTAAGGATTTGATTCGAGCACTCGTCTTATCATTATCAGCATGAAGAAGAAGAAATCATAATTTTATGAAGATTTGTGTTTAGATAAATACTTTTGTATCTGAGGATCTAGGGTTAGCTATGTTCTTGATAAATTTTGAAGGATATTTGAATTTGTAAGGACGTTTCTAATTATAGTTAATTTTTATGTATGATGTAATTTCAACTTTTGTACTGTTCACCCGCAACCAATCTTGATCAGTAAGTTTTTTGTCCATTCATAGTCTTTTTTGTCAGTTTTTTCTGACTTTTTTACTAATATTTTTTCACCTGAAAAACCCCCTCTGTAATATAAGTCAGAATAGAGGGAGTAGTTAAAATGGAACTCATTTGAGATCTTCTAAAATTACATACTCCCTCTAATCCGCTTTAAAGCCCTCATTCAAATGGCACACATTTTTTAAAAAAGAAATAGAAGTGATGGAGGTTGAGTTGAGAGTATAAAAAATTAAATAAATAGATGAAAATAATCTAGTTTTTGGCATTGAGAATGTAATTTTTATTTATTTGGTGGTGAATTAGTCTTTCCCTTTCTTAAAGGGTTGAACCAAACAATGGTAAAGGAAATTGATTACCTTTCCATGCTTGAACTAAACAAACTTGAATAATCTATAATCATTTCTTTCCTTTCTCTTGATTTTCCTTTCTTAATCCCTTTTCCCCTTGCTCGAACCAAACAATCCTTTAGTTTTTTCAATTTTCTTCCCTGCAAAAATACTAAATAGCAAACATTTGTTTCGACTTGTTTAACTAGAATAGGAGTAAAAATCTGAAATCACACCAAAATCTTTTTGACAACCCGCCCCCACCCCCACCCCCACCCCCACCCCCACCCCTTCATCTGTTATTGTCCTTTTTGTCACTAATTGTTTTACCATATTGTCCACTAGAAAACAAATTCCCTTGATTCTTAGAGGAAAAGGAGAATGGGTGATTCATTGATATTGCAATTATATACAATATAGACTATCTTTGACTTAGTATACATAATACGTGTTAGATATCATATATACCCTGCCTCTATATAGTGTATAGGTACATGCCAATGCAAAGGTTTACTAGATTTCTGACCAATTATTTGCATGCGGACGCGCAAAGATTTGTGGAGGCTAATGAGGAAGGTTACGTAGATGGCTTTAATTACCACGATATTATACAACCAACCCCATATATGTAGCCTTTGAGGCAATAGGCTACAACCCTGAAGAGCTAGCCCCCTAGGGATTCGGTGGCGAGGATATGAGCACTAGGGCATCACCGGATCCCCTCGATCTACCACCACTTGGTGGCTGATGTACGCAAACCTTTCCAAAGAAGTCGACACCCACGGGTGTACCCAGTTGGTTGGGACGCATGTCTTCCAGGGGAGAACCCCGGGTTCGAAGCTCGCAAGCCGCAGTGTGGGATGACCTTATTCAAAGCGTGGCCTTCACGAGCCACGTGGCGGGTGGGCTCCTCGTGGGTGGTGAGTACGGTCCCGCATGCGGATCCCGGTGGCTGGTTACTGTGACTTACCTCCCATATGATGGCTGTGGTGTCGGCTGGTATGGGCTGCTGAGGGAGAGCAGCGATCGCCTTTTCCAAAGAAGTCGATGTTGCACATTCTTTTTATAATAAAATTCAGTAATTAAATTCAATCGTTTGAGTACAGGATTTAATTATTATTTTTTCCTTTCGAACTCAAAACGATGTAGTTTTCGTTTAGTAGCTTGTCGTTGTTTTGAATTCTCAAGGCAAAACAAACCGTTATTAACAAAAGTGGGGAAAACTCTAATTGGTCCAAATCAAACCCCTAAATTGGGGAACTCAAAATGTCAAATCTTTAACCAGTTGCATATTGATTCTAAGTATAAAGTGATGCATTTAGATATAAATTGATTGCAATTGTGTATAAATTGATTGCAATTGTGTATAAATTGATTGCAATCAGGTATAAATTGATGAGATATTGGTTAACTGATATATGTATAGAATTTATGAGACATGGATAATTGAAGTTACTTTTGATTTAGGAATAGATGTATTAAGATATCTGCTTATAAATTAATAATGTTAGATTATGGAAACATATTTGCAGGTTTTGCTGAAGAAATCATACATTTTGAATCGCAAGAAAGGTGAGCCTTTCTATCTTTTCCAAAATGAACTGTTTATACCCTTTCCCAAACAAAAACTTTTGAAATAAATTTTAAGATTGTAGTCCTGGAATAAATTTTTTTATCTGTTATAAAAGATGATATGTCCCGTTATAAAAAGTATTTTACTGCATTGCATATCATCATTGGATTTTATTTCAATGTTATTAATTTTTTTTATAACATAATTTCACTACATTGATTTCCATTGAGGTGTTCACTGAACTATTATTTGAAAACAAAAATGTTTTGACTGTTTTCAAATTTTGAATAATTTTTTATTTAAAATTTTGCAACTGATTTCATGTGACTGAACTATTACTATGGGTCACTCCATGACTCATAGGTTGTTACTGATAACTGACTATGGCTCACCCTGTGACCATATGTTGTCATTGATTGCTGAATATGGCTCACCATGTGACCATAGGTTGTTACTGATTACTGAATATGGCTTACCATGTGCCCATAGATTGTTACTGATTACTGACTATGGTTTACCATGTGACCATAAGTTGTTACTAATTGCTGACTATGGTTCACCCTTTGACCATAGTCTGTTACTGATTCCTGACTATGGCTCACCATATGAAATGTTATAAAACTTGGAACCCTCACGGGCGAAAGCTCACTCCGCATTTTTTTCTAATTTTTTTTGGGTTAAGCTCTAGGTATGGAGTGAGCGTGACGAATAAAGTGCGACGGACGCCCAAAGCCAATTCCATTATTTCTATTTAGTAGATTTGAAGACTTCTATTTGATTATGAATTAGGGTTATAATAAGATTTTGAACTTCCGCTGTGATTGTTATTGTTAAGTTTTAGAATTGTAATAAAAGTACTGTACTATTTGGCAAGTTGTTACAGTTTACACCTCATGGTATCATTTAGATCTTATTTATAGTAGCCTTTATTAGTCTTGATCACGTTAACAGGAAATCACCGGAACGTGGCTGCGCTGTCACCAAGTCAGCGGGATCGTTGCAGGAGTGATACACAATATACACAAGTATAGGGGATCAATTGTGCGTGGTGGTTTAGCTAAGCCTATGCTTTGGACTATGCCAGTTGGACAAGCTTTATACTCGTTGGGTCTGAAACTTTAAAAAAATGAAGTTACAATTTTGGAGTCACCCACAAAGTTTCATCTTTACAGTACTACACGTGTATGGGTTCGTGTGTTTTGTGTAAATTATTTATGTTTAATGCACCGCAGGGACCATGCATCATATGTTTCAAAACTAATGAATATAGATATGGATGAGTATTTTTTTTGAGTAATTCAGCTAAAACAAATTGATAGTATTTTTTCGGAGAAAATAATTTAAAACGGTCTTTTAAGATGATAAAAAAATGAGCATGTGGTAAACCTCTTTTCTGAAATTCAATGACATAGGTGTCGGCTGCTACCTCCAAACAAATGCTTATCAAAGACATCTTCTTTTAGTAGTTGTAGTTTGGCATGAAAAAACTATTCATATTAGGCCGGGCCTATTATGTGCTTCCTCATGTTTTTGTAAATTCTCTTTTATCTCGGGCCATGAGGGATTACACGTCATAGTTAAAAAGATATCAGGTTTGCCATATTTATGTACTAATGGCATTGCATACATATATATCCTTTTCATATCTCTTTGTCCTCTAATGAAAGAAGGTGGTAATATAATTCTTTTGCCAACTTGATGACCTGTAGTAAGACTAGTTGCAATTCTATCAACAATACCTTGGTAAAGTTCAGCTCTTATACGTTTTTGATGAATGTTGAAGAAATCTAATCTTGTTGTTTCAATTTTGACATATGTGTCAACACTGAATTGTTGAAATAGTCTTCCCACATTTAATAGATTGAATTTATCATTTTCTCGTATTTGAAATTTATATGCGTAGTATTCCCGACATGAAATGGTCAGTTCTTTCAGTTTTCCTTTCTGTATGTCTGTGATAACTGCATAAGGAAGTAATTTGTATTTTAGAAATATAATTGAAATGCAGTCATACTGTGATTTAGAAATATGAGAAAAGAGAAATACCTCTATTTTTCAGCTCTTATGATATCCTCGGTTGTCATTGGTTGGTTGAAATGAATCAGATTCTCCCCAACACATGTTTGTCTAAGATGAGAACTTCTTGAATTAATATTTAACTTCTTAATAATGCCTTCATGCCATCCCGACTCACCTTTTGTAAAAATAAGAGGATACAGTAAAGGATCATAACATCCAAAATAGTGTTTAATTATCTGTTTTCTTCCATCATGTGTAAAAACACGAATGTCTTTGGATAAATCTTCTTTTTGTCCGTCAGTTTCATTCCACATAGCTGCAACTTGTGATGCAGTAGGATAATTAAAAGTTCATTGATCTAGCTCACTATCAGATTTCAAATATATTTGATATTCATGAAGGTTGTCAACATTGGTAAGCCTCTTAAAAAACTTAGCATAAGGATTCATGTTTAGTATGACTTGTAATTGCTATATAATTGATTCCCTAAATTTGCTTGATATAAACATCCTGTTAGCAATCTTATGATCTGTATCATAAAATTATAGCTGGACGTTTTTTCCTTTTTTTCTCTCTTTCATCAGGTATTAACTTGTCTAGGTAATGATAAATCTGACCGTGAGCTCGAAAAGTGTATAGACCCCTGTTTCTCCTGTTTAGATCTTTATCTTTGTGTTGAATTCCGAAGGATGTAAAAGTAAACATATTGTTGTAACTGCACACACATTGTTGAAACTCAATTGCTTCCTGTGTATTTGCTGTGTAAAGATTTGTTAGTTGAGGTGGCATTTCAGTGTTAACTAAATGTATACTACCTGCACCACAACAAAAAATGGGAGGTTCCATGTAAAATTTGCAATAAGAACAATTCGGCACAACAGGTAATTTGCTTGGTGATGTTGGAATTGGTTTTGAAAAACCGGTTGTAGAACTCTTCTATATGCACCTGATAGATATTGAATTAGAAAATAAAATATAAATCGAAGTTCACATGTACAAAAAACTATAATTAATCAATTAGGTACAAATGTTAAGACTGAATACCAGAGGAGAGAATTCTATAAAAAAAATCTTGTTCTAAAGTTTGGTAACTACATCTTTAAAAGTAAGTACATAATTTCGTTAAGTACCCGATGTTTTCTTTTTGGAATTCCTGGCTTCTTCCAACATAATGTTTGTTTGAGGAGATGAGGATGTTTGAAGAGCATTTGTTGTAATGCCTTCATTTGTGATGGATTGCTGATCATTTGTAGATCACCCACTTTTATCACTGACTTCTCTATTATTATGTTGAAGAAGATTGGGTGTTTTAGAAGCAACATAGTTCTGTCGCCGTAAAGCATTCATCTGCTATTTTTGTTCAGAAGGTATGTTTCTATAGTTTTCTCTTCATCGACTATTTACACGAGCATGATTATTTGGCGATAAACTCCATTTTCGTTTGGATATTGTAGTTGCAAAATGGAGGGAATTGAATTGTGTTAAAGTCTAGAGAAGTGTTGTTGAATGAAAGGAAAAAAAATAGAATTTCCATACATATTTAGAATTTTCCTACATAAATTGATACTACGACTAAGGAAAGAGGTGTTAATTATTCCTTCAACCTTGAGTCTAGAAAGGCTAGTAAGAATTTAGTTCAAGGATTGTACTGTAGTAAATTGAATGTTACCTATCTTGGGAATTTTTTCCGAGGATGATGAATCATCAATATTGGTAATGAACGACTTTTCTTTACTCATGTCCATCAGTTTGAAATCATGTTGTTGCATGAAAGGGAGCATGTAAGAAGTACTGATAACAATTTTATACCTCTAATAGGATGTAAATGCGTATTAAGTGATTGAGGAAGTATAGGATAACTATTTTCATCTTGTTTATTGAAATCTAAGATTTTTGTCATATCTTCAATTTCATGTGCATAGATTTGTTTTCGCTTGCGGTCAGTTTTTCAAGATTTGATTACAGACTATTTACGGTGGTTGATATGTTCGATTCTTAGTGCCTTTCCCATATCCTTTGCTTTGGATCTATTGACTGATTCTTTTGGATGATCTACAATATTTTGGCTTTTAAATCATATCCATATGTTGGGAGCTAGCTGTCTGATTGAAAATAAAATTCAGGAAAAATACACACATCAGAATGAAGATAAATAGATTTAGGATTATAGCAAAGGAAAAAGAAGGATTCAGGCACATATGATGCATGTTTGTTAAAAAAATGATTAAGAAAGAAATCTTACCTGAGGTTTAAATTGAGCTGAACGGGAGTTTGTAGTTTAAAATTTCAATATGTATGTACGTTATGTGAAGAAAGAGTGGGAAGAAGATAAGTCTGGATGTAACAGAGGAAAATGGCAGGGATGATGTGTGGAAGATGGCTAGAAAAGATACATGGGTAGCAGGATGCGTGTACGGCCATAAAAAAAGATAAGAAGCACATAGAGAGATGTAATGACACGTATTAGTAGAGATGGGAAGGAGAAATTTTAAAAAAAAGAAAAGAAAATGAATTAGCGACAATGAAAAGTAATCGTTCATTCTTGGATCGCCGTATAAATGCAGTACATTCGAGGCATCATCCCTTTACTGATGAGGCTGGTGGCGGGTGGATGGTTGATGGATTGAGTGGCAATGCCTCGAATCAACAGACTTCGAGGTGGGTGATTGATGGATCGAGGAGTATTCGAACCTTTCCATCAACCATCCACCTCGAGGGGTGTTGATTCGAGGTATCCTCCCTCGAATCATCAACCCTCAAGCCCATGGAACCGTCAACTGTCCCCCTCGAGAACCCTGACAACATGAGAGATCACACATCCACCCCTCTAGAGTACACCAGCTCTCGAGGGCACATCACCCCTCTAGAGGGGTACACCACTGAGAGTGTCAAACCATCGACATTAGCTCTCAAAGCATGACCCACTCGAGGCACATACCCCTCGAACCATCTATCCCTCGACTATCAACCATCCACCCCTGGAACATCAACCATCCATCTGTCGGACTACCTTACATCCACTCCTGGAACCATCACCCCTCGAACCATCAGTTCTCGAATATCCACCACGCCACCACTCGAACTATCCACCTCTTGAATTATGAACCATCAACCTTACGCCTTCCTACCACTCGAGCCATCCACCCCAAAAATATTGACCAACCGCCTCAAGGGGTGTTGATTTGAGGCATCCCCCCGGAATTATCAACCCTTGAGCCCCTGGAACCATCAACCACCCCCCTCGAGGCATCACCCCTCGACCCATCAACCATCCGCCTCACCACCACTCGAACCATCCACCCCTCGAACATCTAGCATCTGTTTAGAGGGGTATTGATTCGAGGCATCATCCTTCGATTAATCAATCCTCGAGGGCTTGGAACCATCAACCATCCCTCTCGAAGTATCACCCCTCGATCCATCAACCATCCGCATCGCTACCACTCAAACCATCCACCTCTCGAACATCAATCATTCACCTCATGGGACCATCACCCCTCGAACCCCTAAGACCATCAACCATCCGCCTCGCCACCACTCAAACCATAAACCATCCACTCCTGGGACCATCAATCCTTGAAATATCATCCCTCGAACCATCCACCGCGCCACCACTCTAACCATCCATCACTCTGACCTTGAACAATATGTTCATAACCCCTGGTATTTGTATTGGGCCAAAATCCAAAAACAGATAGGAATTTGGGTATTTTATAACCTCTCGAGGGGTGGATGGTACTCTCTCTAGTTGTGGATGGTACCCTCACCACTCAGTTCTTACTACTCGACCCTAACGACTCGAACTTCTCCACTCGGACCCTGTCCACTCGAACCCTGTCCACTCGAACCTTGTACTCAGAGAATTTTCGCTCGAACCTCGGACCTCCTGTACTCAAACCCTTCCCACTCGAACCTTTACCGCACGAACCCAGTACCACTCGAACTCTCGCAACTGGAACCATCACCACTCGAATCCTCACCTCTTAGACCATCCCCACTCGAACCTCTGGCCTCAAACTCTGCGCTCGGAGCCTCTCCACTCAAACTTGTTCTCGAACCCTCAAATCCCCTCTACTCGAATCTCTCCACTAGAACCTCACCACACAGACCCAGAACAATCAAACCTAGTACCACTCCAACGCTCTCAACTCAAACCTGAACTCGAACCACTCCATTCAAACCCTCACCACTCGAACCAATACCACTCGAACCAGAATAACTCAAGCAAGTACCACTCAAGCCCTCTCCACTCGAACTTTTGCTCGAACCTCTCCACTCGAACTAGTACCACTCGAACCCATTACCACTCTTACTTCTACTCGAATGTTGATATTCCTCTACTTGTAAAAATGGAAGATGGCGAGGCTGGGAGACTCCTGCTGCTTCTGGGTGATCTCCTTAGCGCTTGGCCAACGTAGATGACGAAAACCTTTGTAAGGATCATTTCATTGTATACTTGAGGTTCGCCCTTCAACCCGAGCCCCTGATTCTTTGCGAACTCAAGCAACTCCTTAACATCATCACCAAATCTGAAAACCTATAAATCCAGAACAACTAGTGCCATCGCCATGGTAATGAAGCAAAATGAACAAAAACAACAACATAAAAAAGAAGGAAATTTTAGATTACACAAACCTTGAAAGGAAATAGAGGCGGTGGAGGAGCCGTCATCCTCAGATCCACTAGTGCAGATCGAGGAATAGATCAATTAGACGCAGGAGAAAATTAATCATCAGAAAGATCAAATTCACCGAAAGAAAGGAAAACAAATTACAGATGAGATGATGCTGCTTTACTGACCACATGAACAAAGGAGTGCAGGACGCGTGTACGACCATGGGAAAAGATAAGAAGCAGATAGAGAGACGTGATGATACGTATTAGTAGAGATGGGAAGGAGAAATAAAAAAGGAAAAGAAACGGAATTACTGGCGATGAAAAGTCACTGTTCACCGAAGGGATCCGTGCTTTTAGAATATTGAGATACTTTAAACTTAATTTGTTTTGTGCTATTATTATTTTTAAATTTGCCTCCAGCTTAGTTTAGAATTTTCAAATTTTATGTTTCATATTTGTTTTCCTAACTTATACATCAAATTCATTTAGAGTTTAATTAGGTCTGTAATCTCGAATACATGTTTACAAATTATCATCTGATTAATTTACATAATATTGTGAAAGATATTAAGTTATAATAAAACATATTAAATTTTTAACTGCACTTGAATATGTTTTTATTAAATTTAAGTATATTTTAAACATAATTGTGGACTCAAAATAGTATTATGAAGATTAAATGCACGTTTGAAAGATGATTATATTTCCTTTGTTCTAGTTAAAATTGAACAAAAAAATTACAATGAATCTAACACATATTATAATATATATAATTTCATATTTATTCGAATATATGGTCAACATTTGATAATTTTGACATATTAATAATTTTATGCATTTTTTAAAGTATTAAGTCTTTGAATTATTTAGTTTTTTAAAAAGTGAAATCATCACTGGGACGATGGTTTATAGGGTTCCCATCCCTTCTCTATTAAACTCAATTTTGCTCAATGTGTGATTACAACATATGATGTTAGATAAATCCATTTACACCGAGTCACTAATTAAATATTACAATTCTAATCCAAAGCCTCAGTGGCTAAAAGAGAGAGATACACAATTGCGCTAAATGATACTAACAAACTAAAACCAAGGCCTTGTGTCAATGAGAAGAGCACCGAAGATAAGTGGCTGTTACTGCTTAGCCATAGGGTAGCCACGAAAGTCTCGACCCGAGACTACTGTCAAGCCAATCATAGTGAAGTATCAAATAAAACACATGCAAAATGATCCATCCACACGTCTGATCAAACATCTAAAGCAATCAAAACGAAATAAATGAAGCTCCTGAACTAAAGAACTAAAGAACTAATGTATCTCTATTATCCTGTAAATCCCATTTTCTTGAACTAGGAGACTAAAACCAGCCAATTTGATTGCCAAAAATATTTTTCATCAGTGTATAGAAGTCATTTATAATGCATTGAATAATCTCTAACTTGACCCCAAAGGGCTATAGAAGTCATTTTTTGAATTATTTAGTATATAGATATATAGTGCCCCCAATGAAAAATATTTCTATATCTACCACTGGGTAATATGATACTCTAAAGAACAATTTAGTTACTGAGAGAACAATCTAATTGGACACGTTGGGAGGTTTATTGGCGGATGGGTGGAAAAATATTTATTTATGGGTTAAAAATGTTTTGGATCCTGATGGATCATGTATTTTGGGTTTAGGTATGTGACTCGGGTACTTGATACTTCTAATAAGACTTTATTTATGATGACAACAGTGGATAATCTTATCTAGTACGTAAGGGATTTTTAGGTAGATGGATAAAAAAATATCAGATGCGGTATAGATTTTTTTTTGGATCTCGACACATTATATATAAGATTTCAAGTTTGGGAAATGAGATAAGTATAAAAGTGCAGTTGAGTTTAGATTGGGAATTTTATGGTATAGGAAAATGTATAGTATCTAAGTTTAGAATGATGCCGATCAGGGTCCTCAATCTAGATAGACATCAATAAATCTTGATTTAAAAGGCTCCAAATTTTTTTTTACTAAGATAGGCTGCAGAAAATCTTAATTTTAGAATGATAGGAATGAGGATTTTAGGTGGATATATGAAATTTTTTTAAGGAGTCATCTTCTCCCGTGTGGTAACTTCAACTACATCCCACTCAGCATCCAAAAGGATAAACTCATGAAGAAACCTCTCCTTCCGAGTCAAGCCTTCAAGGGCACCGCACTCAGACCTGGGATACTGCTGAATAGGGATGGCAATGAGGTGGGACAGGTGCGGATTATGGTACCTCCATATCTATGCCTACTTAAAAATTTATATCTATACTGCCCCATCACCCATGTGGGTACAACTTCAATATCCACCCGCCCCATCAAGTATTATACAAAATCCATATCCACCCATCACCCACTTGAGTCTCCCTATCCACTTCATATCCATTGTACTTGATAGAATGTAAACCCACAAATAAGTGTGGCAGTGTTTATTGATATATAGTGAGTACAAAGGGTATACAAGACCTAAACAAATATGGAACATGATATATACAAAACCAATTAGAAAGAGTATTCCTTTCTTATTCCGATTCTAAATCAACTATATCTCTATCCCCTCCTTCAAGCGAAGCGTAGGACCGGTCACAACACAAAGCTTGGAATGTAAGAACTCAAACTGAAGATGGGGTAACCTTGTTGTAAAGATGTCAGCAAGCTGAAAGTCCGTAAAAACATGAGCAACTTTGAGCTTGCCAGAAGACACCATCTCATGCACAAAATGATAGTAAATATCAATGTGATTAGCTCTCTTGTGAGAAACTGGATTCTGAGCCAGGAAGAGAGCTCTATTGTTATCACATCAAAACAGAAGGCGCACAAGTCGATACACGTAAATACCAAAGAAGATTCATCAACCAAGCCAACTCCGCAGCAGTATTTGCCATAGCATAGTATTATGATTCTGAACTAGAACGAGAAACTGTTGGTTGTTACTTAGCACTTCAAGATACCAGGTTGCCACCAAGGAAATTGGAATAACCATAAGAATAACCCAGAGCAGGTAAAGAGGATGAATTTGCTCAAAAAGGAAGACCATAGTGGAGAGTACCATGAACATAGCGCAGAATTTGAGCAACAACTTGGAAATGGTCATCAGTAGGAGCTTGCATGTACTGATTGACCGTGTTCACTGCATAAGACAAATCGAGACGTGTAATCGACAAATACTGAAGTGCACCAACCGAAAATCGATAATAAGTGGGATTTTAAAATGACTTACCAAAAAAACTAAAAAGTTGCGAAAAAACCACAAAAGGAATGGCAACAGGGGAAGAATCTTGCATTCCGGCACACAATAAAATCTCCTTGGTGTATCTGGCCTAGCCAAGGAACAAGCCGTCAGATGTACGAACAACCTCCAAGCCTAAAAAATATTGCAGAGTGCTAAGATCGGTAATATTAAATTCCTAATTAACCCGGTCAATAAAATTCCGAATGAGACGAACACCATTCCCAGTAAGAATAATTTCATCAACATAAACCAACAAGTAGAGCAAAGAGGCACCCTGAGAAAAGACAAATAAAGAGGTATCAAAGGAACTACATACAAAGCCAAGGCTAATAAAAAAGAACTGAACTGCTGAAACCAAGCATGGGGAGCTTGCTTCAAACCATAAATGGTCTTGCGTAGGTGACAAACAAAATTAGAACACATCGGGTCTTTGTATCCAGCAGGCTGGTCCATGTAAACCAGAGAATTAAGATCACCATTTAAACATGCATTCTTGACATCAAGCTCTCGTAATGGCTAATTCCGATGGACAACAAGAGATAAAACAGTAAGAACAGTAGATACCTTAACCATTGGACTGAATGTATAATCATAATCAAACCCAGGTAATTGCGAAAAACCCTAAGCAACTAACCTTGCTTTGTGTTTGTCAAGAGAGCCATCAGCTTTGTACTTCAATCAGTAAAGCCATTTTGAACCAACAACATTAGCATTTGAAGGGTGAGGAACCAAATCCCACGTCTATTGAGTGCGTAGAACATCCATATCTGAGTCCATGACATCAACCCATTCAGGATCCTTAACAGCTGAGCGATGACTGCGAGGTTTGGTCTTAGAAATAAAGCACTCAGGAAACTGGAAATATCATACTCAGAAAAATCCTTGTACCGTAAAGAACCAGTGCGCAAATGAGTAATCGAATGTCGGGAAGAGGGACCTGCAATCGGAGATGATATGGATCCCAAGGTGACGGACAGGAAACCCGAAGCTGGCAACGATGATTGTGTAGAAGACACATATGGCAGCGCTGGTGAAGCAGGGGTAGTCAGTTTAGCCGGAGAAGCTGCCGGTGGCAGGACAGGTTGTGCATGGTGCGCACACGCGGCCGGGTTGGCCGGCATGTGAATCGGTGGTGGTTGTGACATCGTATGAGCTGGTGGCATTGCCTGTTGTCGATCATGCTGATGGTCACCTTGTGGAAAACGAACACAATTTTCTGAAGATCCTAGAGCTTCCGTTACATGATGAAAATCATAATTTTCCAAAATAATGGGTGATTCGGCTGGAGAAAATGGCTCAAACAACAGCGATGGAACTGAAGAAGGTTCCAGAAAAGCAGAAACATCCAGTGATGATAAGTCTGTAATAGAACCAGTACGGGTAGCCGGAAAAAACAACTCATCAAAACGAGCTTAGCGAGTGATGTACTCCTTCTTCGTAAGAGGATCAAAACATCGATAACCTTTGTACTGGGAACTATAACCCAAAAATATACAAGACATACTCTGAGGCGTTAATTTATGTGCAACATAGGGCCTTAAATAGGGAAAACTCGATAACCAAATGGATGAAAATTGGAGTAGTCAGGCATAGTACGAAAAATAGCAGAGATTGGAGACTGACCAGATAAAATCGGAGTAAGCAGTCTATTGATGGTGTAGACTACTGTAAAAAATGCATCATACCAAAAAGAGTGATAAAGGCCAGAATGAAAGAGCATCGATAAACCCGTGTCTGTAATATGACGATGATTCCTCTCTGCGAGGCCATTTTGCTCCTAAGTGAAAGGACATGAAAGCTGATGATGAATGCCCTTTGATGCAAAATGAGTTTGCATGCAATGATTCACAAACTAGGTTCCACCATCATTCTGAAATACTTTAATGGTGGAAGAAAACTGGTTCTCAACAAAAGCTTCAAATTGCATGTAAACCTCTACAAAATTAGACTTCTGTCGTAGAGGATATAACCAAGTAAATCGAGAAAAATCATCAAAAAAAATGACACAATAGGAGTAGCCAGCTCGAGGGGGCAACAAGTGAGGGTTCCCAAAGGTCACAATGAACCAGATCAAGTATGCATGGTGCGCATTTTAAATTACCGGTAAAAGAAAGACGCTTGCCTTTAGCCTTGTCACAAGCGGGACATAAATGAGGTTTAGGCTGCAAACTAGTAACTGACAAACATCCAGATTGGCTCAAGGACGAAATGATATTGTGAGGCACATGACCCAATCTACTACCCCCTCTGTCCCAGCCTATTCAGCATAGAATCTTTTCACGGTCTCCAATAAACATGTTTGACTGTAAATATGTGTAGCTACGGACAATAATGGCACACAAAAATTTGATATTAAGAAACTACATGCTACGACGAATCTAATCATCTCATACGATAAAATTATTGTTCATATACGTATTCAAATATGTGGTCAAAGTCTGACATCTTTGACCAAAAAAAGATTCTGTGCAGAATAGGCTGGGATGGAGGGAGTATGCTTTAGTTCAAAAGATGCTTTATAAGCACTCGATGCAAAAAAAAAGCAGATAAAGTAGCACCACCATAATCCAAAACATATAAGCCACTATCAAGATACCATGATAGAATGTAAAATCCATAAATAATTGTACCTGTGTATATTGATATATATATATATATATAGCGAGTACAAATGATATACAAGAACTAAACAAATATGGAACATGATATGTACAAAACAAATCAAAAAGGGTATTCCTTTCTTATCCTGATTCTAAATCAACTATATCTCTATCAGTACTCATCCAACTTTTACATACCTCCAAAAATAGCAAAAATCCTGTTTTTTATATCAAAATTAATAAACGTATTTACATGAATATATTGTAAGTAAGATATGTTCAATATGGATAGATAATAATTTATTTTATATTAAATTAGCAGGTATATAACGGATTTAGTGGGGACCGGCAGGGATGAGGAGCGTGTGCACCAACATCCACATCCAACCCACTACCCGTGACGGGTATGTTGGAAAATGATGGTTAAAAGGTTGAAATTCGTCAACTTTTTGGGCTTCGTTTAGAGTGGGACCCGAATGGATTTTGGGTCAATGGATGTCATTTTTGGGTTCTCCTCCGCGAGTACTATAAAATCGACTATTTAAACTCTCAAAACGGATCAAGGGTGAATGAGATATGAATGTTTTAATTTCACTCTTGAAAGAGGAAAAAAATGGGCGAAAATTGGCCCAGGTAATTTTCTTTGGACTGTCCAAAATGCGTATGGACCGCATGGAAGTCTTATGAAGGCCCAACCGCATAGTATATATGGAATTGCTTGTGTGTAATTCTTAAGAGATAAGAACAAAATACTTCCATATTTTGTGAGATATCTTGTCTTAAATAAATATGCGGTTTACCATGTTTAATATGATGAAGAATATTTGTATAAATATTTCTTCCTTTTCCAGCAGATATGATTCGAGTATTCATGGAATGTCTCGGATTTGGTGAGTTGGTGATTGGAGAATATTCTTCTCTAATTACAGAAAATCAGAATATCATGTTTCCATGATTAGGGTCTCTTAGAGTAGTATAAATAGAGCCTCTAAGTCAGTCAGAAAAGACACACCATTTCTCAAGTCCCTCCATAGTCTAAACTTGAGCCTTCTTTCTGTCTTTCTCGAAGTTTCCAGTTGATGCTCTGTCGAGGTGATAGTCCTTCGGGCCTTGCGTGAATCCGAGGTAACTCTTACGTGTTAATTGTTACCTTCGATGGTTTTATCCTAGGGAACGATGTCCACGATGGGACTCATTCGTTTCAAGGGCAGCGAGTGTTACTCGTGACTCCATCATTACTTGAAACGTGATTTATGCTTTGATTAATTGTAATTTAAGCGTTTTGATTGTATGCTTGAATAATTAATAAAAGTTTATTATTCTTGCATATGTTAATTGCTCGTTCAATTTTGTTGTTTAATTTTTCGTATGATATAATCAATATATGTCCAACAGTCTTGAAACGAACGATATTTGTTGATTTATATTGATAAGATGCATGCGGAAGGATATATATATTCAAACTAATTAGTATGCATGCGTGAATAATCATTAGTCAAATTCTCCATGCAATCAGGAAGTATGCATGAATAATGTTGGAGTCAAAAATATGTAGTCAAAATAATCATGCTGGAAAGAATGCTTGCATACCATATTTATGCATGTATGGTAATAATGCATTAGAATGAAGTCACCAGTTTGACGAAAATATGTTGTAATTGGTATGTGCATAATTGGTATGTGCATAATTGGTATGTGCATAATTGGTATGTGCATAGTTACGAAAAATTTGTTAAATTTGTTCCGTAAACTTGCCTGATATACTTATTAATTGGCATACCATATCTATCCGATCTGTTTGCAAAATTATGCATACGATTTGTAATTCTGGGCAAATCATGGAAATTGTATGTTTGTGAAAATATGCATGCTAATGATTTTGGTTATTTACAACAAAATCATATTGAGCAATTTGTTATGTATAATTATTTAAAATATTATACTACGATATTTGAGATTTGTACATATATTTAACGGTGGAAATCTTTTGTATGTACGCATTGGTGAATCCGAGTATACACGGTTGTATATCTCTTATGGAAGGGAAACTAGGCATGGAGATACGGCAGGATTTGCTTGGCAACATGAAAGAATCAAGAATGTAACCACGGTTTGCAACTATGGTACGTATACACGTTAATTAATGTGAATCATGGCATATGCTATATATACATATATTGCTTGGATTATATTTGATAACCATTTGCGTGAATCTGGACGTAAACATGACTTTGTTACAAAGAGAGTTATGTGAATAATATTTGCACATATATGTCCAGTACACTAAGGCTATCAAATTTGATAGTAAATGGATTTGGTTATATTAATCCCTTGATTATGTGGAAAACTGAGTTAAGCATATATGTTAAATTACATGGCATAATTATGGAAATATGCTAATTCCGTGATATTCATGCTTATGAGATTAAATGTTGATATGGTAAGAAATCATATTTGATTCTTTGCATGAAAGATTGAATTAAATTTACGGGGAAAAATGCCATGAGTTTAGAATATGGGATCAGACATTATTATTCAATTACATGAAAGCAGTACATATGTTTGGAAATTATGAGACATGTTTAATTTCCGAAGCCCTTGAAATGTTAGAGTATTTGCTTAAATACTTAATCAAATGTTGAAATACCTATTTTGTATGGTATAATAATTTGGTGATGTGGGCTGCTCATGTTGGTTAAAGATTTAAACCATATTTGTGTGAGAATGTGCTGCTAGTGATTCATGACTTTTATATGCTTGGTCTGAGAATCGCATGCGAAAAATTGGTAAATTTCATTTGCACTTAAACATGACATCTCTCGGCAAGAGTGAAATATATTCGTGCATGAATGAAGTATGTGATATTGGGTTACTTGATCCATGATGTATTCTCGTTCATTTAGGGACTTGATTTAGCTGCATATACAAAAATTTTAGATCTATGTTGTGTCTAAAATTGTGTTATGCTTTATATGCTATGATTATATTAATTGTTTGGGAAAGTGCCCTTTGATGCAATGAAAGGTTTGACAAGGCTTGTCCCAATAATTGGCTATCTTGATTAATCATTTACGAGCATATGACTCACGAGTGACAATTGTTAGATTGCACAGATAGAGCATATGGGCTCAAAGTTCAACATATTCTGGTTATTTTGTATGACCTGAAAACTGTGAACGTGAAGACATTAGTTTACGACTATGTCTAGGGTATTGGTTCTTGTGAACCATGGTATAAACCCTAAAACATGAGTTATCATGACTATGCTAAAAACCTTCGATTATTTGTAATCAAAGAATTGAGGGGAAAATCTCAAGAATTTGGTTGAGAAAACTAAGAATCCTGAGAATGGGAATCCCGAGACTTTTGGTCAAATCTCTTGATTTATGGTTGAAAAATCTAAGAATCATGAGATATGGAATCCCAAGACATTTGGTCAATTCTCTAGATTTTTGGTTGGAAAGCCTTAGAATTCTGAGATGAGTAATCCTAAGACATTTGGTCTAGGAACCCCAAGACACGAGTTTTTGAGAAACTTAATATGTGTGGGGATATTTAATAAAACCAGCCCAATGTGGGGGGTAGACGAAAACCTAAAAATTCAACGACGATATGAATTTTGATAGGTACTTGAAGTGAAAAAGTAACCACGAGAGATTTGAATCAAGTTGATCAAGTCGGGAGGACTTTAACTCGAACCAAAAGGGTAAACTCGAAATCAAGTCGAGCAGTGCACTCAAAATTGAGTTGAGCAATGGACTTGAATGTGTTTCGAGCATAAAGACACTCAAGTTTGATTTGAGTAGTCTGAAAGTAAAGTACAGTTGTACTGAAGCTTGGCTTTAAAATGGGCATGAAATTGTGTGGAGTTGGTAAACTCACACTGCGCCCTAGTGAGAGTTAATCGAATCCTCGATTGATTGATACTGCATCGGTTGTGGTATTGGTCATGCGAGGAAGAACGATTAATTGAGATCGGAAAGTTTAGTTATCTCTAATTCCAAGGGAGTTGAAGGAATAAGAGAGACTTTCACGATAAAAGATCAATACATGAAGGTGTTTTGATCAAGCCCTAAAAGAAATTTATGGGTAAGAATCTAGTGTTCGATTCATTATTGAACACACGGACTTTTAGTAAGTTGGGTTTGTATATTAACGAAACCACTTACGTGATGCATAGAAAACATATGAGGTTATCTGTGACCATGATGTGAATATATAGAATCCTATGGGGAATGTGATTCACAATGTAGACATTTGCAAGGTCATTTGGTGATTGAAGGAAATTGCTAGAAATGATCAAGCATTGTGGGGGAGCCTTTAAGTTGGCTGGCGATCTTTTAAATAAGATACCCCAAGAAGGAGAAAAATAAAGCTCCTCATAGAGCCATCCTAAAAGTTCTTTCGAATGTGTGGGTTGGCATATTGCGAATGTAGTAAAAGTAATACTTAAACAGTATCTTTACTAGATATGCACAATGTTGAAGTGCTATCAATTTCTTGAAATTCACAAGAAATATTATGCAGAAACTAAAAATATATCTTGATGGAAAGTGTATTTGTGGAAGTTTCTGTTAAAGATCTTGATTTATCTTAAATGGACTTAAGAGTCAATAGATGAAATCATTAAGGATCAGGGATAAACCAACGAAGGAAACGAGATTCCATGAAATAATTTTTGTGGAAAGTGGTGCTCAATAGAGAGATTGATCTACCATGAGTGCAAATCACTAGAGTACTAGTAGATTTGAACAATTTGTAAGTATATTTGTGTACTTGATGGGTGTTCTCTAGATGTGAGAATGAGTCCAAGGGTGATGGTACGTGCTATCAAGGTTTTGTGAAAGCTAGAAGTACATCTAATGGACCTAAATGGTTATTTGGAGATTTAGATATTAAAATCTGAACAGAGCAAAATGAAAAGCTCAATGCTCCTAAATGATCCATCATGTGACCAAACTAATTGTTATTTAGCCAGTGATATTAAATCAATGAGTTTGATGAAGGCGGATATGCTAAGGGACACGGAAAATGACCATGTCATTTATGTCTTTGATTTATGATTTTCTCATTGATAGTAAAATTGATACGATGATTGAGTCTCTTGGAGATATGTCGTATTCAATGGAATGACTCTAAACATTATGAGTTACCTTTTTGTAAAGGTGAGGTGTCTCTTAAGAAGAGAACTCAAGAGTCATTGATAGTCTGTTGTACTTATTAAAGTGCACATTAGACTATTCTTACAATGGATAGTAAGATGATACACGAGTAATCTAGAAAAGATCACTGGAAACAAGCTGTGTGTGAGACTCGTGGATATGGCTTGAGTTTTCTAGAGAAATGGTTCTCTCTTGCTAGATTCATAGAGGAATCTAAGTCCATCGTGTTGGACAAAATTGGGAAAGATATACCCTCGGATGACCAAAGCACTTTTATGCGTATTGGTGTAGCGTAAAGCTTGTAGCTTAAAGCCATATCGATGATGGTGTGTCTCGACATAGACACTTTACCATTGGACGACTACTCTCTACGAGAATTATCGATGTTGACTACGTAAGGTCAATTGATAAGAGCTGTTATTCTTTGACGAAAGGATTCAATCGATTTCTTGACGAAGAAATTGAATCGAGAGTTAGTTGAGAACTCATCGAAAGGAATATGACTAAGTCTAATAAATGGTGGGTTACGTACGTGGACACCCAACCTATGTGACTGGAGATCCCAAGATCTAGGTTCAAAGGGACAACTAAACTGCAAAGACCCATCGCGATCACTGTGGGGGTTTCATACCTCCTGTCGCATTCCTATGATGAAGAAACAGTGATGTGAATGGAGGTTAAGCATTAAATTGCTTTTAATGATTCAAGGCATCGAGTATGTAGTACTCGAAAGAGCGCAATAGTTTACGGAACTACTCTTACACCAAGAATCACCTATGTAAGCGAGAAGTGTGGCCGCTTCGAAAGGGAATTGTTGGGACGCAATTCTTTAGAAACCTTACAGAACTAGGCGTGTGCCATGGCCTGATTAATGGACACAACCGAGGAAAGCGCAAGGGCTAGGAAAGATGTCTGTGGGAAGTGCATTGTCGTTCACACAAGCGGTTGGGGAAGTTCAAGGACATCGCGTCTACTTCCTAACCAGTGGGCTAAGTGTACTCTCTCAAGGGAAAGTTCAAAGGGTGACACCTACTTATCCTATGCAGCATCTATGCCGTCGAAATGAATCTATCACCAAGTCAAACTCTGTGTCTGACGTGATTGTTCTGATTCCTACATCAATATCTATTCATGTGGGGGATTGTTGGAAAATGATGGTTAAAAGGTTGAAATTCGTCAACTTTTTGGGCTTCGTTTAGAGTGGGACCCGAATGGATTTTGGGTCAATGGATGTCATTTTTGGGTTCTCCTCCGCGAGTACTATAAAATCGACTATTTAAACTCTCAAAACGGATCAAGGGTGAATGAGATATGAATGTTTTAATTTCACTCTTGAAAGAGGAAAAAAATGGGCGAAAATTGGCCCAGGTAATTTTCTTTGGACTGTCCAAAATGCGTATGGACCGCATGGAAGTCTTATGAAGGCCCAACCGCATAGTATATATGGAATTGCTTGTGTGTAATTCTTAAGAGATAAGAACAAAATACTTCCATATTTTGTGAGATATCTTGTCTTAAATAAATATGCGGTTTACCATGTTTAATATGATGAAGAATATTTGTATAAATATTTCTTCCTTTTCCAGCAGATATGATTCGAGTATTCATGGAATGTCTCGGATTTGGTGAGTTGGTGATTGGAGAATATTCTTCTCTAATTACAGAAAATCAGAATATCATGTTTCCATGATTAGGGTCTCTTAGAGTAGTATAAATAGAGCCTCTAAGTCAGTCAGAAAAGACACACCATTTCTCAAGTCCCTCCATAGTCTAAACTTGAGCCTTCTTTCTGTCTTTCTCGAAGTTTCCAGTTGATGCTCTGTCGAGGTGATAGTCCTTCGGGCCTTGCGTGAATCCGAGGTAACTCTTACGTGTTAATTGTTACCTTCGATGGTTTTATCCTAGGGAACGATGTCCACGACGGGACTCATTCGTTTCAAGGGCAGCGAGTGTTACTCGTGACTCCATCATTACTTGAAACGTGATTTATGCTTTGATTAATTGTAATTTAAGCGTTTTGATTGTATGCTTGAATAATTAATAAAAGTTTATTATTCTTGCATATGTTAATTGCTCGTTCAATTTTGTTGTTTAATTTTTCGTATGATATAATCAATATATGTCCAACAGGGTATGATTATCATACCTATATCCATCCCACTCCCACTAAAACTACCTCCATATTTAACTCATTGGAACGAATTCGGTGAGGACCTCTACCATCCATATGTGCTGATGGCCGAAGCCTAGACTAATCGCATGCGACCTCTCTGGCTCTAGGTAGCAGCAAGTTGGGTAAGGTTCTCTTGTGCGTGCCATTACCCCGGACGGATGGACATGGAGAATGTTGCCCAAGAATTGAACTCTTTTAGAGAAATTTTTCTTTCCGAAAAAGTAGTTTAAATTAATGATTTACTACCTCAATCAGCATAGTGCGTGTAAGATCGAAAACAATGTTTAGCATCTCAATTTCATGTTCTTTATCTAGTCGTATTTTCCCGGGTGCAATTCTTGATTATTTTTTTTTTCATAATTTTTTGAGTAGATATAGAAATGATCAGTTCCACCCTAACTAGAGCTGCCAATCTTTGATCCGAACCAAGAACCCGACCTGAACCGACACAATCTAACCAATCCAAAATTTGATCTGATCCGAGTAATATTGACCCAAACCCGACCTAACACGACCGAACTCAACCCGAAATCCAATTTTGACCCAAGAAATATTGATCTGTACCCAAACCCGACATGACCGAATTCAACCCAAAACTCGAATATGACCTGATAATCTGTACCCGAACCCGAGATCAACTTGAGCCCGATCCAACCCAAGCCCAATTCAACCCAAACCTGATTCAACCCGATACATCAACTATATAACCCTACGTGTAATCAATCCAAAACAGATATAGTTATAAAAATTCAATCAACATTTAATATGAAACCAAGTCAATTTGGTTATGCGTCATACTAATAATTCTTTAGACATACTTATTAGAATAAAGTGGGGTTTTTATATATTGCGAGTTTACATATATGATTACTAGTTCGTAAAGTACTAGTAAGTGATGCTACCTATACCACCTTCTAATCCTATCCCTTTTCCTGATGTGCCGTATCAAAATATATCTTCTGATTCAAATGATACTGAACCAAATAATGATCTCTTTCCTAATGATTCCATGCCCATCTCTTCACAGAATCATGAAACATCACTTCCTAGAAATAATGTCAATCATATTAGAATGTTACACTCATTCCCACTGCTCCTAGACAAAGTGTTAGAATAAGGTTTAAACCTTCCTGGATCAATGATTTTGTAGTCAATAATGTTCATGCTTCTGACATTTGTATTCCTATTTTTTCTTCTGAACATATGAGTTTTATGTCCCAACTGTTAGGAATCCAAGAATCACAATCATACAACCGGGCATGCAGCAACCAACATTGGGTTAAGGCTACGCAGGAAGAATTGGATGCCCTTGATTCTAATCATACTTGGGTTCTAGTTGATTTGCCTGCAGGGAAAAAACCTATTGGCTGCAAATGGGTCTACAAAGTTAAATGTAAGGCAGATGGATCAATGGAAAGATATAAAGCCTATTGGTAGCAAAGGTCTTCTTTGAAATTGAAGGTGTTGATTATTTTGATTCCTTTTCTCCAATAGCTAAGCAAGTTATTGTTACACTATTGTTGCCAGTGACTTCATTAAAGGGTTAGTTCTTGCATATGATAGATATCAATAATGCCTTTCTTCGTGGATATGTAAATGAGGAGCTTTATATGAAGCCACCACATAGACATGACAAGGCTTTACCAAGTCAAGTTTGCAGGCTCAGAAGATCTTTATATGGTCTAAAGAAAGCTTCCAGAGAATGGAATGGTGAGGTAACTAATCACTTATTCCTATATGGATTCGAGGAATCAAAACATGATCACTGCTTATTCATTAAGAGAACTGCTCAGTACAACATTGTCCTATTGATATATGTTGATGATGTCTTGGCTGCAGCAGATTCAGAGGATGAAGTTCAGAAATTTAAAGTATATTTATATGATATTTTCACCAAGGATCTGGGACATGCTAAGTATCTTTTAGGCATTGAGATTGCCATATCTAAGGCTGGAATGTTTCTGAGTCAGACTAAGTACATCATTGATTTGATTAGTGATCTTCATCTCATTGATTGTACTGTAGTATCAACTCTACTTCCAGCTTTTTGCCAGGTTGAGGATAGTTATTTACTCTTGTTACATGATCCAGGTCCTTACATGAGGTTAATTGGTAGACTTCTATATCTTTCATACATAAGACCTGATATAACCTTCTCGGTGCATCAGTTGAGTTAGTTTGTTCAAAAACCTACTGATCATCATTGGAAGACTACTCTTCATATGGCTAGATATCTCAAAGGATGATCCACTCATTATTTGTTCTTCCCTCACTAGTGTAGGAAGAGGGGATTAAAGGCGATTTTATTGGACCAGAGAAGGAAAAAAGTTCCTTCTCTGGTACTGCCTTTGATCCCCCATGATCAAAGGCAGTTCCGAGAACCGCCTTCTATCAGACCCAAAATAGGTTCCATGGAACCTAGCTTCCAAATTCGGAACCTATTTCAGCTGTCCCAAAAAAGAGACTGCCAAAACCAATGGTTTCTGACAGCAGTTTTTTGCTGCGAACCAAAGAACACAAATCTGAAAAGTACACAAATATATTCGACCAAAAAACAACAATTATCTAGAAGGTATTTATAGATTAGAGCAATGAAAATAAAAATATCAGTAATCTAGAAGGTGCAGATATGTTTAAATCAAACATTAAAACAATGGAAACCAAAAAAAACAAACGGATGAGAGCAAAGCTTCACGACCGAAGGAAGCTTCACGATCGGAGGAAGCTTCACGGCCTAATCTGGATGAAAACCGATTCACGGCAATGGAAGGCTCTTCATGGCAGGGCAAAGCTTCTCACTGGAGGAAGCTTTGCGGCCGGTGATGTCTTGGTGGTGGGGCTTCAGCGAAGGAGATGACGTAGTGGCAGTGAGCTATGAGAGGGAGAGAGGCTAGAGCGCTGGAGACGAAGGGGCGGAAAAAGTGAATGTTTCTGGATGAGCGATGGGTGATGGTGAAAGGGGTGGCGGAGTGGCCGGTGAGGAGCGACGGGTGATAGGAGTGCAGGTGAGGAAGAAGGATAGACAGAGGGAAGTTAGTATATTTTTCAAATTGAATATGTTAAGGGATAAAACCCAAAAATTTTCTTTTTATAGTGGGTAAAAAAGTCACTCAATTAAATGGACCCAAAAATAGTTCCAAGTTTAGAACCTCGTCTGGTCCTCAATCAAAGACTGTTCTACAAGAGAACAACCTTTAATTGATGTACATCAAAGGCAGTTCCTAAAAAACCGCATTTGATCACTTTTGAACCGCCTTTAAGGGGACCCAAAAATAGTCCTGAGTTTGGAACCTCATCCGGTCCTCAATCAAAGGCGGTTCTACAATAGAACCGCCTTTAATTAATGTCCATTAAAGGTGGTTCTCCTTTGATCACTTTGGAACCGCCTTTAAAGGGAGCCAAAAATAGTTTCGAGTTTAGAACCTCATATGGTCCTCAACTAAAGGCGGTTCCTTAAGAACCGTCTTTGATTGCTTCCTTTAATCATGGTTTCTCCACTAGTGTCTGCAACTTCATCTCAACCCTTATCTGCTTACTGTGATGTAGATTGGAACACCTACAAACTTACAAGGAAATCAGCGACTGGTTATTGCATCTTCTTAGGAGATTCATTGATTTCTTGGACAATCAAAGAAGCAGATCACAGTCAGCAAGTCCTCAGCCGAATCTGATATGGAGCTATGTCAATGAAAGTTTCAGAGCTCAAATGGATCACGATTCTCCTCACTGATTTGCAGCATCCATTTATACTTCCAATTCCTCTGAAATGTGATAATATTGCTGCTCTTCACATTGCACAAAACCCTGTCTTTCATGAGAGAACAAAGCATATTGAGATATATTGCCATTATGTAAGGGATGCTTACAATGAAGGGTACATTGATCCATTGCACGTCTTCTCTAATTTTCAATTAGCTAATGGATTCACCAAACTGCTTGCCTTTTCAGTGGCTTAGCCTCTCCTTTCCAGGATGGAATTTTGTTTTTTCACAACATCCTCATCTTGAGGGAGGTGTGGGGGGGGGGGGGGGGGGGGGGTTGTGGAGGGTTGGATAAAGTAATATAACAATGCTACTGCTTCAAGATCCAAGTTGATGGTTAAGGAAATTCAGGATTAAAGAACTCAGAAATTTGGCGCCAAACCAAGTTGGTGACTTAGTTCTTTGAAAAACTGATCATCACATTCGATCAATTTTTAGAGTAGCTTTCTGTTTTGATAGTTAGACCACTTGTATAGATCATTAGTTTTTGTTTTTTAGACAGTTAGCACATGCTTTGCGTATATAAACCAGCTGTAATCCTTCCATTTAGCTAAGTTAATACAATCTAATTTTCCCTCCATTTTCTCTCTATTGAATAAACAGTTTTGTTTTCTGATTCATAGCTCTTTGATCTTAGTTGCCTGGCTTAAGTGACTAGATTTCTTCAATAAGCATTACCAAAAGTGCGAAGACAATCTTTTGTGCATGAATAAATGATTGAGATAATCATATACTTACACCACCTCATTTAAGGGTGCTGTTTCGAATACCAGAATAGTTTTAAAATGATATGCTTTAATTAGCACAAGACAGCATGTGATGAAATTACTTGCCTCAGTTTTTCACTTGGAAGAATTGACCAGCCTTCTCTGTTATGGTACAACAGGTCTGGGCTCTTAGATGATAATTGCATATGGTGTTTTCTATAACAGGCAACAACAACTTGAAGCACTTCAATCACTAAGCTCCACTTTAACTTCAGATAGAATGAAGAAGCAAAGAAAAATGATAGACTTAAGAAGAATAGGAGCAGAATTGGGATGCCAAGATCAACTGTCCATCACAAGTTGTCTTGAATATACACAATGCATGTCAAAGCAACTAAAATGGATAGTGTGGATGTTGCGTAGTACAAGATGATATACTGTTCTAGGTCCCATGATTTTTCCCGACTACTTCCTGTTTTCAACTGATCAGCACCAAACTAATTTTTGTGTATTTGGCTCCAGTAAAATGTAATCATTCATAATGATATAAAAAGTGATATTAAGATACAAAAACTATGGATATAAAGACCCAATCATTTCTCGGTTATTTTTCTGATCCTAGCCAAGAAATCTAGCTATTCAAAGCATTTAAGAAGAAAAAAAAAAGATAAGTTCAACTTATATAATTCAATAAAATTTGTCATTTATCAACCGGAAAGCAGAACACATCCATATAAGCAGGCATGCAGAGTATAAGACAGACTCAAGCTAAGTCTTTTCAGTTGCTTGAGTGGGAAAAGATAATATTTGAAATTTTATTGTATATACACATGCAAAATCAAGGACGTACCAGGACCCAGATGTTAAATGAACCAACACCATTATGTAGAAGAAGAAAGGGAGATAAAAGACGAGATGAAGAAATGTGGTGTCAACCTTCCATTTCTTTTGGTGCCAATATTTTGCCTTGCCAAAAGCATTATAAAAGCCATGGGTTGTAAAGCCATACCTAGGTCATCATCATCAACTAAAACTAGTGATAACCATAAGGAAAGGAAAAAGGCGGTAAAAGAAATTATAGTGAACACAAATTGAACATATAGAAGGCAAGGTTCACTTGAAACTCTTCAAGTTCTATTTGGGATCTCCCCTTCTTGTGTCTCCGTCAACTCCTGTGGATGCCTGCAGTGCGGGTCCCAGCATCGTTCTGCCTCAGAGAAAACAGTGACAAGTTTGAGGGAGGTGTTCTAGAAGGAGGTTCCAAATTTTGGCTAACTCTCGGTCGGATCTAAGCTTGGTCTTTGATATACTCGGACAGATCAAGAAAACCCGAGAGACAAGCATCTGAGGGTCGGTGGAGGTGATCTTTCAAGTTTCAAAGAGCCCTAAAATGCATAACTTTTAGAGGGAGATGAATTTGTGTTATGATCGAACGGTAGAGGGAAACTTCAAACCTTTTGGTGAGCGCAGGAGGATTCAACAATGAGTTGAGGGATAACAGCTAGCTTTGAGAGACTTGAGAAGCTGACTTCGAGAGGCTGCAGCAGGCTCGATAAGCTCTATCAAAAATCTGCAGTGGCTAGCTTCGATGGGCTCTGTCGAAGAGCTTCATTGGGGCAAAAATATCTAATCCAACACGACAAACGAGCTTCGATGGGGAAAAAGTAAGAAATGTTTGTTGTCGCCCTCGAGGTATAACAGAGTACTAGAATCAAGTACTAGCCTTTGAAGTATGGTAAAGGCTTCGACGATCGAAGGACAAGGGACAAACAGTTGAGGGGTGCTTCAAAAGTGGGGGGTGAGCTTAGAAAGTTGACGAAGCTTCGATTGGATGAAACTTGGAAAGAAAGTTTCCCTCAAAGATTAAGCTTCGAGGATGAAACTGGATCTCGAGGATGAAACTGGCTCTTGAGAATGAAGCTTCGAGTGGAATGTCGCAGCCTGCCAGCTGATGTTTACATCAAGTCAAAATACAAGGCTTATAAGTACGTGCTGTGTCTCATTTCCTTGGTTTTAGTAATTGTGGGGTGAGCCATCTAATTAATTCGCTACTTTAAAACTTGCATATCAATAGTTACATGCAAAGGAAATATATACCTACTACCATCTCCACCTCAGTGGGACTTTTAACGCTGTTTCGGGTGCCGTTACTTTAAAACTTGCCACTGGTGCAGTTACTTGAGCTGTGTTCCAACCTCTAAATGGAAACGTGATAATACATGATCATATCTATGGCTTGTGAATACGATATTGATAGATTGGTAGGTTGTGTATGTTTCTTCATAGTGAATCGAGAACATGCTTTTACGCTTTATTGCTATATATTTTTCTTGTATATGAATGGAAGTTGCCCTCGAAGATGAAGCTTCGACGGATGACACTAGATCTTTAGGATAAAGCTTCAAAGTTTCACGCACAAGGGACAAGACCCCTAGGACAAGACCTTTCTCAGATTCTGATGGAGCATAAGCTTGTGATTTCAACCTTTCTCAAAGCTAATGCTTGAGAAACTTATGCCTTCTAAGAGTTAGATATGGCATAAACGACTATACAAAAAGTAGCAACGGTAGACTTGCAATGGAAACGAGCGTCCTTGAGGGCCCCATTAGTTATTTTGAAGTGATGCAATAAAGGAGAAGAATCCAAAAAGAACGTTGATTATAGGTAAACTTACAACTGGTCCAAGAGTGTCGTGAGCCGAGAGCACTTTATAGCCGCATCAGCACAATAAATCTCCTTAATAGAGAGGTATACACCAAGGCGTACATTAAGGCGTATAATTTGAGGATACGTTATTCCATAGTACAGTATAAATAGACAGGTATGCACTTACTATGGGGGACTTTTTAACACATCTTTACTAAGACACTTACTGACTTAAGCATCAGAGAGTTTACCCCTTGAACCACCAGAGGCTTTTTTCTTGCAGATTATCGCCAAGGGACTCAACGCTATGACTCAATCAGTTTCCATAAGCATCAATTGGCACGCCCAGTGAGACCGATTTAGTCGCGTTTGAGTTCCTTGGTTTATGTCCACCTCCACAAATACTTGGAGGAATAAGAGGTTAAATCTGAAAGGAACTGGTGCTACCGAAGAAGTACAATCACCTTATCAAGGAAGAAGAAGGTGAATGGTTAACCTTCCAGCATCCCGAGAAGTGGAGAGAGAAGCAGTGCAAGTCTCAGGTGGAGAGCTGAGAGGAGGGAAAGGCTCTATTGGATAGATTCCAGTGATTTGTGAGTCGAGATGTAGCGAGACCCTCTGGCCTACTTTGAGTTAGGTGGGTTGAGAAATAGGGCTTGAAAATCTTACTCCAGATGTATACACCAGGGCATATGATGAGAGAGATGGTCATTTCACAGAGGTCTCCGGTGAGTCACAGATAGAAGCTTATAAACAAGCCTTACGAGCTAATCGGGCAACATGTGTGAATACCTCGCAATCTGACTTAGGTAGGGCAGTGTAGATATTCGTGGAAGCGGGATATCAGGTCATGCCTGCTTCAGCCCTGATAGCTCACTCTCGAGGCATGGGAGCCCTGATCGTCCCTTCGACGGTCATGGAAGCCCCGACAAGCAGCGCCACTCAACCCATGATAGCATTTCCTTACTTTGGATATCCTTGAGAGGCGTACCAGGCACAGACTCAACCTTCATTCTCTGAACCCCTGGGGTTGGCACGTCACAGACCCCCTCTAATTCCAACAACCTTGATGGGAGGATATCCCAGAGCTGATCAACCCCTGTTCCCCAAACCCCTGGGGATAGCACATTCCGGGCCCCCTGCTGTTCCGGTAACCTTAATGGGAGGATATCCCAGACTCGAGATAGAGTATGGGTCTCAGGGGTATGTCAGTATAGGGATGCCGAACACGTCAGTAGGTTATAGCTTGTACAACCCTTATGGGTTATATGGTGGAAGTTCAGGGATCATGATGGCCTGGGCAAATTCTAGGTAGGTATTTCAACCCCCTCAACATCAGATGGCTTATGGCGACCACCATAGAGGATTACTAAACCCTGGAGAGAAAAGAGGAGATAATGGAGATGCCATCAAGCAAGAGTTAGATTGGGTAATTGGGCCACTTGGCCTGGTAGCAGGATCCCCACATTCGTCGTTGATAACCTCAGAGCGATGACCCGCAGATACTAATCCCCTAGAGGGGCTCTCGATGTATAGTGGAGAGTCTAATCCTAGGGATTTCATCCAGACATTCCTTAGTCTAATGAATTCGAGGGACTTTGACAAATAACTGACTTGCAAACTGGTGGGAAGTTATCTCTGAGGAAAGGCTCAAGAGTGCTATAACAAGTTGCCAAAGGGGTCTTTACACTCCTACATAAATTTTAGAGCGGTATTTTTTGAGTCAATATTCCCAAAAGAAGAAGTTTACCAAAACTTTGCTGTTATACCAGACGAAACAAACCCTAGAGAATCAACAGAGGCCTTCAACCATCTCTATGTAGATGAAAGCTTAGGGGTGGTGGAGACCACGAAAAATGAAGTGATACAAGGGTACTTACTTGGGATGAGAGATATAGAGTTGTATAAGAAATTAAGTAGCAATGTCCCCCGAACCCAATAGAAGCTTCATGAGATCGTCAAGAAGCACTCAAAAGTTGAAAAAGCCACCAGGAAAAAGAAAGAGAGTATGATTGAGAGGCCAGGATGAAATAATGATCATCGAGGGAAGAAGACAGCAGAGGTACCCAGGCCTAACTTTGAGAGGTATACTCCCGCCAGTAGGCCTCCAGCGCAGATCCTAAGTATTTACATAGAGGTATTCAGACAACCACAACCCTTGTCAAATGCACGTGCTGCAGTAGCAGGACGAAGGGCTACAAACTTATTATGTGACTTTCACAAGGACTATGGCCATGATACGAATGTTTGCATGAATTTGAAAAGAGAGATAGAAAGGACTGAAAGAGAGGGGTAACTTCAGGGCCTTGGACCTAGATGAGAAAGTTAAGGGGAACCCCTCGGGCCCGGAGGAACCGTTCACCATACAGGAGATATCCTCATAATAATAGGGGTAGAGGAGATAGAAGACATCAGGGATAAGAGCCTTGAGGAGATAGAAGACATCAGGGATAAGAGCATCGAGGCTGAGATCAGGCCAGGAGGGATGAGGGTCTGCGGGAATAACCTGTTGGAAACCAGGACAATAACCTGTTGGAAACCAGGACAACAGGAGCGGGGAAAATCCGCCTATTCAGAGAGTGCTTAACATGATAAGTGGAATAACAGGGGTGAGGTCTTCAAACTCAGTTATGGAGGCTGATTCTCGAAGGGTTCCTATAGAAGAGCTGAACCATAAGAGATTCCAGCCAGACGAGAAAATCACATTCTCAGAAGTGGATGTTTTCCCAAACCAAACCCCACATGCGGATCCGATGGTGGTAGCGGCGGTAATTCGAATGACCTTGGTAAAAAGGGTCTTTATTGATGATGGGAGTGGGTTTGAGATAATGTTTGCTGAATGTTTTGATCAGTTAGATATTGGAAGGAATAATTTGAAAAAGTCAGCCACCCCACTCTTAGGAATTACGGGAAACCCGATGTATCCCATAGGAGACGTCACCTTGCCAGTATGGGTATCTGAAATGGATAACGGGGTGACAATCGAATGCACCTTCACAGTGGTTGATGCTTATTCTCCATACAATGTAATTTTGAGAAGGCCTTGAATGTGCTAGGCTCGAGCAGCGTGGTCCCTGTATCATCTAATGATGAAGTTTCTAGTGAGTAGAGGGATAGCTTCCATCCAAGTGGATCAGGTTGTGGCTAAGAGATATAACCTCACAGCGGTAAGGGAAGCAATAAGGGTGAGAGATGTAGCTTCGAAACATGGAGGAGGAGTCAGCCTTTCAGAAAGTGAGCAAATGCCAATCTTGGATAAGGGGGTAGTGGCTGTGGGCAAACTTATCCCCGAGGTTGTGAAGGAGAAGCTGAGCAAATTATTGGAGAAATACGAAGATGTGTTTTCGTGGGATACCTCATATCTTACAGGGGTTACTTGGAAATTATTTTTCCATTGGTTAAACATTGACCCAGGGATTAAGTCTATTAAGAAAAAAAGGAGAGTATTTGCGCCAAAAGGGCAGAAGCCATCAATGTACAGGTAAACAAACTGCTGAAGGCTGATGTATTCAAGGAAGTACTTTACCTAGAATGGCTAGCCAACCCGGTTATGGTCCCAAAGCATGATGGTACTTGTTTAATGTGTATAGATTTTACAGATTTGAACAAGTGCTTCCCAAATGATAGTTACCCCTTACCCCCCACCGATAAGTTAGTTGAAGCGATTACAGGGTATCAAGTATTGGCTTTCTTCGATGCCCATAAGCGTTATCACTAGATAATGATGGCTGACGAGGACAAGGAAAAGACTTTATTTATCATAGATGTGGGCACATACTGTTACAAGAAGATGCCTTTTGGCTTCAAAAATGCAATGGTAACATACCAGAGGTTAGTGGACAAGTTCTCAGAAAAATGATTGGTAGGAACGTGGAAATATATGTGGACGATATGGTGGTAAAGGGCAGGAGTTATGAGGAATTCTTGATGGATTTGAAGGATATTTTTGAGATACTCAGGAGTGCAAATCTAAACCTAAACCCCACTAAATGTGTCTAGGAGTGGGAACGGGAAAATTCCTGGGGTTCATGGTATCAGAAAGGGGAATCAACGTTAATCTAGAGATGGGTGAAGCCCTGAAAAAGATGAAGAGCTCCCAGAACATGAAGGGCATACAGAAGATCACTGGATGTCTAGCGGCTTTGAGCAGATTTTTGTTGAAGGGGGCTGAGAAACAGTTGCCTTTCTTCAACGTGCCCGAAAAGCAAAGAAGTTCAAATGGACCGATAGGTGTGAACATGCTTTTCAACAACTTAAGGATCATCTTTGAAAATTACCAACACTATTGAAAAGCGACAAAGGGGAGGTCATGTTCTTGTACATCTCCGCTTTGCCCCTGGCCATTATTACGGTACTTGTGACAGAAAAAGATAAAGTGCAGCACCCTATATACTTTGTGAGCCAAGCCCTACAGGGACCAGATACAAGATACACCGCCCTCGAGAAACTTATACTAGCGCTGGTATATGCCGCTCAAAGGCTGCGACCTTATTTTCAAGGACACACGATCATCTTACTCACTAACTATCCCCTCAAGAAAGTCCTCTTGAAACCTGAGACATCAGGGAGAATGATGAAGTGGGCAGTAGAGTTGGGAGAACACGACATACAATTTCAGCCAAGGGCAGCGATTAAAGGTCAAGCCTTGGCGGACTTTATAGTCAAAACCACTGGGACTATGGAGCCTATTGAAATAGAGGAGGAAAAGATAGTTGAGAAGGGATCTCAGAGGAAAAAAGTATGGAGGTTATACGTTGATGGTTCCTCATATTCAGGAGGGAGTGGGGTAGGAGTCTTACTCCTTGCCCCGATGGAAAATACTACCTGTACACATTGCACTTTGCCTTCAAAGCAACACATAATGAGGTTGAATATGAAGCACTGATCACTGGTTTGAGGTTAGCTACGGAATTGAATGTGAAGGATTTAGAGATTTATAGTGACTCTTAGATAGTGGTGCAGTAGGTAAAGGGGGAATACGAGGCCAGGGAGCACAATTTGCAATAGTATCTAGAGTTTGTGAAGCCTTTACTCAGGAAGATCAAAAGCTATACCCTAGAGAAAGCACCAAGAGAATACAACCGTAAGGCTGATGTATTGAGCAAGTTAGACTCATCGAATTTAGGAGCGGATTCTCATGGGCAGTTGCTCATGGATACCCTTCAAAATCGAAGTTTTCAAGAGCAAAGGGTAATGACAGTAGAGGAAGAATTTGCTGGATGACGCCTATTGTTAAATATCTTTGAGATAGGAAACTCCCATAGAATCATGTTGAAGCTAGAAAAGTCAGGTTGAAAGTGCCAAAATATTCAATGCAAGAGGGAATTCTGTATAAAAAAGGGCATATGAAACCGCTTCTCAGATGTGTGAGCTCCCTCGAGGCGGATCATTTGATAAGGGAGGCCTATGAGGGTATATGTTGGAGTCATTAAGGAGCTAGGTCAGTATCGATGAAACTTATCTGATCTGGGTATTATTGGCCCATGATGTTCGAAGATGCAACTTGGTATATACAAGTATGCCATAATGCCAAAAACAAACGCCATTGAAGCACATTTCCCAGAAGGAGATGATGAGTATTCACGGCTCGTGGCCATTTGATAAATGGGTATCGACCTAGTTGGGCTCTTCTCTGAAGCCCTGGGAAAGTTCAAATACTTTATCGTGGCCTTGGATTGTTTCACGAAAGGGGTGGAAGCTGAACCATTGATAAATATCTCAGGTAAAAGAGTCATTGCTTTCTAATGGAAAAACATTGTGAGCAGGTTTGGGATTCCAAGGACGATCATAACGGACAATGGGAAGCAGTACACCAACTATCCCTTTAAGAGGTGGTGCAAAGAATATAAGATCCAACAAACGTTGACGATTTTTTATTATCTACAAGTGAATGGATGTGTAGAAGTTACCAACCACACCCTCATCAGCGTAATCAGAGCTAGGCTCGAGCAGGCAGCCAAATATTTGATAGGGGAACTACCCATAATCTTATGGGTAACAGAACTACAGAATCTTCAGCCACAGGGGAAACACATTATAACCTAGTCTATGGTTCTGAGACGGTGATCCCAATTGAAATAGGGCTGCCAAGCCCAAGGATGATAGCTATGGCTGGGAAAGATGTTAACAGTGAAAATTGGCATATGAATCTGGATATGGTTGATAGAGCACGAGAGTTAGCCTCAATACATAAGGTTAAAGTGAAAGAAAAGGTGAAAAACTATTATCATTGAAGGGTCGCAAAAGTGTAGTTTGAACCCGGCAATCTTGTTATGAGAAAGAATGAGAAAGTAGGAAAGAGCCGGAAGGGAAGCTCGCAGCCAACTAGTAAGGACCATATCGAGTGGTAGGAGCATACCCTAGAGGAAGCTATACCATCGAGACCATGGGGGGGAACTCTGATCCCAAGGAGATGGAACATCGCTAATCTCCGGAGATATCACCATGTATGATAGGGGTGAATAGCACCGGGAAATCCTGTGCCAAGCGCTAAGGTCGAGCTCAAACGCTCCTACAAAAATACCAGCTAAGACTGAAGGCTCGAGCTTAAACGCTCCTGTGAAAATTCCATCTAAGACTAAAAGCTCGAGCTTAAATGCTCCTGTAAAGCATTTCAGCTAAGGCTGTAGAATAGGGCCACATGCCTCTAAATTGCATTCCAGCTAAGGCTGTAGAATAGGGCCACAGGCCTCTAAATTGCATTCCAGCTAAGGCTATAGAATGGGGCCATGAGCCTTTAAATTGTATTCCAGCTAAGGCTGTAGAATAGAGCCACGAGCTCCTAAATTGTATTCCAGCTAAGGCTGTATAATAGAGCCATGAGCTCGCAAGAGCAAAGAAAGGGGGAGGAACGCAAAAGTAATATCCTCGATCCCCCTGCCGATTGTAGATGTCGCTCGATGATCTGGTGGAAAAAATTGTTGCAGGATGTAGGTGAAAAACACTGAACATGAGTAAAATTGTTGTTTTTATTTTTAGTCGATTATTAATTGCTTATAATTTACTTGTCGAGAGTTTGGCATATCACGATCTAAGGTATGAAGGCTCAGTAGGCCATGATCATAAAGGCAAAAGTACAAATGATAAGAGCAATAAAAAATACTAGCGGAGCATAGAATGCAATTACAATAGTTTCTTTAATCCTTTTTCTACTCTTGCTAATTCTTTTGATATCCTCGTTATTTCTTCTGCCTTGATACCAGTAGCATGTAAAGATCCTTTCTTTGTTCCTCCTTGGGATAGTCTTCAGTATTTATTGCCAAAGTAGATCGACGACCACAGGGGTGGGTCTGCATTCTCACAGATCTCCCATAGGGTTGCCTCGAAGAACTGCCGCCCCTAGCTACTTCCTCTTCTTCTAAATTCACGGAGCACCTATGATTCTGAGGAGGAGGAATGGTTATTTTTTATCCATTCGAGGATAGCAGTGTAAGCTTCTTTCTGTTTAAAATTTCCTCGAGTCTCCACTTCATTTTTTATGAGCCAGTGGTAGGATGCGTGCATAAGAAATTTAAGTAAAAGCTTATCTGAGATAACTTTGGGATTAGCCACCCTGTGAAATAAGCTATGAGTATGAAGTCTTTGATATCAGAGACGAGCATTCTTCTCCAACTTGATGGTCTACCTCTGCAATGTCTCATTTTCTAACAGCAACTTGAGTTTTCGCCTAAAAGCGATTCTACTACTGAGGTTTCATCACTGATAGAAGTATCGGACTTGGAAAGTATCTTCTTTAGCCTCGAGATCTCATTTTGTGCGACCTTATAATGCTGTGCAATGTCACCCAATTGAGCCATAAGCCCATAAGCCTGGCCCCGAGTGGCTATAAGACGACTCTCGACTGTTTACAACATTTTAGCATCTGAAAGACACCTTTTAAGGGAACCGAATTTATGGATTATGTAATGAACGTCATTTTCATAGATGGCCTCTGGGGGGTCAATATCATCGATACCTTGAGAGGGACAACACCCTTGGATCTTCTACGGTCGTGGTTCTTCAAGCACGCTACAAAAATTGGGTGTTTTCCACTTTCCCAAGATTTCAAGTCCGCTTTAGCAAGATAAAGCTTATTTTGGAAGGATCTACTGTTGAATTCAAGTTGGAGATGTTGTATTAAAGGCTAACTATAAGGGGTGTGTCTTATTACGCCACGACTCTAGTTCTTCGAAGCTTTTCTCCAAGGCCGTCACAACATGGGCTAAGTGTAACACCCCCTTACCCAACCGTAAGTATCAGGTCAAGTCTGGGCGTGCTACCAAAAGTGCTAACAGTAATGAGCAGATAAATTTTATGCGGAAGCGATTTAGATAAATTCAAAAACCTAAATTACTATTACAGTGAAAATGATTTATTACAAATGTCAAACAAAAATGTTAAACGAAAGTTTCAACTAACTGTTACAGATTCATAGTTCAATTTAAAATCCTAATAGTTCACCCAGGATCTTTCTCAAAAAAAAGTAAAGACATCAAGCACTTTTCTCTTATTGTACTTCTTCACATGAAAAAGGGTTGTTTAACTAGGTAAGTTCTTTGCTTAGTGAGGTTCCATCGCCAGTATTTACCCAGTTGAGTTTTAGTGATCATAGAATAACAATTAAGAATTAACAACTAGCCACGTATGTCCTAGCACACAGTAAAATGATACAGGTGGTTTATGCTGCCAAGTGCTTGTATGGAAACTGTGACTAACATACATGACATAACTTAGTCAGTGATGCCCAAAGACTATCAGTTTAGAATTCACATTCCCATTCACGCCGGTGTTCCGTTATGAGCTCGTATCAGTCAGGTGGTTATGCTACCATACAAAACTCTACGTGTAGCCGGTGTAATCAGACGGTCCGGTCAGTACCGTTCCCCACCGACTTCGACCAAACTACAATCGCGTTGGGGCCCCCAAAATTCACAAACTGGTAATCAGGTAGCAGTTAATTCAAGTTTGACAAGGCAAGATAAAGTACAAGCTGGTCTTTCACATAAAATATCAGAGCAGTTTAGGAGTTCAATTGCACAATAATCTAGTACAGTATGATAAAATACACACTTAATTCAACAGCCAGTAAATACCATCATTTGAGTGTAACCATCATATCTATCTCATGTAGCTCGAGTATCAAGTAGAAAGGTTCGAGTATCAGATTTCAAGTACCGGGGTTCGAGCAGAGGAGTTTGGGTATAGGGGTTTGAGAACCTGTAGTTGAGTTTGAGTACAGGAGTTTCGAGTAAAGAATTTGAGTGGAGAAGGTTCAAGTAGTTCTGGTATCAGGTGGTACTGGTTCGAGTGGTAAGTGGTACCAATTCGAGTGGTGAGGTTCAGTTGGAGAGATTCTAGGGGTACGGGTTCAGTTGGTGAGGTTCGAGAGGTAAGGTTCTAGTGGTACTAGTTCGAGAGATAAGATTAGAGAGGTAAAGGTTTCAATAGTATTAGTTCGAGGGGTACAGTTCGAGGGGTACAAGTTCGAGAGGTGAGTTCATGGGGGACATTTTGGGTGGTACAGTTTCGAGGGCATGGTTTGGGAGGTATAGTTTGAGAGGTAATGGTTCGGGAGAAGGTTTCAAGAGGTAAGGCTTCAGGGTACTAGTTCGAGGGGTAAAGGTTTCAGGGTACTAGTTCGAGGGATAAAGGTTCCAGGAATACATGTTCGAGGGGTAAAGGTTTCAGGGACACATGTTCGAGGGGTTAAGGTTTCAGTGTACTAGTTTGAGGGGTAAAGGTTCCAGGGACACATGTTCGAGGGGTAAAGGTTTCAGGGACACATGTTTGGGGGGTAAAGGTTTCAGGGAACTAGTTCGAGGAGTAAAGGCATAAAGGACACATATTCGAGGGGTAAAGGTTTCAGGGAACTAGTTCGAGGGGCAAAGGCTTCAGGGACACATATTCGAGGGGTAAAGAATTCAGGAAACTAGTTCTAGGGGTAAAGGTTTCAGTAGGGTTTCGAGAGGTAGAGTTGTGGCAGGGGTTCGAGAGGTAGAGTTGTGGCAGGGGTTCGAGAGGTAGAGTTTTGGCAGAGGGTTCGAGAGTTAGTATTTTGGCAGGGGTTCGAGAGATAGAGCTTCAACAGGGGTTCGAGAGGTAATATTTTTCCAGGGGTTCGAGAGGTAGAGTTTGAACAGGGGTTTGAGAGGTGAAGCTTCAGCAGGGTTTCGAGAAGTGGAGTTTTAGCAGGGGTTCGAGAGGTGGAGTTGCAGCAAGGGTTCAAAAGGTGGAGATTTTAGCTCGAGAGAGTTAGGTTCTAATGGCATTATATATATGTAAACATAAACTCAGATTTTAGGTGATGCAACATTCACCTTGGTTAGACTTGGGCTTGGGCAACTTCCGTTTCCTACTTTACCACTATTCACCACTGTTCTTTAGTAAGAATTTTGTTTGCTACGTGAGAAGGTAAGAGTTGGGGATGTAATATTTATACTAGATAAAACATAGGTTCTGACACCTACTCAACCAAAAATTTTATCTTGTAAACCTCAAGCCTACTTGCCCAAAATTACTTCTCACGTCCGCCGTTCATTCCCTCCCAGTAATACCACTTGCCCAAAAAATTACTTTGGATAATTTTTTGCATCCGCTGCTAGCTTTTCCCTTCATGGTAATTTCTTGCATTTATTTATTCCTTGGCTTATTTATTTGCTTAGTATTACTATTGTCATAATATATATATATATATGTATGATTATGTGTAATTTCTTCTTGGTATTTTCTCTTACTTATTTTTTTTATTGTTATTGGTATTATTATCATTATATATATTATTTAAAAATACATATATATTGGAAAATTAAAGGAAGGATGGGAATTTTTTGATAAAAATTTAAATTATTACATGTACTCTGATTTCATTTCGGTAGTGGTTTTCACAATCTCCCCCCTATCCCCCTTAATGAATTTCGTCCCCAAAATTTCCATTTCCAGTGAACAACTCCAAGTAATTATCCTTCATTTCAGCTTCCAACTCCCAAGTTGCTTCCTCGACCTTTTGATTTCTCCATAACACCAAGACCATAGGAATCTCCCTAGTTCGCAAGGTTTTGATTTTTCGATCCAATATCTTCACGGGATTTTCCTCGTACATTAGCTTTTCATTCACTACTAAGTCTTCATGGTTTAACACGTGTTCGGAGTCAAGGTGGTACTTTTTTAGAAGTGACACATGAAAAACATTCTGTAATTTCCCCAACTTGCTAGGTAGGTTAAGTCGATACGCAACTGGCCCGACTCGCTGTATGATCTCGAAAGGGCCAATGTACCTAGGACTCAGTTTTCCTTTCTTGCCATGCCAGACTAGACCCTTGTGAGGGGTTACCTTCAAAAACATCTAGTCACCTGGTCACCTACTCCAAACTCCAAATCCCTCCTTCGATGGTATGCATAACTCTTTTATCGACTTTGAGCCGTCTGTAAGTGTTGCTTTATCAATTTGACCTTATCCACGGATTCCTCAATCCAGGGTATACTAGCCACTGGCAAAATTTTTTTCTCTCCTACTTCACCCCAAAAGAGGGGTGTCCGACACTTCCTTCCATAGAGTATTTCATATGGGGCCATACCAATGAACGAATGATAACTATTGTTATAAGAAAATTCTACCAAAGATAAATGAGTGTCCCAACTTCCCCTGAAATCCATAATAGAGCTTCAGAGCATGTCCTCCAAGGTTTGAATTGCCCTCTCCGACTGGCCGTTTGTTTGTGGATGGGCACTTGTACTAAAGTTCAATTTGGTTCCCAAAGCTGCTTACAATTGCCTCAAAAAATGGGACGTGAATCTCGGGTCCCTATCAGATATGATAGTTATCGGCACCCCATGCAATCTTATGATTTCCTGGATGTATAAGACAGTCAGTCTTTCCAAGGAGTATTTAACGTTGATTGGTAGGAAATGAGACGACTTGGTCAACCTATCAACCACCACCCATATTGCGTCAAAATTCTTCGGTGTGTGGGGTAATCCTGTCACAAGTCCATCATGATGTGATCCACTTCCATTTGGGAATCTCTTATGGTTGTAGCAACCCCAATGGCTTCTGATGCTTGGCCTTGACATGCTAGCACACTAAACAACGTACTACGTATTCTGCTATGTCCCTCCTCATATTATCCCAGCAGTAGCGTTGTTTCAGGTCTCGGTACACTTTGGTCCCCCTTGGGTGTACCATATACTTGGATCAGTGGGCTTCTTCCAACACTCTCTGGGTGATTGCTGAATTTTGGGGTAGACAAAGCCTACCTCTGCAGGTCAGTATTCCTTCACTATTCACTTCAAAGTCCAGCAACTTCCCTTCAGCGATAAGCTTTTTCTTCTTCACCAATAATTCATCTGACTCTTGAGCCTCCTTAATCTCTGTGGGTAAAATCATTTGTATCCTTAGATTGAAGAATACAAGTCAGTCAGGTTTAGTCTCACATTCCCAATTCTCTGCCCGTGACAACATCTTTGTCTCTTTTATCTAGATATGTGCCAAATTCACTTTCCGGCTTAGTGCGTTTGGAACCACATTCGCCTTGCCCAGATGATAATTGATAACACAGTCATAATCCCCCCAAAAACTCCATCCACCGCCATTGATGCATATTCAGGTCCTTTTGGGAAAATAGGTACTTCAGGTTCTTATGATCTAACATTACTTCAAACGTGCCTTAATATAAGTAATAACGCCACTTCTGTAAAGCAAACACTACTGTAGCTAGCTCTAGGTCATGGGTGGGGTAATTATTTTCAGAAGTTTCAAATTCCAAGATGCATAAGCAATCACGTGGTGCTTTTGCATCAATACACACCCTAAACAATCTCCTGAAGCATCAATATATACTATGAAACCATCATTTCCCTCAGGTAGGGAAAGGATTGGGGCAGTGGTCAGACGTTTCTTCAATTCTTGAAAACTGGATTCAGTCTTCTCATTCCATTGGCACTTAACTCCCTTCTAAGTTAAGCAGAATAAAGGGGATGCTAGCTTAGAGAAGTCTTTATTGAAATGTCGATAATATCCTGCCAGTCTAAGAAAGCCCCGCACTTATGTACTATTGTTCGACACCCTCCAGTTTAGAATTGTTTCGACTTTAGAGGGATCCACGGATATTTCTATCTTACTAATCACGTGTCCCAAAAATTTCACTTGGTTTAGCCAGAATTCACATTTGCTAAACTTGGCGTACAACTTGTGCTCCTCAAGCAGTTGTAATACCTTCCTTAGATACCCTTCATAATCCCGCTGAGATTTGGAATAGACCAGGATTTCATCAATGAAGATGACAAGAAGCTCATCTAAGTATTTCCAAAATACTCAATGCATGAGGTCCATGAATGTCGTTGGTGCACTGGTGACTCCAAATGGCATTACTAGGAATTCATAGTGACCATGTCAAGTATTGAAAGCTGTCTTGGGTATGTCCTCCCTCTGTACTCATAACTGGTAGTACTCTTGTCGCAAATCTAGTTTGGAAAATATGACTGCCCATTGGAGTTGATCAAGCAACTCCTCAATAATGGGATGAGTGTATTTATTCTTAATTTTCATATTGTTTAAGCCTCCATAATCGATACACATCCGAAGAGAGATATCATTCTTCTTAACAAACAATATTGGGGATCCCCAAGGAGAGGTACTTGGTTGAACAAATACTCGAGCTAATAAGTCTTGTAGTTGTAGCTTCAACTCCTGTAGCTCTAGCGGCGCCATATGATAAGGGGTTCGAGAAATAGGTGCGGCTCCTGGTACTAGATCAATAGTAAATTCAGTCTCTCTTTCAGGAGGTAAACTTACTAGTTCCTCTGGAAATACCTCAGGAAAGTCTTGGACCACAGTTATGTCTTCTCCCTTTAACTGGTCCACTGGCTTATTCAATATATAAGCCAATATTCCAGTTGCTCCCTTACAAATCATTCATCGAGCTTTAACTCCCACCATAAGCAATGAGGAGGATCTCTTCCTTCCCATATCTACTTTAATCGGAAGTTCTCCGGGTCGACACAGCTTAACTTCCTTCGTATGACCATTTAACTGGGCATGATTTTTAGCAAGCCAATCTATGCCAAGTATCACCTCATATCCCTTTTAAGGTAAAGCAATTACGTCTATAGGCAGTTCCCAATGTCCCACATTCACCTCACAGTTTCTACATACAGGTCCAGTTGGAATTTTAATATCGTTTGTAGGAGTGCTAACTTCCAATTTATAGAGTAAGTCCTATATTTTCTCTTCCATATTCTCAAGAAAGGAGTAACTAGAAAAAGAATGAGAAGCACCAGGATCAATCAAAACTTTGGCTATTTTATACGAGCTTGCAACACTCACCTTGGTTAGACTTGGGCTTGGGCAACTTCCGTTTCCTACTTTACCACTATTCAGCACTGTTCTTTGGTAAGTATTTTTGTTTGCTGCGTGAGAAGGTAAGAGTTGCGGATGTAATATTTATACTTGGTAAAACATAGGTTTTGACACCTACTCAACCTAAAATTTTATCCTGTAAACCTCAAACCTACTTGCCCAAAATTACTTCTCACGTCCACCGTTCATTACTTCCCAGTAATACCACTTGCCCAAAAAATGACTTTGGATATTTTTCGCATCCACTGCTAGCTTTTCCCTTCATGGTAATTTCTTGCATTTATTTATTCATTGGCTCATTTATTTGCTTATTATTACTATTGTCATATAATATATATATATATATATATTTGTATGATTATGTGCAATTTCTTCCTGGTAATTTATCTTACTTATTTATTTATTTATTGTTATTGGAGTTATTATCATTATATATTATTTATTTAAAAATACATACATATATATATATATATATATTTTTTTTTTTGGAAAATTAAAGAATGGGAATTTTCGATAAAAATTTAAATTATTATATGTACTCTAATTTCTTTTCGGTAGGGGTTTTCATACTAAGTTTCTCCTAGTGGTTTTGAGCTCGGCTTTAGCCTTAAGGAAATCTTCGCGGGTGGATTGAAGTTCCCGTTGCAATGTGTTGAACTATGAGAACGAAAATTTTGGAGAAACAAATCATTAAGGGAAATGAAATGTTCTTATAAAAGACCAAAATCAATTACATGGGGGGCCAAAGGGGCAAAATTATATATTGGTCCCTACTACAGTATCCCTCACTTGGTCCTCTTGAGCTGATGCGGCCTCCGCCTCTGCATCCTTGTCTTCTTCATCAGGATCAGGTAAGGCGCGGATATCATCCAGAGTAATATACTTCCCCGAACCCCTCTAAAGATCTATCATAGATAAGCTCATTCGACCCTCGTTTACAGCACTTTCCCATTTTCGGTTTATTGTGTCGAGCCCTTTGGACATAGCATCTTCCTTCAATGACTTGGCATTATCCTCAGATAGGGACGATCCCATCTTACGAAAAATCACTTCATCCACTAAGCTGGATCTCCTTACGCCCTGGGCAACATTCAGAAGGTCCGCAAAGAGGTCGAAGAGCTCTGGGCTTCGAAGAACTTTATCTTTGAAGAAAATCTAACATGGCCGCCATTTGATGCTCCGAGTCTCGAGCTTGTTTGGCATCCTTGACAGCTAAGTTCTTTTCAAATATTAGGCACTCTTGAGCGCTCTGGAGCTTAGTAATTTTTTGCCAGGAAACCTCAAGATCCAGCTGTAACGAGGCTATCTCCCTATTCTTGTCTTCATAAGTGGAAGATAGAATGAAGGAAGATAGGGAAGCGGTGATGGTGGACCTTACACCATCAAACTCCTTGACAACCTGGAAAAAAAGGTAGTGGGAACGAGAAAACAAACAACACACATAATCATTCTCAAAATAATTTTGATAAAATAACTTACTTTGGAGTTTTTCACAAAAGGACCAAGGGCAGTGGTCCCTAAGGGCGAGAGGCTCGACGAAGACGCCAAACCATAGGTAGAGGCATCGAGCTGATGACCCTTCCTAATGGAAAGATCATCCTCAGGTTTCCTCTTCAACGATGTGTCGGTGGGGACAGCTGTCTGAAAGGGGATATCAAGGGTAACCTTCTCCTTGGAGGAGAGGGTGTTTGCTCCTTTATTGGTTATAGCAGCCGCTAGACTTCGACCCACTAAAGAGAGAAAATATTAGACAAGGTACAATAAAAAGCATATGTACAAATATGGCAGTAAGCAGCAAAGCAAAGCACAAAATACATGAATGACACCTTCAATGTCAGGACAGAAAAAGTAATCCTCAGAGGGGGCTCCCGGATTACTAAGTCCTGGGAAGGTCGTGACTTATACCCTTTAACTAGTTTCCTTCTCTTCGGACCTACTGGTGGCTCATCGAATGGGACCAAGTGGGCTATCTCAACAATTTTCTTTTCTTAACAAGGTCGTAGACAATTTTTTGGTAAACCTTGAGGGGTCGGGCTTGACCCCCAACTAAGTTGTTGGGATTGGTATAAGAGGTATAAGAAAGGGGTGAAGAAAGCAAACAATCTCGAGCACTCTCAAGGAGAGGAGGGCAAACAAACTTATCAGGAAGCTGGGATTTGACTTTAACATCCGGATTCCATCGAGGAACCTTCTATCTAAGGCAGTTAAACGTAAGAAACCTCGTAGCCTCCTTCCACTTTCCCACTTTCTCAGGGAGAGTAAAAACCTTTCATCTCCTTTGGTGAGGAGAAAAAGTAATGAACTTCTCGGAAGAGCTACCGGTGAAGACCACGGTGCAAAGGGAATGGAACAATTTATACTCCGGTTCGATGTCTGGAATGTAGAATTGATAGAGAAATAACATGAGGGTGGTTATGGCGTTAGGATGGACTTGGGCAGGGCTTACATGGAAATCTCTGAGCACCCTCGAGAATATAAAGGGAAAACACAACCCTGCTGGATCTTCTTATGAAAATGACCAACCTCCCTTCAGGGGGATCTTAGTAAGACTCTGCTACCCCTAACCATTCTAATTCCACGTCAGCAGGAATTCTCTGACCTGAGGGTAACGATCGTAGGACCACCGATATAGTCCAAGACTTGTCCGGGGCTGGGGACCCATAAGTGTCTTCTTCCACAGGGGAACCTGAGGCCAGGGGCTTAACGGTATATGAGGCTTTGGAGTGGAGCAGCCTGATATCCTTCTCTAACATCCTCAAAGGGCCACTCTCCTTAGGAGAACAGGAGCCAAACTCAATGTCTCCGACACGCAAAGACTTCTGGATGTATTATTTCCCTTGGTCGGGAGGCCAAACTCGAGGAAAACCCCCCTCAGGAAAATCTAAAATTGGTATGCACCTTGAATTACCTATCTCATAGTCGCTAGGGCTGGAACCTTGGGAAGAATTCCCCGGATTGCTAAGCGTAGCTTCGAAATCTCCTCTTCTAGGAGATTCCCCCTCAAATATCTCAAACTCAATTTCGTCAGAAATCCCCCTCTCAATAGATTTCTTGCCTGAATCACCTATGGGCACAAAGGAAAAGAAGCGAAGAAAGATGAAGGTTAAGATAACTTGCTGATGAAAGTAGAAGAAGGGAAATGTATGCGAGGATTGGAGGGAGAAGAGAATACTGAGAAAACCTTTGAAACCACATGCTGTTATAGTGAAGAGAATGTAGAAAAAATGGAAGTTAGGAAGCCAAAAAAAGGCGGCTAGAATATCGATTTACTTGGGAGAAGTAAAAATTTGAAAAGGCATGAAAAGTTGGTGTGCCTTTTCATAAACTGCTCCCTGACACGCACTTCCCTGTATAACCAACACGCACGTGTGCGCCCCTTGGAATTTGCTAAAAAGAAAATAATAATAAATGATAGTCATAAAGACAATTAGATGGCACCTTGGGGTTAGGGATTCCTTCTCCCAGAAAAACACAAGTGGAGATCCTTAACACCCACCACGAGAACACGTGAACCCAGGGGCTCAGTAACGAAGGATAAAGGCGAGACTCCTCGAAGATCCTGACCTTGAGGGTACCCTCAAATTTTCTACGAGCTCTTGATGATAGGAAAACCCCGCAACTGGTCCGAGAATGTTTTAGGCCGAGAGCACTTCATGGTCACGTCAGAATAATAAATCTCCTTAATAGAGAGGCGCACATCAAGGTGTACATTAAGGCATATAATCCAGAGATACGATATTTCCTGGTACACTAGAAATAGACAGGTACACACTTTCTATGGGGGACTTTTTGAACACATTTTACTAAGACACTTACTGACTTAAGCATCGGAGAATTTACCCCTGGGACCACTCAAGGCTTTTTACTTGCAAGGGATAAACTCTCCGAATCCCGTTGAGTTTACTCCTAGGACCACCCAAGTTTACCCCCAAATCTGGTTGACGTTATGACTCAACTGGTTTCCAGATGCAACCAGATGCATCAAACATGACCGTTGGGGGAGTGGTGTTCGTCACTCATGCCTTCGCCAGTACTAGTGTTCTGGCTAGCTAGAATGGTGGGAGCTTAATTGGGGTTAATCCATAGCTCGTCATTCGAGGGCAGACTTTCATTTGGTTTCGAGGCCTCGGACTGGTAGGCTTCGGTGAGTTCGATGGGTGTGCTCGAAGGTGGTTTTCAAACATATCATAGTGTTCATCATTAGCATATCACAACACATCACAAACACTTCTGAATTACTTCATGGCCGACAACGACGAACTCTCGGTTGTTGGGAGATCTAACCCTAAGTCTTTCATACTCAAGGATCTAACACTAAAGTGTATAGATAGTGATGATTCAATCTATGAAAGTGATGACCCTATGCTCTTGAGGGGCAATAGAGATTAACTTGAGGGATAACAGTGATGGTCTCGAGGAACAAGCTCTCGAAAGAGGCTTCAGCGAGCTCTCGAAGGACAGGCGTTTGAGGGACAAGCTCTCGAGTACATCGACAGGCCAACTTTTGAGAGCCTCGTGCCAAGGATACAGCTTTTATACCCTCGTTGGTGTAGGTTTTTGTGATTTGGGGAGAACTTTGAGAGTTGACGGTGGACCAGAGCTGGAGGCTTTGAAGGTTGCTTTGTGAGCCAAGCTCTCGAGAGAGGAGAGCTTGAGTCTTCGAAGGCTGCTTCATAGGCAAGGCCCTTGAAAGAAGAGTTGGACCTGTTCAAACAATAGCTCGAGGAACGAGGCAACCCAATAAAACCCTAGGCGCCTCCTGCTCTAGAGCACCAGGATCGATGGGCTCGAGAGGCTTCAGAAGGTTTAGCTGCCAAGTCGCATGACCTTGGCAGCATGCTCGATAGGCTCGAGAGGTTCTCAAAATCAGTGGCTGAATTCTCAGGTGACATGGGTAGAGCATATTGAATCACATAAAAGCCGTGGTTCACTCTTTGTTCCATGCTTTTGTAAACAGTGGCATGGCATTCAGGGCAAGCCACTGGATGGCAACAATTCTGTTGCATTCGAACTCCTCGTGTTTTTCATGGCAACAAATATTCCCACAAAGGACTCAAGTGGTAATAACCTATCAGCTACTGATTCAATCGCTTTGCAATGGGATATAGATACTGATATGATCTTAACCTAGGAGTTGCAACGCTTGCCGGGAGAAGAAGCATCATGCAATTGGATCACGGAATGACATTGAGCTTCTGTCACACGCTAGGAGTCTCGAGTTACAACACATAGACTAAAGTCAGTAGAAAATGTGGAGATGACATTAGGGTTACTTCGAGGAAAAATCTGAATGAGCCAGGAGAGCCTCCGAGCATGATCTTATGCGCAGTTTCATCTCTCTAGATCTTGGTATCTCACTATATTCTGTTTGATTTCCTTAGAGATAAAACACGACGAAATGAGGTATACATTTCAAAACCTAAATGTTGTTATCAGTCATCACTAATTATTGAAGTGATCTTTCACGTATTTCAGTGGGATTTCATGTTCAGTGGAGGTCCAGTCTAATCCATAGTAAATTTTGCAAAAGGGAAGAATCGCGGGAATGCAGTCGCCTTTCAGGTATCTCGTTTGACCTAATTACAAGAAAAATCCATCCTGATCTTGTGCAATAACATAATTTTTTTTCTCATGTTTCAGACCATGACAACAAAAGACAACAGTATGTGGCTACTGCAAGACACGAGCACGAATTCACACGAGTCCATGGTGGTTTGCACACTAGTGGACATCAACGGGATGGAATCAATCATGACAGGTTGCAACAGCAGCAACATCACTCTTCTCACGTCTGGTGTCTCCATTGTTCCAAATGGAAGCGAGTCGAGGCCCTTGGTTATTACATCAAGGCCGGAAGAGAAGATCACATAAGCTGGATCTCTACTAAATACCGCGTTCCAAATCCTAACGAGTAGCTCATAGAGTGAAATTCTCCCTAATAGCTTGAGGGACGAGCGGCAGAAACTACAAGAGACAAGCCTTTCAGGAACAAGAACTGGTTTCGACAAAGACCGGCTCCATCGAGGCTCATTCTGAAGCCCTCCTCGATGTTATACGATAGTATGTTATGTTCAAACTCCGAATTCCAGTCGGGTCTATGCTAGAGAGGAGACAAATCAGATAAAATGTGGACAAGGATCATGCATAGATTAGATATAAGAAAAACATCATTCATCATATACCATGAGTTGATGTGTATCCAACCTCCAGTAAGGTTTCTAACGTAATAAAAACTGACCTCTGATCGATGGTGCTATGTTCTTAATCAAATATTTCTTGCTCTTTCTTTTCTAGATTTAAGTTATTTCCACATCCTTCATAAGCCATGTTAGCCATACATATATTACTGTAGCTAAGACAATCCCAACGACAACCACAATGTCCTAGATCGGAGAGTTCTTGATTGTTGTATGCATGAAATTTGAAAAATGACTGTTGGTGTGCATGTTGGTGAAACTGGACATGATGGTGGAGGACGCATTTGCGTAATGCGTCCTCAAAGCTGCTATTTTTTTTTTGCAATATTATTTAGAGGACTCGTTTGGAAAACGAGTCCTCAAAAGCTACATATATATTTTTTGGAATATTATTTAGAGGACTCGTTTTCCAAACGAGTCCTCAAAAGCTGCATTATTATTTTTGTTGGAATATTATTTAGAGGACTCGTTTTCCAAACCAATCCTTAAAAGCTGCACAAATGTTTTTTTGGAATATTATTTAGAGGACTCGTTTTTGAAACGAGTCCTCAAAAGCTGCCTAACTTTTTTTTCGGAATATTATTTGGAGGACTCATTTTCGAAACGAGTCCTCAAAAGCTGCCTAATTTTTTTTCGGAATATTATTTAGAGGACTCATTTTTAAACGAGTCCTCAAAAGCTGCCTAATTTTTTGTTTCGAAATATAATTAGAGGACTCATTTTTGGAACGAGTCCTCAAAGCTGACTTAATTATTTTTTTTCGGTATAATATTTGGTAAATTTGGTAAATTAAGCGATTGGGAAAATTTAATTATTTGGGAAAATTTAATTATTTGGGAAAATTTAATTATTTGGGAAAATGCTTATTCCCAATAACCGTTATAAGAATTTTTTTTTATTCCAGATATTAATGCCGGTTTTGTCCCTATTATAAAATCGTGTCTTGAATTCAACAAAAGTGTATTTTTAAAAATGAGTCGTGAATTTAAGTAATAAATTATCCTTGAATGCTGCAATGTATAACTTGTTATTCCTCATCCCATTATTTTCGGTGAAGTATTGCATAGTTAGAATGAGTACAAATTAGCATAAATGTACAGTAGCCGAACAATACGTGTGAAATGTAATGCAAATCAGTGTTGAATGGCATGTACTGTCCTAATGACGACCTCTACAAAGCTTTCCGCCCGTTCCACACGGGGGAGGACGTATGGTCCTGGATGTCCGTCGTGGAACAGCCATCTGTGTAGGTACATGTACTTCCTCATGTGGAGCTCCCTCTGGTATTTCCTCCTCCATTTCGTCTCCTTCTCCTCATTCAAATCACAATCGGCATGTGGAACACTACCTGTGTATAATGGAGCGGCAAGCGACATGTATGGATGATTGGTTGTTGGAGTGACATATGCAGTGTATTCTGCTGTAGTCATGTCGTACTGTGAGGGTTCACCATGTGATGGTTCTCCAATCGGTGGACTCGCATGTGAGGGTCCAGTTTGTGATGAACCAACGTGTTTTGTTTGGCCCCTAGCATGCGGCCTCCTACCTCCCTGTCGACCAGGTGGAGCCTGACGGTGGCTTCTGAGGTCAGTATATCTCACGCCAGGGGGAGGATCCTCACAGTGCACAAACGGCTGATAATACTGCAGTCTAGAGGCCTGATGCGCGTATTGTAGACCCTGTGTGACAACACCATTGATTCCCCTGATAACGTCCGCGAAACGTGGGGGACATTCATCCAAATTAATGTCCGACCTGATGTGCACCTCAGTGATTGTCTGCAACTACAGAATCGAGATAAATATGTTAGATATGCAATGTTGAGGAAATCCGTAGTATTATTTCTTGACAATATTTGAATTTTAGGAAATACCAAGTACTCCGTAGTTGCACCGTCTCCATAGAAACCCTCTGTAGCCGTTACAGGTCATCCTGGCTGATCAATCATGGTCACCGTCTTGCGAAAGTACCACTCTATGTATTCACGGCTGGGACAATATGGATCTGCACACCCAAGTGGGTGTATATGTCGATCAGATCGATGTTCCCAAGCATCGAGATATCTTCTCAGTTTGACACGCCAATCCATGCCAGACCTTCCTCGACGGTCTCTAGTATGAAGCAGTTTATACTCATCCCTACTAACCAACTGGGTGGGTATTCGCTGGATTAGGCCGAACTGCCTGAGAACACGATGTGCATGATGAAACTCTATGACATGCCAGCAAATGAGGTCAACACAAACTAGCCAATTGTTGCTACCAGCTGTACAGTACCACGGGAGTTGTTCCACGACATCCGCCGTGTATGGCTCCCAAATAAACTGAAAGAACATGAAGGTGTTGCGGTTAGGTAATTAAAATAATTTGTCCCACGAAGTCAAAAAATCATAATCCAAATTGGCTTATACCTGATTGTGATTTAGATGTGATCTGATCGCGGTACACTTTCAAAACATGCATCGGTGATTGTGATAAATCGTAAGAGACTCTCCACCTATGAGGAAAAGAGTGAATTATATTAGGCAGTATATGGAATTGACTATGGTATAAAAAAATGAAAACTCTACTAATTCGGCACGTACCGGAACCCAACAACATTCATCTTCACTATTATTGGTAGAGCACCTGCAGGTCGGATGGATGGTATGTGCTCCCATGCCCACAATTTTCGATATATAAAATTAAATGTAATACAAAGTAATATGATGGACAAAATGTACAAATGAGTATATTGACCAACTAATTTACCTGTACCAAGACAAGTGGGCCAGATATGGATTTAACTTGTGGAATTGCAGTGTCACATAAGCACCGGTACAAGTGTGCAAGAATGGCACTCCCCCAACTGTACTGACGTGCTGCACCTAGGTCCATCAGTACCGACAAGTAGAGCAATGGAATTAGGTGGCCAGATGTGTCTGACATGAGCATTCCCCCAACCAGCAGTAGAATGAAAACTCTCGCCCGTTGTTGACATTGTACCTCAGTAGGATGAATAGGGAATGGACTGTGCAATAAGTTTCCCAACCAGCTTGCCCTAATGCGACCCCCTCAGATAACACTGGGGTCTGGTGTAGCACCTAGGAAGTCCGTGCACACTATCATCCAGTCCTCCGTACGCCTACTGATGTCTACTCTTGTGACTGGGATCCCGTCGATCCGAAAACCCTATAGCATCTCCACATCCTGCAATGTGATAGTAGCTTCTCCCATCGGTAGGTGAAATGTGTGCGTCTCGGGTCGCCATCGCTCCACTAGGGCAGTGATGAGTGAATGGTCTACGCGTATCGGTGCAGAATCTAGGAGTCCCTGGAATTCTAAATCACGAACGTACCTCATTACTGTGTCAGCCATACCTTCGGTCCAGCGTGCCCTATGATGTGTCCATTTTATATGCATATATTAGTACTATTTTGGGTCACTTTTGTGCTCTTTTATTATCAAGAGCTTGTGTTTTACCTTGAAATTCTCTTGGGGGGAGGTTAAGAGCAACTTTCGGCTCTTTTACCCCTTCTAAGCGGATTTTGTATGACAAGGGAAGAACACAGAGGCAATGAAGACCGGAGGCCATTGAAGACCACACTTTCAAAGACTTTTGAAGACTTTCTTCGAAGACATGAAGACCGGAGGCCAATGAAGACCTTTTTGGAGCCATTGAAGACTTGAAGATTGAGATGACTATGAAGATGACTACATGCCACAAGAAGAAGAAAAAGACACGATGCAAAATTCTAGCACCCGTCGTGAGTCGCGATGGCCTCGTCGCAAGACCGTTCATCGCGAGTCGTGACGGAACCGTCGCGTAGCCAGAATTTCACCTTATCTTCTTTGTACTATAAATAACATTCTCTTTCCTTTCATTCACAACCTTCTTCTACTGCGATTTCAGTACTGTTTCAAACCCTTTTTCTTCCATTTTTCATCCTTGAATTCTCTTGTTTTTATGATTAGTTGTTTAGCATTGATTAGCATGAACTCTTGTAGCTAATCTATCTCTTGGGAGCAATTGACTAAGGCTTCCAAGCCCATGTCTTAAGAATAATTTTTAGCTTATTTATTACTCTTACTATTGTGCATTTATGGAGCATTGAATGTGTTTGTTGATATCATTAATGTTGTTAAAAGGTTGAGTATATGAAATACTTGTATGAATTGCTTGCTAGGGTTTAGGGGAAGTGGGTTGATTTCCCCCCTTTCTTGATAGGAATCTATGAGTATAATTTAGAGCTTTTTATTGTGTTGATGATTGATAATTGCTAGGTGAATATGATAATGTTGAACTCTTTTTCATGTTTTTCGCTTGTAGCAAATGAGAGAAGTCTATGAATGTTGATCGTTCTTGACCAATCTTGAGTAAATGCATAAATCGGTTAAATTCTTAGACACGGTGTAGTGTTCATAAGTGTTGCCGAGCTTGTGATTCTTCGTGCTAAATGCCATTAATGGGATACCTTGAGTCGTGTTTCGACTACGGGAGTCATTGGTGAGGTTTGACAAGAGATGTCGAATTCACTCTTGCAAACTACTACCTAAGAAGGATAAAAGTTTAGCCTTCACAACAAGTAGTGAAAGTAGTAAATAAGTTGCACGTTCAATGATGGATAAGAGGTTTGGAAGTGGAAGTCAATTGCGCCCAAGGTTCCGTAAATTGTTATTTTCATCCTATCTTTAGTTGTATTGCATAATTAGCAGCATTCTCTTGCTTTGCTAGTTGTTGTACTTTAATTTGTTAACTTAGGATCAAACCAACCCCCCCCCCCCTTGTTTACATGCTTTTATATGTATCTATGTATGTAAGTGCTTATTATGTTTTCTCCTATATATGTTTAAAACACTTGAAAAGATCTCTCTTCTCGTGGACGACCTCGACTTGCCATTATCTACTTAATTGTAGATAGGAAGCATTTAGGGCTTAAAAGTATTAACTTTGAGAGGTACGGTGAAGACCTCCCACCCCATCGCACCGCCTCACCTGCAGTGTCGCATCCTCTAAGTGACCGTTGTACAACACACGAGCACGATGCTCCTCATGAAGGTACAACAAATCATCCTCCATGGGTCCTGGATGATACATTTTGTGTTCCTGTTTACAAATATAACATGCCAAAATTAATTATTCAAATGATTACCACAAAGGCAACTTGTACTACATCAGGTCATACATATTCGACAAATAAAAGTTATACTACATCATGCGATAAATATTCCACGTTACAAAAGTAATACTACATGGTACCATACTACAGAGGTAATATTACAAACACCATATGAAAACATGACACTAAGCACGGCCACACCTACGGACGCCCCTCGATTCACCCAGCACCCTCTCATCCATCTGATTCCTTATCCTTCTCTCCGCAAACTATCCATGCCTCTTATTGCGAAACTTTTCTGCATCAGGAATCAACCTCCAACGGGCACATTGCCAAAGTGATGAATCTCGTACAGGCATGAAACCCTGACTATATTGTTGCACAAATGTGGTCGTGTGATACACCCTGTCACATAGACTAGCAGGATCGTCACGTCTATGCCGACAGACGGCCAAGGCATGGGAACAAGGGAAATGGAATATTTGCCATTCCCGAAAAGTACACTCCCTTCTCCAGTATTTGACTGTGTACTGTCTTTCACTAATGCTCCCATCAATGTTCCTTGTCACAACCCTATAAGTCTGCAACGCATGACCAAACAAGGTGAAGATATGTCCATGCACCCATGTGTCCTACTTCTGAAACTTTCTCTAATTCCTCTTTGGAAACACGGACCTAGACAACAAACAAGAATTGAGAATACAGAAAGTGGTTTGTGAACACATAAACAACTCTAATGAATCAAGAAAGTACCTCCAATTCGTGGTGCCCATAACCCTTTGGGCAAATATTTTAACTGTTCGCTCGAACGTCGCTTTCACACACGCTGTTATCGGGAGATGGCATGCACATTGTAAACAGTTGTTGAAACTCTCTGACAAATTTGTTGTGAGAATTCCCCAACGTCGATCACCCTCATCAAAGGCAAGACACCACTTACTCCTATCTTGCTGTGCCAACCAATCCCAAGCAGGTGGATCTGTACTCTCCAGCTTCTCCTTGTACTCCTTTCACTTGCTCTCTCGTTTGGCACCACCAAGCTGCCACACCAGAGTCTTTAAAAGTGCATTCTTGAACCTCCCGCCATCGGCAGATAGGAAGTTTGACTGAAAATGCCGCAGGCAAATTTGGTGGTATCCAGCTGGCTACATCCACTCCTCCATGTGTGTCATCGCATTTATAATTCCAGCATACCTATATGATATGATACAGATTGGCCTGCTATCACCACCAACAACGTGAAGACACAGTCTCCCCATGAACCATTCCAACTTTCATTCGTTTCATCATCAACAATTGCGTAAGCGATGGGGAGAATGTAATCATTTGCATCGTGTGTCACGGAAACCAGCATTGTGGCCTTATATGCACCTCTCAAATGAGTGCCATCCACACTAATGACTGGCGTGCAGTGGTGAAAGGCTTCAATTGCCTGACCAAATGCCCAGAACACAAATTTAAATTTCCTACACCCGTGACCGTGTATTCTGTCAGGTAAGTCAGCCCAATCAACAACGGTGCTTGGATTAGCCTTGACAAGCTCATCCACAAACGTTGGGAGCTGTTCAAATGAATCCTCCCAAGTTTCGAATACCATGTCAATTGCCTTCTGTCGAGCATACCACGTCTTCTTGTAGGAAAGGGTCACATTGAACTCCGTCTTGACTTGAGCTTGTACATCTTTCACTGTGTATGAAGGGTTTACATCAATGTGGTGGCGGATTGAATGGGCTATCATCACCGACGTCAGATTCATTTTACCCGTAGATCAACCAGCACCAACACACCTATGGCTACTTGCCCATCTGGTGATCTCCCACATGCCATGCAAAGCCTTTTTTGTGGCTCTGGCAACCCAAAGACAATTCCCAATTCCATAAAAAATGTCCTTGCATTTCACATACCATGTGCGTGACCTGCTCTCCATGACTCTGTGTTCCCTGTTCATCATGGAACTCCACCTAGAAATAGCTTCAACCAACTCGGGCTTCGTCTGGAATCGCATACCCAACTCCACTTCACCAGTCTCTTGAACATAAGTAGAAACTCCGGACCCAAAATGAGTTGGGTCATAGCTATCCTCATCAGGGCCCCCATAATCCCTATAGTAGGTCTGTGTATCCGGATTCGCCAGAATATGAAACGACGTGGGTACATTGTTCGTGCACACCACTTGTTCATCCTCGTTCCCAGGATTTGAATTAGTTAATAAGGAACGATCATCCTCACTCCCACCGTCAAATTCAACTTCCTCACCATCGTCTTCGCTACCAACATGCCGAACAACATGGTCGCTAACATGACCCACGTAATCATCTTCGAAGACATTCTGCTCGTCATGGTCCATACCATACATACCACCACTTGTGGACGACTGAGCACAATCCACGTGAACATACCCACCAGGTTAGCTGGACTCACCAATTTCAAAACCTCGGCTATGAATAGGTGGTGGTATACTTGGTACAGTGGCAAAGTTCTGCATGTTGCTCAACAATGATATGAACGTGCTTGGTCGTGCCCCGTCATTAGTGCTTGTCAACTGTTCCATAACAATGTAAAAATCCGTGGAGGACAACGACAATCGATCAACAATGTTGAAGAAGAACTCGGTTGACTCATCATCTTCCACATTATAACACCGATAGTATGCAGCCGAACCAATCAGTTCAGGACAGCGGTAATATATTTTCAACATATACCTCTCACTTGCAATGCCAAGTCTCGTGACAATTAAATCAACTAACTCGGAGTGGTTCAACCTCCTCTCGAGAGTCACATTCTGCTCCGGGATTGGAGGATCATAATACACACCCACAGTCAAATCAAACTTAATCTGACCCCCTCTATACATATACACCGTCAAAAACATCATACAACTGCAATATACAAATACATAACTTTTAATTCCTTTTCATTCGACATTCCTTTTCATTGTATCCTCAAATATGTACTCCACTCGGCCACATTAACAAAACTATTACTACAAATTTAATACATTAATCAGTAAAAAATTATACAAATACATCACTTTTATTTCCTTTTCATTCGACATTCCTTTTCATTGTATCCTCAAATGTCATTACTATTACTACAAACTTAATACATTAATCAGTAAACAATTCACATAATTACTTCGTTTAGCCACGCATCAGCATTAAACGCTATCAAAGCATCGGACCAAACTTAATCATTCAAACTACACACAATCATACAACACATTCAAATTAACTAAATTATTTCGGGTTCTTCACAAATTATAATGTAACAAAAAAATGAACAATAAACTTTCTACGACAACTCACACATAATCGTTGAACACATTAGTAAAATCATTTAGGGTTCAATTAACTTCAAGAAAATGAAAATTTGAGTGAGTGGGAGTCTGAGACTCACGGACAAGGTGACAAAAGTGGTAGTCAACGGTGGTTAACGGTGGGTCAACGGCAGAAACTTCAGGCCGGATTTGATATCTACAACCAAAAATCCATTATAAATTTGACAGAAAAAAAACCTTACAACATAAAACATGAGAAAAATGGAGGATTATGAAAAAAAAGCAACATTACCGGATCTTGTGAACAAGCGGAATGGCGGAGGAGAATGGCGGAATGCCGGTGAACAAGCGGCGCAATGGCGGAGGAGAGTGGCGGTGAAGTCTCGAGAAGGAAGAACGGAGGCGAAATGAACAAGAAAAATGGAAAATGGCGAATGAAGAGGATGAAGAAAGGCGGAAAGGAAGAAGAAGCTGGGAAATAATGGAGATAAGAAGACGCATTTTGTATATGCGTCCTCTCCACGTATTGCCTCCCCCATGTTCCGCCTGACTCCGTTGACTGGAGTTAAAAAAAAATTTCCAGATCAGAGGACGCATTTCGAATATGCGTCATCTCCACGTGTCAATCACCCATCAAGCGGCCGCTGAAATTAATAAACAAAAATCAAAAAAAAAATTGGGAAGGAGAGGACGCATTTCCTACATGCGTCCTCCGTATTCTATGCTGTTTGTGGCTATTGTAGCCACAAACATAGAAATTTCCCTAGATCGGATCGCCTGTCCATGACGAATCGACACTGTAAGCTAAGACAACCACAAACAAGGAGCACTACAAGGAAACAAAAAGGCTAATGGTACGTATTCCTTTCCTTACTGCCATTTCCGAGATGCGCTCGAATATCTGTTTGCTCTGCTCAAGGTTCTCTGCTTACAAACTTGGGAAACCCTGCAGTATGCCGAAATGATAACAAAAGAATGAAAAATGGGTTGCTTGTGCATGTGACACCAATGTAAGAAAATCACTAAGAAAATCACACAGCATATTCGTGTAGCCTGATGACAATGAATCGCTTGTCAATGCAAACTCAAAGGCTCTAGCAGCACATGATATCCTGATCCAGAATCCAATAGACAACTAAGAATCTTTAGACCATTTATCTAGCAACTAAGCTATAAGCTACCGTTCGGTTGTCTAATTCAGACTTTCACTGGTTTGCAAGAGAACACCCCAACCCGAGAGAATGCAAAAGGTAGTTATATGCATTTAATGCTTTGATAAAGAAATCAGGCTTCAACTGTAACCAAATAAAACAAGACCAGTCCCAAAAGAGCCTTTTAGGTTAACCAAAATAAAAGAGGGAAATCAATTTATAGACACCAAATGATGCCTTTTGCAATGGCTCTGTAGATGAGTTGGGCTGCGGACCAACTCTAACTTCATAAGAGTATCATCAGTGCGGTTACAACTCTAAAAAGAAATCCGAACGTATCAATCAAATTCTAGTAACCGAGGTTGTCACAATTTATTAGTAGTTATAGAGATGAGTACTATAGCTACTCAAAGTCATCTATACATGGATCATGAGTCCTCCAACATTTGTCTTCCAAATCCTCTTTTGTAGGACAATAAGCCCTACTGCAGATGTTTAGCACATTCAAGGCTGCAAGAATCCAGAAGTAATAATCATAGTGGCCCTTATTGATGTTAATTGAAATCCAGCTCTCATTTCCACCACCTTTGGTGAGTTTGTCAATAGAGCAAACTTGCAACCAGATTTGCTAGTGACATTCCCAGCATCACGAGAGAAGAAGCGATGCTTGACATGCTTCTGGGGAACTCGGAGTTGTAGAACTGCATTCAGGGCTTCAGCAAATCCATCCAAGCAAGCCACAATGCTGAAAATTTGACAACTGCTTCCAGATCATCTGCATATCCTTCCTCGATAAGCCAGATTATGCCTTGTAGTCTCAACAGTTGTAACTACCAAGGACAAAAAGGACACCAATATTCCCATTCTTTGCTTCGTTAAGAGCCAAGTAGGTTGATGGGAAAAAGTATACGATCATACAAGATCATACAAATGAAGGTTTAAGAGAAAGTTTTCAAGTTCCGGTTAAACTCCAACATTATGTTTCCATGCAAGATTTATTGTTCAAGGCCGGGTTGGTTGAGTCAACATTAAGGCCCAGAGAAAGCTCTAATTTCAGCTATGACTGTCAAAGGTAAGTCTCTGACTTCAAAAGCCCAAATTCAACCAGGGGTGGTAGCATTTCAAACATGCGTGGTCAAGGAAACCATAATTCGATCAAAACCTACTCAAATCAACCATATGAACCCATTGATCGAAGAATGATTGCAACCAATCAGTCTCCTAGCCAAAATACAGGTAAATCAATTTCTACTTCGTCAAATACAGTTTCTTTTAACACTCCCAGATGTTTTCATTATAATGAACAAGGACATGTTCACAATAACTGTCCCCTTGAACAAATTATAACAACATTGGAAGAGGAGGAAGATGATGATATGCATGTATGGTATGACACCGAAGAAGAACAAATAGATGATGAAATCATCATTGTTGACAGAGGTGAGAAATGTCCTGAAACACAAGGAATTTTTTAGGTGTATTTCACAGAAGTTTTCGAAATTACTCCCCCTCAAGGAGCAAGTAATTTAGACAAAAATATTGTCAATTCCACCAAAAAGACAGTAAATGTCGTCATACACAAGTTCCAGGTCGATCTTAAGGCATGTAAGATAGGTAAGTTGCAAAATGATTCTGATAAGTCGCATAAAGGCTTGCCTTCACATCTTAGTCATTTACCTTCTATTTATATGATGAGGCATGAACTATCTACTGACTCTGGTAAATCATTTTATGCTTCAATAAGAGATATGAATCGAGCTAAAACTAATCATTCTTTTATTCTTATAATGTCCTTTAAAGAGAGGTACTATGCCAATGAAGATAGTCTTGTAGATATGCTTTCACGGTTTGTTAAGTTATTACAGGAATTCAAGAACGTCTTTATAGGTTATATGCTTCCCGTTTCGAGGATGAAACTTTTCGATACGGGAGAGAATGATGAATATCAAATTCTTTGATGGTGCTTTAAATGGTTCGATGGATCAACTTTATGATGAAGAATTGAAGAATGAGTCATCATCGACATCTTGGATTTATTGTTCAAGACTATCAAAGAACTGAAGACATCATGAAAAACACTATACTCTTTTTCCCCACTGGGTTTCAATGAGATAGTGTGATCATTGTAAAATATTGTAAAACTATTTCATTTTGGATCTTAAACTGTAGAGCTCAGCCATGTGGACTTTGAAGAGCTGATTTTTGAACCAGTCCATTAGGGTTTCGAAAATATTGAGGTTTATTCTAATTAAAATTAGTTTTGATAAGATTAGATAAGACAATATTCATCCAAGTTGTAATCTGGATGAATTTCGACCATAAGCAGTTTATTTTAGGTATTTTTGTCAAATATGGTTTTAGTTTCTTAAAACTACCATAATTCTATTCAGTTTCTGACAGGAATTACCACATCCTGTCTTGATTAGGACTATGATTTGTGGACGAAATTCAGCCCTAAAAATAGTGGTTGAATTCTCGAGATTTACACCACTATCATCATTCAGAAATATAAACCTTTAAGTTAATACTCTTGTTGTTTGCAAGCTTCATCCATTGTTGTTTAACCCCGATGGCTAGTTAAGTATCAATAAACCCTGTAATCTGATCTTGATGGATAGTTAGAGAGCAAGTCGAGATTAAGCGTATGCCAAGAGCTAGACACATGAAGTTTGTGTGAGATAATGAGGGCTTGCATATCCCTTCACTAGATCAAAGATATTAATTTCACGGGCAAGGAGATTCATATCATCTTAGCTGCTACATCATTTTTTCCCCTTTTAGGCAGGAACTGGACAAGACACTAATATATAGCTACTAAGTAAGGAAGTACTCTTTGCATTCTGGGTAAGGAAGTACTCTTTGCGTTCTGCATAAGAAGTGGTGTTTCAATAACTATGTGGATGGAGCAGCTGTTATCACGATTCCAACATAACTAAACTAGTTCCTAATAAAAAAATCTGGGGGTTTAAACAGTTGAGAAACAAGTTTCAGAAAACTGCAAGACTCACCAAAAGGCTAAACAGGCACCCAAACAGAATCGTCCAGTACCGACCCAGAAAAGAATCTGCAACTATGGCCCCAATAAGAGGCATGGATTTGGTTGCCACCGACCACCAAAACAGGATATTGGAACCTACAGCCATATCCAAATGATACTCTGTGGTCAAATACAGGATCATGTTGGGCTGAAGTCCGTAACTTGCTACTTGCTCGAAAGACTTGTTTGCTGTCTCCAAAAGAAACAAATGTCAGTCAAAAGATTCTAAGTGACATATTTCAAAGGATTCGATCGAAATGAACAGCAAAATCACCTAAAATGAAAGGCATGGTTCTTAAGCCACCCTTTCTAGGACCATGGTCATTGACATCATCCTCTAGCAAAGGCTGGGCGATAATCCTCCCGTCTTCAACTGCAGAGGATTCCATCATGCATCCACCATGCGCCTTTTTAAATTTTTAATCTCCTGCTCTGCTTGTTTATATGGTTTCCAAGCAGTAGGAAGACTGCTGATGTGACCGTATCTCTGAAAAGAAGAGTACTTAATTGATCCATCACCATCAGTCCCATTGATACGTTTTTGCCAAATTAACGTAATTTTCCCAAGTGGAGGATTGAGGAGAAAATTTCACTGTTGTGCCTTACGGTAGAGTACGCTGGAAGTTTCCCTTTTTTTTCTTCTTATTGTAGGAAGGGAATGCTTCATCATGAGTTTCTTCTTCTTTTTCAGAATTATTGAGAATTCATTTGATAAATGCGTCCTCATAAAATTTTACTCTTTGTTTTTTTGCAGAATTGATGAGGACGTATTTGTCAAATGCGTCTTCTAAAATTTGTGTTTTTTTTATATCTGTTATTTAGAGGGCGTATTTGGTGAATGTGTTCTCACCAACTTCATCATTAAAACCCAACTCCCATGAGCAAAACCTTGGTTTCTCCTCCGATTTCTCCATTAAAACAACACACCCACGCCTGATGCCTTTGTTTCTTCCACCGCTGGATTCTTCAATCCCATGCTTGCCACCACCGTCTCCATCTCCAGGACCAAGGTTTCATTCTTGCCCATCTTTATCCCTCAGTTGGTACCTCCCCAAGAGACAGTTGGTTTTTTCCGTTTTGTTCAGATCTGCTGTGTTTGTGTGTGTTTTGTTGTTAATTGTTGCCGGATTTGTAGTTGATACCACCTGCTGGATGTTGCCGACTCACCTGCACCCGGTCGAATGCCACACGCTCCACTGGGACATCCGCACGTTGACCTCACGCGCCACCAAGACGTCCGCGAGTTACAGTCACGTGCCGTCGAAAAATTTGAGTCTCCGAGAAGTACTTGAAAAATTCTTTATTACACGAATGTGTTGAATGATTATGTGTGATTTGTTCACTTATTATGTGTAATATTTTTAATTGAATTTGTAGTAATAGGTTAAGATGTTTGGTATTTTAAATTGTGTGTGGTTTGAATTGAATGATTATGTTTGTTTTGATTCTATGAAAGTATTGATTGTATGAAAGTGTTGATTATGTGTGATTTGTTCACTAATTTGTATTGAAGTTGTAGTAATGATTTAATTTGTGTGGCATAAGTGAGCACACATTTTATAATAGTGTAATAGTTAGAAAATCGATAATAGTGTATGATTTGGTTGCCCGATGATAATTGAATAGTGCATGGTTTGAGGTTTGAGGAGTTGAATATGAGTTACTGAATAATACCGTATTTTTGAATATCGAATTATATTGTCTGTATTTGTATAATGCAGTTGAACGATGTTTTTGACAGTGTACTTGTACAAAGGGGGTCAGATTAAGTTTGATTTGACCGTGGGTGTGTATTATGATCCTCCCGTACCCGAGAAGAACATGACTCTCAAACGGAGGTTAAGCCACTACGAGTTAGTTGATTTAATTTTCAGAAAGCTTGGTCTTGCAAGCGATGGGTTGCTGTTGAAAATATATTATCGTTGTCCTGAGCTGATTGGTTCGTCTGTATACTATCGATGCTATAATGTGGAAGATGATGAGTCTGCCGCAACCTTTTTCAACACTGTTGATCGAATGTCCTTGTCCTCAGCTGATTTGTACATTATTACCGAGAAGATGTCAAACACCATTGATCGTGCGGGTGGTGTTAGTTCGGGCACGTTCATGTCGTTGTTAAGCAATATTCAGAACTATACACCTTTGCCAACCTTACCACCCCTTGATTCACAGCCAAGGTTTTGTCATTGGTGAACAAGCCAACCCAGTGCGTATGTTCACCTCGATTGTGCTCAGCCTTCCACAAGTGCCGGTATATACAGTGTGCATCATGAGGAGCTGAATGTATTCAATGATGATTATGTGGGTGAAATTGGTGACCATACTGCTGGTCGTGGTGAACATGTTAGGGAACTTGAAGAAGAAAGTGAAGATGATCGTTCCTTATCAACTTATTCGAATCCAAGGGACGATGATGAACAAGTGGTGTGCACGAACAATGTAGCCACGACGTTCCATCTTATGGCGAATCCTAATACGGAGGCCTGTTTTAGGGATTATGGGGGCCCTAATGAGGATAGCTATGACCCAACTAATTGTGGTGAAAGACTTCCTAGTTATGTTCAAGCAACTTGCGAAGTTACATTGGGTATGCGATTCCAGAGTAAGCCAGAATTGGTAGAAGCTATTTCCAGGTGGGGTTCCATAATGAACAGGGAACACTGGGTCATGGAGAGCAGGTCATGTACATGGTATGAAAAATGTAATAACGTTGTTGAAGGAAGTGGTAGTTGTCATTGGATTGTTAGAGCCAGCAAAAAGGCTTCTCATGGGATGTGGGAGATCACCAAATAGGCAAGTAGTCATGGTTGTGTAGGTGCTGGTCGATCGAGTGGTAACACTAACCTGACATCGTTGATGATCGCCCATTCCATTCACCGCCAGATTGACGTGAACCCTTCTTACACGGTGAAGGATGTCCAAGCGCATGTGAAAACGGAGTTAAATGTGACCTTTCCTACAAGGATGTGTGGTATGCTCGCCAGAAGGATATTGATTTGGTATTTGGAACTTGGGAAGAATCCTTTAAAATGTAGCCAACATATATGGATGAGCTAATCAGGGCCAATCCGAGCACTATTTTTTATTGGGCAAACGTACCTGATAGAACAGTCGTGGGTGTAGGAAATTTAAGTTCATGCTCTGGGCATTTGGTCAGGCTATCGATGCATTTTGCCACTGTAGGCTCGTGGTTAGGGAGGATGGGACTTATTTGAGAGGCACATACAAGGCCACAATGCTAGTTGAGGTGATGCATGATACGAACGATTACATACTCCACATTGCTTATGCAATAGTTGATGCTGAGACTAATGAGAGTTGGAACTGGTTCATGCAAAAACTGTAACTCCACGTGGTAGGTGGTGACATTAGGCCAATCTGTATTATATACGATCGTCATGAAGGGATTTTGAATCCAATGAGATATATGGATGAATGGATGGAGCCAGCAAGATACCACCGGTTTTGCTTGAGGCATTTTCAGTCCAACTTCCTTAGTTCTGAGCATGGGAAGTTTAAGAATACGCATCTAAAGACTCTGGTTTGGCAGCTTGGTCGTTCCAGGAAAGAGAGTAAGTGGAGGGAGCACAAGGAGGAGTTAGAGAGTATCGAACCATCTGCTTGGGATTGGCTGAGACAACATGATAGCAGTAAGTGGTGCCTTGCTTTAATGAGGGTGATCATCGTTGGGGAATTCTTACAACTAATTATTCCAAGAGTTACAACAATTTTTTAAGGCACGCACGACATCTTCTGATAACTATGTGTGTCAAAGCCACTTTTGAACGAACGGTTGAAATGTTTGCACGAAGGGTTATAGACGCCACAAATTGGAGGTACTTTCATGTTCCATTACAGTACATTATGTGTTCGTGGACTAGTTTAGGTATTCTAAATTGACGTTGAATTGTGTAGGTCTGAGTTCCCTAGTAAGATTTGGAAAAAGTTTCAGAAGCAAGACACTTGGGGACAGAGACATACTGTGACAGTGTTTGGTCATGCATCGCAGACTTATAGGGTTGTGACAAGGACCATTGATGGTAGCATTAGTGAGAGCCAGTACATGGTGAAACACCGGAGAAGAAGTGTAGTTGTCGCGAATGGCAAATTTTCCATTTCCCTTGTTCCCATGCATTGGCTGTCTATCGGTATAGGCGTGACGATCCATCTACTCTATGTGACAGGGTATATCACAGGACCATCTATGTGCAATAATATAGTCATGGTTTCATGCCTCTACGAGATCCATCACTATGGCAATGTGCCAGTTAGAGGTTGATTACTGATACTGAAAAGTTTTGAAATAGAAAGTGTGGTCAGTTTGCGGAGAGAAGGATAAGAAATCAAATGGATGAGATGGTGCCAGGTGATTGCAGAGGCGTCCGTAGGTGAGGGCGTGCTTAGGGTCGTGTTTGTAATATGGAGTTTCTAGATTTTGACCAATATGTATAACATTATATTATGTAGCCAGAAAGCTTGTTATGCTAAATTCTTTTTTTTAGTGCAACTTATTGTGTGGATTTTTATTATGTGTATTTGTTTAAATTGAAGCTAATATACAATTTTCCATGTGATTCTGATTGTCACTGGGGATACTCTATGTATCATCCAAGACCCATTGATGAGGATTTTCTTTACCTTCACCGGGAGCAATGTGCACATGCTCCGTACAACGGTAGTTTGGAGGATGAGGCACTGTAGGTGAGTCGATGCGATGCGGCTTGCTGGATTAGTTGTATCCTTGATTGAGTGATGCGCTATGTGCATGAAGCTAGATTCCAGAGACTGTTGGATTCTGCACCAATTCATATTGACCATTCCCTCATCACTTCTTTAGCCGAGCGTTGGAGACCCAAGACGCACATATTTCACCAACCGATGGGAGAGGCTACCGTCACTTTGTAGGATATGGCCATCCTATGGGGTCTACCGATCGATGGCATGCAATCACTAGTGTAGACACTAGTAGGCGCTGCATGCCAATCACTAGTGTAGACACTAGCAGGCGCACAGATGACTGGCAGAGATTGTACACAGACTACCTGGGGGCTACACCAGACACGAGTGCTAACAGAGGGGTTGCATTAGGGCCAGCTGATTGGGAAACTTGTTGTGCAGTTTGTTGCTTCTTGATGTTACTGAGGTAGATTGACACCACCGGGCTAGGGTTTTCATTCTATTGCTGATCGGTGGAATGCTCATGACAGGCTCATCTGGCCACCTGATCCCTCTGCTCTATTTGTCGGTACCGATGGACCTAGATGCAGCACATCTATACAGCTGGGGGAGTGCCATTTTGGCACACTTGTACAGGTTTTTATGCGATGCTGCAATCCCACAAGTCAAATCCATATCTGGGCCACTGGTCTTACTATAGGTAACATCGTTGGTTAAACTTGTCAGTTGTACATATTGTCAATAATGACCTCTTATATTATATTAAATTTTATTTATTATCAGTTGTGGCCATGGGAGCGAATACCAACCATCCGTCCTGCCGGACGACTTCTAGTGACCGTCACGATGAGTGCTCTTGGGTCCAGGTTCGTATTCAATTAGTAAGGACACAATTTTTAAACCTTTGTAATTACTAGGAATGACAAATATTATTCGTTCTTTTCTTCACAGGTGGAGAGCCCGGTATGATTTATCACAATCACCCATGCATCTACTGAAAGTGTACCCCAATCAGTTGACATCTCTCCATGATAGTCAGGTATATAGTAATTTGGATTTCATTATTTTGAACTAATGGAAAAAGGGTTTTTCTCTCCTAATCACAACACTTTTCCGTTATGTCAGTTCATTTGGCAGTCACTGATGATGTCGTGCAACAACTCCTACAGTACTGTACAACTGGTAGCAACAACTGGCTGCTGTGTATTGACCTCATTTGCTGGCACATCATGGAGTACCATCATGTTCATCGTGTTCTTAGGCAATTTGGCCTTATCCAACCAATACCTACCTAGTTGGTCACTAGGGATGAACACAAACTGCTTCATATTAGAGACCGTTGAGGGAGGTCAGGCATGGATTGGCGTGTTAAACTGAGAAAATATCTTGATGCTTGGGAACATCGAGCAGAGCAACAAGTTAATGCACATGGGTCAGCGGATCCATACACACCCGATCGAGAATACATGGAGTGGTATTTTTGCAGGACAGTGACCCTAATTGATCAGTCAGGACGGGCCTTAACAATTACGGAGGGTTTTCATGGATACGGGGCCACTATGGAGTATATGGTATTTCCTAAGTTTATAATAGTATTAACAAATAATACTTTAAATTCGCTCAATTAAATATCTAACATATTTATCTCATTTACGTAGTTGCAGGCAATGTCCGAGATGCGCCTCATGTCAGATATTAATTTGGACGAATGTCCCCCACGTTTCGCGGACAATATTAGGGGGGTACATGGTGTTGCCACATGTACTCTACAATATGCACATGAGCCCTCCAGACTGCAGTTTTATCAGCTATATGTGCACTGTGAGGAACCTCTCCCTGGTGTGAGATATAATGACATCAGAAGCCACCGTCTAGCTCCACCTGGTCAACAGGGCGATCGGCCACCGCGTGCTCGGGGCCCTACAGACCACATTGGTTCATCTAAAGTCGGACCCTCATATGCGAGTTCAACGAACCCCGGACCATCACATGGTGGACCATCACACTATGAAACCACTATAGCTGATTTCACTACATATCTTACTCCCACTGCTAGTCATGCGTACATGTCGCCTATTGCTCCATTAGATACAGGTAGTGCTCCATATGTCCAGTATGTTTTGAATGAGGACGGAGGAGACGATATGGAGGAGGATTTTACAGAGAGAGCTCCACATAACGACGTACATGTTTCTACTCAGATGGTTGTTCCACGGTGCACATCATGCACCATTCATCCTCCCCCATGTGGAATGGGTAGAGCTTTGCAAAGGGCGTCTTTAGTACATTACATGTCGTTGAGCATTCATTTCATTACGTTTGTACCTATCTATTTGACACGTCTTCTTCGAATATTGTACATTTTTGTTTATTTATATTAGTTAATAGTGGAAAAAGTGTAAAATTCGAACACAAAAATAAATTTTGCAAATTACAATTCAAATAACGTAGTAACATCAGAATTTTTAAACAATTCATTCCTACTCTATATTCATGATTATTAAAAAAAATGCAATACCCACGATCAAATTTTTCCGTTATCTTCGGTCAAAGAGGACTCCCAAAATTTTCCAATGCGTTTATCATTACCAAAATTTTTAGAGAATGCTAGATTAAATAGAAGACTTATTAAAAAGAATTCAGAGAATGCTAGATTAAAAATAAATTATTTGTTAAAAATAATTATTTTAATTACAGTAAACATTTTTCTCTAAATGCATGTAAGCATTTTTCTAATAAAATCGAGAGGACGCATTCTCATCACCGTCGGTAAAAAGAAAGTTTAGGATATAATGAGGACGCATTCAGCGAATGTGTTCTATAAAATGCGGCGAAAAAAATGCATGTGCTGAGGACTCATTCAGTGAATGCGTCCTCTAAAAGGTGGCGTAAAATAAAATTGGATTTAGAGAGGACGCATTCGCTGAATGCGTCCTCTAACATGCGGCGAATATTTTTTTGGATATACTAAGGACTCATTCGCTGAATGCGTCCTCTAAAAAGCGGCAAATATTTTTTTGGATATACTAAGGACGCATTCTCTGAATGCGTCCTCAAAAATTGATGGGAAAAAAATGGAGTGAATGCGTCCTCCACAAAGATGTCCATTTTCAAATATCACCGCAGTTGCATCCAACTTTGGTGATTCATGCACTATCAAAGAAAGCTCTCGGGGATTGAGAGAGTATGCTACTTTCAACAAACCTTGTGGAGGATGGCGGAAAATTTGATACGTGGGGAATTTCTGTACTAGGATGTGAGGGACTAACCAGAATCTGACATGTGTGCGAGAGTCATTTTTTGTGAAAAGTTACACGTCATATTCATCATATTCATAGAATCTCAACCCATAAAATCACGGCTACTACAATAGTATCATTCAGATCTGCCACAATCGTCTTTATAGGAATTAAGTAGAGTTCTCGTATTGACACTCTCACATGTACCTAAGAAAACATAAATATGAATTTATTATTGTGCATGGGCCCACTTTTTTTCATTCAATAGTTGACACGTCACTATCACGGTGACGGTAACACTAGAGATGAAAATCCAAATTAGATTGTCAATCAATTATACTTTTTTAAAAAAATTAATCATTCCAAAATGTTAGAAAAAAACGTCCAGCGGTGATTACAATAAGTGAAATTGACATCCAACTTAATTAACATCTAGCAATAACTAGGATATTGCAAGGATATCTAAATTATATGTCAACCAGACTGATCGTCCGTACTATTACAAATCAGAGAACCAATGAAAATTGTAATATCGTCCTCGGGGATAGCAACTTGCTTCCTGCGAAAATAATGACCACTTGGCAGAGAGGAGCGTATCACGCACCAATATCACTGCGTCAAACAGAGATCTTCTACAACTGTAACCCCACTTGATCCAACCATAATCTATGTTGTCCAAATTGTAAATACCTTGAAAGACACAGATCTGACGAATCCATATTAATGAAAACCCAAAAATAAAACCACAAACTAAATTATGAACATACGATCTGAACAATCATGTCGAGAACAATACATCAACGTGAACAACTAAATCGAGTTATCAGAACACAGCGATCTAATCGATCAGGGCGAAGAACAAAACTAATGTGTGGAGACAAATCTCACACTTATTGAATAACAAAATTATAAATTAAAATAAACTATTATTTCACATCTCCCCTAATGAAAAGATTGTGAGAAAGATTGAAGAAGAGGGGGTTGCGGCAAGAAGAGGGGTGGGGCAAGGGTTTTACGAAAGAGAGGGTTTTTTTGTATGCATACTTTTGTTTTCAACTAATCCAATTGTCAATTAATTATACTTTATTTACATCAAATTGAAATTTCATTTAAAATATACCATGTAGCATAAGTGACCCAAACTCTTTCAGATGCTCTAATTCTCACTTTTTTCCGTCTCTTTTTGTTACAACCCATTCCTATTCAATTTATTCTCTATTTAACACTTTTTTTTTTTCGTTTTCCCCTCTTCTCCAATTGTCCTTCCCTTCCCCTTCTTGCCCTTCCGCCTCATCAATGTCGACAACACCAGTTGTGAGAGCAAGGGTAGGAATGGAAAACGTCATATATATAGTTTCCCAATAAGGCAGAAGCAGTTGTCGTCGTCCTCATTGTTTCTGCAGTCCCCGTTGAAAAATTGCTTACTTCCCTGGGAGTAGAAGAGATCTCAAAATGGATCGATATTGCTGTGGTGTTGTAAGTTGTAAAGCTTTGTGGTTGGAAAATGTGAGCTTGATTAGGTGATAGAATTTTGTGATGTGGAATGCATCTCCTTCCCTCTTTGAATATTTGTAAAGGTAAATGTTTCTACCAGAATGAAATGAGTTAGAAATTATGCTAGGAAAATACTCATATTCAATGTGATTGCTATCTTTTCATTCAAGAGTTACGTGTGCTTTGCCCTTTGGATGCCAATATTATGACAAAGTCACGTGCGAGATCAGTTGTTGATTAGTAAATAATAGGGACTTACTTTGGGATGGGCTATTAATTATAGTTTTTAAATTGTAGGGACTTAACTGATAAGTTAAATAAGTCTTTACCCTACTATTCAGCGTCCTCTTCGTCTTCCCCTCATTTTACATCTGTATATTCTCTCTCAAAAACTGCTAGTTTCTCTCTCTTCTTTTCCCTGTTTTTCGACGACCTAGCTTTGTCTTTTCGGCTGCGAATCTTGAACTTCAGCCGATTTCGTTGCTTAATTCACACTGGATCGTGTTGCATGTCAGGAAACTCGAAGATTTCGGTCAAAATTTTGTAATTTCTTCTCTGTTCACTTGCAAATCAATTTCGTATTTCATCCGGTAATTTTGACGACGACGGTTTACATATATATGTTCTTTATTAGGTTTACATTGACGTCGATCTATTTTAGCTATAATATTGTTGATGTTTTTTTGTTTTGTAGATGTAAGAGAGAGTAGGTGAAGGCGAATCTACTAATTTCGAGCAAGCTGTCTTGAAAATCGTGAAATCCTACTCACAGCCTTCTAGTTCTTCCAAAGTCGTTGCTTAAGAGAAGAAAAAGAGATCTTCTTCTCAAGGTTTGTTGTTGCTCATTTGTATTTGGTGGGATTATTTGAATTTATTAATATATTTGTTTTTTTCTTCTAGGGTTCTAAATGATGTTTTATTGTTTCAATATAATGTTTCAAGTATTTAAATTGACTTTCCTTTATGTTTGTATTGATGCTATTATAGATGTTCTTTTTGGAAGTGTGTTATGTACGTAGTTATGATAATTTGTATTTTATGTTGATATTGTTTGATTTTTTAACGTACTGTGCTTCTTTTGTAATTTTTTTAGTTGGAGTGATGATTTAAGTATCTTAGCTAATATTTTTTCATCTAGGGTTTTAAATGATGTTTTGCAGTTTCAATTCGCTGATACAAGTATTCTAAGTGACTTTACTGTTCTGTTGTGCAAATGTTGTTACACCTATCCATTTTGAGTAGGTGTTATGTATGGAGCTTTGATAATTTGTGTTTTGTTGATTTTTTTTTATGTTTTTAGAGTACAGTGCTTCTATTTATGTTGTTGATGTGTTACTTATTCTGTATGAGCAGTTGTTTCAATATTTTTTTAACTCTGTTGATTCATTGTATTGCTTTGTATTCTTGTTGGATAACTCTGTGGGGTTCTATGTGTGATGGTGGTGCAAGTTTTCGCTTTTATGTATTAACTATTTCTATATGAGATGTATGTGTGTTGGTTTCACTTGTTTTTGTATGCCTACATTTTTTGTCGTTTGTGTGCAGATGATGTTGCTTAGGTTTCGTATGGATGCTTTATATATTTTTAATGATCATCTAATTTTTTATTTGATTATTCTTAATTTTAGTTCTAAACTTGCTTTCTAAATGATGTTTTTGTGAATAAATATATATATGTGTGTGTGTGTGTGTGTGTGTGTGTGTGTGTGTGTGTCTGTGTCTGTGTGTGTGGTGGGAGGGTGGTGTTGCTGTTATTGATGTCTGTCGACTCCTACATTTAGTACAGGTATTTTATTTATCTGTATAATTTTGTTGCCGTGCTTCCTTTCTATTGAAGTTTTGTTTTTCCTTTAGCCCGAGCCCAAGAAAGGCGAAAAAAGAAGAAAGTAGGTGAGGTGTTTGTTCTAACATCTGATGAAGCTTCTAATGTTCCAAATTCAGTCCCTGATGCTCCTGAGCCCAAAGAAAAAATATGGAAGAGGTGTGTAAACAAGTTGTTGTTAAAGGAGTCAAACTTATGACTAGTAAGGCCAAAGTCCTGGCTGACCGTGAGACTGATTCTGATGGCGAAGGTATTATTCAAATTTTAATTCTGTATTTTTATTATATGATTTTTAATTAATGTGATACTACATGTTTTAAATATTTTTAGACATTTCATGTTTTATAGAAGAGGGTGCCAGTAATGTTCATGCCACCCTAGTCTCATCTTCTTCAGTTGAGAAGGCAATTGGTAATAGTTCCACTTCTATTTTTTTCAGTCCATGTTTTTATTAATTAATCTTTACATTTTTATCAATATGGCTTGATGTTTCATATAATTCGGGTAAGGGTGTTGCTCAAGTTTCAGCTGAGGCTGAAAAATATTTTTAAAATGGTAACGGCATTTTTTTGAATACTTTGTTCTGAGTTTTGATGTTTTATTATTTGTTTAATTTTTGTTTAGTAATCTATATTTGATGTTTTATCTAATATAGATAATGTGGTTAGTCAATGTTCCCGTAAACAATATGTTGAAAAGGGTAAAAATAGTTTTTCCTTTTAATACGAGTTTTGATGTTTTATTTTTTGCTACTTCCTATTTAGTAATCTAACTTTGATGTTTTATTTAATTCAGATTAGGTGGTTAGCCCAGTTCCAACTATACAGATTGGAAAATCTGCCAACAGTATTTTTTTTAGAATACTTAGTTTTGTGATTTGTTATTTTTTTAGTTTGTTGTTTCTTGTTTACTTATATGCTATGATTTTCCTTTTAATGTAGTTGATGGTGCTCGAAAAGTTTCTTTTCAAATTGAGAAATCTTCTAAAGCAGGTGGTAATTTCTTTCCTCATTAAAATATTTTACTTTTATTTGATGTATTTTTTGTTTGATATTGCTTGTTTTGTAATCTTATTGTTTTTTTTTCTTTTAATATGGTTGTAGGTGCAACTGCTGCCACCCAGACTGAAAATGTTTCTCCACTTTCGAAGAAGCTTCTTCAAAACTTCGAATTAAATATATGTTGAATGATGTTGGGGTTGTTGATCTCCTATCTGGTATTATTATTATTTTAAACCCTCTTATTTAAAAATAGCAATTCTTTTTTATATTTTCATGTTACAGTTTTATTTAGCTGTTGATTTATTCATTCGGTTTTGCAGAAGAGATCTTCAGTATTGCCCCTTCTCAATCTCAAACTGTTGCATCTTTGATTGATAAAACTGGTCATGATGATCAAACTGTTACAGATGATGAAAAAAATAGATAACTGATGAGGGTTCTGAAGATCAAGACAGCTCAAAATATGAACACAACTCAGACAGTGAAGGTGAAAAGGCATATGATGTTGAGGAAGATGGAGAGAGTGACAAGGAATTTGACAAGAAGGTAGGTGATGAAGGTGAAAATTCTGATGGAGGTGAAGAATCTGACAAGGAGGAAGATGCAGAAAAAAGTTGTTGAGGGGTCACAACAACCCGATGATGATGTTGATAATAAATCTGATAGCCATGAGAAGGCTGGTGAAGATGATGACAACAAATTAGTGAGTGAGGAGAAGGATGATGATGCATCAGCAGGTTTGATGATGCAAAGGAAGAGTCCGAGGATTTCGGAGAAAAATCTGATGGTTCATCAGATTCTGATGAAGAGGTTGAGGATGCGTTGAAGAGTCTGATGGGGAATCAGATTCTGATGAAGAAGGTGTGAAAGTTGTTGCTGGTAAAACAACTTCTGTTTGAAAAGGTAAAGTTGTTGTAAGAGGGCTAGAGAGGAGGTTAAAGGACTTGTGAAGTCCAAAGTTTCTAAGGGTGTCAATGATGGATCAAGGTATGTTGTGAATATTGTAACATTTTAAAAATATGTTTTCAACTTTTTTTATTGTTGCTTATTTATTTTTTATTTTTTTTTGCAGCTCGAAGAGGGGCTACTCTACAAAGTGTAGCCCTGGTAAAATTGTTAAGCTTGTGAAGTTATTGACTCCTCAGCAGATTGGGTTAGCTACTGGGATAGGTTTTAAAGGCTTACTGAATATTAATTTTGGTTTTATGCCAAAAAATGTTGTTTAGTTTCTGGTCTCAAATTTCAATCCCATTAATAGCTTGCAGCACCTCAGTAGTGATAAGTTTTACATAACTAAGAATGATGTCTACGATGTTTTGTGCTTGCCTATAAGTGAAATTGAGGTTTTCGAAGTTAGTAGTTCATGGAAGGGGCAGAATAGGGACATGGAGTTGACGGGAAAATGGAAGATGGAACTAGGGACTGATAAACATGACAATATTTCATATGATAGGTTGTTGGGTAAGAATTCTTTGTTGACTGAAAGGGGTGATGAGTTTAAGAAGTATTTTTTTATGTATGTTCTGTGCAATTTCCTTCGTCCTACATCTAGATGTACTTTTGATTTTAAGTTGTTGAGGGCTGTGGAGAATATGAGTGAGATCAGGGACCAGGATTGGTGTGGTTTTGAGTTGAATTTTTTTTGTGATGCTACTACATATAAGCATAACAATGGACCGTTTGATGTTGTAAATGATTGTGTGGTTGTCCCTTTGATCTGCTATCCGTATATATTTATTTTTCAAGGAATCTTATTGGAAACTGCTCTCCCTTTAGTCCAGTGCTTTGATGATAAGAAGGTGAAGGTTATGTGCGAGTCTATTGGCAATGCTAGTTTTTATGCTTGCTTGATTAGTGGAAATGGGCTTCCTTTGACAACCAGGGGAAAACTAACGTGTGTAGGATCAGGACCAGGTCATGGCACAGCTCGGAGTACCTCTCACTATGTAGTGTTGAAGATTCCTGATGATTTACCTTCTGATGCGAAGATTCTTGCTGAAGCTCCTTCTGTAAGTGTTGTATTTATATTATGTTTGTTGTTTTTTTATGATTTTTAAATTTATGAGTAATAATTTTGTACTTTTTTGTAGGATGTTATTGAGCGCTCATTGAGTCTTCCAAGAACATTGAAATTGTTACAAGATCGTATGTTGTTGAAATGATGAAACTTGGTGGAAAAAGTTCCAGTTCCTGCCAAAGAAGTAGTTCCTCCAATTTATGAGAGTTCACGGGACTATTTTGGTGATGGTAGGTTTGATCAGAATGATGAAATCATCAAAAAAATCCATGAAGAAGTACTCTCCTGAAGTTCCAACATTAAAAATGGGACTCGAACCTTATTTTGACCTTGGCTTTGATAGTTTGGACGGCATAGCAGCTGCAGGTTCTTTTGTTGTTGTACCTAAGAAGAAAGAGGCTAAAGTTGTTCAGAAGAAGGGGGGACATGCAGGCAAGTCATCAAAAGGACCAAAGAAGAATTACGAGCTTTTTATTTCTGATGCGATGAACTTGTATATGTGGATGATTATTAAGTATTGTCAGTTCATGTTTTCTAGATTGTTGGTTTTGGATGTTTAAGCAAGTGTTGTTGCTTTTGGATAAGGATTTTTGGGTGATTTTTAGAATTCTGGTTGGAAGTTGACTTTTGGTTTTTGAATTCTGGTTGGAAGTTGACATTTTAAAGTAATGCAGTGATAACTCAAGAACATGTCTTGATGTTTTAGGTTATTGATGATAATGTCTATTTTTCATGTTTTAACTCTCACGAGTCTATTTCTGTAGTTTTTTTCATTAATGCTTATATATGAAACATTATGTTTTAAAATTAAAAACACCACATTTTTAGCAGTTGTTTAGTGTATCAGTAAAAATTGTCACATTTAATAGTTGTAACTTCAGTATACTGAATGTAAAATCCCAGTTAAATGATCATTACATATCTGTAAGTAGTAACAATTTTAAGTTAAAACATCATATTTTTGCAAAATAAATTTCAATAGTCAAACAAGAAAATTATAGAAACTAGATAAATTTAAAATGATTCCCATAATAAACCTTCTGTATTACACTAAGTTGATCAATAATATTTAATTCAAAATCCTCACTTCTTAAAAATGTAACATCAAATGACAGTAGTGAACGTAACAGTTGTGAAACATTATATTTGTTCTGAAAGTTTAGAACCCATCTTTCATCAACTTTGTTCTCCCTATACTAGTAGAGAGCCTCATATTAAAGGCATGAAGGGAAGGCGGATTGCAAAAAACAACCTTCAATTTTCATTTTCGACCTCAGAAATGCATGTTCGGGTTCCTCACATGAAATTAAAGGCGGTTATGACTATTTGCCTTTAAAAATGATACTTTACGAAGTTGGGAAGTATGAACAAAATGGTTTTCGAGCATGGAAACCCCGTGGTTTGCCTACTACAAAGAGGAGAAACATATTATGATCTTGTAAATGCATCGCGTCTATTTTCTGAGTTTGAAATTTGGTTGTTCTGGTCTTAATAAATATGGGGCAAGGTTTTCGAGTTCGGAAATGGCCCTGTGTATTAAAAAATGCGCCCATTTCCATTAAATGCCACAAAACCCTAAAAAATTGAAGAAGAAGCTCATTTATTCATTACCCATTGTTGTGTAAAAGGTTTTGTGCTTGAGAATTCATCATTTTGAAATGCAATGGAGAAGGTTAGTTTAATCCAAATTATCAAGTTAACCATTTTCTTGAAATATTTAACGTGTATTTAATGCTTCCTATATATCCATATTTACGATTATGGTTGAGATTAGCTAGGTTTATGATTATTTTTTAATGGATCCTCATGTGTTGCATTTTAATTGAATTTTAGGAGAATGGATCGAGAGGAACTAGTTGGTAATGATCTTAGGAAATCACTCAAGTACATGCCACTGGTTGAATCGTTTGTTTTGTTTGCATTTGAACATGCTTCTAAAAATGGTTCTTCGCGGGCGAGATGCCCTGATAAGGATTGTAGAAATGATGCGTATTTAGGGAGGAAGAAGTTGCGGGCACATCTCATAATGAGAGGGTTCCAAACTAGCTACACTCATTGGGTATGGCATGGGGAAGTTGGGGAAGCCTCTCATTTGAATGAATTGGAGGACATGATGGCGGGTGATGAATTAGATGGTAATGTTGAGTTTGACGAAATGGTGGAAGATATTGTGAGGGAGTTCAAAGGTAAACTAGCGTTGTTACAAGATTTGATTGACGACAAAGGGACGCCTTTGTACAATGGTTCGAAAAACTTAATTTTGAATGCGACTCTACGGACAATGAAATTGAAGGCAAATTTTGGATAGACAGATAAGTCAAGGATCAAGGCTCTCGAGTTGTTTATGGATTTGCTTCCTGAGGGTAATTTAATGTCTGATAGGGTATATGCTACAAAAATAATACTATGCCCGATGGGATTGGAATTGCAAAAAATCCATGCATGCCCAAAAGATTGTATGTTGTCTGGGGGAAGTAGATAAAGATCAAGAAACTTTTCGGGTAAACGGAGGGTCTCGGTACAAGTTGAAAAGAGGTGCGATTGCGGGGGGTGCAGAAGTTCCATTGAAATTAAAGAAAAGAACACCGGAAAAAGTGTTATGGTACCTCCCTATCATTCCTCGTTTGAAGAAGTTGTATGTTTGTAGGGAAGATGCAAAGTTGTTACATTGGCACATGGATAGAGTCTGACCAGATGATGATGTGATAAGACATACTTCAGATGGGAAGCAATGAAAGAAAGTTGATGATATATACCCTGAGTTTGGAAAACATTCTCGGCATTTGAGATTAGGATTGTATACAAACAGTATGAATCCTTTTGGTAACATGTGTAGAACACATAGTTCTTGGCCTATTATGTTGGTCATATACAACCTTCCGTCTTGGTTAACCATGAAACGTAAGTATGTGTTGTTGTCTTTGATGATATCAGGTCTGAAGCAACCCTGTAATGATAGTGATGTTTATCGTGCTCCTCTAGTGGAGGATTAGTTGACTTTTTTTAATGATGGCATTCGAGTGTTTGATGGGTTGGTTGAAGATTTCTTCACTCTTAAAGTGTTGTTATTTTTCATAATTAATTATTTTCCTGCATATGGGAATTTGTTTGGGTATTTTGTGAAATTCCACTTAAATTGTCCAATGTGTGAGAAAGACATTGAATTTTGTCAATTAAAACACAGTTGTAAGACTGTTTACCAGGGGCACAGGCGGTTTCTTCCCCAGGGGCACCCATGGCGATTGGCCAAGAAATGGTTCAGTGGGAATGTAGATGCACTAGTGCCATGGTTAAGTACAAAAATTTATGAGAGTGTTAAGAGTTTTCCCAATGACTTCGGCAAGAAGAAAAGAAAAGCTTCCGTTGAAGGAAGTTAGAAGAAATGCTAACCTACCATATTGGGAGCATTTGGAAGTTAGACATTGTCTTGATGTTATGCACATTGAGAAGAATATTTGTGATTCTTTGGTTGGGACGTTGTTTAATACCTGGGAAAACAAAGGACGGATTGAAGGCTAGGCTAGATTTGGTTGAGTTGTGTATTCGGAAGAATCTTGCCCCGGTGAGTACGGGTGATGATTTTTATTTGCCCCTTGCTTGCTATTTAATGTCACAGTCAGAGAAGAAATATTCTTGTGAGACCCTTAGTAGTGTGAAACTGCCTGATGCATACTCGTCCAACATTAGCAGTTGTATGTCAGTTGAGGAGTTGAGGTTGGGTGGGTTGAAGTCACACGATTGACACAACCTAATGCAGAAATTGAATGCCATTGCCATTCATTCTACATTACCTTCTCGTGTAAGATTGTGCATTACAAAGCTCTATTTGTTTTTCAAATCCATTTGTCGCAAAAGTATTAGTGTATCGAAGTTGGATAGGTTGCAAGTTATGATTGTTGAAGTTCTTTTCTGTATAGAAATGCATTTCCCTCCCTCATTTTTTAACAATATGGTCCACTTGATCATCCATTTGGTGCGGGAGATAAAGCTATGTGGTCTGGTTTTTCTAAGATGGATGTATCTGTTTGAGAGGTACATGAAAATATTCAAGCAATTTGTGAAAAATTGGTATAGGCCAGATGCTAGTATTGTGCAACGAAACATGACAGAAGAGGCCATCGAGTTTTGCATTGATTATATGAAGCAAGTTGAATCTTTTGGGGTTCCAATCGGTAGACATGAAGGGAGTTTGGAAGGTTCCGAGGTTAGACGGGGAAAATTATTTATCCCTAGTGCGGAAGATTTATGTGCCGCCCATCTTTATGTTCTGCAAAACCATGAGGATGCAGTTCCATACATAGAGATTCATATGGATGTCATACAAGTGAGGCACCCTAATTTCAATGAGGCTCGGGCCCTTCAACTGCACACCTCGATATTTGCATCATGGTTACGGGATCACGTAGATGTCGTGAACATCCAACAACAGTTAAATGGTTGGCTCGCAGACCATTGGGGACCATTCTTTCCTACGGAGGCTATAACTTCAATAGTTTTATGTTTTCCACAAAATCAATGGATGATAAGAGCGTCACTCAAAACAGTGGAGTGTCTATTGTCTCCGAAGCAGTGCATGTTGGAAGTGGTGGTGATGAAAATCCTATGTGTGCTCTAAAGTGCTACTTTGGCACAATTTCTAAAATTTGGGATCTTGACTATGTAAGTATGCATGACCTTGTTTTTAAATGTCAGTGGGTCAATATTAACAAGGGGTGGCACATCGAGGATTTGGGTTTCACCCTTATCGATAGGAGTCAGGTTGGATGGAAGAACGATCCTTTCATATTGGTGTCTCAAGCACACCAGGTTTTCTATGTCAGGGATCCTATTGATCCTCGGTAGGAGATTTTTGTTGAAGGAAAACGTGTTTTGTTGAAGAAAATGAGTTAGAGGAAGTAATTGGATTTGGATGCCATACACCGAGTTGTGGATATGAAGAAATCATGTTGCTCGAGGAGGATGATCGAAGTCTTCATAGTTTCCTAGGTCATAGTGACCATCATGAAGGAATGTGAATCGATGGTAAGGGGAAGATCACACATAGGAAGCGTAAGTCAAAGAAGGTGGTGATCAAGAAAATGAAGCATAAGTAGTAAGTTGCTCGATATCAAGTGTAGTTTATGTCTTTTTTTCATTGATGTACCTTGGATATTTAACATGCTTCTAGGATTGACATTATTTCTAAACAAATCCTTATAATATTTATAAGAAAATAAATTTAGTACTTGAAATGATTATAATTTCGTAATAATTGAAAAGTAGAAATCATTCAATACTTGAATCTTTAAAATTCTACAATAAAGTCAAATGACATAAACATAAACAAGTCTTCAAATTTCATTCTTCAACATCTTCAATGTTTCCAATTGATCGGTCGAGTCGTTGTTCAGAGCTTGATGTGAGGTGTTGCTCATAAGCTCACTGAGACTTTTCCATGAACCTAATCTGGCCTTCATAGTCATAGCGCAAAATTCCTCCGCATCCATTTGTAGCCATCCTTGAAGCCTTTCAAGTATGACTTTTCAGTACCTACAAAGTATAACGACCAACGTATGAATGACATAAAAAATGAAGTAAAGATAAACAATATATGAAATAAATCCTCGTAAACATATTTGTTAATAACCTTCCTCAATTTGTGGCCTCTTGCTCGCCTCAGCTTCTTCTGGTGGCTTATGATACCACTTCCAATTGTGCAACACCCAACCCTTGTTCTCGAAGTAAGTCTTGCCATAATAATCTAGGCCTCTTTCCTCCCCTAGTCAACCCCTCAACGCTCTTCAAAATGTGAGTTATTAAACTCCCATTTGGTAGGAGAGTTAACACCTTCTTCGACGTTGAAAAATGCAACATGTTTTTGCAACATGTACCAAAAATAGTTTCCATGGGGGTTTATTTTTCTACCCTCTATGACTAAATAGAATAGCATAAGGATTGGGTAATTAAGCTCGATCAAGTGTCCGCTCAAGGGGACCAAACTTCTATTAATAATCTCATATGTAATGCATTGGTCCACGGGTAAAAGCTTTAGATCGAAGGATTGGGTTTTCCTGAATCCAATATGTCGCGGCTAAAGTACCTCACACTACACTCCATGGAGTCAATGTATGGATGGTCAACTTCTAGAGGCCATTTCTCCCGATGGTAGCAATCATCCAACGGACCATCAGGATCCTCTAGAAAAACAAATTTCAAGTACAAGTATGGGCAATCTATTATCTTATTAAATATCCATTGGCTAAGTGGGATTTCAATTCTCCCAACCCTAGTAGCATAATCCACATTCCCCACTTCTCGCAAATTAGCGTAAAATTGGAAAATCAAATCAAAATATGCTTTTTCATTACACGAAAGCAAATTCTCAACATGATGTTCACTAAATAGTTTAAGGGGAACATACAACCCTGGAGATAGGTACTCATTGAAGTCAACAAGATATGTATCTAATAACTTTCCCTTCTCACGTAATGCATCATACCTATTTTGAGCAAATTGAGATACGAACCTTCTATCCTCAAAGTCGGGATCTAGACATTCTGCGTATTGAACCTCCCCTAGTGGGATTTACAAACATAAGTGGCACATGCCAAATTCTTTGTGAGATCTACAAAAATGGAGAAATGGAGGGTCATTTGCAAGTTCAAAAGTAGGCTAGGGTTTCAAGTTTTGGGGCTTTTGTTTGAAATTTATTTTGTTGCCATGTTTTTTTAAAATAGAAAGAACTTTCCGAGTTCAAAAAGAGTGATTCATTTATTTAATATAAGGTGACAAAGAGTGTCCGAGTTTGGAAACGTTTATTCCTGGAAAAATGGCCGCTTTGTTTTTTCTAGAAACGGGATGAAAATGGGACACGGGCTTGAAAATAGGTTTTCCAAATTTGGAAAGTCAATCTCTCCAACAAGTATGAAAGCGAAAAAATTTTCCGAGTTCGTAAAGTAGATTTCTTAGTTCGGAAAGTTATTCATATGTTTTGGTCTTTTAGAGCGGAATTATTTCTGAGCTCGGAAATTCATCCGGACTATAAATTCTAAGGAAAGACGTTTTCCTTAACTCGAAAATACCTCAAGTCTTGTGGCCAGTTTCTTAGTTGAAAACAAATTCACCTTTAAAGCTCACATTTTTGGGCACTAATTAAATTTCTATAGCATTCAGCAAAATTCCATTAAAACAATATAGGGGAAAATTAATTCATTAAAATAAAGATATTCCATTGAAAAAAAATTGCATTAACATTCGTAGATTCATCATAATGTAGTGCATGTTAGCCCTGACTGGAGGAATTGGCGAGAGAGAATGGCGGGCTCGGAAGCCATGGATGGCCTTGCACTGTATTATCAAAATAATATCAGTAGTTGGAGCGAGGGACCAGCATTTGCATCGGAAACAAGCAGAGTGAAAGGAATGGTTATTCCAGAGTTGTCTAATTCATTTCCCCATTGTTGTTTTTGAGTGAATCAATATGGACTTTATTCCTTTAAGTGTTAAGCATTTTTAGTAGCTAGTAGCGCACCCGAAGGAAGTAAGTACTCACCCACCCCCCCTTCCTCGCCTTGGCCCGCAATGTTTTCTCCAACGTTCCTGTCATCCCCTCCATGATCACCATCATCATCTTCACTCCCTGAGAAAACCGGCTTGAAGTTAGGTGGCTCGTCATCTTTGCTCAATTTCAATTGGAGGTCCTGAGCTTCTAGGAACGCGGCATGCTTGGAATGGGCGATGGTCAACATATCATGTGTCTAGGTCAAGTCTGCACGCATACAATCAAAGTACTTGCTCAACCTAGCTTTCCAATCGCTGGCGGTACCTGTAAATCAATATAGCTAAAAATTAAATGGATATTAAATACTATATTTTAAATTGTACTTAAGTAAACCATTTATCTCTTATGGGAGCTTGATGCCTCTTCTCCTTCCGCTTTGCGAGCCCTCTCAGCAATGTTAGCTTTTTGAACAGGTTTTCATGGTAGGCCCACCTGTCGTCAAAGCCTTGAGGGAGGTTTTTTCAAGAAAGAGCTCTCAATAAAAAAAATAATAAACTCTGGGCGAAAAAAGGAGAAAAAAGGCGTAGCCTTTCCTTCATCCTTTGGAGGCTGATTTCTTCTATTTCATTCTCTTTTCACCGATGAATTATGATTTAACGGATTCTCTTTAGATTTTCGCACATAATCATATGCAATTTGTGGAGAGATTTTGATCTTATTTTCGTATTAGAGTTAGGATTTTTTCCAAGAGTTGGTGAATTTAACGGATCTCGTTCATATTGATGGAATCATTGTTTGCAGTTTGAAATCCAAATCTGTAATTGCAATCGGGTTTTGGTTTTGGTACTTGGTATGAATCGTTGGGTGAAGTTGGAGATTTGTTCAAAAAATCCAATCTTTTTGGGTTTAGGGTTTTCGGCAAAGGTTTAAAAGGGGTTAGATTAAATTTTCCGCAGAAATTTAATCAAATCCTTGAGATCTGGATCGGTTTGCTTGAAGGGAGATTGATGCATCTGAAAAACTAAATTCCGTAGGGCTTGATTTCCTTGCGGTTTGCGTATTTGGTGGATCCTGATTCCAGGTTTTTTCTCTACTTCGTCAAGCTTGATTGTGTGTGGTTTTAAGTACGGTTTTTCTCATTGCGATTTGTGTGGTTTTCAGTAATATTTGTGTGGTTTGGTGCATTGCGTGTTGTGTTTGAATCCAATCCGATTATTGGATTGCTTGTTTTGGTTCAGCTTGAATTGTGTTGATCGTCATGGAACTCAATGGAGCATCATCCTCGGGAAACAAAGAGAAGAATAAGGCCAAGGTACAAGGACAGGCCAAGGGTAGGGATCGCTGGAATGATCCGTTGCTTGAGAGAAAAAGACAGTGGGATGATCCGGCCATTCTCATGGAAAGGTCGAATATTAAAATTGTTGAAAACAATGGAGATATGGTCGACTTTGTGCTCACGGATGAGGAGATTAACAAATATTTTTACAAACCATTCTATGGTTTTCTAGGAGTGTTCCCAGGGTTCTTTCCTGGAATGTATGCCATACGTACGCTTCTGGTTGCCAAGTGGAATGTTGCGTGCACTGTTCAGACAAAGCTAAATGGCTACGTGATGTTCAAGTTTAACAGTGCTGAGGATAGAGATTTGGTGATGAATGGTCCTGACCATTATCTACATGGTAAAAAGTTGTTCATGACGAAGATAGTTGAATCCGGACAGTATGATATGAAAATCCAGGCCACTAAACTAGTATGGATAAGGATGGAGCATTTTCCTAAGAGCTACTGGCACAAGAAGGCATTGGAAAAGATAGCTACTTCTATTGGAGAACTGATCCTCATGGATAATGGTGCACTCGAATTAATAGGTTACTACGCGTGCCTCTTAATTTGGGTTGACACATCTAAGGAGCTGAAGGAGAAAGTGAACTTTCGTGTACCAAGTGGGGTAGTGCATACGCAGAAGATAATTTAAGATTATTGTCGCCCTTGGTGTCTGAGTTGTGGAGAAAATACTCACTTAATAGAGGGGTGTGAAAATTTCTGGAAAAATAAAGAAGATGAAGTGAATAACCCCACGGCAAGGAATGAAAACAATGGTGATAACATAAGGGGAAAGAAGAATCACAAGGAGGTAAAGGCCAAGTTTGGGTGAGAAAAATGCATGATCAGAATCTCAGTGATAGTCCTATCTTACGCTCGGTCCAAGGGGGTGATGATATAGTCCTTGAAGATAGATCCTTGGAAAATGAAAAGTCAGAGAGGTTAAGAAAGGGAAAGGGTATCCTAGCCATGGAGGCATCGGAGAGTAATGAAGGAATGGGAGTGATCCGTGAAGGTGCCGAGGCAGGCGCTAAGGAAACCCGAGCACTTAGGATTCATATTGGTGTCGCAAGTAAGGGATTCAAGCATACCGTTAGGGCACTCCAAGCAAGTAAGTCGCCCAAGGTTAAAAATCAGCACGCTGATCAAAGTGCTAGGCATGCCAAGGATAGTCAGGATGTGCGTCGTGGGTGCAGCACGGAGCGTTCTAGTGTTAAGAAAAACCGTAGTGCAAAATCTGTTGGTGCCGCGCATGAGCAAATACTTGGTGCAGATAAGCCAGCTATTGGAGACAATGATCATCCAATCTCTGGAGCTGGAAAGTTGGCTACTCAAATGATACATCCAGAAGTAAGAGGCTCTAAAATTCCGAGGCTGAACAGGAGTAAAAGTAAGAGTAGACCTCTACCTGGCACAGGGGCTGCCACTAGAGCTCGGAGTAAGAATCGATCTCGTAATCCTAATCACAGTAATGCTATCTAGAAACCTTTTCAGCGTATGCTAACTGCCACAAGAAGTAGCTCAGATATTTCAGGCAGTAAATCTGATGAGGGCGGCGGTCCGAAGCCAAAAGGGACCTTAGTTCCCAATGAATGTCGCATCGATAAATGTTAGGGGCTTATCGGGCCCTGTATAGTGGAGGTGGGTTAAGGGTATCATCTCCACGCATAAGGTAGGCATTTGTGGTTTGCTAGAAACAAAAATGGAGGAAAAAGTTTTGAGTTTTTTTTTTTGAAGGGTTGGAAGTTTATGCATAATTTTAAGTTGTGGCAGAATTCGAGAATACTTATCATATGGGATCCAAAAGGCTATATGGTGGATGTCCTTGGAAAATATCCACAATGTATTCATCTAAAGGTGCACAATCTTTCTACTGGTGTTGAGTTTTTATGTACTTATGTTTATGGTTATAGTGAGGGTAGAGCGGCACGCCTACCACTATGAGCGGAGCTAAAATATTTTGGTGGAAATATGAACACTCCTTGGATGGTTCTTGGTTACTTCAATGCAATTCTAAGTCTAAGGGATCATCATGGTTCGACGGTGCCAAGTCTCTATCCAATGAGGGAGTTTCAGGATGTTTGTACTAAGTGCAGACTGAGGGATGCGCCTTCTATTGGGGAGCACTTAACGTGGCATAGTGCTGATTGGAAAATATGGAGGAAGTTGGACCGAGTGCTATAGAACCATAGATGGGATTCTGATGCTTTCCGAACTACTTTCCCATCGATTTCTGCCCAATTGGATCACAGTCCCATGGTTGTTAATAAGTCACAGGAAATAGATGGTAAGCAAAGGCCTTTTCGGTTTCAAAACATGTGGTTAAATCACCCGAATTGCAAGAAAGTAGTGGATGATTATTGACAGCCATCGGTTGAGGGTACAATGCAATATTCGGTGTGTAGAAAACTATTAAGGCTGAAGTGTCCCTTGAAGGAGTTGGGTGTGATTGACTTTAATCACATCTCGGAAAAGGCAAGGAGGGCGGGTAGTGAGTATAGCGATGCCTTCAGTAATTTCAATGCGACGAATGCATCAACTCAAGATATAGAAGAGTTGAGAAGGTTGAAGAAAAAGGCAATGCTCTACTATCTGGCTGAATTATCCTTTCTCTCCCAAAAGGGAAGGATTAATCATATTACTATGGCAGACAAGGAATCACCGTATTTTCACACAATGGTCTCGGAAAGAAAGGGTGGAGGTATACCGGAGATTCTTGATGGAGACAACCGTATCGTAACTTCTAATATTCTCAAGGGGCAACTTTTTGCGGATTTTTATAAAGGCCTATTAGGAAGACCAAGGGATAAGGTCTCTATTGATAAGGAAATAATCAGTTCGGGACCTATTCTGACAGATGTGGATAGGGCATTCTTGAATCAGGATATTGTAAGTAATGAAGTAAAGCAGGCGTTATTTGCAATGGCTGATGACAAGGCACCGGGACCGGATGGTTACAGTGTCGGGTCCTTCAAGAAGCGGTGGGATATTGTGGGAGTGGAATTAACAAGAGCGGTATTGGAGTTTTTTCAAACAGGGGATATATTGGCACAGTTGAATCACACTTCGGTTGCACTTATACCGAAGAAGCCAGAAAATCTTAAGGTGAGTGACTTTAGACCAATAGTGTGCTGCAATGTGGTCTACAAGATTATCACAAAGATTATTGCCAATAGACTAGAAGGAATTTTTCCTGGGATAATTGACCCGTGCCAGGGTGCTTTTGTGAAAGGCAGGAATTTATCGGACAATGTCATGCTAGCGCAGGAATATTTTCGTGGTTAAGGTAGAGAAGGAAATTTGCCTAGGTGCATGATCATGGTGGATTTGCAAAAAGCATTTGATACAGTCTCCTAGGATTTCTTAGAAGAAGTTTTACTTGGACTAGGTTTTCCAGAAAGACTGAAGGCCAGAATCATGACTTGTGCCAGAACTTCCTCATTCTCGATTACAGTAAATGGTAAGCTATGCGATCACTTTAAGGGCCAGATGGGCATACGGCAAGGAGACCCCTTGTCACCCCTCCATTTTGTGATATGTATGGAGTACTTTTCGAGACTGCTGAAGAAGAGGGCCAAATCAAGGCACTTTACATATCATCTGAGGTGCGAATTGCGTAAAATTACTCACTTGCCTTTTGCGGATGACCTTATGCTTTTCTCTAAGGCCAGCACGGGTTTGGTCCATATACTTATGAATGCCCTGAATGAGTTCGAGCGCACTTCTGGACTAGCCATCAATGCAGAAAATTCCAAGTTTTTAGGCGTTGGACTGAAGGAGGATTTAAGCTTCACTGGCATTCCATGGGCAACATTTCCAATAAGGTATCTAGGGGTGCCACTTGATTCCAGCAAGTTGAAGGTAACCTAATTTGGAATGCTTCTTGGAAAGGTAGATTCGGAGATTGCCTAATGGAAAGGACATACACTTTCTTATGCTGGTAAACTGGAACTTGTTAGATCCATTGTAGGAGGTATTGCAAGGTTCTGGATTCAAAACTTTATTATACAGTCTACGGTTATGGATGCTCTTGAGAAAAAGTGTAAGCATTTTTTATGGGGAGGAAAGTATAAGAGCAAAGTATCGTGGAAGAATCTATGCACTCCTAAGTCATTTGGGGGTCTCGGATTAAGGGATTTTGTAATGTGGAATCATGCTTCAATGGCTCAAAGGATATGGGATATCCACATGAAGAAGGATAATTTGTGGGGTCAAATGGATCCATTCATTTTATCTACAAGACAATGGGTTTTGGGGTATAAATCTGAGGATTCAAATTGGCCGGTTTGGTGAGAGGTTTTCAAGCTATTTTTGGTGATTTGTGCAAGCTGAGGGATGAATTCCTGCTTATGTTTAATGGAGATGTCCAGGAAGTAAAAAATCATCTTCGTTCTTGGGCAAGTTCAGGTAAATTCACTAGCAACGCATATGGTTTTATGCATAAGCACAAATACCTAAGATTGTATGAAGAGAATGGCAGACCACGCGAGAAAGTTTTCAATAGCATTTGGCGTAGCTTTATCCCTCCAAAGTTTTCTTTTATTGCATGGTTGGCAACAATACGGAGGCTCCACACTAAGAATAAGCACTATGCTGAAGATGATGAAAATATGGACAAAATTTGTTCTCTATGCCACCTAGAAGAGGAAACAAATGACCATTTGTTCTTCAAGTGCAAATTCTCAGAAGTAGTATGGAGACGAGTAAGGAATTGGATAGGGTTAAGGCGAAGAACAAGTACGATAGCAAGTTCTATGAATTGGGTGAAAAGGCAAGTAAAGGGTTCAAAAATACGTAAGAAATTTAGCCCTCTAGCTTTGATAACCACGGTTTATCATATTTGGAGGGAAAGGAATAATGTGGTTATGGACGGTGCTCAGCCAAGTTCTGACTGGGTACTTAAACTCATCATGACGGATTGTTACATGGTCTTTAATTGCCTATTCCCGGATGAGCATTTGTATTAGGCGGCTTGGTCGCTGGAGGAGGGATGCATGCGCTGGGCACTAGGTGCTGGGCACTGGATGATAGGTCTGGTTATGGGCGTTGGACACTGGGCGCTGGTCGTTGGTTTCTGGGCACTATGCGATGGCATTTGGTTGATGGGCGATGGCCACTGGCCATTGATTTCTGGGCACTATGTGATGGCACTATGCATTAGCCCTTGGTTGCTGGGCGCTAGTCACTGGGCGTTTCGGCTGCTGGTTGATGGGCATCGAGCACTGGTCTCTGGTTGCTAGGCGCTGTATTTATGCGCTGCTATTGGTTGATAGCCGCTTGGCGCTGGACTTTGGTTGATTAACGTTAGTTAAAGGAGAAAGATGTCATGGTTTTTCAGGTATTTTGGTGAAGACATGTTGGGCGCTGAGCGCTGGCAATTGGATTATGGGCGTCACGCGTGGGCGCTGGCCACGGGAGCGAGGCAGATGTGTTGGTGCCATTGTCTGAGCGCCAAGCGTGGAAGCATCGAATCAGGCATCGGAGCCATTTGCTGGGCACCTTGTACAGGATTTTGATGGGGTCATAAGGCTTGAAATTGTTGGCATTATGGCTACTGGTAACTTGGAATTAATGGTTAATGGTTGTAGGTTTTAAAGTAAGGGCCTTTGGCCTATATTTTATCACCTACACCTAGCTTTTAACTTTGAATTGACGGTTTCTATGCGCTCTATGCTTGCGCTACAATTAGTGTTAAATTGGCATAAACCTATCCATTTTCTCAAAATGGAGTGTGCGATTACATAATCACCATGCCTGATGCTAAGGAGACTAATCTAGTTGGAAATCGCAAGAGTAAGAAGCACGGCTTCAACACACTCTTGCCTACTAGATTATTCTCGGTCCCCCCCCCCCAAGAGAATGATTGAAGGCCAATAACATCCCTCTTTCTTCACCTTAGGTATGTATATGGTAGAAGCATATTTCCACTCGCGCCAAAGGTGCAATGAGGTTATCAGCTTCACTTAGACAGATCTACGCAACATCCAAGACCCAAGACCACTCTCGGCTGCGATAGGATTTTTGCATCTTCATCAAGATTTCAACGAGTAAACCTCTTCAAGACCTGAGATATTAACACTCGGTTGCATTATGGAATCCCAATGAAGAAGGCCCTGCATGTTAGGGGTAGAAGCGGTTCACATGGTTATGGGTAACGAGTTTGTTCTCATCCCATTTGTCTCGTATTTCATAGCCCATTTTCACTTCAGGTTGCGAACTATAGGTCCTTTTGTCTATCTGGAATTGTATTTATTTTCCCTAGGCTTAGTATATCTAGCTCAGGGTTAGCAATTTTTAAGAAATTGGGGGGAGGCTACCTATTAAAGGTATCCCCCCCTCTCGAACTTATTTTTCCCTAGATTTCACCATTTAGTCTAGGGTTTGTAATACTGTGTACCTTTCTAGGGCCCTACGGTGGCGTTCCTCTGCATTTTCTATTTACCATGTTTACCCTTGAGGGAGGTTTTTGTGTTGGAACCAATTCTTGTCCTAGTACTCCATCCTTAGAGGCTTATACCTTCTTTATCATAGTGGTTATCATACCACCGTAAGGAAGATCTTTCTTCTTTGTCTACGTGGCCTTCAACATGAATGAGATGACGAAAAAGCCCGGGTTTACCTTTCTACCCTTCATGGCATAGTAAAACATCATGAGGTTAGCAATAGTAGGCTCAAAAGTATGGCCACCCATGGGGAAAACATTCAGGAATATCCACTCATACATGAGACTCTCCTCTACGGTTAGGACATTGATATCAAAACTCTCCGCCTTACTGGCATCGGCTCCCACCCTCTTAAAATATTTCCTAGCCATAGTTATGGGACAAAGAGGAGTAGCATCACTTATACCCGGCCAAACATGTGTGTGATAAATATTGAGGGGACCATTTGGGCTTAATTTCTCAGCGGTGGTATAGGGGCAATCTAGGGCCGTGTTAATTGTAAATGTAGTAACAGATACATCTTTCCTTTTGACCCTAGTCATATCTCTATTGTTGCTATTTTGACCCAAAATTTCATAAAATTGAATCACCTCATCAACATAAATGGGCTCATCCATACAAAGTAACTTCTCTAGATGTTGGGTTTTGAAATGTGCTAGCAAATAGCCTAGTCCTAAGCTATCAACGTCTGGCGCTAATATAACCTTTGAATTGATAAATTTTCTCTTCTAAAAATTGACATACCTCTGCTCGGCGGTATTACTTATGTGCATCATTATGCATGCATTAACTGAGCACTTAGATTTTCCTTTTTGATTACCATTAGTAAGTGGCTCGTGGGTACTTTTCATCACATTTGTATGCAAGACCGTCTGTAAGGACAATAGAATATATCAAAGGCAATTCACATTAGAATGTTAGTGGATGAGGACCACGGACTCTACGGCATGGTGGTAGAAGGATTGAGCTAAAGATAGGCCGACTTGAAGTTCAAAGAAGCCAAGGAAGAAACGGAGGATTGTTGTCCGGAAGTTGTACAAAGTTCTGGGAAATATCTGAGAAGAATCAGCCTTTCAGGGTGGTTCCATTGGATTTTTCTTCTTGAGCGCTATGGAATCGACTACAAGAACTCTCAAATTGGACCAATAGTTCATCTGTAGCGGTGAAAAGAAGTCACCCAGACGAACCAGCAGCGGGTGGCACAGACCATTCACGGCCAGCACAAGGGCAAGCCACACATGGCCCATACCATGCCACACAGGCATGCTTTATTCCAAGCATGACAAGTTGTTCCAAGCAGCACAAGTTGTTCCAAGTAGCACGAGTCGTGTCGAATCCCAACACGGGTTGTGCTAAGCTCGGTTGGCCGTGTCCTCAAATATCTTATTTTCACTCCAAAATTGGCCAAGTATTGGAGTAGACCATTCCGTTTTACACAGATTGCGCTGTTCTAAGTCTAAAATGTCAAGACTATCCCACAGGGTATGAAGAATGAAGCGGCACATGCCAAGAAACTGAGCAAAACGAGGATCCGGTTGATGGCCTCCACCAAATGACATGGGGTGCAGATCAAAAGTGCAAAAAAAGGAGCTCTAAATGATGGCCTGTGCTAGATCCGATGGACTATACCGGTATAAGGCCACATCAGCAGCACGGGTCGTGCCATCTGCGGTGCCCTGTGCCAGGAGGCGGCTGTTGCTAGGGTTTTGGCCCATTTTGGGGAGTAGATTATTGGGCCTATTCTTAGGCCCAATACCCTACTACTATAAATATATCCTTATTCTACTTGGGTTAGGAGCTTTGGATCATTTTCTAGATCATTTTATGGATTTGAAGAGTAACTTAGAGAGAGAAACACTCTCCCTTATCTCTAGGTTCTTTCTCTTTCTTTTCTTTATTTTTCTTTTTTCTAAGAATGTGGAATTCAATGAAATAGTTGAATTTCATGTTTGGGGAGTATTTTTATTAGATTGGGGTTATTTGTATTCATGATTTGAAATTGGCTTTTTGAGATTTAGATTTCCCAATCTTATTGGATTATGAATATTTGTGCTTGAACTTGTGCTTTCTAAGAATTTGTGATTTATGCTATGTCATTATGATGATGCACCCATGCATGTGTGGTAGTATAAAATCGTGCTAGGCTTCATTTCTATCTTGGGAGTGTTAGAATTATGGAGTAGGTAAAGAAAACTAGGGAAATTAGTGCATTCATACCCTTTGAGAGAAAATATTTATATGTGTTATACCATGATTCTAATTGGCTAGTTGTGTGAGGAATCAACATATTGGGCGGTTGATTCAAAAAATCCCTGTGGGGAGAATTCCATGGCTTGCCCCGTAGATTAGTGTGTTTGTTTTTAGCGACTAGAGTTGTGCCAACTCTAGAGTCATCACTAGGTGTCTTTTCCTTTGCCTCTCTATAGGCCTGGGGATTGATATCCACAATGGAGTGTCCGGGATGTAATGCACTACATATCTAACGGATGCAAACTACGCGAGGCTTTTCCCTTTTAGGCGAGCTTTGTATTCCTCCAAGTGGAGGTGCGTTAGCTTTGGGACTGAAGTGACGTGGAATGTTCTACGGCGTTACTGGACTAGAGCGCATTCCCTAATTATGGAGACGGGGAGATATGAGTATTGTGGTAAGTTCCACATGTGACAAGCGGGGGCAAATACCTTGCTATCTCCACACTGTGTGACATAGACATAAGATAGGTTTAAATGTCTATATGTGAATGAATTAAGGATAGAAGCCATTTATCAATCATGTTACGTAAATACCCTCAAGTGCCTGTTTATATAGTTTAATTTCATTTTATCTTTCATGTTCGTAGTTGATAATTGAAAAAACCCACCCCCCAATTTTACTATATTATCTATTCCTAGCACACGGACGGATTGAAAACCTATACATGGTTGTGTTTAATTGACTATTAGACTCTAGTATCTCTGTGGACAAATCTGGACTTTCCACTAACTACCCTATAGGTAGCTTAGTAGTGAGTTGGGTGCAGATCTATAAATTTTATCTTTGACCAACCCCACTGCATCCTCTTTGGACTGTTTGGAATATTTTTGCTCGGGTTAATTTAGCTACAACTTAACAACCCTGAGTGGAGGCAGGTCAATCACTGAAATTTTTTTGGTATTGGCCAATTTACATGTAAGGATGATGACTCCATTCGCTTCCCTTTAACCTAGAGCCCGTGCTCTTACGATTAATTATCACTAGAATTTTGGGGGTTGTGGGTTTGGGGTTGTGAAATTTGGAGTGTAGGATTTTGGAGAATGAAGATTTCGATTTTAATTTGGGGGTTTTAAATCTACCTGTTTTCCCCTATTTTTTAAACCCAAAAAGGGTTCTGAACTTGGAAATTGTTCGTGTCTAGTATATTGAAGAGGGGACAAATTTACGAGTTTGGAAACATTTTTCCGAACTCGAAAACCCTTTCAGTCGGGAATAAAATAAACGCATAAAGGGTTTTCAAATGGGCATTTATTCCCATTTGAAAAACCCATCTTCCCCCCCCCCCCCCCCACCTTTCTCCCCTCCAAAATAACTTCCAAACCCAACTCATCAATCCATTTCATCACCAAATCTCCCATTTGAAATTTTGAAGATTTGAGGTATGTCTACATCTCTTCTAATCCAATTTCTCACTTCAATTTTTCATTTTCAACAAGGGTATTCTATGATATGTAGGTAGAAGCTATGAATGAGTATTTCATACCCTTTGATTGATCAAAAAGGTAAATCTACTCTTCAATAAATAGCTAGGGTTTATTATTTTCAAACATAAATGAGCAAGGTCTATTTTTTTTGTTCATGCTAGCAAGGGTTTGGATTTTGTGTTTATTATGAATTCTATTTTAAGTGGGTTTTGTTAATTGAAGATAAGTTGTGTATAATATTAGAATTTTGTTTCCTTCATGGTGGGGGAGGATAAAGGGTGTGTTTGGCAAATCTGTGCTAATAATCAAAGCTGGCTTATTTTAAAAGCAGGGGGAGGTCAGCTTCTGTTTTTCCCAAAAACATAGTAACTACTTCTTAAATAAGTATTTTTGTTGTTGTTTACCAAACACAAAACATGTGCTTAGCTTATAAGCAAAGCACTTATAAGTCCCTCAAAACTGAGCCAAAATTATGCAAGGGAATCTATAAATATAACTAAAAGAGCAATCATTTTGACAAGTGGCATCTCCAATACTTGCAATATCAGTTTAGAAAATAAAAGGTTTGAAAATAATACTTCCCTATTTAATAAGCCTCTATACAAGTATTGGTAATTTAATTCAATGCAGGAACCATTTCTAGGTAACTTAAAGCTACCTCAATTAATGCATATATCTTCCTTAATGATTATATTTCATGTATATTTGACCAGATAGGATCTCTTACGTTGGTATGCCACAAAGGATGACGAAGTCGTCTAATGTCTTTGGGATCTAAAATTTACTTTTACTTTTTTACGGTTGAGTTGTAATACAATTTGATTTGATTTTTCCACTTTCATCTTATTTCAATATTTATATTTTCTGAATCCAATAGCCACTACAACAATAGTAGAAGAATATTATTTTGATGGGTGTATATATAGACTTTTTAAAAAAAATTATCTTATTAGTTTTATGTTAGTTAATAAACATTAATATTTCATATTATTAAAAAAATTAGATATAAAATTATAGTTATAAATACTTTTATTGTTATATACATATTTTAATTGACAAACCATTCATTCTCATATAAAAATATTCATAATAAAAATAATTAAGGTTGTTACATATTATGAAAGTATAAATGTTATGTAAGAAAATCATACTATATCATTCTATCATCTGGATTTGAATATCATACAAAATTAGGACCATTCCATTATCGATGCAAATACACGTGTGTTATTACAATATTTACATTTGGATGATCCTAGGTATTTGTTTTATACTATTTAAGTGTATGACATGGAGTGGATATATAGTATTGATTTTTCATATAATCTTTACACCGGATAACATATTAATTATTTATATCATTAATATTTTTTAAATAAGCGTTGATAATTTATTGGTTCAAATATTAAAATATAGATATAAAAAAACCTTATTATAGGGCAATAGTCATCCTTAATTTATTAAATAAATAAAATATAACATAAAAATATTTATAAAATATAATTTTATATCGAATTATTTATTTTATAAAAATATTAATGTGTATCCAGAAAAGAAACACACATAATATAGTAGGATTAAATTATAAATTTTTAAAAAGTATATATGTAAACCCTGTTTAAAATAATATTCTTCTTCTGGCAATTAGATTAAAGAAACGATAAATATTAAAATAAATGATGAGAGAAAAAATAAAATCGAATTGTACTACAACTTAATCGAACTACGTGAAAAAGTAAAAGTAAAATTTAGATTGAAGAAAGGATAAATATTAAAATAAAATGATGAGAGAAAAAATAAAATCAAATTGTATTGCAACTTAATCGAACTAAAAAAGTAAAAGTAAAATTTAAATCCAAAAGGCATAAGACATTATTATCTTTTGTGGTGTATGGCATCGAGAATTCGATATGATATCTGACACCTTTTCAACTACATATAATTGAGAGATTTGTGTTTCTACATCTGCCATTAAAAAAATCAAATGATTTATTGGCAAGTTTCAAAATTTGTAAATAAAATTCATCTCATTTCTTACTATTTATGCCTCGATATAAAAATTTGTAAATAGCAGCTGTATTTTTGGTTTAAATAGCAACAATAAACCAAATTAACAAAAAGCAGTAATTTTGGTTTAACTACAACCAGTGAAGAAATACCACATTTAATATATTTTCCTTTCCAAAGTTTTGTGTTGATAAACGAGGGGTTTCCACTTTCATTTTATTTCAATATTTATCATTTTCTCAATCCAATTGCCACTACAACAATAGTAGAAGAATATTATTTTGATGAGTGTATACATAGACTTTTTAAAATTTTATCTTATTAGATTTATGTTAGTTACTAAAGCTAATAAGCATTAATATTTCATATTGTAAATAAAATTATATTTATAAATATTTTATTTTTATATAAATATTTTAACCAAAGGAAGTCCATTCAACAGTCAACCTTATCATTATTTAATCCTTCAGCATTTACATATCTTTTTATCACTCTTTTCAGTTTAAGAAGTACGTCTAAATTTAAATTGATTGTGGATATGGGATCAAGCCTCACAGGGGCTTTCTTATTGATCATATGCTATTTTTTCTCGGGGAGTTGGTTACATATATTGCTAACACCCTCTGCTTCAACAACCTCAATTTCATAATGACACCTACATTGCATTGCCTGCATTGGGCCTGGGTGGCCCACAATTGCCTAACATGGTTCCCCACTTATGGGTGAGTTATCCTGTATATTTTTTTTTGGCATTTAATGTAGACACAAGCCCCCTTTTAAATGAGAATTTTGTAAATTACGAGAATAGCTTTAGCCTTCTTTTTTTTTTGAATGGGTGGCTACTTTTAGATGCTGCTTAACATAATCTTCAATGGAAGAACCCTTTAAGGTTGATTATTACAAGTTTTGAGCATTCTAATCTTGACTGAGATTTTGCTTTAAACATTCTTCAGTTTTACACGTTGAAACTTGCAAATTTATCACTTAAGAAGTAATAGATTTCATTATATATATTACTATCCAAGTAATAGGTTGCATTTCCTAGATTAAGTAAATAATTTTTTGGTGAATTATTGCTGGAGAAAATCAATATTAGAGGAGGATTTTCTTTTGTTTTGATCACTCTTAGCTAATTGCTTTTCAAGCCCTTCACTTTTGTGCCATTCTGCACTAGGTTGTACTGTCCTTGATCAACTATGTTGGCAATCCCTAACTTGTGGATTTGTCTTAGGCATATTTGAATTATCTTTTTTGCTATTGTGATTGGCAAAGTTATGGGCTCTAGTTGCCTAGCATGAACACAAAAGGAATTTTGGAAATGGAAATTTTGGAAATGACTCAGGCTTCCGATGATTGCATGATCACCAAACGAAGAATTTTGGAGTGGTGAATATTGATGGCTCAGTTGCTACTTCAATGCTAGTTCAATTAATTTAGTGTTAGAGAATTGTATATATACATTGTACCGCTATATATAATATGCACTGTTTAGATATTTATTTTGAAATTATTTTCCTCTTATTCCTTTTGTTTCATTCTTTTATATTTCCCCCATAATATTTATGTCAATTCTCATATACATACAATGAAAATTTATTACGTATTTGAAATATAATATATATATTATATTATATTATATTATATTATAATAGTTATTGGTTTTTTATAATTATATATTTCATATTTGTATATATTTTAAATCATAATATTCAGAATTTATTTCCTATATTTACAATATACAATATATTATATGTATTTAAATATATTTGTTTTACTAATATGTAGTACTGCATTGCTTAAATTATACACTAAACTTTTAAAGTTGGCTACCATATTTTTAAAATTAGATTTTGTATTTTTTACATGTATACTATCTTATACCCATATTTATAACTATTTGGTTTTTTAAAATGGATACATAATTTTATAACTTTAATTAAATAATAATTGATACATTATCAACATTTTTTAAATTAAAACTCACCAGTGGCAAGAGGGATATTTATTAGACTCTCTTAACCTGTATAAAATAGGATAATACATTGGTTGCTCAAGAGTAAAAAACTTTAAAATGAGACTATCATGAGCTATATGAGTATAATAACAAATATGCAGACAGTGGGTCTCCTTGATTATGCCTCTTGATGCTTTAAAGAAGCCAAAGGGTTTACCATTTACAAGCACTGAGAAGTTTGTAGCTGCTAGATTACCCATTATGTTCTAACAATCAAACCATGAAATCCCATTTTTAAAAGTAATGTATTTAAAAAAGACCATGAAACCCTATCAAAGGCTTTCATCAGGTATAATTTGAACATCACATTATAACCTCCTGATCTGTTGTTCAAAAAGTTGGTCTGTTCTTGCATTAGTAACACATTTTGAAATTGATTCTTCAAGGGATATGATGGAGGGCAGTATGTGTTTCAGTCTTTCTATATAGACTCTTGAAATTTTTTTATTAAGAAAGTTTAAAAGACTGATTGGTCTGTAATCAGTAAAAGAATGGCATATTTGCATTTTAGGTATTAAACCTATAAAATATGAGGCTATTTCTCTTGTTATAGGAATACCAATAAGATATTCATTTACTACACTCAATAGATCATTTGAAATGATGTCCCAACATTCGGTATAGAATTTTCTTGTGTATTCATCAGGACCTGGTGAAGCACACCATCCATTTCAAATACTATCTTTTTTATACAATCCAAAGTTCTCTGTTCCATTATATTTGTAATCATTTGTTCATAGATAAGATTTGAAATGTTCTGTAATAAGGCATAGGATGCTAGTCCATCTATGTCTTGGTTTTAGAAGGTTAGAGAAAAATTGCACAGCCCCAACCCCTATTGCATCAGGATCTTTAATCCAAAGGCCTTGACTATTTTTAATCTCTAAAATGTCTAGCATGTTTGGACTTGACTGATGCATGACATAATTTTGAATTAGAATGTCCTACTTCTAGCCATTTAACTCTTGATTTCTGTTTCCAAAAAATTTCTTCTCTAGTTAAGGCAAGTGCTAACTTAGCTTTACCTTTATTTAGTTTAGCTCTTGTGTGTTCATTATTGCTCTATCGCTGGTTTACTTCTTTTAGTAAAACCTTATCCTCGGCCTCTTTTACCTTATCCTTTATGTTCCCAAAAATGTTTTGTTCCAATCCTTCAAAAATCCTTTTAGTCTTCTTAATTTAAGAGAGAATCTTATCATTCCTGATCCAAAATGTTCCAATTGGCTTAAACAATGTTTTTGAAATCATGATAGTAAACCAGCAATTTTGGAATCTAAAAGATTATGGTCCAGAAGAATAGTTGAGGTTGGCTATATTGACCAGTAAAGGTGAATGGTCTGAGGGGTATCTTGCCTTGAATCTTATACTAGTGTTAGGAAAAAGATTTAAAAAGCTTATATTTACAAGACCTCTGCCAAGTCTTTGCCAAACATTACCATTTCAGACCCTAGCCCATGTAAAATTATTACCTACAGTGAGGACTTCTATTAACTGATTTTCTTCGATAAATACATTGAAGTCCATCATACAATTCAGGTTGGGTTGACATTGTCCTAGATACTCTTTTGGTTCTCTTATCACATTCAAGTCTCCCATCATCATAACAGGTTTATTACAATGATTTTGAAGTTCAGACCAAAGTGGGTACCTAGCAGTTATATTGTGTCTGCCAACAAAAAAGTTGAATCCCAATTTACTGAACTGGATATGTGTTTAAGTTCAGCCAATATGAATTAATCATGAACAGATTTTATGTTAATGTTAAAATCATTAGACTAAAAAATCCATATTTTATTTCTTAGATCACCTAAAAATTGGTTAAATCCAAGTTTAAAACTGATGGAAGATAATTGGTCAGATTTTAACATTGGTTCAATTAATACAAACAAAGATGTGTTATGTTTCCTCTTGATGTTTTTAACTTTCAGATGTGCTTTTTCATTCTTAATTCCTCTAAAAATCCATACACAGATATTAAATGACACCATTTAAGAATGTATTAATTCAGCATCAACTTGAGATCGAGTCTTAACAGTTTTAGGCACACTTGTATAGTCTTTTTTCCTGTATCTTCTGGTAGCTTTTGCCTCATTTAGAGAATCAGTTAAGTTTAAATCCTGAGACATAGCTTCATCATTTATTAAGTTAGTGAACCTATTATGAGCTACCAGATTAGGCTCTCATATGATATCTCCTGAATATCCCGTATTTGATTTTTCTGTTGACCATTGACCTTTTGAATTTAAATCAATATTGTCTAATAATTCTTTGTCTACAGGGGATGATAAATCAGATTCACCGATTTTATCTTTGCCTAACTTAATCAAGAAATCTTTCTAACTTAGCATCATAGAGTCTTTTTTAGCCTGAATCTCTTGATTTATCTGAGATTCTACCATCTCTCATACATAAACATTATGATCTTGCATCCCAGATGAAGTATGGATGTCATTAATGTGAAGATTTTGAGTAAAAATTTCTTCATCTAAGTTCTTTTTATCATTAGATGACAGTACCTGAATCTTTTTAGAATTATCTTTTCGAGTCGTTGCATTCATGTTTTGCATATCATTTACCATATAAGGTTGCCTATCAGATTGCTTATCATCTTGTTCCTTTTCTAAGTTAACCATAATAGACTTAGGTTCCTTCGACTGATTTTTAGACTAGTCTTTATCCATCATATTAGCATTTAAAAATTTTCCAGTTTTAGGAACATACTTCTTCTTAGTCTTCAAATTACCTAAAGCTTTCTGATTTATATCACTAATCACATTAGCCTTAGGAATTGAATCTTTTTCCTTATTTGTCAAGCCTAATGATGAAGCATTTTATTTGACTGGATCTTTACCATAGTCCTCATTCCTTAGCCTCCAGGATGGATTCTTCCGATTTAAATCTACCCTATAAGAAGAGGTAATATGTCCTAATTTCAAATAGTTAGAACAATAATCGGGGATACCTTCATATTCCAAATACTTCCAGAATTCCTTGTTTCTAAAATTCAGCCATATCATTTCTCTCAGCGGTTGTATAACATCTATTTCCACGCACATCTTTGCTACGTGAGGTCTGGTTCTATTGAGTGTTGCTTTGTTTATCTTCTCTAGATGATAATCAGATTGCCTATGGACATCATTGCCAAGGGGTTAAAGAATTGTTGTGGCAATCCATACAACGCCATTCATATAGGGACAACCGGAGAATCTGCATTAGGATCCAAATGCGGACCCCATATAGTAATACACAGTGAATACAGTCCAAAATTCTATGCCTTGTCCATCAACATCTGTAATAATCATCAAGGAGCGTAAAATGAATCAGAACTTAACGATTATCCAGCGAGTGGATTTCAGTATGCCCTTTGAAACCCGACGTTTGAAAATCTTTCCTTATCTTTTCAAGTTGGGGTCTACTTCTAGCAAAATTTTTGACGAGGTTTAACTTTATCAGTGCTTCTAGCTTTTCACATTTGTCTTCGGAAAAAGCAAGCACAGGTTCCCCTAAATGATCGATTTGGGTTTTCAGAGTGAAGGGAACTCTGTCAAACTGAGATTCAGAAAGAGGTTTTTGAGTTGGGTGAAGAGAATTTTGTGGACTGGAGTTGAGAATCTGAGCATATGAAAATGCTTGTTTGGGAGCCAAATCTAATCTGTTCTCAGGCTCCGCCATGACGGCAGCGCCAGGGTTGAGAAGATGAGATCCCAGAAAATTGAAGACGAAACACACCTGATACATTATCAACATATTATTATCATTACATTTTTATAACATAAATTATTTCTACGCAACCGTTAATACTTTCCTATGTAAATATATAGTATATTATTTACATTTAAATATTAATTATTATTTATCAACATACATCGATTCAATTTCTTTATAAATTAATTTACTATTTTATATACTGCATCGTGGACTCTTATAGATATAATAAAAATTATTAGTTATTAAAATTATAAATTTTGTTATATTATATATTTTTGTTCAAAAATCCCTACATCGGCAAGTGTATTATATAGTCGATAATAAATGGTATAGTGCTAGATTTATTGATTGAGTAATGTATTAGTGTGATTAAATGATAGGTTAATTGCTAGGTTTATGTTGGCTTTTTTTTTGCTACAACTAAAAAGGTAATATTAGTAACTTATTTCTTTTCGAGGTTAAGTTATTTTTTGATATATTTGTAAATGTAGCATTCAAAATGGAAACTAGGAAACAAACTTGTGACAATGTGTCACAATTCGGTAATGTCAATCCCCCAACAACGGACATGGCGTGGAATGAGGATGACGGTTCGGGGGATGTAGGAAAACACCAAACTAATTGTAGAGCATTATAACGTAGAATGACTAGGAAAGACTTAACGTTGTTGATTTTTGACAAGTTGGGGAATTGTGTGTCGGAGCAATGTGCCAAATGGCCTAGTTAGGTGACGAAGGTTGGTAGAACAAGGGTAGATATCCGCTATGATTCTTGGCATGATGTTCCAAATGATTACAAGGACACCTTGTGGATGGAATGCAAGGTAGTTTTAGTGAATCATTTTTCCAACATTTTTCTTCTACAATTTGTCTTCACATGTACTCCTCATCCTCATATCATTGTGTTTCATAATCCCCATAGAGGCCTTTTCAAATCGAAGCACAAGATGTGGGTGCTTTGCAAAAGAAAGCTATGTTCATAATGTCAGAGAGTTGGAATGAACATAAATACACTTTGTCCAAAGACTACATATTTAGCAATAAGAAAGATGATCGCTCATGGGAAACTTATATGCACATTCAACCCGAGAGCTGGGAGATTCACAAGAAAAGGGCATTGGAGAATAGTGAAAACATTAGTAAAAAAATATGTCAATTATTAGTGTGATTAATTACATTGAAATGTCTATAGTGTTAACATAACCCTAACATCCAACTTAGGGTACAAGGGAAGTAAAAAAATGCATTGCCGGGGAGAATAAAATTCCTCACTGATTGAGTTGTCGGGGTTATGGCTTAGCAACAATTGAGCTAGTAAAGGAACGTCTAGAACAAGGTGTGCAAATTGCAATAGTGGGCAGTATGACGCAAGATGAGGCAAAGGCTTTGTTGCAACCTATTGGTGTGGATGACATTGAGATGTACGATCTATTTCTCAAAGGCAGACAAAACAAGAAGGGTCTATATGTTAAGGATGAAGAGAAACTACTTGCTGAAATAGTGGTACGTAAATTTTTAGGTGAATACGTTATCAAATTGAACTATACACAGATTATATCAAAATAACAAAGGTGAATTAATTTATGTTTTCACTTAGAAAGAATTGAAAAATGATCAGTTGCAAGGGGAATTCATTCCAATGGATAAACATGATATCCTTTATGAAGCCACGGAAAATTTAGAGGACTTAACGCCCAATTGTACACCGCCATATAGGAGTTCACGACATTCTCCCGGAGATGTTGAGGTAAATCATGGGGCAATTGTTCAAAATCCAAGAATCGATAGACAAGTTGTTCAAACCCGACAACCTCGACAATGCCACCCCAGCAATTGAAAAAAAAAGGTACGAAGGATCATTTTCTAAATTATGTACCTTCGAATTAAGTTTCAGATTTAATACCTATTTTGCCTTTGTTTTAGATTTAATACATGTAGCTGATGGAGTTTTACATGAGTTAATGAAACATCATCACTCCATACCAATTACGGAAGGTCTTTTGAGAGTTTCCTTGGAGAATCCTTTGGAGATGGGCCTCCCTTTGCCAATCCCAAATGGAATATACAAGAACGTTGGGCCTTTTTGGGGAACGTTCCTTATTTGGCCCTGTAGACTTATATATGCCGATCCTATCAAGGATACACATTTGAAGGAAACAAGGCCTCCATCACCAAAAAAAGGTGAAGAAAACACCAAAATTGGTCAAATCGATGCCCAAACCAGTGCCAACAACACCAACTAGGGTTAGATCTCCGTAGGCAAGAGCCCACGTCCCTCGAGACTTACCTGGCTTCATATGTGTCCTTTATAATTTGCTCCAACCCCATGATCAAGACTCAACATTCACATTCTCAGGAAATTAATTCATATTCGGATGCAAACGTGAAATCACGGCGTTATGGAGTGATTTTGAAGACCTATGGAGATGTGAGCAAGTTAATCAAGTGATGATGTCGATCTACATCTTGTGAGTGATTTTATTCATTTTATTTCTAAATTCAACTTAAATTTCACTAACCATTATTACAATTAATAACTACTGTGAAATTTTCCAGGTACATATTTTTTACGAGTAATAAAAAAAAGGGATGGATTGGATACATGTACTCGGTGATGATACAAGAAATTGGTTATACAAAAAAAACAGGATCGACTACATTTGCAGATACCTAGGCCGGAAGGATAAGATGCTTTTTGTTGTGCCATACATTGAGAGGTTATTTACTACGTTAAATTTCTTTACCAACATCGTTTCCACAAATTTAAAATAATGAATATTTTTTCTTATTCAGGGACCATTGGAGATTAATATTAACAGTACCCGCAAAGAAGTGAGTGTATTAGGTGGATCCCCTCCACTTCCAACCGTCTGATGCATTCGTTGAGATTTTAGAATCTGCAATGAAGGAAAATAGTGAGCTATTAGAGTATATATGTATTTTTGGTATATCTGTATTTTTATATGATTAGGTTTCCATAGCTTTGCTTATTCTCTAAGCAAGCCCTTGTATAAATACATATTGATATGATGAATGAAATAAGAACAGTTTTACAGAATCCTTATACAGTTTTACATGGTATCAACCTAAATTATCCTCTCTCTTTCCATATATTTTTCCCACAAAACCCTAACCCCCACACCCTTTTCTGCCGACCACCGCCTACTCTCAAATGGCCACCGCCTGCTCGCTGAACACTGCCACTCCTACCACTGCAGATCCACTTGATCTCACATCCTCTGATGCCACTCCATTACTCAAGTTACATGTTCTCCTGTTTCATCTTGATCGCCATAATTACTCTATATGGAGGCAGTCCATCAAATCTGCTTAAGTTACTTATGATCTGGATTTATTTTTTATTCCGGGAATGGCCCCGTCCCAAGTTCTACATCATTTATTAGATTATTCCAAGCCACAAGCTTCCAACAGTTTCAATCCAGAGTTTGCCCCTTGGAAAAAGATGGATTGTTTGGTTATCGTTTGGTTATCCTTTGGATTCCGTCAACCATCTCCATGTCGCAGCTTCCCCGTGTTGTCACCACATTTGACGCCTAGCTTATTTTGGAACAGATGTTCCATGCATAAACACACACAAATTTGATGCATCTCAAACACCAACTTCAGACCTTTCCAAAAGGTTCTCTCTCCATCCTTGAGTATGTGGAGAAAAAGCGCATGTTCTCTGATTCTCTTGCTGAGTGCTCTCACATACACAGTTTTCCATGAGCAAACAAAATTTTCATTTCACGTGGTCACAATCAAGGTGGTATACCAATATGTTAATTTCCCAAACACTATCCCCCATTACTTGATGCAATAATCTTAATAATTTATGTTTCTTACATATAGTACAAGACACATGCTCAAACTTGGGAGTTCGGCTGTTACGTCATGTTATACATGTCTGAGTGCATAAATAAAGTCCAAGAAAATATAGTTGAACTTGACAAGGTAAATGGACAATTGATCGTGGAAATGTTTCTAACTAGCCTTTACCAAATATTAAATACTATAATGTTATTTTTATATTTTCAAAAAGGATTTGAAACCCTACTCACAAGAAGATATCAACAATGAGCAGAATTCATTGGTTCGGCATCTAATTCTCAATCGGTCAGCAACACAAGGAAATCCCAATATTGGTAGGGACACTAAAGTTAGATAAACAATGAACCTTAGAAATTTTGAGATAGATTTGTAGTGATTTTTATTCCTATCTATAGATTATTTCTTAGTTAGCGTTATCTATAGATTTTTGTTTAGGTGCAGGAACTATCGTGTATTATTTTGAAATTGTGGCTATGTATCGAGGCTGTTTTTATGCCGGTAATATTAATGAAACAAATTTTTACTGAAAGACTAGAAGACACTTTTGAGTTCGGAAAGTATGCTCGTCTCTTTGATGTTCAGGTTTCATAAGGCAAAAAATGTTTTCCAAACTTGGAAACGTCTTACGATATACAGTTTGCGAGCTCAGAAATAATTTTAGGGAAAAAATGCGCTTCCCAAAAATTCCAGAGAGTGACCTGAAAGGGGACACGAATCCGAAAACTATCATTTTACGAAGAGAAGACACTCAGCTAATGCCAATTTCTGAGTTTGAAAAATAGAGAGCCTATTCGCGCTCGAAAATGGTAGCAAGGTATGAAGGAAAGACCGCATTTTCCGAGTTTGGAAATAAATTAAAGGCAGTTCCTCGTGGAAATTAAAGGCAGTTTTTAACTACCTTTAATGGAAATTTTTAAAGGTAGGGCCAGTTAAGGCACCTAAAAAATGCCTTTAAATTGCCGATAGAACCGTCTTTAATAGGTCATTCCTACACTAGTTCTAATTCAGATAATATGGGCACTTGGAGTCTTGAACCCAAACTCCTTCTTTTCCGACTTCTTCCTTTCAACCTTTCCATTCAACCTCTTACTGCTTACCTTTGTTTTTGCTCTTTTTGGATCCAGGGCTTTAGGAGCACTTTTTTTTGGTGAATCCTTGGCACTGTTTGTCATGGATTGTTAAGTTTAGTCTTGATCTTTATAGAAGCTGACACACTGTAGTTGAATCCCTGTTCAAACCATCTTTAAGTTTTCTACAAGTTTCTCTGTCATCTTCACATTTCAATGCTAAATTGTAGTATTTTTTGAGCATTTCATAAGACCATGTTATCTTAACTTTCATCCCAATGTTTCTCTCCCTATTTTGTGTTGATGCACCTCCAAGTACTCTGTTCCATATTTACCTCTTTGTCATCTTTCTCCATCTCTTAAGGATATAACCTTCAAGTATGGTGGTGATCTTGGGCAAGTGGAGTACACGAAGATTATGGAAACACAACAGCCCTACTTCTTCAAAGTATTTACAAGAACATTTGATCTCCACTTTACCATCACTAAGTCTGTAATAAACCTTCTGTACCTTTGTTTCATTGATTTCTGGGCTGACTTTGTATACATCTTCATAGCCAATGTTGAATATTTTCTCCACTTTACTCGCCATTGCCAGTTTCCATTCTAATTTGAAGTATTTGAAAATTCTATGAGAGTATATCTCCCCGGCTTGCTTCAGCAATTCCGGTCCTTCCACTGCTGCTCTTGGTTTTCCTATTGATCTGCTATATTCTCTGATTGTCTCCTTGCTTCTCCAACTTTTGACTGTTTTTCCAAAGATTGCAAAAAACTGTGTTAAGTTGGTTGTTTTTTAAGCATTGAATTTGATTGTTTTGTTTGTACTCTCACTGCGCTGTGATTACAAAGTTCCAACTGAGAAGAAATCCTTGCTCAATGTCGTACACCATTATCTTGGAGTTCATGCAAGCATTTGAACTAATCTTTGTCCTGAAGGTAGTAGGTTTCTATCATGGAATTCCATCATTTAAATTCTTTTTCATTTGCACAACCTTTCAAACAGTGGTCTAATTCCATTCCAAATTCTTCATCACTCTTTAGTTTACCGTAGTGACTAATGGCATTCTACTTCAGGTGCCACAAACTGAGTCTATGTATTGTGTCTTTGAATACTTATGAACGACCATTTTAGTATATGCATCATCAACCGGTTTATTAAATAAATCATATACTGCTAATGTAACATCAATCCTAAATGTAGGATACTTAAGTTGTAGTTTCAAAACCAACAGAAATTGTACATATGCCCATGATGGTTTATCATGTGTCCTAAATCAGGTTGTGTTGATGATTTGGAACATTAAATTATTGACATCACCAGTCAGATGATGATAAGCAAAAAAATATAAATTATTTAGAACATCAACTGAATAACCTAAATAGTTAGACCATTTTAATGAAACATTAACCGAATAATATAACAGGTTAGACATTGATTCCAAAACATAAACCAACGGAATACTTAAAACATAACACTAATATATAACATGTCTCACACATTTCTTAAAACGTCAATCAACAAAAATAACATAGAAATACCTTTTAAATTGAATTTGACATAGCCAAATCCTGGTCAGTGCTTTACCCCATTGATTTTTTTAATAACTCCAGCAGGCATACCAAAGTTTCAACCTTTGTTTCTCCAAGAAAAGCACACCTAAACATTGCATTGTTCCAATGTTTGTTTATCCTGATAATCGGAGCACAAATGAGATTATACTTGTTTGTACAATAAGTAGTGTCAAAAATCACAACATCACCATACAGCATGTAATCTTCTTTTATCATCGAGACCCTCCAAAAGAGTGCAGTCTGTTTCTCTTCATCTTGACTCTAAGAAAGTAGTCTTCTCAGCAGCATCAATCTAATAAAGCTCGTCTATGATATTTCGAGCATCCCCCCTTCTATAGTATCCATTATGTACCGTTCACATAATTTATGTGATCTCTCATTGTTTTCCCTACATTTTCTTCTCCCTGGGAAGCGCATGCTAAATACTTGTAACTTGCTGCTAGTTTGAGACCTGTCTTTTCCAAAGCTCCAATTGCTTTTGCTTTCTCATTTTCAAATCTCCTTTAACTACATTGCATGTACTACCATTCAGATCTTGTGCACTCATGGTTATGCTCAATGAAGTGGTGCTTGATTTTGTAGAAATTTTCATCAACAAGTTTGATCCTGGGCTGAGTCTTGCATTCTGTTCTTATCACTGGAAACTCTTTGGATTTTCATTATCTCTTTGTCTAGCTGTAGAGTAGGTGTGGTTTTAGTTCTTGAAACATACTTCACTTCACATGAGCATGTGAAATATTTCAGGCATTGATAAATGAAGTTTTTCAACCTTTTTTGAGGAAATTTTTACTAGTTTTCTTTGACGATATACTAGTTTACAGCAAGACAATGGAAGAATATATTCATCAAGTCAAAGAGTTTTTGAATGTCATGAGATTGAATTGTTTGTTTGCTAAAGGTTATAAATGTGTGTTTTCTCAAAGAAGGGTGGAATATCAAAGGCACATAATTTTGGAACAGAGAGTAGAGATGGTTAGACAAAAAGTTTCGAGTATACTTAGTTGGCCGCAGCCAAAGAACTTGAAAATACTGAGAGGATTTCTTGGCCTTCCAAGTTATTATAGAAGGTTTATCGAGAAGTTTGGAGTAATTTGTAAACCTCTAAACAATTTACTTTTAAAAGATTCTTTCAGATGGACTCCAGAGGCTACTAAAGTTTTCAAAAATCTGAAAAAGAAAATAACTACAGCTTCAATTTTGAGAATGCCTGACTTCATGAAACCTTTTATGATTGAGATTGTTGCATGCAAAAATGGAATGGGGGTTGTGTTACTTCAGAAAGGTAGACCGATAGCATTCTTGAGTAAGGCATTTTGAAAGAAAAATAAAGGGTTATCCACTTATGAGAAGGAGCTTTTGGCGTTAGAAATGGCGGCTGAAAAATGGAGGCATTATTTGGTGGGAAATAGTTTTATTATCTGTACTAATCATGAAAGTTTGAAATACTTATGGGATCAGAAATTGCATAGTGCTATCCAGCATAAATGGATTATGAAATTATTGGAGTTGAGTTTTGAAATTCCATACAGAATGAGTAACATAATTATTATGGCCGATGTTTTATCAAGGAAACCTAATTACAAAGTACATGACAAGCAACAAGAAGATTCAGAACATGACTTGGAGATAAAAATTCCAGAGAAAGTTGTGTTGGGAGATCATGGGTATGTAGCTAATAAGGTTTGGACTAATTAGACCTTAGGGTAAAGCTTTTAGTCCAAGCAGGAAAAAGGAGAGACAACCTCGGCTTGTCTCAGAAGGCAACGCTAAGCATGGGCATAACACTTATGGGATGTTGCATGTCCTATCAGCCACCAAATGTGCATATAACAAGGGGAATATACATGGGACGAGGTAAGATTACAATCACTACACTATTCACCCTAGATTCTCTCCTACACAGTAAACATGGCTGACCGGAGTGTCGGAGCAGGTACAGCCCTGCGCCTGCCTGTTTAACCTCAAATTGTCTGTCTTGTAGGTTCAGGAACCAGGTGGACCAGAGTGGATCGAGAACAAGGAGGTTACAAATTCTAGCAATAACATTGGCGGCGCCTATGGGGATCGCATTATTTCTCGTAGCATCCAAGCATTTTGAACTACATAGAGGTAAAAGTAGCAGGAAACTTACTCAACCAGGTGGTTATGAAAGACATGATGCAATGGATCAGCTTCGACTGCCCTGACGTTGACGCCGACAGGAGAGAGGCATCAGCTTCGGATGGCAATGGATCTGGCAAAAAACTCTGATACCTCAAGCCATTTGGTACAAGGTGTTTGCAACCACCCTCACGAGGGCATCCAGGGTGTGGTTCAAGAACTTAGAGGATGAAATTACTGAAAGTCTCAATCCGCTGGAGCAGAAGTTCTTGGCACATTTTATGTAGAAGAAAATTTTGCAGAAGACGCACTCTGAGCTGTTGGATATCAGGCAAAAACCAATACAGTGAAAGGTTTAATGACAAGGCTAACCAGGTAGAGGAAAGAAGCAGTCAGTTTGTCATCGACAAGTTCATAAACGGCTTGAAGTATGAACTGTTGCTCAGGAACTGCACCCTGGACCCCCTAAGGATGATTAACAAGTTAATGAAGAGGATTGGGAATTTAACAAAGCAGACTTGGCTGACAAGAGGAGAAAGGAAACACAGGATGGCCATGGAAGCCAGAAGGCCGATGCAGGAGGGGATGGAAAAGCGAGGAAGGCTAAGCGGGCTAAGATAGGCAGACAGCAAATGCCCAACCAGTTCAGCAAGTTGGAAAGGGTTTTCACTCCACTTATCAAACTACCCAAGGAAAACGTTGCCCTATATGCAGGGAAAAGTATACTGGATTTCCCACCCAAGATGAAGAATGACCTCGACAAGAGAAACAAATCCCAATTCTGTGATTACCACGATGATCATGGTCATGACATAAACGACTGTATCTATCTGAAGCACAACATTGAAGACTACGTCCAGAGCAGCGAGTTTGCACACCTAGTAAAGAGTGCAAGGGCTCATAATAAAACCACTTACAAGGAAAGAATAAGCATGGAGGCCCTCGTAAGGAGCAGGAAGAGCATGATCGAGTACGAAGCCCTAATAGGAAACGCAAGCATAATAAGAGGAAGGAGGTTGCCAGAGCAGAGGCTGGGAAAGACCGTAAAAGGCAGAGAGAGAGCTCCCCAGCGGGTGATAGCAGACCAATGACAGTAATAGACATATATGCTAAAATAGGTGGCATTGTAGGAGGAAGGACAGAGTCATAGTGGAAAGCACGCTGCAGGCTGATGTCATAGCCATTGCTGGCAGACAGGAAGTTGAGGCTGAAAGAAACAATAACGTTCGACACTAACAACCATATCCCAGATAGGCCAGCCGGCAGAGATGCAGTGGTGATAATGGTAAAGGTAATGAACAAGAGAATCCACCGGGAATATGTGGACAATGGAAGTTTGGCGGAGATCATGTATTGGCATTGTTTCAGGAAGCTGGACGAGAACACAAGAAGAAAATTGGAACCAACGCAAATCCCTTTGGCTTGAAGGGATAATATGGCCTAAATGGACCATACTCCTCCGGTGACAGTGGGGAAGGAGAGAAGAGTAAGACTGTGGACATGGAGTTCATAGTCATGAAGGCAAACAGCACATACAACATGATACTGGGAAGGCCAATGCTAGCGTTGCTGAAAGGGATTGTATCAACCCTGCACCTGCTCCTGAAGTTCCCAACCAGGGGAGGAATAGCAGTGGTGAAAGGAGATCATCAGAAAACTAGAGAATGTCATAAAGTTTCTCTCAGCAAATGCAAACAAGAGGATGGGAGCATGAGCCGAGAAGGACAGTGCAATAAGGCCAGGCATGTCTGTATGATCATAAGTGGGTGTAACCCATCACAACTGGGCGTAGAGGTGGAGACCGTAAAGTAGAGCGGTGACCAGTCAATACAGGTGGGAACATCACTCCCCCCTGAGGTGAAAAGAGAGCTAGTAAAAGTGCTTGCGAGAGGCCAGGCATGTCTGTATGATCATAGGTAGGTGTAACCCATCAGAGTTGGGCCTAGAAGTGGAGATTGTAAAGCTGAGTGGTAACCAGTCAGTACAGGTGGGAACATCACTTCCCCCCTAAGGTGAAAAGAGAGCTAGTAAAAGTGTTGTGAGAAACAGCAAGGCCTTTGCCTGGAAATCGGAAGATATAACTAGGGTCCCAAAGGACGTGGGCTGTCATATACTGAAGGTGGATCTGTCTCACAAGCTCGTCAAGTAGAAATGGAGGATGCTCTACAGGGAGAGGAATGAGGCAGTAAACAAGGAGTTAGGCTAGCTGGTTGCAGTGTGGATCCTACAAGAAATCCCCAACCTAACCTGGTTGGACAATCCCGTGTTAATCAAGAAGGCAGATGCCAACTGGAGAATGTGCTTAGATTACATGGACCTGAATAAGGCCTGCCCCAAAGATTGCTACCTATTTCCTGTCATTTACCAAAAGGTGGATGCTTTTACTAATTACCCAATTAAATTTTTCGCATATAAGGGATATCACCAGAACCCCATGTTATAAAGTGATGTAGAAAATACCGCCTTTATAACTGAGAAATGGGCCTTTGGTTACCGAATGATGCCTTTCGTCCTGAGAAATGCTAGGGCCACATATCAAAGAGTAGTGGACAAGATTTTTCAGGAACAGGTTGGGAGAAACCTAAAGGTGTATGTGGATGACATGATAATAAAGAGCAATCAGTATGACAGCTTTGTGGAAGACGCCAGGGAGACCCTGGCACGATTCAGGGAGACAGGGATGAAACTGAACCCAGCTAAGTGCTAGTTTGGAGTGGGGGCAGGGAAGTTCCTAGGACACATGGTGTCAACTAATGGCGTGAGGGCCAACCCCAAGAAAATCAAAGCAATCATATAGATGAATTCACCGAGCACGGTTAAAGAGGTCCAGAGCCTGAATGGGAAGCTGGCAGCGTTGAATCATTTCATGTCTCGAGCAGAGAGAGCACTCCCTTTTGTTAAAACTTTGAAAGGAAGTGTGGATACGAAGGGTAAAATACGATAGGGAGAGTTGGAAAAAAGCGTTTGAGGAACTGAAAACCTACCTGAAGGACCTTCCGACCCTAACCAGCCCAAAAAGGGGAGAAACCTTGTACCTGTATATGGAAGCCAACGAAGAGGTAATCAGCAGTGCACTGGTCAGGGAAAAGAATAAGGTACAATAACTGGCGTACTTTGTAAGTCGGGCCCTGCCAGACTCAGAACGAGGATACACAAGTATGGAAAAGCTTGTTCTGGCTTTGGTGCACATGGCAAAGAAGCTAAGAGAGTACTTCCAGGCACATTCTGTGATAGTATTAACTAATCAGCCACTAAAAGCGATACTGACCAAGCCATAGGCATCAAGGAGAATAGTGAAATGGGCAGTGGATCTGGGAGAGCATGCCATCGAGTATGCCCCAAGGAGAGCAATAAAGGGGCAAAGCAATGGCAGATTTTCTGGCAGAAATACCCAAAGAGAAGAAAATGAAGGCTATAGAAAAATTACAAAGCCCTGCGCAAGCTGAAATGTGAATGAGCTGACAGGGCAAAACGTTTGGAAGTTGTATGTGGATGGAGCATCCGAAGTGGAAGGGGCTAGTGCAGGTCTAGTCATATCAGATCTGGAAGGTGTGGAAGAAACTATGCTCTACGTTTTAAGTTCCTAGCCTTGAATAGTGAAGCTGAGTATAAGGCACTGATAGCAGGCATGAAGATAGCCAGGAAGCTGGGAGCAAAGAAACTACAGGCCCATGGAGACTCAAGGTTAGTGGCCAACCAGTATAATGGGTGGTACGCTGCCAAGGACCCAACTATGCTGAAATACATAGACAAGGTCAGAAGTTTGGCATTTGAGTTTGAAGAGTTTGATATCACCAGAGTCCCCAGGTCACGGAATATGAGAGCAGATGCGCTTAGCAAGCTAGCATCTAGTCACACGCACATTTGACAAATTTGGTGTTGGTGGATGAACTAGCGAACAGGTCTCCGGATGTGGGCTAAGTGGCAGTAGTATAGAATGTTGAGGCCAACTGGACAACACTCATTCAAAACTACTTGGAACATGAAAGGTTTCACACAGATCATAAGGAGGCAAGAACGATCAAGAGAAAATCACTATAATTTGCTATGAAGAGTGGGTTGCTATACGAAAGGAGATACACAGAGCTGTGGCTCAGATGCACAGAGCCTAAGCTGGTAGCCACAGTCCTCAAAGAAATGCATGAGGGGAGCTGTGGAAGCCATCAAGGGCCTAAGACAGTCGCGCTGCGAGCAGGTTATTATTGGCCCACAATGAGAATATATTCGGAGAAAATGATCAGGGAATGTCACAGGTGCCATGAACACGCCAGATTATAGAGGCTTCCTGCATAATGAATAACTAGTATAAGATCGCCCTAGTCGTTTGCCAAATGGGGAATTGGTATTGCAGGACCATTTCCCGAGGCCGGGGGGAGGAAGAAATTTCTGGTGGTGGCAATAGATTACTTCACTAAGTGGGTAGAGGCCAAAGCCATGACAAGCATAACATGGAAGAAAATCACAAACTTTTCCTGGAGGATCACAGTGTATCGGTTCAGAAACCCACGAGTGATAGTGAGTGACAACGGGAAGCAATTCGCACATAAGCCATTAAGGTCATGGTGCGCCGGACTGAACATAAGGCAGCAGTTCACATCGGTTGCCCATCCATAGGCAAATGGCAGACGGGGTGACAAATGGGACCATAGTCCAAGGCTTAACAGGAGACTGGGGTAGGCGAAAGTTGTAACACCCCCAAACCCCAATGCAAGTATCGGGTTGGGTTTGAGCGTGATACCGAAAGGGCCGATATTAATGAGCAATTAAAGTTTATGCGGAAGCATTTTAAGTAATGTAAAAACCTACTTTACTATTACATTGAAAAGTATTTATTACAAATGTCAAATAAAAGTTTCTCTTAAACGTTACAACATCAAAGTTCACATTAAAATTCAAGTAGCCAGGATCTTTCTCAAAAGAAGTAAAGACATCAAAGTGTTGTTCTCTTATATTCCTTGAAATTAAAACACTATTAGAAGTGATAACTTATTTATTTTATTCTTATTTATAATTACTTATGAAAATTATTATTATATAAAATTGTGATAAGTATGAAAAATATATTAGGATGTTATGAAATTAGTGTTCCTCAATCAATTAGAGGAATACTCATTTTAGAGGAAGATACAAGGTAAACTATTGGATATGTTTCTAGACATTTATTTAATAACTCAATTTATCATTTATTACTTTACTCCTTTTAAAATGCGCAATTTGTATATCCCGTTTCCATACTATTATTTCCTTCCTCTTTCTTAATTGAAACCCATACTAAATGCCAATACTTTATCATCGTTTGATATATATATATATATATATATATATATATATATATATATATATTCCAATTAGAGTAGTATTGGAGGATTAAATTCAGATAACATGATTTGTATCGGAGGTACATTTTATTTATTAATCTAATTGGGTTTGGGGTTTCCCAATCCCCCCTCCCCTTAATGAACTTCGTCCCCAATGTTTTACTGTAGTTTTACCCAAAATAGATAGGGTACCTTCAATGACCTTGGTCAAACCATAGTTCTCATCACTCTCTGTGGCGTAAAGTCGAGCATGCACATTTGGCCTACCACTTCCACCAGCTCCACCCTTCAGAGCCAAATTGATCACGGATGTCTGTGACCAAGTGGTTGGAATGAGAGCTTTGTCTAAGTTATCGGGACTTCATTATTCTGTGCTCAGAATTCCCATATTACAACATCACTAACATTTATTTTCTTAGCAATCCCATTCTTTATGTCTTTCTTCCCTATCATACAACAAGGTACTCGAGATGATACTTGGACCACGTTGTATGGTCCAAGTTTGGGTTGCATCCCTTCTAATTTGAATGTAGACAATTCACCCACCTCACTTATTGTTCCGAGGGTTAAAGGTTTGAATTATTGTTTTCACCAAAATTTTGATTATTTCGTCAATTAATCATCCGATGAACTTTGACTTCTCTCTGATCTATCATTGGGTTCTCAACCCTAGCTTGAATGATCATAAAAGAGCGTAAATTCTTAAAAACTACAAGTACTTTTATAAAAGTTATATACTACTACTTTAGTCCCTCTAGATTTTATTCTTATCCAAACCTAAATCATTCATTGGAGTCACATTCTTTATCTCGTTCTGTACCATGGGAGGTCCATTCCTAAGGTCAACCTGAGGTTCATAAATACTTTGTTCAGTTATCACTAGAGTTGTATCTATGTGATCCCAACCTTTTCTCAGGGTCCCCTTATAAGTAATGTCACCTGCGTATGCAGCCTATGTAGGACTCGGATACCACCTTGATTCTGAGTCAACTTTTGCGTGCTATATCCTGCAACTCTAGTTCCTCTGTCTTGGTTTTCCTTATTTGATCGAGTTCTATGTTAATTGCATCGGTTCTATATCCATTACTGATTCTTTATGATAAAGATTTTAGGGATTTAAGGTTTCTCATTCCCTAATCAGGATCTACCTCGTCCAATTAGGGTAGGATACTCGTTTGAATTAAGCTTAATTAAGGTTTCTCCTTACTGATTTTTTTTAGTTTAGCTTAATTATATTTAACAGCCTAATATTGTTGTATATGTTAAGAAGATTCATGTGATGACTAGTGCTTTATTATCCGTTTTGAGGTCTAAAATTTTATCATTATTATTTAGGGACCTTTCAATTTAACATGAGAACCCGATTCGAACTTTAGCATGGCCATCCCCAAGTGATTCAAAGGTTTTATCAGGTCAAATGGAAAGGATACCTATTTTTTATTTTTTATTTTTATATTATAATTATTTATTTTATTTTATAAATTTAATATTTTATGCCTTGATCCAAAATCCTTTTAGTGGGATCTATTTTTTTGAGATTTAACTTTTCTTTAAAATTATTAGGAGAACACTTTTATTTTCAATTTAGAAAGTCTTTTAAAGTTCAAAAGAAGCAAATATTGATGGCACTATTCTTATTTATATACTATGTAACATCTTCTTTGATAACATTAAACTCTTAGCATTTAACTACAATTAGTCAATATATATTTAGTGGTAATATACTGGCTATAAACGGCTATGTTCCCAATGGTAATATAACAGTTATAAACGGCTATATTTTATAGTACAAATACGAATTTATCCAACAATTCAAAACTACATTTTCTCTTCTATCTCATATCCTTCTTACCATATTTTCTCTTAATTTGCCGATAATATGTCGAGACTAATGTTAATCTTTGCTGCCGTAATTATCGTTGTACTACATGTTAGTCTTCTCACCGGAGATATTAGGCCGGAAGAATTTTGTTAATCTTCAGTAATGGTTGGATTCATTTATTACCTTTTACTTTTTACAGTCCTCATAGACTTCTGTATTTCAACTTACATTTAATAAATTATTTTATTTCCCTATAGTGACATCAATAAATTGTTAGTTTTGTAGACAAGGTTCAACCACGTCTCAAATCTAATATCTTTAAGTTTTAAGTAACTGTGAAGTTTTTTCATAAGTTAAGTTTTGATTTGCCTTTACTTGATTTGAGGAAGCTATGATACCACATCTGTAACACCCCCAAACCTCAACGCAAGTATCGGGTCAGGTTTGAGCGTGCTATCAAAAGGGACGATATTAACAAGCAGTTAAAGTTTATGCGGAAGCGTTTTAAGTAAGGTAAAAACCTACTTTACTATTACATTGAAAAGTATTTATTACAAATGTCAAATAAAAGTGTCTCTTAAACGTTACAACATCAAAGTTCACATTAAAATTCAAGTAGCCAGGATCTTTCTCAAAAGAAGTAAAGACATCAAAGTGTTGTTCTCTTACAATCCTTCTTTACCTGAAAAAGGTTTATTTAACTAGGGTAAGCTCCTTGCTTAGTGAGGTTCCATTGCCAGTATTTACCCAGTTGAGTTTTAGTGATCACAGAATAACAATTAACAATTAACAACTAGTCATGTATGTCTTAGCACATAGTAAAAGGATACGGGTGGTTAATGCTGAGTTGCTGCCAAGTGCCTATATGGCAACTGTGACTAACATACACGACATAACCCAGTTAGTGATGCCTGAAGGCTATCAGTTCAGTATTCACTTTCCCATTCACACCGGTGTTCAGTTACGAGCTCGTATCAGTCAGGTGGTTATGGATGCATACCAAACTCCACGTGTAGTCGATCTAATCAGATAGTCCGGTCAGTACCATTCCCCGCCGTCTTCGACCAAACTACAATCGCATCGGGGACCCCGAAATTCACAGACAGGTAATTAGGTAGTAGGTAATTCAAGTTCGACAGGGTAAGATAGAGTACAAGCCGGTCATCAGAGCAGTATATGATTCAAGTTTGGCACTGCAAGATAAGGTACAAGTTGGTCATTCACAAAAAATATCAGAGCAGTTCAAGACTTCAGTTTCATGATAATCTAGTATAGTATGATAAAATATACACTTAATTCAACGGTCAGTAAATACCATAATTTGAGTGTAACCTTCATATCTCTCTCATGGCTAGAGTATCGAGTAAAAAGGTTCGAGTATTAGGGGTTCAAGTACTTACAGTTTGAGTAGTTAGGTAGGAGGTTCGAGCAAAGAACTCAATTGGAGAAGGTTCTAGTGGTATGGGTATCATGTGGTACTGGTTCGAGTGGTAAATGGTATCAGTTCGAGTGATGTGGTTCAGTTGGAGAGATTCTAAAGGTACGGGTTCAGATGGTGAGGTTCGATAGTTAAGGTTCTAGTGGCACTAGTTCGAGAGGTAAAGGTTTCAGTAGTACTAGTTCGAGGGGTAAGGTTCGAGGGATACAGTGCAAGAAGTAAAGGTTTCAGTAGTACTAGTTCGAGGGTAAGGTTTGAGGGGTACAGTTCGAGAGGTAAAGGTTTCAGTGGTACTAGTTCGAGGGGTAAGGTTCGAGAGGTTGGGTTCGAGGGGTAAAGGTTTCAGTAGTACTAGTTCGAGAGGTAGAGTTATAGTAGGGGTTCGAGAGGTAGAGTTGTGGCCGGGGTTCGAGAGGTAGAGTTGTGGCTGGGGTTTGAGAGGTAGAGTTGTGGCCGAGATTCGAGAGGTAGTATTTTGGCAGGGGTTCGAGAGATAGAGTTGTGGCAGGGGTTCGGGAGGTAGAGTTGTGGCAGGGGTTCAAGAGGTAGAGTTGTGGCAGGGGTTCGAGAGGTAGAGTTGTGGCAGGGGTTCGAGAGGTAGAGGTGTGGCAGGGGTTCGAGAGGTGGAGTTGCAGCAGGGGTTTGAGAGGTGGAAAGTTTAGCTCGCGAGAGTCAGGTCCTGATGGCATTATATATATATATATATATATACACACATATATATATATATACACACATATATATACATATATATATACACATATATATATACACATATATATATACACATATATATATACACATATATATATACACATATATATATATATACATATATATATGTGTGTGTGTATGTGTGTGTGTAAACATAAACTCAGATTTTACTAAATTCGTGCTAGGGTGATGCAACGCTCACCTTAGTTAAACTTGACTAGCAATCCTCCGTCTCTACTTCACTGTTAACCACTATTCTTTGGTACGAATTTTTCTTAAGGCTGTGAGTTTTAGGGAGGATATCACTAGTATTTATACTAGGTAAAATCATAGGCTCTACCACCCTACCTGCCTAGAATTTTATCCCTTTAACACTCAAGTGCTTATGTCCACTTGCCCAAAAATTACTTTGGAGAACTCTCTCTTACGTCCGTCGTCCATTTCTTCTTCACGTTAATTTCCTTTACTTGTTTATTCATTTTTATTTATTGCTATTACTTCTGCCCTCCATTTTTATTTATTGCTATTATTTATTTATTCATTTTATTTATTTGCTATTAATTTCCTTCACGTTAATATCTGCTGTCAGCTTTTCTTCATGGTAATTTTCTTACATTTAATTATTCTTTTGCTCGTTTATTTATTATCATTATCAGTATATTATATAATGTATACTTATGTATAAATAGGTATATTCTCTTCTCGGTAATTTCTCTTATTTATTTATTAATATTATTATATATATCTTCTTCCTAGAAATTCCTTTTGATTTATTTATTTATTTATTTACTTCTTTATTTATTTATTACTATTATTATTAGTATTATTATTATTTTAATCATTCATTCGTTTTCTCCTGTACCCCAAATATTTTCTTATGACACCACATCCCAGCGTACTATTTGTTTTCCTTTCTGGTGTTTTAATTTGTTTAATTATTTATTGTCTTATTTTATCTTTATCCGTTCCTTTCTTTGAATTCTTTATTTACTGGTTTTTCTTTTTTTAATTTACAATACTTATAATCAATTATATATATAATACAATTATATTCCTTGAAATCAAAACAATATTAGAAGTGATAACTTATTTATTTTATTCTTATTTGTAATTACATATGAAAATTATTATTATATTAAATTGTGATAAGTATGAAAAATATATTGGGAAGTTATGAAATTTGTGTTTCTCAATAAATTAGAGGAATATTCATTTTAGAGGAAGATACATGGTAAGCTATTGGAGATGTTTCTAGACATTTATTTAATAACTCAATTTATCATTTATTACTTTGCTCCTTTTAAAATGTGCAATTTGTATATTCCGTTTCCGTATTATTATTTCCTTCCTCTTTCTTAAGTGAAACCCATACTAAATGCCAATAATTTATCATCGTTTGATACATATATATATATATATATATATTTCCAATTAGAGTGGTATTGAAGGGTTAAATTCAGATAACATGATTTGTATCGGGGGTACATTTTATTTATTAATCTAAATGGGTGTGGAGGAGCTGGTGAGTGTGTTGTGGGCGTATAGAATCACACCGAGGACAGCCACGGGGGAGTCCCCATTCAGGCTGCGCTTTGGAATTGAAGTCATCATCCCTCCAGAGATCGATGTTCCCAGTAAGAGGTTGATTGAACTAATGAATCAGGAGACTACGATCAAGCAATAAGAGAGAACTTGGAAGAGCTAAATGAAATCGGGGAAAGGGCAGCGCTGAAGGAGGCTGCGTACACGTCCTGGATAGAACAGCACTACAACAGCAAGGTCGGACCTAGGTCTCTGAAAGTGGGAGACCTTGCGTTGAGAAGGAACGAAGCCAGCAAAGCCTCGGGGCAGAAGAAGCTGGATGCATAATGGGAAGGCCCGTACAAGGTGGTTGAAGTGTTGGGAAAATGAGCTTACAAGCTGGAGACGTTGAATGGAAGGCCAATCCACCCACTTGGAATGTCATCCACTTAAGAAGATACTACGCCTGGATTATTATAAGTATGAATATGTATGAGATGCCTACAGCCCAACAGTATTATTTTTAGACAGGCAGGACGGGATTCCTGAAGGGATTAAGTCTTTTGTAAGCCCATAAGGAGATTGATCCTAAGGAAATCTCGGTCCACATCCTGGTCTTTTTGTTGTACTGTGGATTATAGATGCATGAAGGACATGGCTAAAAAAAAGCTGTCAATGAGCCTAGCTCAGGCCAAAAGTGCAATACTGGCCCCAACGGCAAACGAACTGCAGGCCTAGCCGCCAACGGGCAAAGAAAAGGTATTTCATCCACAACCGTAGCCGACTAGTAATAAGCCTAGTTCAGGCTAAAAGTGTAATCATTTCCCCAACAGGCAACGAATTGCAGGCTTGGTCACCAACAGGCAAAGAAAAGGTACTATGGCCACAACCATTGCCGATGAGTAATAAGCCTAGCCCAAGCCAAAATTGCAATCCTAGCCCCAATAACCAGCAAATTGCAGGTCTGGCTTCCAACATGAAAAGAAAAGTACTCCGGTCACAACCATAACCGACGAGTAATAAGCCTGGCCTGGGTTGAAATTGCAATCCTTGCCCCAACAGCCAGCAAATTGCAGGCCTAGCCGCCAGCAGGCAAAGAGAAATTATTTCGGCCACAACCATAGCCGATGATTAAGAAGATTGGCTTAGATTAGAACTGCGATCTTGGCCTCATCAGCCAGCAGATCGCAAGTTAAACAGCCAACAGGCAGAGAGAAAAGTAGTACGGTAACAACCGCAGCTGGCGATGAACATATCTGACCAAAACCAAATTCATGATCTCAACCCCAACAGATGGTCAAGAAATAAAAAAAGGGAGGCATAAAGGCTCGGAATGGGCCTTAAGAATAGTGTTTAAAAACAACGCTCCAAAAAGAGGGAGGAGATACCTCCCCGCATCAAAGTAAATGAAGGTAACGGGCAAAGTAGGACAATAAAACGACATTAACTTAAAGAAAATATCCAAAGGGGGAGACACACCCTAAAATAAAGTAAACATTGTTTCATCCCTCTGCAGGGGAACACACAAGAGAAATTGAAAAGTTCATAACAGCAAAAGATGGGTTATAAGTCTTCAATGCTTCATAGCAGCGCAACCATCTTCCTTATCATCCTAAGCCTTCCCGACAGTAGCCCCGACCTCGCCATATTCATCACGAGCCTTCCCACTGGTTGAATGAGTGTCACACTCCGCAGGCTGACCATCTGGCTTCCAGTTGTTGAGCTTGTCGATGGTCATGTCAGCTTGCAGTTAGGAGAAACACTCGGAGAAGCTGGCTTGCAGAAGGCAACAAAGGTGCCCAACACGCAGCGCCTCTGGGTCCTCAATTTTGGAGCAGAACGTGATAGATTTCATCAAAGCCTCACTCAACATCCTGGAGGCTCTATTGCTCTGCACAAAACGAGAATAAAGGCTCAAGAAGCCACGAGAAAATGCCCAGTCATGAAAGGCACGTAGCCTGGCTATCTCAGCTTTGGCTTGAGCCAAGGAAGACTCTAGTGAGGCCGACATTCCCTTCTCCAGCTCAAGATCTTGCTCCAGCTCAGTGACACGTTGTGCTTTACCCTTAAGGAAATCCAGCCCGCACTTAAGTTCACCAACTTTAGCATGCGCGCTGTCAAGCTCTTCCTACATGGCACTGGACGAGCAAAGGACCTAAAAATGAAAAGGAAAAAAAGCAATCAAATATATGAAAAAGTGAAAGAAAAAGGAAAATAAAGGCAGAAGAACGAAAAACATACCTCGAGAACGGAAGACATAGAGCGGTCGACAAGGAAGTGGCCCTAGCCACATTCAAGGAACGCTCCCTTAGCCAAGGTTAAAATGAGGAATCAGCAAGGCCTTAGAAACAAACTCAGCTCGTGTTGCAAGGCTATACGGGGGCCCACTCTGAGCAAAGGTGCTGTGAGTAGTAAAGGGTGGTGAAAATGGGACCGACTGAACAGGCTGGACGACCAAGGCACCGCTCTGGGACGTACCATCTAGGGGTGGATTTGGTACGGTTACCGTCATTTTTTACTAATACCATGTACCAACAATGTCAGTATATTATTTTTAAAAACTAATATCGTACCGAATTCTTGGTATACCAAAAAGTTGGTTGGTATCGGTATGGTATGGTAGAATACCACAAAATTTAAAATATAATAAATTAATTGTTTTATTCATAAAAAACTACAAATAATTAAAATTTCTATTGCATAAGCATAGTTTTAGAAAATTAAATGTTCTCTAGTGATAATAATAAGGTAAGATAACATCACATTATAAACTATAGTAGTAAGTTATAAAATATAAAAGAAAATTATGATTTTAATTTATTTTTGTTAGACATAATATAAAAATATCAGTTGTAAAGAAATCTTATTTAAGAAAAATAATTTAAACTCTTTCCAATGTCCAACATATTGGAACCAAAATATATACAACATATTTCAAATCATTGCTATTGGTTTTAATATTAATGAATGACTAAATCTTAACTAAATAAAATCTCAGTTTTTACATAATATTAGTTATATATATATAGTTGTGTGGTACGGTATGGTAGTACCATGGTAATATTTTCTCAGTACCATTACCGTCTCATCTAAAGTGTATGGTACGGTACTACTGTACCACGGCATCGGTTACCAACATATTTGGTACACATAGTACGTGGTTCGGTTGGTAAGTTGGTTGGTACGGTATTTTGGCTCAAAATACTAGCCCTAGTGCCAACGACCTGGGATGCCGGAGTTTCAGGGACAGCCTCAGAAGAGGGCTGCATGGCAGAGCTTCCACCTTTCTAAACAAGACGATGGCAAGGCTTCTTCTGCTAGGGCTCCTCGTCAGAAGCCTCGGCTTCAGACAGGTCAATGACCTTCTCTCTCTGATCAACGACACCTGTTGTATCCTCACTCTAGAGCGGGAAACGGTAACTGGCAGCGCAGCATGCCAACTTGAAGAAGTCTCCAAGGAAATTAGGAACATACATCTCTGTAAAAGAAAGCAAGACGAGCAGGTTAGAAGAAAAATCAAAAGACAGTGAAGAAACAAAGAGAGATAATTTATCCTAGAAAACAAAGAATATACTAGCACAACCAGCAAACATAACTTAATAAACCTATACCGCTCAGATCGGCGGGGACATCGTTGGAAGAAAGGTCGGCAGGCAAGGAGGGAATTCCGACAAGCCACGGGATGGAGTCTCGGAGGACCTTGTCCGATATCACACTCACCACCTCCAGGAGGGAAATAAGAGGCTGCGGAGGCATTGTCTCAGTGGTGTTGGGATGAGCGCCCCACCCTTTCTTTGGGCCCAGTGGGTAGTTTGGCGGCTTGTCAAATGGGTTAATTGGATAAACCCATTATCCAAACCCAATGGATCATTATCCAATGGGTCATTATCCAATTAACCCATTTATTAAATGGGTCATAATGGATTGGGTCATAAATGGGTTGGGTCATTAAATGGATAACCTATTGGATAACCCATGAGATATTTATATGACCCAATGGGTTAAAATATATTATCCAATAAGTCATTATCCAATAAATTATTATATAATTAACCCAATAAGTTATCATTAAACATTTTCTATCGATTTGGGTTACAAGTTGTCATTATCCAATGGGATCAGGTATTAAATGCTCATTATTTTTTAGGATTTGGGATGAGAATAATTATGTTGATGAGAGATCTCAATGGGTCCCATATTATGTTAACTCAATGGGAACATAACAAATACCCAATAAATATCCAAAATTACCCAATTAAATGCATGTGTAATATTTAACATAAATATTCACTATAATTCACAAATTATACAAATTATAATTCACAAATTATTCGAGTTCAATCTCGTACAATTTTCAAGTTCGTACAGTATTCGAGCTCGTACAGTATTCGAATTCAATCTCGTACAATATTCGAGTTCGTACAAAATTTGCACTCAATCTCGTACAGCATTTGAGTTCGTACAATATTCGAGTTCAATCTCATACAATATTCGAGTTCAATCTCGTACAGTATTCGAGTTCATACAATATTCGAGTTCAATCTCATACAGTATTCGAGTTCGTACAATATTCGAGCTCAATCTCATACAGTATTCAAGTTCGTACAATATTCGAGCTCAATCTCATACAACATCCGAGTTCGTACAATATTCGAGCTCAATCTCGTACAACATTCGAGTTCGTACAATATTCGAGCTCAATCTCGTACAGTATTCGAGTTCGTACAGTATTTGAGTTCAATCTCGTACAGTATTCGAGCTCAATCTTGTACAGTATTCGCGTTCGTACAATATTCGAGTTCAATCTCGTACAGTATTCGAGTTCGTACAATATTCGAGCTCAATCTCGTACAGTATTCAAGTTCGTACAGTATTCCAGTTCAATCTCGTACAGTATTCGAGTTCGTACAATATTTGAGTTCGTACAGTATTTGAGCTCGAGCTCGATCCCAAGTAATATTGTTCGTTAGTTTCGTCGAGTTTACAAAGCCAACATATTATATATATTTTTTATTATTAAATATGATATAATATAATGTACATAATATTATATTACATAATATAATATTATGAACTCGAATATGAACAAAACGCAGACCGATTGATGAACAAAACGCAGACCGATTGATGAACAAAATGCGGACTGATGAAATAAAACGCAGAATAGGAAGTGAGAACTGAGAACTAAGATCTGAGACAGAGCACGGACTTGATGGGTAATTCACGTTTCACCCAAATAAATGACATATACCCAATGGGTCATTTAGTTTGACCCAATGGATAATTAGTATAGACCCAACAGATAATTAGTATAGACCCAATGGATAATTAGTATATACCCAATGGATAATTCAGTATATACTTAATGGATAATTGGTGTTTTCAACCATTTAAACTTTAAATGGATAAGTCACGTAACATTTTACTTTGAGTGAAAATTTACGATTAACTCTAATCATCTTTTGATATAGGTTGAATCGTGTACATAATTACAAAAGAGGAAATATTTATTCGAGTGGTTAAATGTGAGGATTTCATTTATTATTTTCTTATGTTCAATAAAATAAAATATTTTTAAAAATCTTCATATTTCATGGAGGAGATTTTTCAAATTTAGTAAAAGTTTCTTAAATACTACTTCTACTTCTTTCGTCAAGATCTTTTATCAATTTTTAATTGGTTCAAATTAAAATTGATTAAGACATGAACCGAAATCGATAAATATGATGAATCGAGAATTTGATCGTTTCTAAAATGATTATATGTGTTAGGGAAAAATTAAATCATTCGTAATCAAACTTGTGAAAATTTTGTTATCTTATGATATGAAATTATCCACGGGTCACCCGTTACCCAACCCAACTCGACCCACCCAAAATTATCCAACGGATAATCCATTATCCAACCCAACTAAACCCAATAACTACAACCCAATTATATCCATTAACCCAATGGCTCATTATCCAACAAGTCTTATCCAATAAGTGAAAATAGTATATGGGTAACGGTTATCCAACGGGTCACCCGACCCATTTGACGGGCCTAGTTTGGCCGCTCTGCCTTCAGGCCCAACATGATTTCTTCCCCTACGAAGACAAATCGCCTATTCCAATAGATGCGAGTAAGGAGGTCAGTAAAGAGTTTGACCCCGTCCTGCCAAAATTTCAAGAACGTCCAATCTGGAGGCATTCGGGCAGAATGGAAGAAAACCCTAAACAGCAGAGGGATCAACCCTGAACAACTGGCACAAGACCTCAAAACCCAAGAGGACCCGGGCGGAGTTGGGGGGGAGATCAGTCAACCTCAGGCCGAAGTAACCGAGGATAGATTGGGAAAAGAAAGACAAGGGGGACCTAAGACAACAGGCCTCTAAGGTTTCCAGGTAAACGAAGACTATACCCCCGGGAAAATCCAACACAATCTGGCCATCATCGGGCAAGAAGACATGCTCTTTTATATCTGTGAAACTAATCCCCCTAGCGGCTAAGAAGTTTTCGAACAAAGCACGGACTGACTGATATTTGGCCAGAGTAGTATCGCAAAACGAGTAGTATTGAAACCATGGTGGAAAGAAAGGAAATGTAGGAGAAAGGCAAGAAAGAGGTACCTGAAGAAGCGGGGAGGTCACCAAAAAAAGCTTTAAGCAAAAGCGAGAGAGAATCGGAGAAGAAATCGAAGAAAGGAGATGAAATGAACAGACCCAAGGAATTCCCAATGTAATGAGGAGACAAGGGAATGTTGCGTGGTGTTGTGCGGAATGGAGAAAGAACAGAAAATATGAACGAAAATAACAAGACACAAGATTTACGTGGTTCACCAATTTGGCTACATCCACGGGAGACGGATTCACTATAATAGGTAGCAGGTTACAGACACCAAGAAATTGGCCAGATTTCTACCTATCTAAGTGCAGAACAGAATTAATTTTTACAGAGAGAAGAGAGACACTTTATATATTGTCTCCACTAAACCCTAACAAACTGGGATTGGAACAAAACACAATTCGGCCCAAATCAACATCAGTCCAAATTGGAATTGGAATTATATTCTTATCATAATTGTAGATGTAGTTGTATTCCAGGCCAGGGTCGCAGAAGCGGCTACAGTATTCAAGGCATACCAACAAATCTCCACCTTGACTTGAATCCTCAAAGTAGAAAACTCCAGATGCACCATTACAGTGCCAGATGAGTAGACTTCGCCCTCCACTCCCGGGACTGCCCATAGAGCACCTAATCAACTCTGATGTTCAGCAAGTCCAAACAATGTTGAAACTTGCTATGTGGAACAGGTTTGGTGAACATATCAGCGGGGTTGTCAGCAGTTCCCACTTTCTTCACCCTGATTCTCCTCTCACTCCTCAGGAAATGATATCTGACATCAATATGCTTGGTCCTCTCATGATGGACCTGATCCTTGGCTATGCAGATTGCACTCAAACTGTCACAATACACAGTAGCCTGATCATGATGTAGACCAAGATCACTAACCAGTCCTTTCAGCCATATTCCCTCCTTTGCAGCCTCTGTCAAAGCCATGTACTCTGCTTCCGTAGTAGACAACGTCACTGTAGGTTGCAAAGTCGCCTTCCAACTAACCACATAACCTCCCAAAGTGAATACATAACCAGTCATCGATCTCCTCGTGTCAACATCACCAGCATAATCAGAATCAGAGTAGCCTGTAACTAAGCACTCGGTATCACCTCCATAAATGAGACCCACATCAGACGTACCTCTAAGATACCTGAAAATCCTCTTCACAGCTTGCCAATGTTCCTTTCCCGGTTGCCCCATGAACCTGCTCACAACACTGACTGCCTGTGCTAAATCTGGCCTCGTGCAAACCATAGCATACATCAAGCTCCCCACCGCGCTGGCATAAGGAACCCGAGACATATACTCCTTCTCCTCGTCTGACTGAGGAGCAAACATAGTGGTGAGATGAATATTTGCAGCACTAGGAGTGTCTATAGGCTTGGTTGTAGACATGCCAAACCTAGCCAACACTTTCTGAATGTAGCCTTTCTGTGACAAGAAAAGCTTCCGGTGACTTCGATCCCTAAGAATCTCCATTCCTAGTATCTTCCGAGCTGCACCCAGATCCTTCATCTCAAACTCAGCACTAAGAAGTCCTTTCAACTTCTGAATCTCGTGCTTACTCTTTGCGGCTACCAGCGTGTCATCTACATAAAGCACCAGATAGATGAACGACCCATTTCTCAACCTGCTGTAGTAGACACAACAGTCATAAGCACACCTCGTATATCCCAGCTGAAGCATGTAACTGTCAAAGTTCTTGTACCACTGCCTCGGAGACTGCTTAAGTCCATACAAAGACTTCTTCAACTTGCAAACATACTTTTCCTTGCCAGGAACTTGGAAACCATCTGGCTGAGTCATGTATATCTCTTCCTCCAACTCTCCATGTAGAAAAGCGGTCTTCACATCAAGTTGTTCAAGCTCCAAATCCTGATGTGTCACTATAACTAGCAACACCCTGATGGAAGTGTGTCTGACCACTGGTGAGAAAATCTCATTGTAATCTACTCCCTCTCTCTGACCGAAACCTCTAGCAACAACTCTAGCCTTGTACTTGACTCCCTCTGTAGATGATATCCCTTCCTTTTTCTTGAAAACCCATTTGCAAGTGATAACCTTTCTCCCTTGAGGCTGTTGAACCAAATCCCATGTCTGATTCTTCTGAAGAGACTCCATCTCGTTTCCCATTGCAGCAAGCCATTTGTCAGCATCAGTACCTGAAACAGCTTCTCTGTAGGTGGATGGCTCATGAGTATCCACCTCCTCAGCAACCTGTAGTGCATAACCCACCATATCCTCAAACCCATATCTCTTGGGCGCCCCAACTCCAACCCTCCTGGGTCGGTCCTGAGCTAAACTACGGACTGTAGCTCCTGATGGTTGGGGATCTGGTGGTGGAGATTCCGGTATCTCAGATTCTGTCTGTGGCTCTTGATTCACCTCAAATTGTTCCAATCTATTTTCACCTTGAGTGACTTCAAGCTCCACCTGTTTATCAACTCCACTAGTTTCTGGCACAACTGTGGGCTTCACCATAGATCTAAGCAAAGAATTTTCATCAAAGACAACGTCCCTGCTCAGAATAACCTTCTTCTCAGATGGAGACCATATCCTGGAGCCTTTAACTCCATCTCCATAACCCACAAAGACACCCTTCTTGGCTCGGGGCTCCAACTTACCATCACTAACATGATAATAAGATGTACAACCAAAAACTTTTAACTTTGAGTAATCAATAACTTTACCTGACCACAACTCCATAGGTATTTTGCACTCTATGCCTGTGTGAGGCCCGCGGTTGATCAAGTAACAAGCTGTACTCACCGCCTCTGCCCAGAATCTCCTTTCCAAACCAGCATTAGAGAGCATGCACCTCGCTCTCGCCAGCAATGTCTGATTCATCCGCTCAGCTACGCCATTCTGCTGTGGTGTATTCCTGACTGTATGATGACGAGCAATCCCTTCATCCCTACAAAACTGATCAAACTCAGACGAGCAGAATTCCAGCCCATTATCAGTTCGAAGCCTCTTGATCTTCTTCCCGGTCTGATTCTCCACCAAAGCTTTCCACTCCTTGAACTTCGAGAAAGCTTCACTCTTATGTTTCATCATGATAACCCAAGTCATCCTTGAATAATCATCAATCAGAGAAACAAAGTACCTGTGACCTCCCAGTGACTCAACTCGGGAAGGTCCCCAACAATCAGAATGGATGTAATCCAATGTGCCCTTTGTTCTATGAATCGCCTTAGGAAACTTGCTGCGGTGATGCTTCCCAAAGACGCAATGCTCACAGAAGTCTAAGCTCTTGATCTTGTGGCCACCAAGAAGATCATACTTCGACAGAATCTGCATCCCTCTTTCACCCATGTGACCAAGCCTCATATGCCATAACTTAGTCATATCATCCTGGTGAACCTCCGAAGATGCAACATTAACAGAATCCATAACCGTGGAACCTTGTAGAAAATACAAGGTACCATGCAGAACACCTTTCAGAACCAGCCTAGAACCTTTGCAGACACACAGAACTCCATCATTCCCTGAGTAGACGAAACCCTTTCTATCCAATGTAGGAAGAGAAATCAGATTCTTTGTCATCGATGGAACATGCCTGACATCGTTCAAAGTACAGAAACTACCATCATGCGTCCTGATCTTGATTGAACCAATCCCAACTACCTTGCACGCAACACCATTTACCGTAGTAATGATGCCCTCAGCTTGCTCATAAGTTGAGAAATAATCTCTCCTTGAGCATATATGGTAAGATGCCCCAGAATCAAGAAACCACGCATTAGAATGATTATTTTGCCCAGTAACAGATAGAGCAAAATCATCTTCAGAACTGAAATCCCCTTCAGCCACAGCAGCAGTTGATGTGTCCATTTTAGATGGTTATTTTAGGCTTTTTAGGATTAGGTTTTGTGCAATTTTGTGCTCTACATGTGGCATTTTGCCTTGAAATCATCTAAGGAGGGATAAAGGCGGCTTTGACGTTTTTATCACTTTTTAGATGATTTTGTGTGACAAGGTGATTTGTTTGAAGACTTTGAAGATTTGAAGACTTTGAAGATTTATCTTTGAAGATTTGAAGATTTGAAGACCTTTACATTTGAGCTTTTTGAAGACATGAAGAAGTGAAGAGGTGAAGAAAGGAGAGCAAAGCAACGGGTGAAGGATGGTCCAGGGTTCTCAGAATTTTCCGAGAAGAATCAGCCTTCAAGAGTGGCACCATTGGATTCCTCTTCTCGAGCACTATAAAATCGACTACAAGAACTCCCGAAACGGATCAACGGTTCACCCGGAGGAAGCAAAACAAAACAGCAGGGCTGAGTTACTGATTTGGTCGCGACTCGCGATGAACTTGGTCGCGAGTCGCGACGACGGCTTAAAATCAGCCCTGCAGCAGCTCTGTTTCTCCTCTTTTTCTTCCACTATAAATACCTCTTCACCCTTCTTCTCCAAAGCCTTAAGCCCGATTTTTGGCTCCAAAACCCTAGATTTTCTTCCATTTCTTCTTCTTTCTTTGTAGCTTTTAGTTCTTTGTTATGGGTTTTGTTTATCTAGGTTAGTTTTGTTCTTGGGAGCAAAGGATTGAAGCTTCCACTATCTATGTAGCAAGAATTCATTTATATTTATCTATTTGGTGTTTTTGCTATTGTGCATTTATTGTGCTTTGAATGTTAATTGTTGATTTCATTGATGTTGTTAAGAGCTTGATGATATGAAATGCTTGTATGAATTGCTAGCTAGGGTTTGGGGGATTTGGGTTAATTTCCCCCCTGTTCTTGTTAGGAATGTATGAGTGTGAATTAGAGCTTTTGATTGTGTTAGTGTGTTGACAATGTGCTAGACGAATGTGATTGATGTCGAACTCTTCGTCATGTTCGTTTGTGTAGCAAACGAGAGAGTCATATGCTCGCGGATGAATGTGCGTTGCACGTTCATCCAATCTCGTGTAATTGCATGAATTGGTTCAATGCCTAGTCACGGTGTAGTGGTCATAGGCATTGCCAAGCTTGTTGGTCCTTCGTGCTAAATGCCACCAATGTCGCCTTGAGTCGTGGTCGCGACTCGGGAGCCATTGGTGAGGTTTGACGAGAGATGTCGAATTCACTCTCGCAAACTACGAACTAAGAAGGATAGGAGTTCAGTCTCCACGACAAGTAGTTGAAGTATTGAATAGGTGATTTAAACTCATTCTTGAAGCATTTGTTATTCGGCGTTTATGTACTCTTGACGGTGTGTTTCACTGCATGTGTGCCATGAGTGGTTTGAGCATAGGGAGTGCTTGTGTGGTTGAATTGCTTAGGTGTAGGAACGTGACGACTTCCGTAGCACCTTTGCATGAAGATCTACGAGCATGAACTTAGAACTCCTTGTGGTGTGTGTGTTGTGGTATTTGTTAGATGGGGTGTGTGAGCGTTGGGTCATGAATGCTATATGATGGAATGTGTGAATGATTCGATGAACTACATTAGATGTGGAAGTGGATATCCGTTGCCCCCAAGGCATTTTATCTTTGTAGTTTAAAACCCCTTTTCTTTAGTTTCATTTGATGATTAGCATAGTCACTTGACGTTGCTAGTTATCTCGTCTTTTTATCTTTGTTAACTTAGGAACCAACCAACCAACCAACCCCCCCTTTACTCGCTTTTAAGTGTGTGTATATATTTACTCCTAGCCTAGTATATCAACCATTTGTGTGCTTAGACGCTTAGGAAGATCCCTCTTCTCATTGGACGACCCCGATTTGCCACTATCTACCTAGTTGTAGAAAGTAAGCATTGAGGGCTTATAAATTATCTTTTGGCGCGCGGGCGCGACGACCGCCCGCGCCTGTCAAAATGGCGCCGTTGCCGGGGAAGAGGCGTTTATTCTTAAGTATTTAGGTGTATTTGGTTGTGTATTAGCTAGTTGTTTTTATTTTCCACTACTTGGTGGTTGTTTTTGTTCGGAGTAGGTATTGCTCGAGTTCTTGGTAATTTATTTTATCGAGAATCCTTGCACTATGATTCTGAACTTTTGAAAATTTTAAAAATAAAAAAAAAATTTCTTAATGGAGCTTCTCACCTTGAGGGAACTCATGATGAGAAGAGAAGCTCAACAAGCAAGGTTTTGTAGGATGTGTCATTCCGATCATCCTACCGAATCTTGCCCTTTGTTGTGGGAACAGCACGATGACCGAGAAAGAACCCTTGGTTTCCAAAACCATGGGTACTATGAAGAGTGCTATCCAGAGGTAGGAGATATTGGTTTTCAAGGGCAAGAAGCTCAGGAATGCTATCCATACCACAACTCTTACAATCCGGAATGGAGTGGTAGTCCGGATTTGTGGTATGAGAATGAGCCGGAAAACCAATATTACGAGCAACCTAGTTGGCCATCACCACCCTATACCATACCCCAAAACCAAGCCCAACAAGGAAGTTCAAGTTTGACACGTGAGGATTTCTTAAATACCATAGCAAACTTGAACTCCTTCACTAGTGAGGAGCCGGATACCCAGCTTTCCTCTAGTGTTGAGGCCATTGAGGGGCATGTGAAGAACATATTAGAGGTATTGGCCCGAATGGAAGCTCGTGATTCCAAAAATACACCATCCCAACTTGAATTCGATGATTCGGTGAGTGAAGTCACCAATAAAAATGATTTTGAATTTGAAAGGGGTGAGGAGTTGGTTGTAGAGGATAGAAAAATGGAGGAAGAGGTGATAGTGCTACATTATCCATTAGCATTGTCACCCCTTCTCCCACCTAGTGAACCAACTCTTACATTTTCGGAAGTTTTGAGGGAAACGAGAGAGGAGCCAAAAGATTATCCTAAGCTCCCTAACCACTTAATTCCCTTTGAACCATCTCCACCTCCACAAGACTTTCCTCTTGGAAGTTTTGTGCCCCCACCTCTCTTATTTTGGATGCTCATGGTGAAGAGCTTCAAGCCTTCACCATACGGATAACATTAGGGTCGTGCCGACGACCTTAAAAATACGGAGCTTCGTCGTGCCGACGACGTTAAATAAATTCGGCATTTCTTTTAGTTTTTGTTTCTTTGTTTATGTTTCTTAGTTTGTTTTCGTTGTTGTTTTGTTTTGTTCTTTTTATGGCTTGTTTTTCTGTGATTTTGTAGCAAAGTGAAGTGCATTGCAATGAAGGAGATGGAGGATCGAGATCAACGAATGAGGGAAGAAAGCTTGGACAGTTGGTAAGAAGAAGAAAAAATTTTATGTCTGGGATACCCTGCCGTCGCGAGTCGCGATGGGCTTCGTCGTGAGTCGCGACGAACAGGGGAGCAAAATCCACTCCCAGCGCCAACTTTCCGCGAGTCGCGATGACTTCGCGAGGCTCGTCGCGAGTCGCGACATCCTTCGTCGCGAGTCGCGACGAGCTCAGAAACTTTTGAGCTCTCGGACTCAACTTCCCGCGAGTCGCGATGGCTTCGCGAGGCTCGTCGCGAGTCGCGACCTACTTCGTCGCGAGTCGCGACGAGCTCAGAACATTTTGAGCTTCCGGACTCCACTTTCCGCGAGTCGCGATGACTTCGCGAGGCTCGTCGCGAGTCGCGCCACCCTTCGTCGCGAGTCGCGACGAGCTCAGAACTTTTTGAGCTCCCGGACTCTACTTTCCGCGAGTCGCGATGACGTCGCGAGGCTTGTCGCGAGTCGCGACCAACCCCGTCGCGAGTCGCGACGTGCTCAGTAACTTTTGAAAAAAAATTTTTTTTTTTTTTTTTTAGCCCGGATTTCAATTTTCCAAGCTTCCAAGTTTCCAAATGATTTTAAACATTGCATGATCCTTCCTTCTTCTCCACCCAACACTCCCAAGAACATCACATACCTCTCATTTCTTCCACCATCCTACATATATTGGCATATGAACATTCTTGCATCTTTATAGTACATTTGTTGATTGTAGTATGCCGACTACATCATTGTGACCGTAAGTTCTTAGCCTATAATGATGCCTGTATACATGTCAATATATGTTGGATATTTTTCATGCATAATCTTATAGTGGTGATTGAGGGTTGATTGGTTGTTCTTTGACAATACTATGGTTATTAACTCTTGATGCTAAACCTAGTATTACATATCCTTATTTACTTGTGAGTTTAATGTGTTCTTCGTGGTGTAGTCTTGATCAAACGGCGCCATGGAGACAATGTTTTTCTCGAGGGGTGAGTTCTTCTACGGCATTTTTGCTCACCCTTCCGGTTCCTAAACCCATCTCGGGACCATCCAAGTACTTGGATATCGCCATATCACCGGCGAATTGCGGAGACACGGGTGTCACTCTAACTCCCTTACCTTGATTTTTATTCTTCTTGCCGTACATGTTTACATTGAGGGCAATGTAATGTTTTAAGTGTGGGGAGGGGTTAGAGGATTCAATGCATGCTAGATTGTTTTGGAATGCTTTTTGCTACTTTTCATTGGAAAAACATGAGAAAAAGAAAAAAAAATATAGAAGAAAAAAGAAAAAAAAAAGAAAAAAGAAAAAGAAAACCCGCTAAGTTGAAAACCCGAGAGGGCAACTTAGGCAACATTGGGGGCCCGGATAGGTCGAAAACCCTTAAAGGGCGGCCTAGGCAAAAATGAGAGGCTAAAATGTGCGGAAAAAGGTGAGATGTGAGCTAAAGAAACATGATGTGTGGCTAGGATGAAAACTCGAAAGAGCTCCTAGGCAAAATGAGAGAAAGTGAGAGAAATTGAAAAATGCTATGATTTCACTCATTTGCCGGCGTTGGAGTCATAAGGTTGCGGTTGTCACACGGATGGATCGGGTAGCTCAACATCTATAGACCTCTTGGGATTGGGTAGCTTAGTGGGTTAGGAAACGAAGTGTGGTTATGAAATTCTTGATCTCTTTATACTTCGTTTTTGGTTGATATATTGGCATTAGGTGAAGCATGTGTTTAAAACTTCCTCTCTGGTTTTAGCTTCATTTTGTGTCATTGGATTATGGGAATATCAATTCTGGGCTTTGAAATATTTTATGGGTAGTGAATTGATAAGTGGTAGGTTTGGTTAGATTTAGGATTGGGGATGTGTGTGTGAAAAAAAAATTCTCATGTGAGCTTTTATTTTGGGATTTTTGATATTGAGAGTTTTTGTGAGGCTTTGATTGGGGGATTAGTTTAGGTTTTGGATATATCATTTACTCCGTGTGCTTGGTTCTTTTCTTACTCGAGGGCGAGTAAGGGCTAAGTGTGGGGATATTTGATGTGTCCATTTTGTGTGGTTATTTTAGGGGTTTTAGGATGTGGATATGCCATTTCCTCCGTACGCTTGAATCTTTTCTTACTCGAGGACGAGTAAGGTTTAAGTGTGGGGAGGTTTGATGTGTCCATTTTAGATGGTTATTTTAGGCTTTTTAGGATTAGGTTTTGTGCAATTTTGTGCTCTACATGTGGCATTTTGCCTTGAAATCATCTAAGGAGGGATAAAGGCGGCTTTGACGTTTTTATCACTTTTTAGATGATTTTGTGTGACAAGGTGATTTGTTTGAAGACTTTGAAGATTTGAAGACTTTGAAGATTTATCTTTGAAGATTTGAAGATTTGAAGACCTTTACATTTGAGCTTTTTGAAGACATGAAGAAGTGAAGAGGTGAAGAAAGGAGAGCAAAGCAACGGGTGAAGGATGGTCCAGGGTTCTCAGAATTTTCCGAGAAGAATCAGCCTTCAAGAGTGGCACCATTGGATTCCTCTTCTCGAGCACTATAAAATCGACTACAAGAACTCCCGAAACGGATCAACGGTTCACCCGGAGGAAGCAAAACAAAACAGCAGGGCTGAGTTACTGATTTGGTCGCGACTCGCGATGAACTTGGTCGCGAGTCGCGACGACGGCTTAAAATCAGCCCTGCAGCAGCTCTGTTTCTCCTCTTTTTCTTCCACTATAAATACCTCTTCACCCTTCTTCTCCAAAGCCTTAAGCCCGATTTTTGGCTCCAAAACCCTAGATTTTCTTCCATTTCTTCTTCTTTCTTTGTAGCTTTTAGTTCTTTGTTATGGGTTTTGTTTATCTAGGTTAGTTTTGTTCTTGGGAGCAAAGGATTGAAGCTTCCACTATCTATGTAGCAAGAATTCATTTATATTTATCTATTTGGTGTTTTTGCTATTGTGCATTTATTGTGCTTTGAATGTTAATTGTTGATTTCATTGATGTTGTTAAGAGCTTGATGATATGAAATGCTTGTATGAATTGCTAGCTAGGGTTTGGGGGATTTGGGTTAATTTCCCCCCTGTTCTTGTTAGGAATGTATGAGTGTGAATTAGAGCTTTTGATTGTGTTAGTGTGTTGACAATGTGCTAGACGAATGTGATTGATGTCGAACTCTTCGTCATGTTCGTTTGTGTAGCAAACGAGAGAGTCATATGCTCGCGGATGAATGTGCGTTGCACGTTCATCCAATCTCGTGTAATTGCATGAATTGGTTCAATGCCTAGTCACGGTGTAGTGGTCATAGGCATTGCCAAGCTTGTTGGTCCTTCGTGCTAAATGCCACCAATGTCGCCTTGAGTCGTGGTCGCGACTCGGGAGCCATTGGTGAGGTTTGACGAGAGATGTCGAATTCACTCTCGCAAACTACGAACTAAGAAGGATAGGAGTTCAGTCTCCACGACAAGTAGTTGAAGTATTGAATAGGTGATTTAAACTCATTCTTGAAGCATTTGTTATTCGGCGTTTATGTACTCTTGACGGTGTGTTTCACTGCATGTGTGCCATGAGTGGTTTGAGCATAGGGAGTGCTTGTGTGGTTGAATTGCTTAGGTGTAGGAACGTGACGACTTCCGTAGCACCTTTGCATGAAGATCTACGAGCATGAACTTAGAACTCCTTGTGGTGTGTGTGTTGTGGTATTTGTTAGATGGGGTGTGTGAGCGTTGGGTCATGAATGCTATATGATGGAATGTGTGAATGATTCGATGAACTACATTAGATGTGGAAGTGGATATCCGTTGCCCCCAAGGCATTTTATCTTTGTAGTTTAAAACCCCTTTTCTTTAGTTTCATTTGATGATTAGCATAGTCACTTGACGTTGCTAGTTATCTCGTCTTTTTATCTTTGTTAACTTAGGAACCAACCAACCAACCAACCCCCCCTTTACTCGCTTTTAAGTGTGTGTATATATTTACTCCTAGCCTAGTATATCAACCATTTGTGTGCTTAGACGCTTAGGAAGATCCCTCTTCTCATTGGACGACCCCGATTTGCCACTATCTACCTAGTTGTAGAAAGTAAGCACTGAGGGCTTATAAATTATCTTTTGGCGCGCGGGCGCGACGACCGCCCGCGCCTGTCAAAATGGCGCGGGCGGTCGTCGCGCCCGCGCGCCAAAAGATAATTTATAAGCCCTCAGTGCTTACTTTCTACAACTAGGTAGATAGTGGCAAATCGGGGTCGTCCAATGAGAAGAGGGATCTTCCTAAGCGTCTAAGCACACAAATGGTTGATATACTAGGCTAGGAGTAAATATATACACACACTTAAAAGCGAGTAAAGGGGGGGTTGGTTGGTTGGTTGGTTCCTAAGTTAACAAAGATAAAAAGACGAGATAACTAGCAACGTCAAGTGACTATGCTAATCATCAAATGAAACTAAAGAAAAGGGGTTTTAAACTACAAAGATAAAATGCCTTGGGGGCAACGGATATCCACTTCCACATCTAATGTAGTTCATCGAATCATTCACACATTCCATCATATAGCATTCATGACCCAACGCTCACACACCCCATCTAACAAATACCACAACACACACACCACAAGGAGTTCTAAGTTCATGCTCGTAGATCTTCATGCAAAGGTGCTACGGAAGTCGTCACGTTCCTACACCTAAGCAATTCAACCACACAAGCACTCCCTATGCTCAAACCACTCATGGCACACATGCAGTGAAACACACCGTCAAGAGTACATAAACGCCGAATAACAAATGCTTCAAGAATGAGTTTAAATCACCTATTCAATACTTCAACTACTTGTCGTGGAGACTGAACTCCTATCCTTCTTAGTTCGTAGTTTGCAAGAGTGAATTCGACATCTCTCGTCAAACCTCACCAATGGCTCCCGAGTCGCGACCACGACTCAAGGCGACATTGGTGGCATTTAGCACGAAGGACCAACAAGCTTGGCAATGCCTATGACCACTACACCGTGACTAGGCATTGAACCAATTCATGCAATTACACGAGATTGGATGAACGTGCAACGCACATTCATCCGCGAGCATATGACTCTCTCGTTTGCTACACAAACGAACATGACGAAGAGTTCGACATCAATCACATTCGTCTAGCACATTGTCAACACACTAACACAATCAAAAGCTCTAATTCACACTCATACATTCCTAACAAGAACAGGGGGGAAATTAACCCAAATCCCCCAAACCCTAGCTAGCAATTCATACAAGCATTTCATATCATCAAGCTCTTAACAACATCAATGAAATCAACAATTAACATTCAAAGCACAATAAATGCACAATAGCAAAAACACCAAATAGATAAATATAAATGAATTCTTGCTACATAGATAGTGGAAGCTTCAATCCTTTGCTCCCAAGAACAAAACTAACCTAGATAAACAAAACCCATAACAAAGAACTAAAAGCTACAAAGAAAGAAGAAGAAATGGAAGAAAATCTAGGGTTTTGGAGCCAAAAATCGGGCTTAAGGCTTTGGAGAAGAAGGGTGAAGAGGTATTTATAGTGGAAGAAAAAGAGGAGAAACAGAGCTGCTGCAGGGCTGATTTTAAGCCGTCGTCGCGACTCGCGACCAAGTTCATCGCGAGTCGCGACCAAATCAGTAACTCAGCCCTGCTGTTTTGTTTTGCTTCCTCCGGGTGAACCGTTGATCCGTTTCGGGAGTTCTTGTAGTCGATTTTATAGTGCTCGAGAAGAGGAATCCAATGGTGCCACTCTTGAAGGCTGATTCTTCTCAGAAAATTCTGAGAACCCTGGACCATCCTTCACCCGTTGCTTTGCTCTCCTTTCTTCACCTCTTCACTTCTTCATGTCTTCAAAAAGCTCAAATGTAAAGGTCTTCAAATCTTCAAATCTTCAAAGATAAATCTTCAAAGTCTTCAAATCTTCAAAGTCTTCAAACAAATCACCTTGTCACACAAAATCATCTAAAAAGTGATAAAAACGTCAAAGCCGCCTTTATCCCTCCTTAGATGATTTCAAGGCAAAATGCCACATGTAGAGCACAAAATTGCACAAAACCTAATCCTAAAAAGCCTAAAATAACCATCTAAAATGGACACATCAGCAGTACTAGATGTACTCCCAGATTTACTAGCCTTCTTCGGACACTCCTTTTTCCAATGCCCCTTCTCCTTACAGTAGTTACAAACATCATTGGCCTTGGGACCCTTTGAAGAGGACTTCTTGCCCTTCTTCTTATTACCGGTTTCCTTGCCTTTTGTGTTTCCGTCACTAGCAAACAAGCCAGTGGCCTGACTTTCTGTACCTGTACTGTTTGCCTTATGTTGCAACTCTCTACTATGGAGAGAGGATCTTACTTCCTCCAGAGACACAGAATCTTTACCAACAATAAATGACTGAACAAAATTCTCATACGAAAGTGGTAAAGAAACTAGCAAAATCAAAGCAGCATCTTCATCTTCAATTTTCACATCTATATTTCGCAATTCTAATAACAAAGTATTCAATTGCTCTAGATGGTCTCTGAGTTGTGTACCTTCCTGCATTCAGAGACCGAAGAGGCGTTGTTTCAGAAGCAGCTTGTTGGTTAGAGATTTCGTCATATACAAACTCTCCAACTTCAGCCACAGTTGTGCAGCAGTCTCCTGATCTGAGACCTCAGTGATGATTTCGTCCGCGAGACAAAGCATAATCGTCGAGTGTGCCTTTTCTTCCAGACTCACAACATCGCCAGAACTGCTCGCGAAATCCTTCGTCAGCGGAGACCACAAACCTTTCTGTTTCAGCAAAGCTCGCTTCTTGATCTGCCATAAACTGAAACTGTTTCTCCCGGTAAACTTGTCGATCTTCACGTTCAACCCAGACATCTTTCTCCCCGATCAGCCCTGATCTGATGAGCCCAGAATCCGATATACCCACTACGGATATCGCCGGAAAAAGAAACCGCTCTGATACCAGTTTGTTGTGCGGAATGGAGAAAGAACAGAAAATGTGAACGAAAATAACAAGACACAAGATTTACGTGGTTCACCAATTTGGCTACATCCACGGGAGATGGATTCACTATAATATGTAGCAGGTTACAGACACCAAGAAATTGGCCAGATTTCTACCTATCTAAGTGCAGAACAGAATTAATTTTTACAGAGAGAAGAGAGACACTTTATATATTGTCTCCACTAAACCCTAACAAACTGGGATTGGAACAAAACACAATTCGGCCCAAATCAACATCAGTCCAAATTGGAATTGGAATTATATTCTTATCATAATTGTAGATGTAGTTGTATTCCAGGCCAGGGTCGCAGAAGCGGCTACAGTATTCAAGGCATACCAACACGTGGGTAGAACACAGATGTCGGAGCAAGCTTGTCTCAGAAGATAAGGTTTGGCCCAATTAGGACCAAGGGTAAAGCTTTCAGCCCAGGCAGGAAAAAGGAGAAACAAGCCCAGCTTGTCTCAGAAGGCAATGGTAAGCATAGGAAGAACGATGATGGGATGTTGCACTTCCCATTAGCCACCAAACGTGCATATAACAAGGGGAATATACACGAAACGAGGTAAGATTACAATCACTACACTATTCACCCTAGATTTGCTCCTACATGGCAAACATGGCTGACCGGAGCGTCGGAGCAAGCATGGTCATGCGCCTGCCTGCCTGACATTAATAGTTGGACTAGAGTGGATAGTGAACAAGAAGGTTACAAATTCTGGCATTAACAGTAACTATGGTTAATCGGGAGGGTGAAATTTGTTTGAAAATGAGGTCATAATCTGGGATAAGAAGGATCAGAATAACTTGGATATAGCTAATAAATATTTTTTTTAATTCCTGATCAATAGAGTTGTGGGAGCAAGTTCTGAATCAGAAATAAAAGCCCTTGGTAATTCATGCTCAGAAGCTACAGAAGCTTTATGGAATCAGATATTTAGAATCTAATGTCCAAAAGAGCTTGCACTTACATAAGTATGTGGAATATAGGGAGGTGGATAAAAATGATAATTTTGATGATCAAAAGAAAGAAATCAACATGAGCAATGATGAGGGTCAGTTAGCTCAACAACAAGATGTCTCAAATAACATTCAGGAGGTGGAAATGACCTGCAACATGGGTGAAGTTAGCACTACTTCAATAGTGCCTACTTGGATCCAACAAATAGAAGAAAGTTATGAAGGTGATTTGGTCTCTGAATGGCCATATCAGATCAAGGAAGCAACAATTAGTATAGTTACATCAGTGGAATTTTGAAAAGAAATGAAAAATTTTGTGGGGAACAGTGGCAGCATCAAGCAACAGATTTTACAATCAATGCATTCTTCAACCATCGGAGGGCACTCCGAGAAAAATGCAACCATTAAAAGAGTACTCTCCTTATTCTATTGGCCTAACATGAAGAAGGACATTCTTGCTTTTGTGAATTCTTGTGAGGCTTGTCAAAAGAACAAAGTTTAGCATAGTAAGAACCCTGGTCTCTTAAAGCCTTTACCTATACCTTCACAAGCTTGGAAGCATATCACTTTAGATTTCATTGAGAAGCTGCCCAACTCTAAAGGATTTGATACGATTTTAGTGGTGGTGGATAGATTAACTAAGTTTGCTTATTTCCTTCCATTAGCGCATCTGTTCACAGCCAAACAAGTTGCCATATTGTTTATGGCTAAAGTTTACATAAGACATGGAGCCTCTGATACCATCACAAGTGACAGAGAGAAACTCTTTACTAGTTACTTTTGGAAGGAGCAATTTACTAAGTTGGGAGTTTCTCTTCAATATAGTACAGCATACCACCCTCAAACAGATGGCCAAACCGAGAGGGTGAAACAGGTTTTGGAGAGTTATCTTAGATCCTTTTGTGGAGATAATCCCTCCAGTTAGAAAGATTGGTTAAGTCTAGCGAAAAGACGGTACAATTTGTTAGTATGCCTTGAATACTGTAATAGCCGCTTCTGCGACCCTGGCCTGGGGGTCCGGGGGGCGGCAGTCGCCCCCGGGAAACAAACGGGGGTCTCGCTGCCCGGTCAGCGAGTCGGGGGGTCCAGGGGGCGGAGCGCACCCTGGCCTGGGGGTCCGGGGGGCGGAGTCGCCCCCGGTCCGACGGTATAGCTTGTCTCTTTATTGGACTGCTGTTGATTTGGGCCAAATTGTGTTTTTGGCCCAGTTTGTTAGGGTTTAGTGGAGACAGCATATAAAGTGTCTCTCTTCTCTCTGTAAACCAACTCTAATTCTGTTCCGCACAAAATTAGTGAATTCGTCTCCCGTAGATGTAGCCAAATTGGTAAACCACGTAAATCTTATGTCTTGTTATTTTCGTTCATATTTTCTGTTCTTTCTCCATTCCGCACAACACAATACATGTCATCACGTTAGTATTAATGTGTCTCCACATGAGGCTTTGTTTGGAGTGAAGCCTTTGAATCTGCCACTGTGGTGGTTAGGCGATGCTATTATACCTGATGCACATGACTGACTGAGTTCCAGAGAAGCTGTGAATCAAAAGCTTCACACACACCTAAAGAAAGCGCATGAAAGAATGAAGCACTATGCTGCTCTAAAGAATGGTTGGAAAGGAGTTTTGAGGTCGATGATTGTGTGCTTCTGAAGGTGCAAAAATATACTAGTAGACAACATTCCTTACAGGAGAGTTATCATTTGAAGTTTGTTGCCCAATTTTTTGGACCATATCAGGTCATTAAACGTATCGGAGAGGTGGCATATCAACTAGAACTTCCAGCCTCGAGCAGATTCATCCAGTGTTCCATGTTTCATTGTTGAAGAAATTTGTTAGTGAACCTCCTACTAACAGTCCTCCAAGTCTAGAATTCAGTGCGGAGGAAGTGCTGATTCTTACTCCGAACAGGGTGTTACAAAGAAGATTAATAGAGAAATCAGGGGTACAAGTTACTCGGTGGTTCATTGAATGGGTTGGCCATCTAATCGAAGATGCATCCCGGGAGTACTCGGATTTTATCCGACAGCGGTTTCAATTGTTCAGAGCTTGAGGATAAGCTCCAACCTAGCTAGATGGGTTGTTAGGATTCTAAATAAGCCCAAGGATATTCTGGGAAATTCGCATCCATTCGAGGAACTCAGAAGCTGCGTTCAACAAGAAGATGCTAAACGGCTCAACCATCAGTCCGTTGAGCTTCTGTTGGAAATTACTCACTGTAATGTGTTGGTATAAAGGTTGTGAAACATCTAGAGAATGGCATGGGCTAGGAACTGATCACATTGTTGCTATTCTTCACCAATACCAAATTCTCCTTCACCAATCCCAAATTATCCTCCTCCTTCCTTTGTTCCGTAAAATCTCAACTCGTTTGCAGCTTAATTCCCAATAAAACCTTTTGGATCTTTTCATATCCTTACACTCTTTGCTCATGTATAACCAGTTTTGAGTAGCCCATTCCATCACCCCAGATGACACATAAAGCTTTGCCTGTTCCCCTTTGTGAGGAGGCACCCCTTCTCCCAAAGTTACGGGGCTATTTTGTCGAGTTCCTCAGAGAGAGTTGTCTCACGCCCCTAGGTTTTCTCTACCTATCTACTTGTGTCGGTTTCGGGTACAGGTACCTTTTTGTTTATAGTCCTTCGAGCTTTTTGGGAGTATGGCATGGGTTACTTCAGCGCCGTAGCGCCTGGTACTCAAACATTGGCTCGAGGCATTTTCTCTACCCCTTGTTTGGTATGAGATTCAATGAGAAAACAGTAGAGCACAACAATCTGTAGAGTACAACCAGCATATCAGAACGAGATTTTAGAACTAAACCACAACAGAGATAGCACCAAACATTATGTCAATATGAAGAATCGGCCTACATGAAAATACCGGTAAATGATGGATGCAGAAAAACTGCCCATCCAGATCAATGAAATGCAATGGAATAAATGAACCCAAATAGCTTATGTTAATGAAAGTTGTAGCTTTACAGTCAGCCCTTACGAGTCCCTAAGTAACACACAACTAACAAGGACACATACTTATAGATACAACAGCGCGTTTGATTACAATCAACAAGAGAGCTCATGTTTATGCAAGTTCTAGCTTTCCAATCTGCCCTACAAGCATCTGATTAACTCATAGGCAACAGCTTTGTATAGTATTCTCTAAACATGTGTGCATAAAAAAATGAAACAGCAGCACTCAAGTCAATACTAATTCTGCATTCAAGCTGCAAAAGGGGTATACCAACTGGTGCCACGCTTGAGGGATATGAAATGGAACTCAGATAAGGAATTAAAACAGTGTCATTGCGGTCCAATGACAAGTCTAAGCATCTGGGCTAATCCAGGGAAAAGGGAAAAAGCAGACAAATCCCACTACTCTAATCCAAAAATCATCACAAGTAAACAAGCTAAACTGTTGATTCTCTACGAGAAAGATCAAAACCAGATACCTCATCGTTTTCACAAGAACAATCCTATATGTAACAGTCAGAAAATTAAAAATATTGTCACAAATAGAACTCTTATAAAGAAACGGAATAGCATGCCGCTCACTTCGCACAAAGACAAGCCAAAAGAACCATTGAATGTGTTACTGTGACAAACGAATCCCTCTTACTGTTTTTCAAACCAAGAATGAATAACTTGCTATAATCTTCTAATCCTAGGTTCTCCTTCCTAACATTGATTTTTACATATAAAACTACCACAAATCAAGCAAGGATATCAGGTAACTGACTCTGAAAACATTCGGAATTTTGTATGGATCATCAAATATGAAGGTCTTTTGGTGCCGAATAACTTCGAATTCAGTCAACACATAATAATGCAAAATCATGCTCTTATTATTCGAACTCAAGTTTGGAAGTGAAACGCATCCCGTCCCAACAACTACAACAACAAAATGAAAACGACACCGTTTACACCTCACAGGCTCGCCACCGGCGAAGAAGGCACCACGTAGTCCAGCACCACCACCCCATCCAGCTTCTCCCTCACCAAATCCTTCTGCTCGTTCACCGCATCCGACTTCAACTCCAGTCCCTCCAATTCGCTGGTGCCCTTAAACACCGCGATGGAGGCAATCGAAAAGCCCTTCGCCCTCGCCGGAGAGAAGTTTTCCCCAACGCTCAACTGCTCAATCGCCGGGAACTTCTCCTTGATTCCCCCAATCACCCCTAACACCTCATCCTTGTCCTTCTCCTGCAAACCCTCCTTCAATTTCAAAAACGTTACCCTCATGGCGGACCCCGGGGCGACGGCGGTGGGAACGTCACTCACCCAGTCGACGGCCATGATGTCATCGCAGATGGGCTTGACGTATTCGTTGACGATGGCAACGTGGGCGGGGTGCGCGGAGTAGGCGTCGAGGTCGGCCTTGGAGGAGTAGCGCGAGTGGAGCATGTGCGTAAAGGCGAGCAAGGAGCTCCGGCAGCGGAGGAGGGGCCCGGCGGTGATGTGGAGGACGGTGTCGAGCGACGCCAGGGAGCTGAGGTTGGCGGCCATGGCGGCGGGTTTGGATGGGTCAACATCGGGTTTGACTTTGAAGAGGACGATGTGCTCGATGATCTGGGAGGGGTTGGCGGCGGAGGACATCTTGACGGAGGGTGGCGACTGGGCGGCGAATAGTCGGAAGGCGTGACGGAGCGGAGAAGAGCGGCGTGGATATGGTAAGATTTGTGGGCGACAGTATGCTGCCTTTGCACCTGCACAAAGCATTGTCTTTTGGCTTTCACTCGCTGGTAGTGATCTGTGGGACTGTTTACTCTCACTTTAAGTCCACCCGGTCTTGGACTGTTTACTCTCACATTAGTTGGGCCATCCCACCTCAAATTGTAAGTTTAATTTTTGCCAAAAATGGCTCATGTATTCCACTGGAAAACATCCAAAAAGCCCTTCAAAATTTTGTTGTTTACTTTATTTCTAGACCGTTTAAGAGCAAATTAAGGGCTCACCTTTTTCACTCCTCGGGTCTCTCTCCCTCTCATATCTCCTCACCAACCACCTCACTTCCTCTCATTCTCACATTTACTCTTCACTTCCTCTCATTTCTTCTCTCTCTTTTTTAATGAATCGTGTCTTGTTGCGTTGTTCTTGATTTTGCGCTAGCCGCCTGTATATTGCGATGTTCTTTTGTCACTCAACTGTTTTAAACCCATTTTGTTTTGCTTAAATCCGTAAATTTGTTGGTGTTTTTGAAAACTAGAACATTAAATCTTGTTTTATTTGAGGATTTCATCTTAGTTTCATCATTTTTTACTGTTGTTTTAGGTTTAAACCCTATATTTTTTGTTCGTATTTTTAGATCTGGTTGATTAATGGTTTCAGAATGTAAATTTATGGTCGAAATGTAAATTTTATTTCAGTTTGAGTCGTTGAAAGGGTTAAACAACAATCCTTTGATGTTTTTTCTGTTTGATATCCATTTTGAGTGTTAGATCTGAGTTTTCGGCCATTTACACTGTATTGCATCGGAAACCACCAGTCTCTCCGGTCGGTGATGCCCAGAATCAGGTTTATTTTGGGCTTGAAGAAGTACTTGGCGGCGGCGGTTACTGAAAATGTCAGTTTATCCTCTAATCATCTTCTATGGAGTGTTGTTTTGAAGGCAGAGTGGGGCTCTTATGTGGGGAGTGTTTGGGGTCATTTCATTTTGTATTGTTGTTCTTAATTTTGATTCTTGTGTTCTTCACAGATCTTGAATTCATGTGTTAATGATGTTGGTGAAGGTGGTGAAGTTGAGGCCTATTAAGAAGATGGCTAGTTCTTGCAGAGAAGATGAAGATGGGTGCAGGGATTTGCAAAAATATTTAGCCACAAATTTGTAAATGTGTAGGTATTAGTGTTAAATCATACATTAATTTTCGTTAATTAGCCGTAAGCATCTATCAGCTTTTGTCATTTCAAATTATACTTTGTCCACTTTTCTTACATTTTGTACTGTACAAATTCTCCAACCCAATTTCTCTTTCTACAAATTGGGGTGGGACAGAGTGGGTACTTAGCATCGTTATGGTGACGGGTGAAAGCAAGTCCAACAATTTTCCTATAATGTGGATTTTATTGATTATAGGGTTTCTACATAGGGGTATTTATCAGTCCAAGATCGGATCGGATCGGATCGGAACCAGAATAACCAAAAATCTAAGATCGAACCAGAATAACCAAAAATCTAAGATCGGACCGGTTAGTGGGAATTTTGGATTGGGATCGGATCGGAATAATTTCGGTCTTAGATCGGTCAGGACCAGTTGGATCGAATTTTAGTATTCTTTATTTTTTTTACTTTATATTTTGCTATAAAAATGCCAAATCAATATTTTTTCCTCTTTAAAACATAGTAAAATAGAAGTTATTAAAAATTTACCTCAAAATACTAAAGAATACTAGTTATCATGAATAAATCTAAACTAGTAGGGCATTGCTATATTACGCCCTGTATTTTACTATCCACGCCCTAATATGTATAAATACACGTATTTATATTTTAAAATTTAAAAATGTAATTGGAGAAAGTAGTATAAAAGTGGTGTTGTTTGCTCATTTGGTCAACGTTAATTTGCTGTTGCCTCACTCCATTTCTTCCACCCAGCAGCTCCAGTCGCCGGATTCTGCCGTCGCCGCCACCGCTCGCCGAAAAACGTAAGTTTTTGAGGGAAAATTTTTAATTTTCGTGCGAATTGTATGGATCTTGCCTGAATGTTGCCCATCTATTCGAATTTTGTTGAACTTGTTAGAATTGTTAGAATTGGGGTTTGTTAGAAATTTAGTAAATCTGGAATGGATGTTGGGTTGGTGGTGCGTATTGGCCGGAGGTGGTGTTGGGCTGGAGGAGGTGAACCGGGTTGGGCTGATGCACGCGGCGGAGGGGAGTTTCGCGCGGTGGTGCGTGGCGAGGCGGAGGGACGCGCGTGTCTGGCCTTGGGCGGCGCGCGTCTGGCCGAGGAGAGGAAGAGTGGTGACGCCGGCGGCAGAGGGATGGCGGCATCGCAGAGGAAGAGAAGGAGAGGTAGAGGGGAAGGAGAAGGAGAAGGGGAGGAGCTGCGGGTGGAGGTGCTGGGGCGGCGTCCGGTGGCGGAGTAGGCCGGCGGCGGAGAAGAGACGCCGGATGCGGAGGAGGACGCCGGTGGCGGAGGAGGACGCCGGCGGCGGAGGGTTGTTCAGTGTTTAGGTTGGGTGGAGGGATGAGGAAGATGAGGGGTTTGGTTGTAAATATAAGAAAATAGGAAGGTTTAATCTTAAATTAAATTCTTTAATAAAAAAATAGGAAATTAAATAGTAAATTAAATTGGAAAAATCTGATATTAGGAATTTTATGAACTTTGGAATTAAAATGAAGAAATTGTTATTTTTAGAAATTGTTTAGGTTGAATTTGGAAATGATAACTATTTTAGTAATTTGGAAAGTATATGTAACATAATATAATATAATATTATTTAAATGAACATTATGAAAATCTATTTTATTAATCTGATGAAAACAATTGCGTAGTAAATGATTATGATATGTTTTAACAATTATTTCTTTGAATGTTGATATTAGTTTCATGTGGTAAAAAATTCAGATTATTGTACAATGATTTAGTAATGTAATTTATAATTTACAATTAATAAAAATGTGTAGTTCGTTGCATGGGATTGCAAAAGAATTAAATGTGCTGTTTAGAGTGAGGTTTTTTACGATATATTCACATTTTTCTATGCATTATAGAATATGTAGTTTCCATAAGTTGTTTGAAATTATGCACTGTTTCGTCATATCAGTTTACACGTTGTTAAAATGTATGTTAATTTATTTTACCATATCAGTTAAAATCAATTGTTATAATAATTACATATCTTGTGTTGTAGATGAGCATTGCTGGTCAACCTGACGACGATGGTCGTTCTATTCGCCAGAGAGGTATTAGTGCTTCGGCCAGACAGGCAAGAGGCCGTGTGATCGAGGAGGAACAGTCGCCTCCTCCGCAGGAGCATCATGTACTAGTTGAGGAGCCTTCTCCACAGCGCGATCATGCGTTCGAGCCCATGCCAACATGGGAAGGTCTGGAGCTCAACATTATCACGTCCGGTGGAATGCATGCAATCCGTGACGATAGTAGTTGGCAGTCGATGTATGAGTTGCCGGTAGAATGCAGCCCACTCGACGCCGATGGTAGGGAGGGACAGGATACATGCAATGTCCCCCCGTCTGGCCAACCTGGGACGAGCGTGCGAGTGGAGGTTGGAATTGAAAGGTATGCTGGTGATCGTGCTAGGCATACAGCTAGGAATAGAGCTGGTCGATTTGCGCAGTCTTCCGGTGGATCGTGTAATGTCAGTGAGACTGACATTAGAAGGGTACCGAGGAATAGGAGAAAGCGACAAGCCGACGAAATGTGGCTTGTGTGGGGACCGATGGGTGGTGGCCCGCAAGATGACCTTGTGGTACCGAGCTTTGGGGGACACGTCGCAGTTGATGTTTGGAATGATGTAGAGCGTGGTGTGCTGAAATGCCATGCTCGTTCAACGCTCTGCAAGCAGCTAGTCACTACACTCCCTGAACGGAGCGATGTTGTGCAGGCCAGGATACGTGCGACCGGGTTGGCGCACCTTCCCTCGATTATGTTCCAGTTCCTTGACATGGCATTGATATCTGCTTTTGTCGAGAGGTGGCAGCCGGACACGACCTTATTCCACATGCCTTTTGGGGAGATGACCATACTGTTGAACGATGTAGAGATGATTCTTGGCATTCCCATTGTCGGTGGCTCTGTTGGTAGTACCATTTCGGTGGAGGCTGTTCAGGAAGCTAGCGCTGAACTATTTGGGAAAGACGTGGAGTCCTTCATCGGGGAAGACTGGAACAGGGGTAATATTGATGGTCAAGCATTGATGGCGAGGTGCGTAGCGGCGGGTCAGAGCGACAACTTCCAATTTAGGTGCTACATGCTGACCCTGTTTTCATCAACGCTTTTTGTTGATAAAACCGGGACTAAGGTAAGAGCCAACCTGCTACCTCTACTTGATTCGCAGCTGTCCTGGGGCTCGGCGACGTTGGCAAGTTTGTATCTACAGTTGGGAATTGCGTCTCGGGCTAAGGCTCGCGGCCTATGTGGCTGTTGCACGCTGCTGCAAGCATGGATATACGAGTACTTTCCAATGTTTCGGCCGAGACTGAGTACACTGCCAGCTCTTCCGGGATGCGCCAACCGGTGGCACTCAGGGGACAAAGTGGGGAGGGATATTCAGAGGCTAGCTACCATCAGACGTCAATTGGATGCTGTACAGGCTGACCAGGTATGACAACCGTGGTTTTAATTTTTTTCTAATTATAGTAGGTAGATTGGATTCCATATGAATGTTACATTTCTTCGGAACACGCGCAGGTGGATTGGTTGCCATATGGACCGGACGTGGTTAGGGTTGCGAGGGGAAGGACTCATTACCGCGGCGTGATTCGATACCTTGACACAATGGAGGCGTACATGCCAGATCGTGTTGTGCGCCAGTTCGGTCTCGTGCAGGGTATACCGCATAGCATTAGGATTGTGCCAGATCCCTGCTCCCGGCCCGTTGATCCTGCTGGCTATTCAGTGACCTACTCAGCGATGATGCAGTTGACATTGTGGGACATGGCACACGCGTGGCACGACGGTCGGCTAGCCGAGTTTCCGATTGCCACCAGTCCGTCAGAGTGTACCTTGGATTACGAGGAGTGGTTCACGAATCATTCGCACCCGTTGATCACAAATCCTATACATGATGCCACAGTTGTAGACCGGATAGGATACAGTTCGACTCACTGGTAAGTTTCCATAACTGTTCGCTTTAATTTATTATATTAAATCGAATTGTTTCGTTATGATAATACGTGTTTCCTATGCATCAGATGTTAAATGACATGATGAGCGACTTGGATCCGTTTGACTCCGCTTCCATTGACGGACTTGACATGCCGCGTATGAAGGAATTGTTGACTACTTGGATCAGTCATCGCGACGAGTATCGCAGACACCACGGCTATGAACCGATCCCCTAGGTGACTGGATCACTTATGTATGAACACACTGTTTGCATTCAATTTGTTCATTTATGTAATCGGAACTCTTTGATAATAATTTTTACGGTTGCGTACATGCCGAACTGTTTCATTGGGTACCACAATTAATTATGAGGCGCGTATGCTTTGGTCCAAGTCATCATCCTCCTACGAAAGGGTAACTCCCAACCAACGACAAAATTAACGTTACAAAATTAATGTTTAATAATTAAGTAATTAGATTCACTCAAATATTCTGCCGACAACAATGATGAAATAAAATTAACTAACATAAAATCACAATTAAATTAGATGAAATAAATTTAAGTTTACAATTTTAACGTCACAAAATTAACTTTTACAAAACAAAATCACATTGCTTCATTTTTAATTAACGGTTAAAACATAGATTTAAATATAAAAAAATAATACCGTAAAAACTAGATTAGATGAAACACAATTATGGTCACAAAATTTACGTTTAATAATTAATTAATAAAACTAAAATTACATTCTTCCATTTTAAATCAAGGTTCAAATAAAATAATATAAAATGAACGCTACAAATTTAACGTCTAATAGTTAACTTTCGAAAATAAAATTGCATTGTTCAACGACATGATGAACGGTTAAAAATTATTATACAAAAAAAATAATACACTTAAATTTGAATTAGATGAAATCAAATCAAAATTACAAAATTTGCGTATATAAATTAACTCCCACAGCTAAAATTACATTCATCTATTTCAAATTAAGGTTTAAATAAAATAATATAAAATTAATGTTACAAAATTAATGTTTAATAATTAACTTTCGGGTTTACAAGTGCGTTGCTCCATTTTTCTATTAACGTCTAAAACATGGATTAAAATATAAAAATATAATAAAGTAAAAATTAAATTAGATGAAATAAAATTATGGTTATAAGATTTAAGTTTAATAATTGATTAATGAAACTAAAATTACATTCTTCCATTTTAACATTTAATAATTAACTTCTGAAAATAAAAATTTAAAGGGAGACCCGGTTCTCCACTGGCCGAGGAGAACCGAAAGGCCAATTGGAGCCACTTGGCCGCGGAGAGCCGGAGCATGCCCGGTTTGCCACTAGGCCGTGGAGAACCGGGAGGCCCTTAGGAGCCACTAGCCCGTGGAGAACCGGAAGGTCCTTTGGAGCCACTAGCCCGTGGAGAACCGGGAGGCCCTTTGGAGCCACTTGACCGTGGAGAGCCGGAGCAAGCCTGGATCGCCACTTGGCCGTGGAGAATCGGAGGGCACTTTGGAGCCTCTTGGCCGTGGAGAACCGGAGGGCACTTTGGAGCCACTTGGCCGTGGAGAGCCGGAGTGGAGAACCGAAGGGCGGCGGCAGCGACTTGTGGCGGCGGCGGCGACTTCCGGCGGCGGCGGCGGACTGCCACATTAGAATAAATTAATTTCATATTAAATTATTTAAATTATATACATTACTATAATTAAATTAAAAATACATATTATATATTACATAGTATAAATACAGGGCGTAAACAAGTAAAATACAGGGTGTGAAATAGCAATCCACAACTAGTATTTTAAACTAATTCATTATCATTTTAAATATATATATGTAAAATATCGGTCCATCCGGTCCGGACCGGAAAAAATCTAATTTTGGACCGGACTGGAACCCAGAATCTAACAAAAACATGGATCGAGGACCGGACCGGAATTTCATCTATACAATTCCGGTCCTTACATTTCCGGTCCGGTCCGGTCCGGTCCATTTTACCAGTCCGGACCGAATCATGCACACCCCTAATTCTACATGTTTTTTCAACTCCAGCACCTTCCTCATCTCATTTCCTATGATAGGGATTTTGATGAGAGTGAAAATTTTCTTCCCTATATTTGAAGAAGGATAAAATAATTATAGGGAATGGAAATTTAATGCAATTGCAATTGAATGCATCAAATCATAACACAATATTCATTTTTCTACTTCAAATTTAACTCTCATATTTCTCTCATTCTTTCATTCCTATTAAAAAGTACTTTCGCCTTCCACCATTATTTGTAGAGAAAACTGCTACAATCTCAAAATTATGTGGAATGCTTATTTATATTTTTTTTATAGAATTTTGTCAATGATAATTTATTTAGAAGATTGGAATTAATCTCTTAGATTTATAGTTTATAATTCCAATATTTTTGGTCATGTTGTTCACTGTCATCAGCCACCCCCACTTTCATTTCGCCACTCCTTCAAATTCCACCTGCAAGGATATTGTTTTTTTTAATTAGAAGCCATCCTTAGATGGGGGAAATTCTATTAGGCCTTCCCGAGCCGAAAAAATAGACAGAAAAGAACAGCCGAAGCAATAGTAGGATTTACATGAATGCTCAATGGCTAACAGGGCAACGCTTGTTGCCCCCAAAAAGAATGGTAAGAAATACATATTAGCAACAAAGTCAGAGGAGAGGCCTCTTTATCTATGGTGGAAAGGATCGAAACTTATTAGTGAGTCCAAGAAGAAACACAAGGCAGTCGAAACCCTCTCCACATAAATAAAGAGCTAGCCTCCACATAGTAGCCTGAAGTTGAAATGAAAACCTAATCTAGCTGCTTGCAGAAGGAGAGGGATGGGCAGTAGTATCCACCCTTAGCATCATGAGTAACCAAAATCATCTATGTCCGAATCCCACTACAAAAGGGACCCTATTTGCAGGAAGCCTGATATCAACATTTAATCTGCAAGAGAAAATTTTTTTTTTCTGAGTAGCATCCAAACTAGGAGGCAATCCGCAAAGAAGGAGTATTCATTTGGTCTAGCCTAACTAATCCCTGGACTCGGTTAGGCAGCAAAGAGAAATGTGGAAAAACCAAATTACATTTTTGTGACAAGCAAGTTTTTGCCAATAGATGAGCAACCTGATTGGCTTCCCTAAATATGTGCATAATGTGTATATCTCCCAAGGAAAAATGAATCTCATCTGCTAAATCAAACAATTTCCAGGGGGATCTTAATGGATCATTAGCATATAGCACAGCATTAAGGCAGTCTGATTCCATGCATACAGTGGACATAGAAGTGGAAAATTGAATAGCAAATGAGATAGCTTTTAACTCAGCTTCTAGGGGAGAATTTGCATTAGTAAATGAGGTATAAGCTTCCTTAAAACTCCCTCTACAGTCTCTAATGATCATGCTAAGGCCACACTTATTCGTCTTACAGCACCAGGCAGCATCCACATTTACTTTAAAACCAGTTGTTGGTCTGACCCATGCAATTTTCCAGATTTTAGGCTTTGGGGGTCTCTTAATGAGAGGCAAGTAGGAGTGGTTTGCAATACTGAGATCAAGTGGAGAGTCTATATATACTGGTTTAGCAGAGAATGAGTAGAAGATTTGATCTCTAATCTGCTGAAGCACTATGGAAGATAAGGGCTTAACTGAATCAAAAATAAATCTGTTCCTCATCTTCCATAAATTCCAGAATGTATAGATTGCTGCAGTTTTCACAGTAATGGAGTGTAATTTAGATAGGGTGGGGAGGGATAAGTAAGCAGATAATCTATCCCACACAGAGTGAAAATCCCTGTCCCTAATTCCCATAAACTGATGTATGGTTTTCCAAACATTTAAGGAGAACTCACAGGAGTTAAAGAAATGATCTAGATCATCCTCATGTAAATTACACATATAGCATTTAGAGGCCAAACTGATTCTGAGCTTTTTAAGAGTATTATCAAAAGGGAGAAGAGAGTTTGTCACTTTCCACATAAACACAGATATTTTTTTCTCAAATCTAGAGTTCCAGAAATGAATTGGAGATGCATACTGACCTGAGTTGTTACACAGTAACAGATAAGTGGCTTTGAATGAAAAATTACCATCAGTACCTGGCTTCCAGATTAGTCTATCAGGTCTATGAGGCCAGGTTCTTGAGTCCTGCAAAAGAATAGTAATGTCAGGGGGCAGAAATGGTTGAATTAAAGGTATAAGGCTAGATTTGTTGGCTATAAATTCAGCAACAGAACAGTTATCATCAATTCCAATATTATTTTGATCACACAAATCAGATAAAATTCCAATCCCCAGCCAGTTTGCATTCCAGAAATTGCATTCACCATTTCCAATTATTACCCTTGAGTTAGCTTCTGCCCAAGAATTAACAGAGCAAATTCTTTTCCAATTAGGGGAGGTTCTGTAAGATGGTGGAAGGTTAGCCAACAGGTGAGACCATAGAGTATCAGCCAACTGAAATTTCCACCACAGCTTTACAGAACAAGTTTTAACAATTGTCCTTATACTTCTAAAACCCAAGCCATTTTTATCAGTTGATGCACAAAGAGCAGTCCATTTTCTCCATGCTCTTTTTGGTTTATGCTCATTCTCACCCCAAAAAAATCTACTCAATTTTTTTCTATGGTGGAAACAATCAGGTTTGTAGGCTTAATTACTTGCCAGATATGCTGGGGAATTGAATAAATACAGGATTCAATTAGTATAATTTTTCCACCAGTGGTTATCCACTTATTTTTCCAATTACTAATCCTACTTTCAATCTGCTCAAAAAGGGGTTGAAAATAGATCTTCTTTAAAGCACCAGTAAAAATTGGAACACCTAGATAGATGAATGGAAAAGTACCAATTTTCATTCCCAGAATTCTCTTAATGTGATTCACCCTTTGAACAGTAGCATACTTACCTATGAACATGTCACTCTTACTATAGTTAATTGATTGTCCAGTGACTTCTTCAAAGGTAGAAAGAAAGGCTTTTAATCTTACCAAAGTTAAGTTATTTGCTTTAAAGAAAATGACAGTGTCATCAGCATATGATAAGTGTGAAATGTTTGGAGGATTACCTGGCAGGTCATAGGGAGAAAGCTTACCACTTTGGAATATATAATCCAAACTCCTGGAAAATGACTCAGAGAAAATATTAAACAAAAATGGGGATAGAGGATCCCCTTGCTTAATACCCCTAGAAGATTGGAAAAAACCACAAGGCTTGCCATTAATAAGAACAGAGAACCAAGCTTGGGAAAGATTTTTCATAATTGAGAAAATGAATTTTGGATGAAAACCAAATTTAGCAAGTACTTTGTACAGAAAAGACCATCTAACTCTATCAAAAGCCTTTTTGAGATCTAGTTTTATTATGCAATTAGGTTCCCTTCTCTTCCTATTGAGCAGCCTTACCATTTCCTGTAAATAAATGACATTATCTGAAATGTCTCTGCCATGTAGGAATGTTGTTTGATTAGGGGAGATTAATTTAGGCATAATAGCTTTAAGTCTCTCCATAAGCACTTTAGAGCAAATCTTATTAATCACATTAGAGAGACTTATAGGCCTATAGTCATCAAAGGAAATTGGTGTTTTCTTCTTTGGAATAATAGTAATCCATGTGCTTCCTATGCCCCTAGGCATAATAGATGAAGATAAAAAATCCTGAACAGCATGAAGTAGATCTACAGCAATAATGTTCCAAGACTTGATATAAAATTTTGCAGTATAACCATCCGGGCCAGGACTGCTAGATTTATTCAAGCTAAAAACAATCTTTTTAAGCTCTTCCAAAGAGACTGGCAGCAGTAGATTTTCATTATCAGCCTCAGTGACTAAACATGGGATATGATTGAGAAAGTGATACTGAAAAGGAGAACTGAAAGTTGAAGATTCCTCACTCAGAAGTTCCTGATAGTAATGTATAGCCTCCATTTCAATATCATGAGTGTTGTCTAGCCACTGTCCATTTTTACTCCTTATTTTTGTAATTTTCAGTCTATTATTTCTTTCCTTTACAGAATTATGGTAAAAACTGGTGTTGTTATCTCCCTCTTGTAACCATTTTACTTTAGCCTTGTGTTTCCAGTAATTTTTCTGTTCAGACAATGCCAAAACTAACCTAGCCCTAGCCTCTTTCAATTTAACCTGGTCTGGCAAAGATCCTGAGATATCAGTTAAGGATTCTTGAGCCTGTAATGTTAGTTCAGCTTGGATCACATTATCATGAATGTTGCCAAATTTTTCTTTATTCCAGATTTTTAGAGTCCTTTTAAGTCTGACTAACTTAAGATAAAAAGCTAACATTCCAGTATTATTTACAGGAATTTCCCAGTTTTGTTTAATGACTTCATTAAGCTCTCTCCTCTTATACCATGTATTAAGAAATCTAAAAGGCTTAGGACAAGAAGGAGAGTCACTACCTACAGTTAATAACAGAGGACTGTGATCTGAGCTAGCTCTATTTAGTATATGAATAGAAGACTCAGGAAAACATGAAGACCAAGATTGAGTGCACAAACCTCTATCCAATCTTTTAATTGTGGGAGATCTTAATCTGTTATTTGACCAGGTAAACAAATTACCAGAAGTGTTAATTTCTTCCAACGCCAAACCATTTATGAAGCCATTGAAATCCCTTATGCTACCTAAATTTGGAGAGGATGGACCTTTATACTCATTAATAGAAGCAATGGCATTAAAATCTCCTATAAATAGGGATTCAGAGTGACTGTAAGAGCTCAGGTCTGACCAAAGGGGAAGTCTTCCACATCTAGTCCTAAGACCATAGATGAAGAAGGCATCCATTGATTTATTAAGCTTAGCACTGCTCAAGTTAACTGCTAAAAATTGCAGATTATCATTTTTAACCATTAGTGTTAAACTTGATGACCAGAACAACCAGATTTGACCACTATTGGCTGAGAAACAGTAATCCAATTTCAGTCTCTGTCTATATGAATCACATTGAGAGTTGTCATGTTTAGGCTCTATTAGGCAAATAAGATCAAATTTATGCCTTTGAGAAAGATTACAGAGCCTTAGTATGGATGTATCCATGCCCCTAATGTTCCAGACCAACATTTTAAGCTTATTGTATGTACTATTCATTGGGATACATTAGAGGAGCTTTTTGATCTGGTCATAATGATATTCTTCTGTGAGAAAAAGGAATCATTACCATTTTTTGAGTGTTTCCTTTCAGAGCTATCAGACCCTTTCTTACCTTGGAGAGGGGGAGAGGGACTAACCTTATGAATTTCAAAGGAATTTTGATTGATGAAGAAAATAGTTTGCTAATTAGCTTGAACTATTTATTACTGATGAAGATTAAACAGTCCATAAGTAAGGAAGTTTGAACCATTTTTTTGGTTTTTCAGAAATTATTTTGTGCTTGGATTTTTGTGCAATTTATATTTTTTGAAATTTTTGGATGTTGTTACCTTTTATTTTAAATTGGGTGAATATATATATATATATATATATATATCCAAAGAAAACTAGTTTCTAAATATTATTGAAATTTAAATTTCAAATTTGTTATACTGGCTGTTTTTAAAAACTAACTTAATGTTTACAATATTTTTTGAAGTGGTTATAAGTGAAGTTTAGCTTTAAATAAAAAAGTAACTATATGTAATAAATGTCTGGTTATGCAAAATAGGGAATCTGTATCGAGAGCTGGTTTCTTCTTGCAAGCTTCTCAGCAAACATGTTCCTTCATCCCTCCAAGTTGTTGATATCTTCACCAAAGGAATTCTCATCTTCTTTGTGACTTTTTCCGCTCCAAGCTTTGCGCGTCCTATTTTACAACACTTTGCTTTAGGGGGAATAATAGTATTCTTCCAGGTTAGTCTATATCCATCTATAAACTCTGTATATTTACATGTATAGCCCTTGTATTGCTTGTATAAGTAATGTGCCATGCATTATGTTGAATGTTCCCGTACCAGTATTTATTGCTCAATTTAACTTTTGAAACTTAACTGCATCAATATTTAATTATTAATATATTTATTTATCTGTGTAAAATAATTCTGACAAAATAATAATTTAAAAATATTTGTTATGATAATTCTAACATAATAATAGTCTTAAATATATAATAATAGAATTTAATGGTCGAAATTGACTTGATTTGACTTCCAAGAGTTAAATTAAGCACTAAATACTGGGACAGAGGAGTATATCGAATCCTTTCCTTTCATCACTTTATAGTCTAAATTGTCATTTATTTCAAGATTGTTTGGGAAAATGTTTATGCTAAGCAACGTATTAGTAGGGATGATCACGGGTCGGGTCTAATAAGATCCATACTTGACCCAACAAAAATTTAAGAAAAAAGCATTTTTATAACCCTACCTATGTGATATAAGTGTCAATATAACCTTTCAATATTCGAAAGTGCCAATATAACCCTATCTAATTAGTTAAAGTGCCAATATAACCCTATAAGTTTTAAGGATGTGCTGATATAACCCTAAAAATATTAGAAATGTGCTGATATAACCCTACAAACATTAGGAATGTGCTGATATAACCCAATAAGATTGCATAATGTGCTGATATAATCCTACATGTTCCGGCGGCGATCCTGCGAACTATGAGGGTAAAATTGTCCACCTAATTTCAGAGTTAGCTTAAATGGTATTTGGTCAATTCACATAGAGTCAACGCCGAAAAATTGAGGTTAATGCCGGAAATGGGATCAGAGGGTTATATCGGCACTTTCATTAACTAGTTAGGGTTATATTTGCACTAAAAATTATCATAGGGTTATATTGACACTTACTCAAGTAGATAGGGTTATATTGGCACTTATCCCAAAATTTAATTAAGCCCGAAGTCATAGGGGTATGAAAATCTTAGACACATATCCAAACTCCATGGGTCTAATGAGTTTTCGGTCCAAAACGAATCTTACATGGATCCAAAACATATATTATCTCAAATACAAATAATTAAAATTCAATATGCACGTGAGTTAATTATTCAGAAAAATAAATACAATCCATAATATTTATTTAATTGAAAATAAAAATACAGAGTTAATATGAAAGTGATTTAGGAATTAGGGTAAAATTATATAACCCCCTCCCCCGGTCCCATAATAAACAACAAAATTTGACTTTAGGAGTTAGCTGTTACGATTTTAACAACAAATATCTTTGTAACTTTTTGAAAACATAATAATTTGAAAATATATGTTATTTTGAATTGAACAACATATTTTAGATAATAGTGTTGCGTATATAATGATCGAATAAAATGATTGGAGTCTGTCTCCTGCGAGACCGTCTTACTGTACACCCAGAGACTAGAGTTAGGGGTGGGCGTCGGTTCGGTTTATTCGGTTTTCGATCTATTCGGTTCGGGTTATTCGGCTTTTTTCCTAAAAAATAAAAAACCGAATCCGCCCCAAACTATTCAAATAATCCGATTAATCCGAACCGAATTCAAAATTCGAATTCAGTTTGAAACCGAATTCAACCGAATAAACCGAATTGATTTCAATTTGATCGGTTCTTTTACCCACAACAATTATGGTCCATACCAAAAAAACTCATAAACATACCAAAATTTTAACTTTAAATTAATAATTATAGCCCAAAGTTCAAGGCCAAGTAATGTGACATTAAAGGCCCATTTGCATCCTGTGCTTTACCTTGAAAGAATGGAGGAGTTCCCTAGTATTTATAGTTGAAATTTGAAAGCTAAGTCTCCTCTCTTCTGATGTGGGACTAATGTAGTATAGTAAGGCTAAGTCTAAAGCCTTTGCTGCATGCTTGACTTCATCTCTGCGGTTTCATTCATGTTCCATTTTGGCATTTTCCACCTTTTCTGCCATTATTTTTTTATGTCTTTACCTTTTCCATACATGGTGAATGTGTTTATAATATATTTTGGCAAAGTCTTGGGAAAGACTGTCTTTCTATAGGTTTATGGAAAGACGGGATTTAATTAGAATAATAAAAGGTAAAAGGTCTTAGTTGCAATGTTAAAATTTTAGTATGCAACATATAGTAGTTATAAATTTATAACTCGGTTCATGCAACCCAAAAATTTTATCTTCATTTTTTCTAATTTATAGTTTAAACCTTAGTCTTTCCATAACTTATGGAAAGACCGTCTTTCAAGAGACAGACTCAGATATTTTTATGATTTCTTTCTCTTCTATTTATATAAGTAATTTAAATACATTTAGAGGGTGATACAAAAATTCCACTGTTAAATTAACACAGCGTCTTGTTTTAGACTGACAAATCATTATACAAGGTTATTTTATAATTGATATAATTAATAAGTTGATTTGATATTTGTTTTAATTTATTGCAACAAATTTCTTATAACTTTTAAAATGTATGGTAATGTATAAATAATTATAATTTGACCCTAATAGTTATTGAAACGAGATTTTTCATGATTAGTCTAACATTTAGATGGTCTAATAGGAGACGTTCTCCTAAATTAACTATGATATTTATATATTACTGTCTTCATCTCTTCACCAAGTAATCTCACCGTCTTCATCTCTTCACCAAGTAATCTCACCGTCTTCATCTCTTCACCAAGTAATCTCTTCACCAAGTAATCTCTTCTGAGTCCATTGTAGTTTGTTAATTTTTTAGAGCAGAGGAAAATGTCCATTGTTTGAGGAATGCTTCAGTGTAGTGAAAGTTTACTATTGAAGAATCAATTATTCGTGCACCTTATCACTGTGATTACTAAGAGAACTGTAGTTTAGATATGGATATTTATTGATTATAGTTAATGCTTTCCATTTGCGTTCATGCCAACAAGAATTTATAAGAATATATATACTTATTTTTAAAATTTATAAGAAATTTAAACGAACTAATTTATTAAACTTGTTTATAATGAATATGGATTATAAAATACTTGAATATCAGTCTTTTGTCTATTTGATCCATTTAATGTTAAGATGTTTGGGGTAATTTTTTAAAATTTATAGATTAGTCCTCCCACTTTTATTTACTTATAAATTTAGTTTTGTAGTTTTAAAATTTATTTATTATTATATATATTTAATTAATTTACTTAATTATAATTCGGTATTCAGTTTGGGTTTCGGTTTGAGTTTTAATATCCCAAACCAAACCAAAAACCATATTCATAAATCGGTTTATTCAATTCGGATGTCCAAAAACCGTATATTAAATTCGGTTCGGGTTATTCGAATTCGGATAATTCGATTTTTGGTTTAGTTTTCGGTTTTTGGTTTTTTTGCCCACCCCTAACTAGAGTGACAATAGGTAAACAGCAAATAAAATTCGGGGGGAAATTTAAAAATATTTGTGGCTCGGGGTTTAATTTAAAAGACGCACAAAGTTCAGGGACTGAAAATGCAAATACAAAAAATAGAAAACCCCTCCCCTCTTACGCCTCCCCCTCTGTCTCCATCCTCTGCCTCCACACTTCAACGAACTCCCTCTGCCTCTCTCCTTTCCTTCTTCTCCGGCCGCGATGGTGATGTTTTATAGTCGCGCCTCCATCGGAAGCTCAAGTTTTTCTTCAATTCTGCTCCGGCGAACCAGCGATGTTCTTGACCGTTGTCAAATTTTGATTTCTGGCTAGGAAAATTCTGGTATGGGATTGTGCAAGAAGGCGTCGAGGAAGACCAAACGGAGAAAACTATTACAGAAGAAGAAGAAGAAGAAGAAGAAGAAGGACTGGAGAAAACTGTTGCGAAAGAACGAAGAAGAAGGATCTGTCGGAACAAAAAATGAATGGGCCAGAAGCATTCAACATCGACGGTGGAGGAGGAGAAGATTCATCAGGCAGCGAAGGGGTTGCGGTTGTTGTGATATCGTTGGAGTGATTGCGTATGTACACCAAATTCATCCCGATTATGTGAATTTTTGTTCCTCTTCTTCTAATCTATAGATTCATAACAATTAGCGCAGGATGTTATACCAAGTCTTAATTAAACTCGGGTGAATTTTTCATTTGCGTGATCTGATTCGATGGGCAAAATGTGTGTTTTGTTATCTTTATGATTTTTTGTGCATACTAAATGAGGGTTTAATGACTAGATTTCAATGATAGTATTTGACTATTTGGCCAAATGCATTTATGATCTTAAGATTTAGTATGATTCTGAGATTAACTTGAAGGACTGATACTCCTCTGCTGCCTTTTTTTCTAGCCAAATGAATTTTGGTTTATTTAGGTTTTCTGGAACAAATTTAAGGGATGTCAAACCCTGGTGTTTGTTGTCGGATGTTACCGGAAATTTCGAGCGATGTTTTATGCACCGTTCCGACGAGATTTCTGGCCAAAAGTATTGCAGATGTTACAAGAAATTTGAACTTTGGTTCCAATCACAATTTTGGGTTGAAACCAAGTAAAACTTTTAGGCCTTAAATCTATAGCTCACATTTAACTTTTTTTTTTTTTTTTTTTTTTTTTTGGTATAGCTCACATTTAACTAATAACACATCAAGTTAAAAATAAATAACATCAAATAAAAACTCTAAACCATCAAATTAAATAATTCTACTAAAATAGACATCAAACTAAAATAGTTAATCATCAAATAAAAACACTAAAAATACACTGAATTATAGTTAAACATCAAAATAAATTTCTAATTTACAAATGTAAGGCGATTCATATCACTTTATGCATATTACGAATGAACAAGTAATTTTAATATTTTTTTATGCAAGACATAAAACATCAAACACTGATAACTCAAAATTGAAGGAATTCAATGAATCATCACGGGCACAAAAAATACATATAAAATTGGAAAATTTTAATTTGAAATTTTACATTAGCATGTGAAAATGCCAATTGCCATAAATATCGAACCATTAAACATCATTCATTACAAAAGGGTTCAAATGCCCTAAAAAATCGCTAACATAAAACTTGAAAATTTTCAAATCAAGGTAAAACATCAATTACAATCAAGCGGTTCAACACTAACACTAACACCCAACCATTATAACTGAAAAATCAATGTCAAACAATACATCCTAAACAATAAAAAAAATTAAAAAAATTCCCAACTTGTTTCCCTTCGCCGTTGGTTTTTTCACGGACTTGTCTTCTCCTTCTAGTTTTGAAGAGGATGACTCTAATACTCCATCAATGCAAAGATCATAGGTCGACTACGATTCTCTATTCAAGGGAACACCTTCAGAGCATGGTTCATCATACTGTTTTTTTTATTAACTCATCAATGGCATCGTAGAGATCTACCTTGGAAAGTATTCCTATGAAATAATATAAAACATCACATGTTATAATTAAAATGTCAATATCTGTAATTAAAACATCGTAATAGTAGAGATTACATCACTGGCAACTACATTGAGGAGAAGTCAAATACGGTATTTAAAACATCAATCTCAAAATTTAAAAATATCAAACAATACATACTAAAATATCAAAAGAACAAAACTGAACATCAGTTGTATACTTAAATATGAAAACACCACAACCATCAAACACTGAAATTAAAAATGTTACACGAACACACATAACAATACTTAGAGCTCAAACATGAAAGCTTAAAGATAAAACCTGAAATATCAACCATAATAGCTAAAACATCACAGCTAAAAAAAATTACAACCCCTACTTCATTCTCGAATGCAGCAACTGTGGGCAAGTGCTCTTAGACATCTAGAAACAACAACAACAACAACAACACAAAAATTAGCACAAATAGTAACAAAATCCTAAGATATCACACACACAATCAAAGCACAAAAACTGAAACATCAATTGCACACTTAAAATACTACAAGCATCAAATACTGAAATTAAATCATCACACCAACACATATAACAATACTTAAAACCTAACATATGAAAGATCAAACATAAAACCCGTAACATCAACAACAGTATTTAAAACATCACATTTGCAAAATAATAAAATTTACAGATTCTCTTTCCTTCTCAATTGCAGCAACAATGGGCAAACATTCTTACACATCTAAGAAACAGCAACAACAACACAAAAATTAGCACAAATAGTAACAAAACCCAAAGATATTTTTTTTTTTGAGTTAAACCATCCAAATAGATGGGGGGAATATATTTGGCTCCCCAAACCATATAGTTACCCATGTGATGTCAAAAGAGTTCCATCTGTACAAGATCATGCCTGTGATGATCCAAAGTAAGAAGCAAGATATGAATACTACTAATTCGGCTTGTATACATGTACTACGCTATATAGAGTGTAAAGAGGGATCATACGGACTAAGGGCCACGAACATATTCAGGGAGATGAAATTCAAAACCCTTATCAGTCAATGTCCCTTATCCGTGCATCACCCCTATATTCCTTTGCTGAAAAGACCGATTATGTAGCCTCATGCTCTGATGTGCCCAGACCTCTCTCCTGAGCAAGAAATCTGCAAAACCCAAAGATATCACACACAATCAAAGCAACAAAAATGAACACCAATTGCACACTTAAAACACTACAAATATCAAATACTAATATTAAATCATCACACAAACACAAATAAACAATATTTTAAACCTAAACATGAAAGATTAAACATGAAATCTGAAACATCAACAACTGTATTTAAAAATTCACAACTGCAAAATAACAAAATTTGCAGATCCTTTTTCCTTCTCGATTGCAGCAACAGTGGCAAAAGCATTCTTAGACATCTAAGGAACATCAACAACAACACAAAAATCAGCTCAAATCATAACAAAACCCTAAGATACCACACACAAAATAAAAAAAATAAAACTCAACAACAATTGAACACTTAAAACACTATAAGCATCAAATACTGAAATTAAATCATCACACCAACACAGATAAATAATACTTCAAGCCTAAACATGAAAGGTTAAACATAAAACCTGAAAGGTCAGCAACAATTTTAAAAAGTCACATATGCAAAATAACAAAATTTACAGATCCTCTTTCCTTCTCGATTGCAGTAGCAGTGGCAAAAGGACATCTAAGGAACATCAACAACACAAAAATCAGCTCAAATCATAACAACATACTAAGATATCACACATAAAATCAAAAAAACAAAACTCAACATCAATTGCACACTTAAAACGCTACGAGCATCAAATACTAAAATTAAATCATCACACCAACACAGATAAACAATACTTTTAACCTAAATATGAAAGATCAAACATAAAACCTTAAAGGTCAACAACATTATTTTAAAAGTCACATCTTCAAAATAACAAAATTTATAGATCCTTTCCTTCTCGATTGCAGCCACAGTGACAAAGCATTTTTAGACATCTAAGGAACATCAACAACAACAAAAAACTAGCTCAAATTGTAACAAAACCCTAAGATATCACACACACAATCAAAACTGAATATCAATTGCACATTTAAGCATGAAAACACCACAAGTATCAAGCGCTGAAATTAAAACATGAAAAAAGTGCATATATAACCCTATATAATTGATGAAAGTGCAGATATAACCCTGCAATAATGAAAGTGCAGATATAACCCTGCAATAATGAAAGTGCAGATATAACCCTGCGATAATTGGAAGTGCAAATATAACCCTGGTCAGTCAATGCGGAAATAATAGCTTTAGGGTTATATTTGCACATTTGTATAATAGTTAGGGTTATATTTGCACATATGTATAATAGTTAGGGTTATATTTTGATATGAATCTCCTTGCGAAGACTCACGATTTGCGGAATTGATAACTTTGATCTAGTGAAGGGATCTGCAAACCCGCACTATCTCGCACGAAATTCAGGAGTCTAGCCCTCGGGGTACGCCTAACTTCGACTTGCTCTCTAACTAGCCCTCAGGATCAGATTACAAGGTTTATTGATACTTAACTAGCCCTCGGGGTTAAGCAACAATGGAATAGCTCGCAAGCAAAGAGTATGAACTCAAAAGGTTGTATATTTGATTGATGAAAGGTTGTAAAATTCGTCCATAAGGCCTCTCCTTTTATAGGGTTACAATCTTGCCTCAAACCCTAATCACAAATGGAAACGGAATCGACTTATGGCAGCTTTAAGAAGCTAAAACCATATCTAATTAAAATACCTAAAATAAATGGTAATCTAAGGTAATCAGGTTGAATTCTTCAAGAAGTAACCTTGAAGAATATTACCTTATCTAATCTTACCAAATATAATTCTAATCAGAATAAAACTGAATATACTAAACCTTAATGGACTGTATTTTCGAAATTCAGCTCTTCCAAGCCCACATGGCCGAGCTATCAGTCCAATAAACCCAAAATGACATTAATTTACAGTGATCACACTACCTCATTAAAAACCCAGTGGGAAAAAAGAGTATAGTGTTCTTCATGATGTCTTCAGTTCGTCGACAATCTTGAATAATGAATCCAAGATGTCGATGGTGAGTCCTTCTTCAATTCTTCATCATAAAGGCGATCAATCAAAGCATTTAAAGCAGCATCCCTAAGCTTAGTCCTTGACCTAGTCATAGGTCCTGCCATGTCTCTTAGAAGATCTCGGACATATCCTTTAAATGTTTGATCAAGTCGTGGAATGTCTTCATTTATGGTGGTAGTCGTCTTGGCATCTCCATCAGTCGTCTTGGCATCTCCATCATTCCCTCCGTGGTCGAAAGGTTTCGCCCTCGAAACTGAATCGTCTTCAAATGTAAACGGAGATAAATCAGCAACATTGAAGGTCGCACTAACACCATAATGATCTGGTAACTCAATCTTGTAAGCATTGTCGTTCACACGAGCCAGCACTCTAAAAGGACCATCCCCACGTGGACTCAACTTAGATTTCCGAGCATTTGGAAACCTCTCTTTCCGCAGATGAACCCAAACATAATCTCCCACGTTGAACCTCATCAACTTGCGGCTTTGATTAGCTTTATCAGCATTCTGGGCATTTGTCCGTTCAATTCTCATGCGCACCTTCTCATGGATTTTCTTCACAAAATCAGCTTTCTGTTCTCCATCAAGGTTTTTAACCTGTTTAAAATTCAAAGGAAGTAGATCAAGATGTGTAATAGGTAGAAAACCATAAACAATTTCAAATGGAGATAAAGAAGTAGTAGAATGAATAGTGCGATTGTAAGCAAACTCTGCAATCGGAATGCATTTTTCCCAATTCTTTAAGTTCTTCTGAACTAGTGCACGCAGGAGAGCCCCTAGGGTTCGATTGGTCACTTCTGTTTGTCCATCAGTTTGAGGATGACTGGCAGTCGAAAACAACAACTTTGTCCCTAACTTGCGCCACAAGGTATTCCAAAAGTAGGATAAAAATTTAACATCGCGATCAGAGACAATAGATGCAGGAATTCCATGTAACCGAACTACTTCCTTCAAAAATAGATCCGCAACATGCTTTGCATCATCTGTCTTCCTACAAGGAATAAAGTGTGCCATTTTCGAAAATCTATCCACAACCACAAAGATAGAATCATTACCTGACTGAGATCGTGGCAAACCTAGGATAAAATCCATGGAAATATCAACCCAAGGATGTGTAGGAACATGCAATGGAGTATAAAGACCATGAGGCTTAGTTTTAGACTTAGCCTTCAAGCAATCAAGACAATTCCTACAAACCCTGTCAATAGCAAGTGTCATTTTCGGCCAATAGAAGTGTTCTCGCAACAAATTATAAGTTTTAAAAGCACCAAAATGTCCCATTAACCCACCTGAATGAGCTTCTCGAATAAGTAATTCACGCATAGAACATTGAGGAATACATAACCTATTATTCATAAACAAGAAACCATCATGCCGAAAAAACTTCTCATAAGCACCATTTTCGCATGCAGCATAAATAGATGAAAAATCAGAATCGGTCGCATATAAATCTCGCACGAATGAAAACCCTAGCATAATGCATTCCAAACGTGTAAGTAAAACATGTCTACGACTCAAAGCATCAGCAACAACATTTTCTTTACCCTTTTTGTAACACAACACATAAGGAAAAGATTCAATGAAACTAGACCATTTAGCATGACGCTTATTCAACTTCATCTGACTCTTCAAGTATTTCAAGGATTCATGATCACTATGAATGACAAATTCTTTATGCAATAAATAATGTTGCCAAGTTTCTAATGTACGCACAATTGCATAAAATTCTTTATCATACACAGGATAGTTTAGAGCACCGCCCTTTAACTTCTCACTGAAGTAAGCTATAGGTCGATTCTCTTGCATCAAAACAGCACCAATACCAACACCAGAAGCATGACAATGAATCTCAAAAGTACCATTAAAATCAGGTAAAGCAAGAACAGGAGCATTGCATAATCGTACTTTCAATTCATTAAATACATTCTCTTGACTCTCAGTCCAAACAAATTTCACATCCTTTTTAACTAGTTCATTTAGAGGTGCAGCAATAGATGAGAAATCATGCACAAACCGTCTATAAAAACTAGCTAAACCATGAAAAGAACGGACCTGGTTGGCATTAGTAGGTCTCGGCCAGGTCTTAATGGCCTCAATTTTGGTTTCGTCAACTTTTATGCCCTCTTTAGAGACCACAAAACCGAGAAACACCACTTCCGAAGCGCAAAATGTGCACTTCTTAATGTTCGCATATAAACAAGACTCACGGAGTGCAACAAGAACCATTTTAACATGCTCAATATGTTCATCAGTCGACTTAGAATAAATCAATATGTCATCAAAATAGACCACAACAAACCAACCAATAAACTTTCTTAAGACATGATTCATCAACCGCATAAAAGTACTAGGTGCATTAGTTAAACCGAAAGGCATAACGATCCATTCATACAACCCAAACTTAGTCTTAAATGCAGTTTTCCATTCATCTCCCTCATTAATTCGAATCTGATGATAACCCTGAGTCAAATCAATTTTAGTATAAATCACAGATCCATGCAAATCTTCAAGCATGTCATCTAACCTAGGGATAGGATGGCGATACTTAATGGTAATCTTGTTAATAGCACGACAATTAATGCACATACGCCAATTTTTATCTTTCTTAGGAACTAAAATGACAGGCACGGCACAAGGAGATAGGGATTCCCGCACATACCCTTTTTTAAGTAACTCCTCGACTTGTCGTTGTAGTTCCTTTGTCTCCTCAGGGTTTGCTTTATACGCCGGGCGATTTGGGATAACCGAACCCGGAATCAAGTCAATTTGGTGTTCAATACCTCGCAAAGGTGGTAAACCCGCGGGTAAGGCTTCTGGAAAGACATCCTCAAATTCCTGTAACATCTGAGCAAACCGTGGAGGAACATTTATAGGAATATCATCACTAGCAAAATAGCTCTCTTTAAAATGCATGATAAGCACATAAGAATGATTAGCAAACGCACGATTCACATCCCTAATTGATGCATAAAACAATCTACCAGAATCATTAGGAAGTTCATGTCTCATCATGTAAATTGATGGCAAAGGACTAAGATGTGAAGATAGGATTTTACGCGACTTAACATAATCATTCGCAGACTTACCTGGCTTACCTAGGACGGTCTCCCTTGATATTTGGTCAAATTTATCAAGGTTTTTGCCTCCATTCTTCACCTTGTGGCCGATCTCCTTCAAGCCCTGTCTAGGCGTTTGGTCGGCCATTTGCACATCAGTCGCAAACTTCTCTTTATCAACTCTCATGCGTCTCTGTGCCTCTAAAACTTCCACTGGAGATAATGGAACCAAAGTATACCTTGTTCTATCCTTAATCACAGTAATTTTGTTAGTGTAACCATCATGTATGGATTTACGATCAAACTGCCAAGGTCTCCCTAGCAAAATATGACTAGCTTCCATAGGTATAACATCACATAAGATAGAATCATGGTATTTTCCAATCTTGAAGTTAATCATGCATTGTTTGTTAACCTTAATTTCACCACTACCATTTAACCAAATAAGTTTATATGGTGATGGATGAGTAGTCACAGGCAAAGACAATGATTTAACAAGAAGATTGGACACAGTATTAGCACAAGAACCACCATCAATAATCAGTAAACAATTCTTATCTTTCACAAGGCAACGAGTATGAAAAATGTTAATCCTTTGTACTTGTGTCTCAGCCATTTGAGAGTTGAGAACTCTTAATGACACGAAGTTACCTTGTGTTTCTGGACCCTGTTCACCATGATCATTTATGATGATCTCTTCATCTACCTGTTCTTCACCACTTTCACACAATGGTGGCATATCAGCATATTCATCTTCTTCATCATCTTCCTCAAGTGTTGTTAGTACTCGTGTATGCGGACAGTTATTACGGACATGTCCTCTTTCTTTACAATGAAAACAAGTAGGAGAGTTAACAGAAACTGAATGTGATGAAGAAGTAGAAGACTTACCTGGAATTTTTGAAACCTGTTGGGTTGGTGGTGCCGCCCTCCTCTCAGTAGGATTATAAGTTGGATTTGAATAAGTCTGAACTGATCCTCTTCCTCCCATGGGCGGGCCCTTACTGCGGCCATAACTAAGGTTTCCGTAGTCAAACCCTGGTCGTTGACTTGGAAAACTAGGCTGTGGCCTCCTTGGTCGCAGGGTACTCTCAACTAACCTTGCTTTCACCAATAAATCATTCATAGATATGTGATGTTGGAGCTTGACTGGCATTTGAAGGTTTTCACGCAAGCCTTCAATGAAACGATTTTTGATGAATGCGTCATCTTCTTTCATTCCAACCCTTCTCATGGTCAACTCAAGATCTTGCCAGTATTCATCAACTGTGCGATTTCCTTGCTTCATGTTGGATAGATAAGAATGTTGTTCCATCAAGTAAGTAGGCGGAACATGATATTCGCGAAGCTCGGATCTCAGTCTCTCCCATGTGGAGATAGGTTTCTTTCCGGCAAGATATCGCGACTCCTTTTTATTTTTCCACCACTCAGCCGCATAATGAGTGAAAGAATACTGTGCCACTTTGACTTTCTCCTTCTCCCGATAATTGTTGAGATCAAACAGATTCTCAATCTGTCGCTCCCAATCAAGATACTTCACTGGATTGTGCTGACCATCAAATCGAGGGATGTCATATTTTAAACCCTTGATATCTCGAGCTTCATCAGAACCTGAATCAGATCCTGAATTAGTCTTCACTCTCCTTCGGGAATGAGGTTTACTGGGGCGATACCTTCTAGAAGACCCTCGGTGTGATTGCCTTTCTGAACCATCATCAGAATAATCATTGGAACTTCCAGAACCATTAAATTGATGGACATATTTCTTGGTCTCTTCCCTCTTGACCGATGATGTAGGTGTAGGCGGTGCCATGCTGTCAACTTTTCTCGCCAACCTTTGCACCTCACTCATAAGTGCATTTATTGCGACAGCAAACCGATCGGGATCATTGGCTTCATTTGGATTAATTCGATGCCGCTCCCAACTATTTGGAGCCTCTTCATGTGGATGACTACCACGCCCGCCATTAGAGGTGTTCTTCAATGGCAAATTGTTAGGATTGCTAACAAAAGGCGGGACGAATGGATTTTCGTCCCCCATCTTCGCTAACTGCTAAGAAAATCAAACGGTTAGTTAAAAAATTGCCCCCCTTCCCTTTGTTTAGTAAGGTCACTCACCAAGTGTATAACACTCACAACTCACAAGGCGAAGGCTAATGCAAGGGAAACTGATCAATTCACCGCAATTCAAAGCAAACTATGGAGATGAGTACTGCAGAATTTATTTCGAAATTTAAAAATATATAAACTCAAAATTTGGCGCTACGATCTGGAATTCCAAATTCTACAAAGAATAAGGAACAAAACACAATTTGAATGGCACGAATCGGAGCTGTATTGAATGAATTATGACCAAAACAAGATTGCTTTATATAGGCTACAAATAGGTTCCGAAAATTCAAGAACAAATTGGAATAGGAATTTAAATCCAAATCACGTGTGGAAAAGGATTTTAATGACTTACTTGTCCCCCAAGTCAAAAAATTCAGATCAAAACCCCTCTCACAATTGGCTTTTATTTCCTTTTTCTCTTCCGGATTTTGACTTTTCTTTTCCTTTTTCAAACCGGATTCCTTTTTCTTTCCTTTTTTTTTTCAGCCACAATTCATTTTTTTTTTCCTTTTTTTTTGTACTATAAAACTCACAAACAGAATGTTATTCCCCAAGAAAAATTTCGGTCACAAATACCAAAATTTTTAGAAATTGCAAATCTGCCCCCAAACTTTTGAAAATTGCAAATCTGCCCCAAATTTCAGATTTCAAATCCTAAATTCCGATTTTGAAACCTAAAATCTGCTACCTTTTGTTTTTTATTTTTGAAAATTTTTGGAACAAGAATCGCCTATATAAAACTTAGAATAAGAAAACTGCGACAACTTCCTCTTGATTCAAATGAACTTCGAGGTATTCAAGATCGTAAGGATCAAGAATATGACACTATATATATGGAAAACGACACAAGACTCTATTTTTTTTGTTTTTGAATAAGGTGTAATCAAGAATCAAAGAACAATTCTAGATCACGGAATCAAAGAACGATAAAGAAAACAAATAGGATTATGAGCATGCAATAATTTTCAGAAGAGTTGACGAAAATATCACAAGCACATAAACTGTTTAAGCTACTTAAAACTACGAAATTGACCGGGAGGTGAAGGCGGATAATACTTGTTAACGCTCAGACCCTTCGACGTCCTCCTGACTCGATTGATGAAGGTGAAGGCGGATAGTAATACCGAAGTATTCTAACTCTCAGACCCTTCGATGTCCTTCGACTCTAGATTCAATCCTCCTGGTAAGAAAGATCAAACAAACACAGTTAAAACACGACACGAAAGAGTATATATATATATTAAAAAAATCGAAAATAAATTAATGCAAACTCGAAACCCCTTTTTTTTTCTTTTTTTTTCGGCCTCAGTCGATCCTTCGCTTTGCTCTGATACCAACTGATATGAATCTCCTTGCGAAGACTCACGATTTGCGGAATTGATAACTTTGATCTAGTGAAGGGATCTGCAAACCCGCACTATCTCGCACGAAATTCAGGAGTCTAGCCCTCGGGGTACGCCTAACTTCGACTTGCTCTCTAACTAGCCCTCAGGATCAGATTACAAGGTTTATTGATACTTAACTAGCCCTCGGGGTTAAGCAACAATGGAATAGCTCGCAAGCAAAGAGTATGAACTCAAAAGGTTGTATATTTGATTGATGAAAGGTTGTAAAATTCGTCCATAAGGCCTCTCCTTTTATAGGGTTACAATCTTGCCTCAAACCCTAATCACAAATGGAAACGGAATCGACTTATGGCAGCTTTAAGAAGCTAAAACCATATCTAATTAAAATACCTAAAATAAATGGTAATCTAAGGTAATCAGGTTGAATTCTTCAAGAAGTAACCTTGAAGAATATTACCTTATCTAATCTTACCAAATATAATTCTAATCAGAATAAAACTGAATATACTAAACCTTAATGGACTGTATTTTCGAAATTCAGCTCTTCCAAGCCCACATGGCCGAGCTATCAGTCCAATAAACCCAAAATGACATTAATTTACAGTGATCACACTACCTCATTAAAAACCCAGTGGGAAAAAAGAGTATAGTGTTCTTCATGATGTCTTCAGTTCGTCGACAATCTTGAATAATGAATCCAAGATGTCGATGGTGACTCCTTCTTCAATTCTTCATCATAAAGGCGATCAATCAAAGCATTTAAAGCAGCATCCCTAAGCTTAGTCCTTGACCTAGTCATAGGTCCTGCCATGTCTCTTAGAGGATCTCGAACATATCCTTTAAATGTTTGATCAAGTCGTGGAATGTCTTCATTTATGGTGGTAGTCGTCTTGGCATCTCCATCATATTTGCACTAGAAAATAACTCAGGGTTATATTTGCACTTTCTCCAACATATAGGGTTATTTTTGTATATTACCCTTAAAACATTACAACAACACTGATAACAGTACGTAAAGCCTAAAACCTGAAACATCACATTGAAAACGAGAAACATCCATACCTGTAGCTAAAACATCACGGCCAAAAATTCAGAAAACTTACAAATGATTCTTCCTTCATGATTGTAGCAGCGGTGATGCAAATCTCTTTAGACATCTAACAAACAACAACATCAACACAAATATTAGCACAAATCTGTAACAACTCACAAAACACAAAAAGTAGAGAAATTCTTAAATATTAACACATTGGACAACATAAACCCTAGAAAATTACAGAATAAAAAAAGCAAACAAAATTTTAAAAAAATAAATTATGTATAAAATCTTTGAGCAAATACATTACCTTCGAAGATTAAAACAAAACGAAGCTTGTATAGAGTTCGGTCGCCAGAAAATTGCCAGAAAATTCACCGGAAAACTCCAAAAATTGCGATGAATCTTTACGAGCAAGAAAGAGGAAGAAAAAATGGAGATAATGAGCGGTTGAATCGAATAAATCGAGCTAGAATTGAAGAAGATGAAAGAGAAATGGAGAAGAGAGAGAAGAACGAGATTTGAGTTGGAGATGAGAGAGAATGTGAATATTTGTTGTGCAGGAAAGAGGAAATGAGAGGAGAAAAAACATTTCAGAAAAATATGAGGAAATAATGAGGGAATGTTGATATTTATACCTGCACTTAAATGCAAAATAGTGAAATTTCACATCTAGCCCCTACACTTTTAAAATTTTTAATTAGAAACTCCGTGCTAGATTCTTAACAATTTAACCTCTGGTCTCGCTGCGAGGCCGTCTCGCACAAGACTTTGTCAGATGATTGTAGTTGGCTTACTTAAACTTCTAAATTCAAATTCCGTTATTTATTATAGGACAAAGGGAATACTAGTTATGGTTATATGAATCCACAGGTTGAGTCTAGATCTTAATATTCTAGACTCGGGTCCATACCCGTATTTTATAATCCAGACCCAGATCAAACCCGAATCCAATGAATCCAATTTTTTTGGACCCATATACCCAACTCAATGGATCTAAATCCCTTGAATATGGATTGAGTCCTAAACCAATTTTTTATGTTTAGAGTGAGTCTCCTGACAGGCTGCCATAAGCTTATGGATATGCCACTTATTTTTTATCTTGTACACTGCATTTGTTAAATTACATACTCACTTTGTCCCTAGTTAATTTGCAGAGAGAGAAATTTTGGGGGCAAAAAAGAATAGTGGAAATGGTACATATTTGATGGACAAAAGCTGAAATTGGAAGACTTGAATTTCGTGATAGTACTGTATGAACAGTACTGCGGGAAAGCCTGAAAACGTGTTCGAACAAAAAAATTTGAGGATTAAAAATTCCCACCTAAACTAATCTTTGGCTCCAAAACTTTTAAATTCTGGAGCCAAAATGCAAATTTTTTTCTACTGCACACAACTGCTCCAAAATAGAGATTGGGTCCTATAAATACATCATTTAATGCACCATACATTTCAAACCCTTAAAAACTCAAAAGAGAGCTCTCAAAAAAACATTTGGCCAGTTCTTGAAGAACTGGCTAGAATCCTAACCCTTTTCTTCTGTTTTTTCATCCCTTAGCATGAGGCTGTGATGGTGGGCAAAAATTTGACGGATGAGCAAAGGCAACAGGTTGTCCATTTTCTTCTCCAAAACATAAAAAATGGGCAAATAAAACACATTTTACGAGTTGAGGCAGGAGAAAGGTGGGCTGTGTCAATTAGAACCACCATCACAATTTGGTCACAAGTGAAGCAACAACTGGTTAATGGTGAACCAGTGAACGCCCTCTCAAGAAGAGAAGGGCGGTGTGGCCCAAACAAGAAGACGATCGATCTCGAAGCCTTAATGGCGCTGCCATTGAGGGATAGGCGAACCTACAGGAGCACAACAACAGGTTTACACGTGGGTAAGAGCACAATTCAAAGAGCAATAGCAAACAAAGAAATACGGAGCCACACCAACGATGTTCATCCATGCTTGACACAAGCATGCAAGGAAACAAGGTTGGAATGGTGCCTAACCAAACTGGAATGCAACATGATGTTCAAGGACATGCACAATGTCATCCACATTGACGAAAAGTGGTTCTACATCACAGAAGCAACAACCAGGTTTATTCTAGCCCTTAATGAACTAGAACTATACAGAGTTATTCAAAGTAAGCATTCCATTCCGAAGCTAATGTTTATGTGTACTGTGTGTAGACCAGTAATAGATATGCATGGTAATGTTCTTTTCGATGGTGAAATATGGATCTTTCTATACATGGAGTACATAGCAGCAAAACACACAAAAGTGAATAAGCTAAAAGGTACATTTCTAACACACATTTAGTCAATTAATAGAGACACCATTAGGTAGAACTTAATTTATGAACTCATACCAGCCATAAAAGAAAAATGGCCACCTTGGGCAAGTAAACAGATATTCATACAACAAGACAATGCCACATCTCATATTTATGCTAATGACCCTGAATTTTTAGCTGCAGCCACCTCAGACGGGTTTCATATCCAATTAGTGTGCCAACTCACCAAGTCACCTGACCTAAACATTCTGGACTTAGGGTTTTTTGCCTCAATACAAAGCCTCCAATACCAGAACCCTAGCACAACGCTAGAGGGTTTATTAAATGCGGTGAATGATGCTTTCGAAAGAGAGGACCCTAAAGTTATTGGCAAGATTTTCCTGAGTTTACAATGTGTAATGGTAGAAATCATGAAGTGCAGGGGTGAGAATGAATTCAAACTGCCACATATGGGAAAAGATTGTCTAAGGAGGCTGTGATTACTTCCAGAAAACCTAATTGTGGATTCAAAGCTAGTTAGGACCGGGAATGTTAGGGATCTGATCCTAAGTATGGAACTAGCTCAATGAAGGTAGGTTCATCTTATTTTTGTAGGGTTGTGCTTCTAGAATTAGTTCTAGAGTAAACATACAATGTATTTTGTGAATGTGTGTTTATAGGGCAACCTTGTAAAGGATTAGATGGCTGAAATCCCTTTTGAATGCAAGCTTTATTTAAAAGACTAAGGATGATGTGAGGAAAAAAAATGGAGCATGTCCAGAAGTAACAGACAATGGCAGGTAAGGCACAAACGCGTGACAAACATCATAGGCTGCCATGCTAATATTTTTAACGGAACATGGTTGCACCCTAAGAGTTTAATTATAATTAATGTCATCATAGATGGCTAAAAACTAGGTAGGATCACAAACTCAAATAATTTCAACACTGTTTATATTCATTATCATGCCCCGCCAAGTTTTAGATCAGTTCATAGACTAATAAGCATGGCTGCATGTAATATTCATTCATCACATTTTCATCATCAATAAGAGACAAGCATCACATACGGAACTCATATTTCACATGCAAACTATAACTTATCAGAAAGAATCACATGTTATTGCTCCATTCACAGCCCCAAACCAGACACATGCCAAGCCAGGTTCAGTGCAAATTAAACACACATAAGCAAGGCTACATAGCTAAATCACAAAATGCCAAGCCAGGTTAAGTGCAAAATAAACACACATAAGCAAGGTTGCATAGTTGAATGAGAAATATGCCAAGCCAGGTTAAGTGCAAAATAAACACACATAAGTATGGTTGCATATTTAGTTATTCAGTATAAAACATTATTGTTGCCTCAGCAACAAACATCACCATCCTGCACACCAAAACACACGGAGTAAGCATAATGATTCATGAAACAAAAAAAGAAGAAAAGAAACAGGAGAGACACAACCTGATTGCAGTGATGGAACTGGCAAGACAATAACACTTTAGCACAGTTTATATCCACGATCATTTTTCCCATTCTCTGCGGAATCAGGCTCAGCTTCAGCCAAATACTTTTCGGCCCTCTCCACCATGGCATACATTTCACGTCGCACGGTTGACGTTGCAATCTCTTGCCTAATCCATGGTGTTTCAGGTGGTTCACGGTTAGGCCAATTACCGGGGTATAAGGTTGCACCTGTTTTAAAGAATCCTGGTTCCCCATACTTGGGAAACTCATTTCCTTTGAAGTAAACAGAGGGGTGTGGGTCAAACTCAGAATCCGACTCTGAGTCACTGCCTGAGTAACTCAGGTTTGGGATTCCCAGATTCAGAACTGGGATCCAAATGGGACTGTGACTTAGCATTAAGTAACTCAGAATTAGATTATGGGTCTGGCTGTGTTGTGACTCCTAAATGGCATGTACATAATCTAATTCTTCATCAGATAGGGGCTGTGACTCAGTCCAGTCCATGTGTAATAAATGAACTGTACTGAAATGCGTAGCTATGGACTAGTCCTTCGAACATGTTTCAGAATCGGTCCAAGACAATGGAGCATTTTCCTGAACATGATCCAGTGAGGGCTGTGATTTAATAAAATTGGGACTCATAGTAGGACTGGGAACTGTTAGTGCGTTAGAGTCAACATCATTCAAGGGTTGGCAGGGGGCTAAACGTTCTCGCCCCTCCAAATCCCTGTCCCTATGTGCCATTTTCAAACGCATAAACATAGGGCGGAGGCTATTGACAACTAGAGAGAAACTAATGAACACTGTCGAACAACGACTGATCAACAGAGGAGAATAGAGGCTACAAACTGAGAGGCTATTGACAGAAATTGATAAATATAGGAGAACACGGGCTGATGACAACTAGAGAGACTCAGAAACTACAATGAGCGAACATGCTAATAACAATTCTATAGCAATTATTGTGCAAAAACACAAATATGAAACAGAGGAGTACTGAATGTAGCCACGTTTCATAGATCTACAACGGAGCACACGTAGACCATGAAATTTATGGGGAAAATAACATATCCCATAACAGAGATGAACATGCACAACTGTAGAACGACAAATATGGGGATTAAAATTTATTTTACTAGAAAAATGGTGTTACCAGACAGAAACCCTAACAAATCTCAAAGATTACAGCAAGGAAATGGACAATGTACAATTAAATCTAACTTTAAAACATCAACACAGGACAAAATCATGCATGAACAATCGACCTCTACTCATGCCTTGTAAACAACAGCATCGAAAGTTTGATTCATGTAAAATTTGAAAAACCCCTAATTAGAAAAATCTTAAACCAATTTTTTGGAAATAGATTCAACAGATATGGGATGCCTTTTCAATTAGTAAGAAAATCAAGAGCAAAAATCACTGAAACCCTAATTCATGAACACAAACATATGAAGAACGAACACAAACATATGAAGAACGAACACAATATTATGAGGAACAACACGAAAAGAAAAGACAAAATCCACTTCACGGAATGAAAAACAATAGATCTTGAAAATTTCCTTTCATTTATGAAACCCAACATAAAAAAATGATTAAAACCTAGTTGATCAACACCATATACTGAAGAACAAGTAGAATTACAGCAAGATGAATAGAAACAGAGGCAAAATGGGGTAAAAACCGAAAGGAAATTGGAGAGGACCGACTAAGGTTTGAGAGATTGGGAGAAAAAGGAGAGGAGCGTTGTGGAATAAATGAGAGGTCTCAGATGGCTGAGAACGAGAATGGAGAGAGCAAGTCTGATGGTTGAGAGCAATAATGGAGCGACAGGAAGAGTGAAAGAGAAATAATGGAGCAAGCGCATGTGATGCTGTCAGGTGTGGGTTCGTTTTTTCAAAATGAATTCACACGCCTCCAGCCCGAAAACTGAGGCAATTAAATGGAGAGGAAAAATACGCCTCCAACCTTAATTAATTAGCCATTAAGGCTGTAAATATGTATTGACTTGGGGGCAATTTTGTCTTTTCAGTACGAGTCAACTTGGCCTAAAATGGTAAAAGCTAATCTTGTGCAATTTCAATAGGGACAATCCGAAATAGAAAGTGTGCAGTTTAACCTGGGATGGAGGGAGTACAAAATTTAGAATTTTAAAATTTTTTATATAATATTTTTTAAATATATTTTCACATTCAAATATATATTATTATTTATTATAAGTTATAAAACATAATATTTAAATTTTATAAAAAATTACAACGTAAAAACTTGTGAACTATCCATAAACTCATGAAAATAACATACTCCCTCCATTTTTTTTTCCATTGGCACCTCTCTTTTGGTGTTAGAATTGAGGAGATGCTAAATGAGTGGATGAAATTGAATTGAAAGAAGAGAAAGTAAAATGAGTGGATGTAAAAAAGCCTTAAACTTGCCCAAAATAGCAAGTGCCAATGAAAAAAAAAATACCACTTTTAATAAGTGTGCCAATGAAAAAAAAACGGAGGAAGTATTTTCGAATAATGTATCTTACTCCGTATGTTTAAACGTGATTGCTCTCTCTTGATATTTGTGGCTAAAACTATTACTTCCTGATCACCATCTTATCAAAACCGTTCAATCATAATTTCACCCAAACATCTAACGGTTTAAAGCTATAGCTATCCGGATCGCCAGCGTGGCAAATCGACCCCACTCCATCCATTTCCGTATAAATAGGCTGTTCGTTTTCCCAATTGTTCAAACCATTCCAAACGTTCTGACAGAGCGCCAAACCAAATCCCATTTCTCCCAGAAATTTCGCAGCTACAAATGGAGGCCTCAAAGTCTGGAAAAGGCGCCGGCGGACGAAAGGGCGGCGAGAGGAAGAAGGCCGTCACCAAATCCTCCAAGGCCGGCCTCCAATTCCCCGTCGGTCGTATCGCCCGTTTCCTGAAACGCGGTCGTTACGCCCAGCGCACTGGAGTCGGGGCTCCCGTTTTCATGGCCGCCGTTCTCGAATACCTGGCTGCTGAGGTATACTCCAAGTCTCCATTTCCCCCCAATTATTATGAATTAATTGAGCGATCCTTGTGATTTATTGTGGTTGTGTTGCGTTAGGTTTTGGAATTGGCTGGAAATGCGGCGAGGGACAACAAGAAGAACAGGATTAACCCTAGGCACGTGCAGTTGGCCGTGAGGAACGACGATGAATTGGGGAAACTGCTCCAGGGTGTGACGATTGCGAGCGGCGGCGTTTTGCCCAACATAAACCCGGTTCTCCTGCCTAAAAAAGGCGCCGGAGCTGAAGACAAGGCATCCAAGCCCAAGTCCCCCAAGAAGGCTGCTGCATAAGTTGTTTCCATTTAACTGCTGGTAATTAGTTCTTGAATTAGACCAGAATTTGCTTTCTGGATTTCCCTGTCTTTTGATTAGCGCAGAATTAGCTGGCTTTTGTTTGCTGTGTTCTTTAGATCTGTTGGGTAGGGTAGGACCGTAGGAACATGTCGTTTGTATTTATTGCAAGTAGGAACATAAAAGAGCAAGAATCTGTTGAATTTTAGGAGCACTAGCTCAGATTATTTATCAATCTCTTGCCATACTCTTCATATGAGTGCTGCATAAGCAATCTATTAGCATGTTTTACCGGATTCCACTGGCCTCTTGTTAGAATTATTGAACTGGTTGCTGTGTTCACAACTATTTGGCAATGCTGGAATAGAGTTATCTTTTGTACTTGATGTCTGGCAGAATATCAAAGGTCGCCAATTCATAGTTTTGGCTTTTGAATTCCAGAAAGTTGTATCTGTCTTACTTTGCTGCATGCTTAATCACCAACCAATGGAAATACATATCATCGTTGAGAAAGACACATTCTCTTGATATTTTAGGGACATGGTGTTAGGATAAATTAGACTCCTAATTGTGCACTATTTGTTGATAATTGTGCTGGCTTTAGCTAATTAGACACTGAATGCAGCCTATCAGGAGTACAGTGGACTTTGGATACGTGGTAGTTGAAAATTGAACAAGATTTGATTGATTCCGTGCTAGTTCGTTGCTGTTGCAATTGTTAAAGGCAAATTCATAGAACGTGTGTTAGCCAATGTTAATGACGTTCAATGCTTCAGTTGTAGCAAATATTTCTAAATGGCTTTTGTATAGAGGGACTTCAGAGTGTGTTTATTCTTACCTTTTTTTATTCAATTTAAAATTCATTCAAATAATGAAGGTTTAAACATAACAGATATATTAAGGACAGGCTTATTGTTATAGAAGCTAGAAACAACCATAAACAATCAGTTAAGGACTTGCTTCTGCAATTGTTGTCCTCCACCATTACCACGATTTCTTCTATACATATCCTCCACTCCCACATCCTTACTTCTGGCCCCGAAACCTTGGTGCTGTTAAATGAGAGCCTCCTTGATTTTACATATCACTTTCCATCATTCTTTTAGTTTTCACCTCCAAATTCTCAACTTCTAGTTTGTTCCTAGTCTTGCACACTTCTTCACCATTTTGGTGTCCACAGTTTTGCTAGGATCCCTTGCATTGACAAGGCACTGGCAGCTGCAGCACCCACTCCGGATGTTGCACCAGTGATCTTGCAAATAGGCCTCTCAAAGCATCTATGCCAAGAGGATCTGATGTCTTCCTAGAATGAGAAGAGTGAACATAGCTTGTCATGGTCTTAAGACAAAAATCTGTGTGCAAATAGTTGCAAGTAGGAAGCGATGAGAGAATTGGTCCAGAATATGGACATCCTCTAGAAATCCAAAGAGCAAACGAAATCTAAAGCCTCAAGTACATCCTTTCTTTCCATCTCCTATATTACATGTACAAGATTGCCTAGACAGCGACAATTCATGCTTTGGTGAGCAAATTAAAGAGAAATAGCAGATGGAGGACGACCGGTGTAGGAGGTGTGTTTATTCTTACCATTTTAGCGTTAATTTTCTCTATCCTAAAATCACTTGCCAGACCTGCATTGGAATCTAAGTTTCAATGACTCAGTTTTGAAATTTGGTTTATCTATTTCAACATAATCTATCTAATCAAGTATGCAATAAAGTAAAGCATAAAAGACACATGACTTGGTTACGCAGTTCGATGAAATCCACCTACATCTGTGGGGTCTGGTCCAGTTCAGAATGAAACCACTAATCAGAAAGATACAGTACAAAGTACACCATACAATTATACTTATCTTATCTAACTATAACGTGAATCTTGCAAGCTCCACTTGTTACCGATCCGCCTTGATCAGACTCCCCCTGACCTCGAAACTCCTCGACGTTGGATCTCCTCCTCCCGAGGAATTAAGGCATATGATTCTGAACTTTGTGCAGCAGGTTCGTGTGTTGGAACATAGAATTCTGGCTCTTTGCAATTCTCGAAAGATAAAAAATATGTGTGCAAATTTTTTTCTATTAAGTCGGTAAATAATGCAGCCGTGTTTGTTCTCTATATATAGTCCGAGCAGATCTGAATTCTCCATGATTATCTCCATAATATTCCTATTCCAAATCTGCTTCTTGAAGCATATCCAAATCCCCATAAATAAAGAGATTTTCCTTATCTCAATATCTCCATATATTCGATAATAACTTCATATTTATAGAGATTTTTCATAAATTAACTATGCTTCCATACGCCTAATATATAGCAGAATATTCAGATTTCCACAAATCACAAATACCATAATATTCTGTCTTCTTTTTCTGTAAATCATCCTTGGCGTAAATACACCCTATCCGCATTTTTCAATCACACATGAAGTTTATTCCATCTCCTATTCCATAACAGTAATCAAATCCCACATATATAGGAACTGATATATTCTCCAACTCAAATACAACTTGGACTAGATGTATCCTTCTCGAATTCAGTCTTCAACCTTTCCTTATTTCACCAAAATTCCTTCTTTGATGTTGCAACTCAATAATACCATATTTGCATAATTTCCATAAATTGCCAACTAGATAAATCTAGACTTTACAATTTCCCCCTTATGCATTTTGTGGACCAATCACCTTTTGGCATTTCATCACAAGAGCTTATGCAAATAAAGACATCAACCTTGAAAACCACTCTGGATGTTGGAACATAGAAACATAACGTCTCCCCCTAAATTTCAGATTCCCTCAACATCCAGGAATAATGATCATGTTGGAACATCAACCCAATAGAGGCCAATAAAGTCATCCAAGAAATCCAAAACATCTCCTCCTTGGGAACATAAACATGCCAAACTCAATAGACACAACAAACCAGAATTTCCATCAAATGCAGCTCCCCCTGAAGCAAATATCTGGCCTATGTTGGAACATAGCCATAACAGAACCTTTAAACCTCTTCAGGAGCAGCTATGTGTGCCTCATCTAATTTGGCATTTTCTACCTCCAAATCTACCATCTAAATGGATTGAGCACTCAACTTCACACCATTGTACCACTCAAAATTTGGATCAATGTTGCCTCCCATAGAATTCTTCTACAATCTCTCATGGCAGTTTGATCAGAAGTGACTTCAATAATCTGCTCACCTTGTGTTGAAACATCAGTCACCGATGTTGGAACATAACAGCTCTTATCTTCACCCGCTTTCTCTATATTGGAACATAAGATCCTTTCATTGCTTCAGAATCAACACATCACCTACTCAGCTTCCTTCACTTCATTAGTACTTTCTCTCCCTATCTGGTGTTGGAACATAAACTTGTTCACCATCCAGATCCTAATCTTCTCCAGCCACAGTTACTGATGTTTGAACATCTGAATCTCTAATCCATGTCCACATCTTCTCAACCTGTCTCCATACTCTCAAATCTGACAAACACCTAAGTGTTGTCTGAGGAGCTCAACCGTAGCAGTGTCCAACGGCTTTGTGAAAATATCCGCAAATGGTTTCGATGTTGGAACATAGGCTACCGCAACTTTTCTCTCAACCCAAATTATCCTTTTGACTTCATTCAAGTGAGATTTCTTAAGATCATCCTGAATTCTTACAAATACTCCCACCATACTCATCTTCAATTCAGCTTGCATCAAAGTCACAAAATCTTGTTCTCAAAAAACAAGCAAGGTGCGATCTTCTCCCCCTCGACGAGAACCTTTCTGAATAGGAAAGGTTGTGAGTCGCTTATACCACGCCCGTGGTGCTTGTTTTGATCCATACAAAGCCTTCTTGAGTCGATGATATACTTCCACATTAACCACACCATGTAGGGGAGCACTCTTGACAGCTTTTTGGTACATCGTAAAATTTATAGTGTAAGCCATAACAAGAAGAATGCGAATAGATTCTAACCTGGAAACTGAGGAAACAACAATGAGGGAGAGAAAAAAATGCAGACCAACAAGTTTCCCATAATTAATTTGAGGGATCGATCGAGTCCTTCTTCTGCTTGATTCAGCCTGCACTGATGTTGGAACATGGGAGAGTTCTGGAGAGGACGATGTTCCAACATTGCTGAAGTTATAAGAGTCATCAGCTTCATCTTTAAGATCTGTCTCATCTGATGTTCCAACATCATTATGTCCCTGATCTGAGAAATCAACCGATGTTGGAACATAGTCAGCCGTACGATCTACTTGATCACATTTGACATCGTAGCTGTTCACTTATTGTTCCAATAAGTAACATTTGTCCGATGATCGAATACCAGTAAGCACTTTGTTGTTGCCATATTTCATTATGCACTTTTCCTTATGGAATTCCACGGTCATATTATCATCACATAGCTGGCTGATACTTAGGAGATTAGCCTTTAGATCTTCCACCAACAAAACACCAGTGAATACGGGGAATCCTTCAATATGTAGTTCACCTTTTCCAACCCTTTCCATCGCCAAACGTAACAAAACCACCATCATATGGCTGGATATTGGTCAGTAATTCCTGAGTTTCAGTCATGTGGCTAGAGCAACCACTATCAAAGTACCACGAGTCTCTAAAATGTGCAATATGAGACGTGTGAGCAATAAGGCAAGTAATCGTGCGTTTAACAACCCATACCTTTCTAACCATTCTTAATCGCTGGACATCGTCTATGTTGGAACATACTGAGAGTTGTCGCCCTGTCATGATATCTCTGAGCAGTTTTTGGCATTGTTACTCTGTATGACCTTGATACATGCAGTAGTTATAGATGAGAGGTTTCCTTTGATGGGTCTTGATAAACTTTCTTTTTACCTCTTGAATATTCGACTTGAGACCGACCTTGCTACCTGATGAATTTTCAAACCCGATTCCATGTCGATCTCCAAAGTTTTTCCCCATGGTCATAATGTCATCAAGTTTCGCCTTTCCAGTGTTTAACTTGGTAATAGCTGCTTCGGCCATCTCAGCTCTCTTAGTTGTTGAGCTTAGATTCAAATTTAACTCTTCAATCTCTCTTCTGAGTTCACCAACTAAAACTCGCAACTCCTTCTCCTTTTCGCCCAGATGATTTTTCTCTTCCTTCAACACTCTATTTGTATCAACAACTTGAAGACACATGGCATACATATGCTCATATGTACTGTAAATATCTTCATCACTCACAACGAGTCCACCATCATCACTGGACGTGTCATCAGAACCTATGTTTGAACATACAGCTTCGTCTTTCTCTGACATGTTGGAACATACCTCATCTGATCGACCGTGAAATTTTGCTCCAAATGCCATATAATTTCTTGTAAGTTCCTCTTCATCTTGTTCATCATCTTCACTCAATGAGGTGATGCATGATTTTCTTTGCTTCTTTAGGGTATTAGCACATTCAGGCTGGATGTGGCCGTATCCTCCACATTTTCGACATTGAATTCTTTCAGACTGTCTTCCTCCACCACTTTGGCTTCTAGAGAATTGCTGACTTCCTTGTCCTATATGAGTTCCACGATTACCAAAATCTTGAGGACAGGTTTTATTTCCACCAGATCTTTCCTGTGAATTCTTATTTACCGCATCCTTCAACTTTCTTAAGAAATTCTCGGTGATAGGAGCAAGTTCTTCAATTTCATCATCACTATCAGATTCTTGGATGACCCTTGATGAAGAGGATTTGAAAGCCAACTCCTTCTGGACTTTCTTTACAGGCCATTGCATTGTCATCTCATAGGTCTGTAGTGATCCCATTAGTTCATCCAAGGTCATGGTGGCTACATCTCTTGCTTCTTCTATTGCTGCTACTTTCATAGCAAATCTTTTAGCAAGAGATCTCAAGGCCCTTTTCACCAATTTTGCTTCCTTGTAAACTTTCCCAAGTTGATACGCCATATTGGAGATGTCTCTGAGTTTTCCATTGAATATAGAAATAGTATCATCCTCCTCCATCTTCAGTTCCTCAAACTTTGTAGCCATCTGTAGTTTGGATTCACGTACACGACTTGTCCCCTCATGTACAGTTTGCAAGATATCCCATGCTTTCTTTGCTTGTTGGCACATAGAGATGAGTTTGAACTGATCTTCATCTACTGCAGTAAATATAACATTTAATACTCTGGAGTTTGCCAAGCTTCCCATTCTTTCACCTAGTGTCCAAGACTATTTAGGCTTATATTCTCATCCTTCAGAATTTCCAACAACAGGGGGGTCCATTCTGTTTCAACATAGTACCAAGCCAATTCATCCAGTGAATTTATGAACACCCGCATGCGAGCCTTCCAGTAGTTGTGATCGAGACACAGAAGCTCCTTCTCTGGTCGCTATTGGTAAAACCGGATCTCACTTTCCTTGACACAACCAAGGGAATGATAAGAGACCAAGCTCTGATACCAATTGAAATTTGGTTTTACCTAATTAATTCAATTATCACTACTGTGTTCCAACATAACCTATCTAACCAAGTATGCAATAAAGTAAAGCATAAAAGACACAAGACTTGGTTACGCAGTTCGGTGAAATCCACCTACATGTGCGGGGCCTAGCCCAGTTCAGAATGAATCCACTAATCAGAAAGATATAGTACAAAGTACACCATACAATTATACTTATCTTATCTAACTATAACGTGAATCCTGCAAGCCCCCCTTGCTATCGATCCGCCTTGATCAGACTCCCTCTGACCTCGAAACTCCTCGACGCTGGATCTCCTCCTCCCGAGGAATTAAGGCATATGATTCTGAACTTTGTGCAGCAGGTTCGTGTGTTGGAACATAGAATTCTGTGCAATTCTCGAACGATAAAAAATCTGTGTGCAGATTTTTTCTATTAAGTCCGTAAATAATGCAGCCGTGTTTGTTCTCTATATATAGTCCATGAGCAGATCTGAATTCTCCATGATTATCTCCATAATATTCCTATTCCAAATCTGCTTCTTGAAGCATATCCAAATCCCATAAATAAAGGGATTTTCCTTATCTCAATATCTCTATATATTATATAATAACAACTCCATATTTATAGAGATTTTCCATAAATCAACTATGCTTTCATACGCCTAATATATAGCAGAATATTCAGATACCTATAGAGGTTACTTGGTTAACAAACAAGGCCTGATTTATCTGCACAGAGAGAGTGAAATTCACACAATGAAATTACATCCATACATGTCAAAATCAAAACTTTTCAATTCACACTACCAACAAAAAACTGGTAAAATTGGGACACATTCAGAACTATTTACACATGCCCTCTAATAAAATGTGCATTATGACATTTCGTTAGGGATGGTCATGCTGATTTACGGGTTGGGGTGGGTTTGCACCTGTAATTTCTCAATCTCTTTCCATGGGTCTTTCCTTGCCTTCAACTAGGTTGACACATATACTGCTGCAAACCAATACAACAGTTCATCTCCTTCTCCATAAACTCCCACATGCATCATTTGATCATTAAAGCTGCCTAGTTTCAGCTTCACTTTGGTTTCATCTCATAGTATCCACATCCTTCCATTTGAGTGAGCTCCATAGTTATCCATAACACTTCATTTCATCCCTAGTTTACCACTCGCCAATTATGCTTTCTTTTTTTTAAGTCGTGTTTCTATTAATACAGCCACTGCAATATCCATATACTTGAGACGGGAGCCAATATCACAATAGCTGGCTATTTTATTAAGGCCCCTTACATTCCATGTGATGATCATTGAACTTTCTGGTGGATCCATCCAAATTCCCATATTCTCACAAAGTGTTCCACTCGTTCCAGCTTTTGCCCATTCTTTTTCCCTTCTTCCTCTCCCTAGTGTTTTGAACTATCTTCTTCCCTCTGTTTTTAGACTGCACCAGTTTCCACTCATTTTTATCATCTACATCAGTTTTTTTCTCAAGCTATTCCTTTCCTCAACTTGTTAGTTCCTAACCATTGTTGCTTTTACATTCTCGTTTCTCTGCTTCACTAGTTACCCCTTTGTTCAACTTGCCATTTCTAAACCACCTTCTTTTCTGACACAATTTCTCTACATCTGTGGCCTCCTAGCTGACATTTTATGCAAAATAAGGATTTCCATTATAACTCCACAATTTGCTTGATACTATTCCCCTCATCTGGTAATGCCATCTGAGATTATCTGTGATATATCAACTTCTATCAGTAACCTAGCATAAGAATCTCTCAGCTTATTAGTTGTATGTTCATCTATCACCATTGGTTTACCTAGAGCACTCCTTATTTTCCCCTTAATTCTTCACACCCTATAGATGTAGCGATAGTTTAGGGAGTTTTACCTAGATTAGAATTGCCCTTACCATGTCTTCCTTCAACGAGAAATTCTTCTTCCATTCACGGAGGAACATTTCCCTATCCCTGTCTTAATCAGATTTAAATTTTATAATGAAATATCCATCTTCATTATAGAACAAATCTGGCCAAGCTACAAATATCCAACACTGCATCATAAATCTTTTAACTTTCATTAACAATTCATGATCCAAAACATACATAACTAGGACATTTTCCCAAAACTCCAGCTCCGGTCTAACATTCTCCATTCTGATTATCCAGCCTAACATTCTACATATTCAATTTTCAGTCCATTTGAATGGACCCTATTACCACTTACAACATCAACCCATAACTTCTCACCCATTTCCTTCCCCTCAACGGTCTGAGTTAGATTACTTGCCTCATTCTGCTCTGCATCTCGGTATTGTTCCCATCAGAATTCTTCGTTCTCCATTTGTCCATCAAATTCCTTCTTCTCCCGGCCGATATCATATGTGTTTTCCTTGCTCACAGATTACTCCTTTTCCCTGACGGTAGAACTACTCACATCATGGTCGCGGTGTTTACACCGTTAGTGTGTATAAATTGCCCACATGGTCGAGAGTAAATTTAATAATATTTCTATTATTATATATATTAATTTTTATCTTTACAATATACATATATAATTTTTTATGTGAAAAAAAATCATTCATTATTAAATAATCAATTATATTAATATTTCCTTTTATTTATATAAATAAAATTAAACATTAATAATTATAATTATTTTTTAAAAAAAATTATGCATCCCATGAGTGTTAATTTAGTTGACACATGATAGGTGCATCAAAGTTCGCAGCTTAAGAGATTTTCTTTCTCTACCCCGAGCCCTCTCTTCTTCTATACCAAAACCTTGATTTTCAGGGGCTCGCTGCCACACCACAACCTTCAGCAGCCCACATCCCAATCTCACCTCATTCCTAACACCCCTACCCACTCTACCCAACCTCACTGAAGACTACGTACACTCTGAGGGATCTCAACGGTGGAGATTATGTTTCACTGGAGACTATGTGGGTTATAGCCACGGGTTCTAGTAGATCGGAATGACCAAGTCACTTTCTAGTGGTGGGCCAAGTCACAGCTTCAGAGACTTGCTTGTTCGGGTCACAACCGGTTCAGTTTACAATTTTGCGGCATCACAGCTCTAGCTCAGAGCTTCTCTGAATCACAGATGGTTCATCTCACAGCTCTGTTCACGTCCCCTTCCTCTGCGTCCGACTGAAGATGATGAAAGAATGATTTCTCGTGATTAATATCGTATTACTGATGAGAATAAATAGAGTAAAAAAGAAGGCTAGTACTAGTATAACTCTAGTCTAGTTAACAACTTTATCTATAACAGAATCTAATATAATAAACAACTTGACTTATTCTAACACCCCCTCAAGCGAAGCGTCAGATGCTTAGCAACACAAAGTTTGGATATGAAGAACTCAAACAACGGACGAGAGATCCCTTTGATGAAGATGTCTGCAATCTGAAAGCAGTAGGATAATGAGCAATATGCAGCTTGCCAGAAGCAATCAACACTTAAAACAAAGTGATAGTCGATGTCAATGTGCTTTACCCGCTTGTGAGAAAATGGATTATGAGCCAAGAAGATGGCGCTAATGTTGTCACATAACAATAGCAGAGATCCACCAAGTGGGATATGAAGATCATGAAGCAGATGAGTCAGCCAAACAACCTCAAAAGCGGTGTTGGTAAGGGCATGATGCTCGGACTCTGTACTTGAACGAGAAATGGTGGGCTATTTCTTGGCACTCTAGGAAACAAGATTTCCACCAAGAAAGACAACATAATCATAAGTGAATCGTTGGGTCTCCAGACAACAAGCCCAATTAGCATTAGAGTAATTCAGAACCTCAGGAGAACCGACTAATCAAAATGCAAGGCCAAAATGAAGAGTTCCCTAAACATATCGAAGAATTCGAGTAACTGCTGCAAAGTGATCGTCACAAGGATCCTGAAGATACCGACTGACTGTGTTGACCGCAAAAGCCAAATCAGAACAATTGATCGTCAGATACTGCAGAGCCCCAACAAGAGAGCGATAAAGTGTTGGATTCTGAAAAGTAGGACTGGTGGAGCTGTGTAACTGTGATCCCAACACAAATGGAGTAGAGACTGGTGTTGCATCTGACATCCCGGCTCGAGTAAGAATATCTCTGACATACTTAGCTTGACCAAGAAGTAAACCCAAGGCTAAGGGTATAACTTCCAAGCCAAGAAAGTAGTGAAGAGTGCCCAAGTCCTTGATAGAAAACCCCCGATGCGTTTGATCAATAAACTTTCAGAGAAGAGTCGGGTCATTTCCTATAAGGATGATGTTATCGAAGTAGACCAAAAAATACAACAATGATGATCCTCGAGACAAAATAAATAGAGTAGTATCAGCAGAACTGCGGACAAAACCAACCTGAACGATATAAGTATTGAAACGCTGAAACCAGGCCCGCAGAGCTTGCTTAAGATCATAAATGGCCTTCCGCATGCAACAAACATACTCTGGGTGAAACAGATCCTTGTAACCAACATGTTGTGCCATATAGACCGGAGCATCAAGAATGCTATTAAGAAAAACATTCTTGACATCCAGCTAATGAAGAGGCCAAGAACGCATCGTAGCAATAGCTAGAACAACACAAACTGTAGACACTTTGACCAATGGACTGAAGGTATAGTCAAAGTTAAACCATGGAACTTGTGAGAAACCCTGAGCCACAAGCCTAGCTTTATGATGCTCAATAGTGCCATCTGGTCGATACTTCAGTCGGTAAACCCATTTGGAGACAATAATGTTGACGTCTGATAGGCGAAGCACCAAATCCCAAGTGCGCTGTCCACTAATGGGTGCCATCTCATCATCCATGGTAGAGATCCAAGTCAGATCCTGAAGAGCAGTGCAATAATCTGTGGGCTTTGACTAAGCAAGTAAGGTAGCAGTAAGACCATGAGCAACAATATCAGAATAATCTCTGCGCTGAATATCCCAGGTTGCCGATCGAATAGCTATACGATGAGTGTGAGACCGAGGTGGAGAGATCGGAGGAGCAGTCACAGCCGGTAAATGGGTCTGTGAAGGTGGCCAACGAAAGGGCCGGTGAGGTGGCTAGAAAACTAGATATGCAGGTCGCTGAACCAGGTCTACTGGTCGATGGAAAGATGGGCAAAGCAGGATGCGCCCAAGCGGCCACTGGATGGTCTAAATCACAAGAGTAGACAGAACATGGTGTCGTAGTCGGCGGGGATGATAGGATCAATGAGCTAGGAGGGCTGTAAACCGAAGTGATAAGCCAAGAAGGAAGAGATTCCATCGTGGAAGAAGCAAGAATATTGGCTGATGTATCAACATGATACGACAAAGTAGAGACATTTGGAGAGAACAGAGTTACTGAAGTAGAACCATCGGTATAAGGGAAGAAAGTATCGTCAAACCGAGCATGTCTGGTGACATATATCTTTCCAGACGTATAATCCAAACATCGATATCCTTTGTACTGGGAGTCGTACCCAAGAAAGATACATGGACAACTACAAGGAGCGAGTTTGTGAGCTGTATACGGATGAAGATAAGGGTACACACAACAACCAAATACATAAAAGTTTGTTTATATGGAAACCCGACTATTAACAACTTCATATGGTGATTGTCCACCAAGAACCAGAGTGGGCAACCGATTTATGCTATAAGTGGCTGCAGGAAAGGTATGAGGCCAGTGGGAGAGAGGGATATGAGAGAGTACAGAGTACAACATAGACAAGCCCATCTCAGCAATAAGGCGGTGCTTGTGCTCAGCCTGACCGTTCTGCTCAAGAGTATATGGGCAATAAATATGATAATGAATGCCCTTTTTCTGAGAGTGAGAGCGTAAACAACTATTTACAAACTTAGTTCGCCATCATTCTGAAACACTTTAATGGTGGAAGAAAGATGGTTCTCCACATAAGCCTCAAATAGGAGATAAACATCCCAAAAATAAGATTTCTGGCAAAGTGGGTAAAACCATGAGAGTCGGGAATGATCATCAAGGAAAATGACATAGTAGGAGAAACCATCAGTAGATAAAATAGGAGAGTGCCCCCATAAATCACAATGAGATAGATCAAGTACCCTAGCAGCACGTTTATCATTTAAATGAAAAGATAAATGCTTCCCTGTAGACTATTCACATGTATCACAAAGGGTAGGTTTTGGCAAAACCGATGAGACAGATGAAGATCCAGAAGCTCGCAAACCAGAAATAACAGAATGCGGAACATGACCAAGTCTAGCATGCTTGATTTCAAACGACGAACGCGACTTATTTGATTCCATGGTAGACAACAAAACATATGCACCATAGTCTAAAAAATATAACCCATTTTCACTATGACCATGACCCAAAGTTTCACTAGTGATTTTTTGCCGAATAATAAATTAGTGATCATTAAAGCAGACACCAACATTTAAATCCTGAGTTGATTTGCTAATAAAAAAAGTACATCATAAAGAGACAATCATTTAGAAATCCGAGAATCACCAACATGAGTAATAGGGAGTTAAAACCATTACCAACATAGACACGGGAAGAACCATGGTAAGGTCTCAGACAATCAACAGCAATATGAGATGATGCCATGTGCTTTGTAGCACCAGAATCTACAATCCACTGATGGCCACGATGCCTAAATTTTGAGATACCACCAAAAAGGGCCATATTGCAAAGTGGTGAAGTGGCAAGGGCTGAAATCAAATGGAATAAAATGGCGCGTAAGGTGCTGGCCAAAGAGAATGCAACTAGTGCGTGGAGGAATGCGCAAGGTGCTGGCCAAAGAGAATGTTGCTGGCGCCTAGAGTAACGCACGCGTGGCTGGCCAAAGAGAGATTGTTGGCGTGTGGAGAAACGTGCACATGGTTGAACAGGCATGGATGACCTGTTAGTGTGTGAATCTCACGTGCCAATGGATATTAAGTCGGAGACGCCAGGCAGAGACGCCTGAGAAGCTGGTCGATGAAGAATGCCAAACGCTGAACTGCCGGAGATAGTGAGGAGAACTCGCCAAACTGCTGAAAGAGAAGGTCGCCGTTGGGAGATACCGAAGTAGTTCGCCAAAGATGATAAATTGAACACCGGACGAAGGAGACCGTTGCTTATGAAGTTGAGGATGGGGGGCGATGAATCTGAAAACTCCGGGAAGGAGCTGTCTTGAGAGAGCGGTCTACTGCAGTGGGTACTCGCCAGACACTTCTGGTCTGGGACGAAGAAGAAAGAGATGGCGTTAGACAAGAATGCCGCTAGAAGTTGAACGAAGACGCTGGAATTCGATCGAGAGTTGGCCAGACATTGCCGAAATTTGATCGGAAGTTGGCCGGAAAGGAGATAGGGAGGAAAAAATGAAAAATTTAGGATTTAGGATCCAAACTTGCTCTGATACCATGAAATAATGATTTCTCGTGATAAATATCATATTACTAATGAGAATATATAGAGTACTTCCTCCGTCCCAACTATGTTTGCACTCTTTCCTCTTTGGGACGTCCCAGCTATTTTTGCACTGTTCACTTTATTTCCACTTTTAGCCACATTTTATTCATATTTTATGTTGGGCTAACCCAACTTATTTGATGCACTCTTTACAAATCAAATTGAAATGAAAAGGAAAATAAATTTAGGGAACCCCACCTAGAAAACATATAATAATACACTCTTAAAAGTACTTCATCTTTCTCTCTCCGTAAAAATAGCTGGGACGGAGGGAGTACAAAAGAATGCTAGTACTAGTATAACTCTAGTCTAGTTAACAACTATATTTATAACAGAATCAAATCTAATCAACAACTTGACTTATTCTAACAGATGAGATCTACGAATTTTCCAAGTCAAGCTCCAAGTCCGTAGCGAGAGGCTCGGGCCTGGGTTTTTCGACGGTCTTGGGTCAAGATCCGATGGTTTAAATGGGTCAAGATCCGGGTCAACTTGGGCTGACGATTTGGGGTTCCATTGGGTTAAGATCCAGGCCAACTAGGTCTGTCTTGGGCTTCAATGGGTCCAGCAATTGCGGATCTGAGTTATGGCAGCAGCAAGGTCACAGATCTGGAGTTTGATTTCTCTTGCCATGGTCAAGAAGTAGGGTTCAACGATTTTAGATGCCGCAATGATGTTGTTCTCGCCGAAACTCCTCACATGACAATGGCAAAAAAAAACTTCTTATTAGATATGGTATTTCAATTTTTTTTGGCAAGATTATCAATTTTTGTAACTTTTCCGACGAGGTTATGGTTCTGGAGGGGTAATTCTCTTTTATTTTCTGTTTTTAAAAACTTTTTTTCTTTTTAGATTTTTTGGGTGGGAGACTATTAGTTGTGTATTTTTGTTATTTCATTTCATTGAGTGTTCTTTTTTCTCAAGTTTTTGCTTCTTTTAGTTTTAAAATTAGGTTGCATTTAAAATAGTTTTTTAAATAAAAATTTTAGTGTGAGATAGGAATTGTCTCTATCAATGGTTGCTATTCTGGCAGCATGACTTGGGAAAATTTTGTTGACTTCATATTTGATATTCAAAGAGACAGCAAGGAGAAATTCAAATCAAAGTCCTGAAAATAACGGACTTTTGGAGATAGAGTTTTTTGAGGATTTAAATAAGATTTGTAGACTATGGTCCATTAGGATGCTTAGACCAGCTATATTGTTAAGTTGATTTAATTGATCTTTAAAGCCTTTTGGGGTCAAATTAGAGATAATTCTATGCATTATAAGTGATTTCTATACATTGATGGAAAATATTTTTGGCAATTAAAATGATTGATTTTAGTCTCATAGTTTAGGAAAATGATCTTAATGTGTTAAATAGTGATGAACCAGATATTTAGTTGTGGGGTTTTATTTTCTTTGTTTTGATTGCCTTAGATGTTTGATCAGAAGTGTGGACGAAACGCTTTGTGTGCATCTCATTTGATGCTTCACTTTCATTGGTTCTGATGGTAGTTTCGAGTCGATATTATTATGGCTATAATATGGCTATAATATGGCTACATATGCACTGAGAGAACCATTTATCCTTGGTACGTCATTCTCATTGGCACATAGGTATTTGTTTAGTATTGTTATATTGATTAATGTCTCTTTCAGCCACTGAATATTTATATTAGATTTATAAAATTTATATAGTGACTCAGTATAATAAGTTTATCTCATATCATACGTTGTAATCGCACATTATGCAAAATTAAGGTTAATAGAAAAGGATAGAACTCTATAAACTCTCAGCCTCCGGTATAAAATTCTCGTCTTAAAGACATTTCATAAAAAAACCGGTAGGTATAGGTGATGTTAGCTATGATCTTCTTATCACTGCATGTCTTGTAATAATTCAGCAATTGAGGTCGTAAAATACAGAATTATCGGCATGTGGCATGTGTGTGAATACTGTGTGTTCTATGTGTACACCCATAATTTACGTCGGCGTCGGGAGGCGTGTCCACACAAGAAAAAACAAGCACGGACCCCTACTGTACAGCGAATCCGGATAGGCTTGGACTCGAGCCTGTTGATCTTCCGAGCCTGGGTTTACACGAGTCTACATCTCATTCGTCGTAATCGTTTATTCAAGAAGTATCAAAATTGGAAGGAAAATAACGGCGAAAATTTCATTCTTGGCCAAAATGGAGATAGGTGAGTGCAACCAGACATTAGTTCATCTGGTAACTATATAAAAGAAATACTTTGAAATCGCACGCTTATGTCAACCGTCGTTAGGGACATATTGGTCATTTCGCAGGCAAGTTGAACATGTGCCCCTGCAAGTGCTTCCAAGTGGCCGCCCAAAACGATGCCGTTTTGGGCACCATTTTTGTCACGCATCCCCTTTGTCAAACATTGTGGCGCCGCCATGTGCGTCTACATGTGCTGCCAGGAGGCGAGGGGTACCCATTTGAGATGTGAGCTTCCAGGTGTAGGGGTTCAATAGGATGGGTTAGAGATGTACCCATTCGAGATGTGAACTTTCAGGTGGAGGAGTTCGATTGGATGGGTTCGAGCGGTACCCATCGAGATGTGAACTTTCAGGTGGATGGGTTCGAGAGGTACCAATTTGAGAGGTACCCATTCGATATGTGAACTTTCAGGTGAAGGGGTTCAATTGGATGGGTTCGAGAGGTGCCTATTCGAGAGGTTAAGTTTCAGGTGGAGGGGTTCGAGACATTGAGGATTCGAGTGATGGATACTTAGCGTGCGTGTGCCAATGGTTCGACAGGTGGAAGACTCGAGGGGTAGATGGGGATCCTCGAAGGGGTGGTTCTCGGCCTCAAAGGGATGGAATCTTTTGTCCTCGAAGGGATCGACTTCTAGACCCTCGAAAGGATGGAGGCTTTTGTCCTCGAAGGGGTCGAGGTCTCGGCCCTCGAAGGGGTAGAGTTCTCAGCTCACGAAGAGATGTAGTCTTCTGTCCTCGAGGGGGTCGAGTTCTCGGCCCTCGAAGGGATGGAGTCTTCTAACCTCAAAGGGGTTGAGGTCTTGGCCCTCGAAGGGATAGATTCTTCTGTCCTCGAAGGGAGGGGTTCCATTCGATCCATTCGAGAGGTACCTATTCGAGACGTACCAATTCGAGGGGTACCCATTCGGGAGGTGCAGTGTCAGGTGGAGTGGTTCGATTGGATGGGTTCGATTGGATGGGTTCGAGTGGTACCCATTCGAGATGTGAACTTTCAGGTGGAGGGGTTTGATTGGATGGGTTCGAGCGGTACCCATTCGAGAGGTGAAGTTTCATGTGGAGGAGTTCGATTGGATGGGTTTAAGTGGTACCCATTCGAGATGTGAACTTTCAGGTGGATGGATTCGAGACCATTTGATAACCTCGCGAAGGGCCATCGTGAGTCACGATGTGATCAGATATTTTTGTGCTAAAATTAACCTCCCAGCCACCACTTTCTATGAGTCGCGACCAACAGGTCCTAGAGATAGCATCCCCTCGAGACCTCGAGTCGAACCGAACCCAAAAAGCAATCAGTTCTCGAGGCCACAGGCCCTCAAATCGAGCTGAAACCTTCAAGAAATTATTCCCTTGAGACCTCAGGTCCTCGAGACTGCCATCATTCAACTTGAGTTGAAGCCCTCGAAACCTCGGGTCCTCGAGGCCGCAAGACCAGCCCTTAGAGAAGTCTGGAGTCTCGAGACCATCATTCCTCAAGATCAGTCCTTCGAGACCAACAGCCCTCGAGACCTCAGGTCCTTAAGACCAACCCTCCAGATATCATCCCCTCGAGACCTCGAAGCAGCAAGCTCTTGACTCGAGCAGAACTTGAAAGCCCATCAGTTCTCGAGACTAGTTCTCGAGGCATTATGCCCTCGAGACCTTGAGGCAGTAGGCCTCGACTCAAGCTGAACTTGATAATCCATCACCCTCTCGAGGCCATTTCTCAAGACATCATCCCCTCTAGACCTCGAGGCCGCAAAGTCCTTGGGTCGAGCCAAACCTAAAAGACCATCATCCCTCGAGACCATCATTCCTAGAGTCGAGCCGAAGCCCTCGATGCATCAGTCCTCGAGGCTAGAAGGCCTCGATTTGAGCTGAGCCTAACAGTGAAACTCTCGAGACCTCCGGTTCTCAAGGATGCAAACCTCGACTCGAGCTAAAATCCTCAAAACATCATGTCCTCGAGGCCACAAGCCCTCGATTCGAGCTAAGCCCAACAGTGAAACCCTCAAGACCTCCGGTTCTCGAGGATGTAATCCCTCGACTCAAGCTGAAGCCCTCGAGACCTTAAGTCCTCGAGACCGCAAACCTCTACTCGAGCTGAAGCCCTCGAGACCTAAAGTCGTTGAGGCCGTAAACCTCGACTCGAGCTGAAGTCCTCAAAACCTTGAGTCCTCGAGGCTGCGTTCCCTTAATTCGAGCTGAGCCCAACAGTGCAAGCCCTCAAGACCATGTGTCATCGAGGCCATAAGCCCTCGACTCATGCTGAAGCCCTCGAGATCTCGGGCTCTCGAGGCTGCCATCCCTTGACTCAAGCTAAAGTCTTCAAGACCTCCGATCCTCGAGGCTGCAATCCATCATCTTGAGCTGAAGCCCTCGAGGCTTTGCATCGCGAGTCGCGACCAGTGCTGTCGCGAGTCGCGATGAAAATCCAACTTTTCAACTGAGCTTAAACACTGCATAATCCTTCCTTATTCTCGAAATACTCCCAAGAACCACCACAAATATCCACTCATTCATTCACCATCTTACATATATTGACATATGAAAATTCTTGCATCTTTATAGTATCTTTGTTGATTGTAGTATGCCGACTACATCATTGAGTCTTTAAGTGTTATATTCTATAATGATGCTTGTATATGTGTCGATATATGTTGTATATTTTTATTGGACAATCTTATAGTGTTGATTGCATGATGGATTGGTTGTTCTTTGATAATACTATGTTTATTAACTCTTGATGCTAAACCTAGTATTACAAATCCTTATGTACTTGTGAGTTTGATGTTGTTCTTTGTGGTGTTAGTCTTGATCAAACGGCGCCAAGGAGACAACATTTTGCTCGAGGGGTGAGTTCTTCTACGACACTTTTGCTCCCCCTTTTGGCTCCAAAACCAATTTTGGGACCGATTCAATACAATTACATTGGGTTACGCCATATCACCGGCGACTATGCGGAGAAATGAGTGTCACTCTACCTCTTTCCTTGAGTTTTATTATTCTTGCCTTACATTTTACATTGAGGGCAATGCAATTTTTTAAGTACGGGGAGGGGTTAGAGGACTCACATGCATGCTAACTTCATTTGGAATGCTTTTTGCTACTTTTGATTGGAAAAACATGAGAAGAAAAAAAATTGAAAAATTGTAAAATTTTAAAAAAATGAAAAAAATAGAAAGAAAAGAAAACCCGCTAAGTTGAAAACCCAAGAGGGAAACTTAGGCAACATTGGGGGCCCGGATAGGTCGAAAACTTGAAAGGGCGGCCTAGGCAAAAATGAGAGGCTAAAATGTGCGGAAAAAGGTGAGATGTGAACCAAATAAACATGATGTGTGGCTAGGATGAAAATCCGAAAGGGCTCCTAGGCAAAATGAGAGAAAAAGAGAGAAAAGGAAAATGCTATGATTTCACTCATTTGCCAGCATTTGATTCATAAGGTTGCGGTTGTCATATGGATGGATTGAGTGGCTTAACATCTAGAGACCTCCTGGGATTGGGTAACTTAGCAGGTAAGAAAACGAAGTATGGTTATGGAATTCTTGATTCTTTTATACATCATTTTGGTTGATATATTGACATGAAGTGAAGTATGTGTTTAAACATCCTCTATGGTTTTGACTTCATTTTTGTGTCATTGGATTTTGGTTGATATATTGGTATGAAGTGAAGTATGTACTTGAACCTCCTAAATGATTTTAACTTCATTTTGTGCCATTGAGCTCTGGGAATATAAATTCGGGACTATGAAACGCTTTTATAGGTAGTGAATTGATAAGTGGCAGGTTTGGTTAGATGTAGGAATTGGGGTTGTGTGTGTGAAAAATTCTCATTTGAGCTTTGATTTTGGGATTTATGATATTGATAATTTTTGTGAGCTTTGATTGGGGGGATATTAGTTTAGGATATGGACATATCAATTCCTTCGTATGCTTGAATATTTTCTTACTCGAGGGCGAGTAAGGTTTAAGTGCGGGGAGGTTTCATGTTCCCATTTTATACGGTTATATTAAGACTTTTAGGATTTACTTTTATACACTTTTGTGCTCTAAATGTGACATTTTACCTTGAAGTTCTCTAAGGAGGGTTAAAAGCGGTTTTACGCTTTTATTACTTTTCTAGAGAATTTCGTGTGACAAGGTAATTTGTTTGAAGACTTTGAAGAATATCTTTGAAGATTTGAAGACTTGTATTTGAGCTTTTGAAGATTTGAAGAATTGAAGAAGTGAAGAGAAGAGGATGATATGAAACAAAAAGGAGAAAGAAGAAATAGTGCTGGACTTGGAGTCGGTCGTGATGCCGTCGCGACTCGTGACGAACGAAGGGCCAGAAATTCTCCTTGCTTTTTGTACTATAAATACTCACCTTATCCTCTTCTCTTCAAAAAAAAAGTTTTTCCACCTTCTTCCTGCATTTTTGGTGGGTTCAAACCCTAGTTTTTCTTTCTTTCTTTTCTTAGTTTTTGTAGGTTAATTATGTCTTTATATTGTCTAGCTTAGTTTCATCTTGGGAGCAAAGGATTGAAGCTTCCATTTCTATGTAGTAAGAACCATTTATATATCTATTTGGTGCTTTTGCTACTGTCCATTTATTGAGCTTTGAATGTGAATTGTTAATGGCATTGATGTTGTTGGAAGCTTAAGTATATGAATTGCTTTTATGATTACTTGTTAGGGTTGGGAGAAAGTAGCTAATTCTCCCATCTTTTAACGTGGAATCCAAGAGCATGAGTTAGAGCTTCTTAAATGATGTTGGTGTGTTGATAATTGCTAGATGAATGTGATGATGTCGAACTCGTTGTCATGTTTGTTTTTGGTAGCAAATGAGAGAGGTCTATGAATTTCGATCGTTCTTGACTAATCTTGTGTAAATGCATGAATTGGTTAAATGCTTAGAAATGGTGTAGTGTTTATAAGTGTTGCCAAGCTTGTTGATCCTTCGTGCTAAATGCCATCAATGGGATACTCTTAGTAATAAGGGAGTCATTGGTGAGGTTTGACAAGAGATGTTGAATTCACTATTGCAAACTATTATCTAAGAAGGGTAGAAGATTTATCTTCACAACAAGTAGTCAAAGTAGTGAATAGATTGTTTCGCTCGTTCTTGAAGCCTTTGTTATTTAGCATTCATGTGTTCTTGATGCCATGTTTTACTTCATTTATGCCATATGTTGTTTGAGAATAGGAAGTGTTTGTATGATTGAAGTGTTAGGGTGTTAGAAAACTAACAAATTCCTTAGCTTCTTTAAATGAAAATATAGGAACATGAACTTAGAACTTCTTGCACATAATGTGTTGTGATTCTTGCTAGATAAGTATGTTAATGTGGATCGTTCTCATTTTATCCTATAGATGCAATGAAAGGTTGAACCTTGATTGTGGTTTGTTCCAGGTTTAGTCTAATGAATGCTATGTTTGGTTAAATGACCATGTCTTTGGTAGAAGGCTTGTTGTTGTCAAATATATGGTCCTTTGTGTATAATGCCGTTGATGAAATACCTCTATGGTCGTTGTTTGTCTAGGGTGATCATGAAAGAGGTTTGCAAATGGCCGTTGTTTGTCTTTGCAAACTACTCTTAAGAAGGAATGGATGTTGATCTTCCATTGGCATTCCCCATAGGTAACAAATGTGATAGGATGAGTGAATGCTTCAATGATCTACATTTGGTTTGGAAGTGGATATCAATTGCCTCCAAGGCTTTGTCTTTTGTAGTTTAAAAACCCTTTTTCTTAGTTTTATTTGATGATTAGCATAGTCACTTAACTTTGCTAGTTCTCTTGTCTTTTAACTTTCATAGCTTAGGACAACCAACCAACCAAACCCCCCATTTACATGCTTTTATATGTATGTATATATATGTATCTATTCCTAACCTAATACCAACCATTTGTTCTTAAACGCTTGAGAAAATCCCCCTTCTTCGTGGACGACCTCGACTTGCCGCTATCTGCTTAGTTGTAGATAGTAAGAAAAAAGGTCTTATAAATATTAACTTTGAGAGGTACGACGACGACCTCCCAAATTTTGGCGTCGCTGCTAGGGAAGAGGCGTTTATTTTTAACTGCTTAGGTGTATTTGGTTTCTTATTAGCTAGTTGTTTTTATTTTCCACCCCTTGATGGTTGTTTTTGTTCGGAGTAGGTATTGCTTGAGTTCATGTTAAATTTTATCGAAAATCCTTGAAATATGATTTTGGACTTTTAATTTTTTTTTTAAAAATAAAATAACAGAACATCTCACCTTGAGGGAACTCATGATGAGAAGAGAGGCTCAACAAGCAAGGTTTTGTAGGATGTGTCATTCCGATCATCCTACCGAGTCTTGCTATTTGTTGTGGGAAGAGCACTATGAGGGAGAAAGAACCCTTGGTTTCCAAGACCAAGGGTATTATGAAGAGTGCTACCAAGAGGTAGGAGAGGTTGGTTTTCAAGGGCAAGAGCTCAAGAATGGTATCCATACTACAATCCTTACAATCCGGAATGGAGTGGTAATCCAGATTGGTGGTATGAGAATGAGCCAAAAAACCAACAATACGAGCAAGATAGTTGGCCATCACCACCTTATACCATACCCCAAAACCAAGCCCAACAAGGAAGTTCAAGTTTGACACGTGAGGAAGTCATGAATACAATAGAAAACTTGAACAACTTTGCTAGAGAAGAACCAGATTCCCAGCTCTCCTCTAGTGTTGAGGCTATTGAGGGGCATGCGAGGAGTATATTAGAAGTGTTGGCCCGAATGGAAGCTCGTGATTCCAAAAATAAACCATCCCAAATCAAACTCGAGGATTTGGTGAGTGAACTCACCATGGGAAATGATTTTGAGTTCGAAAGGGATGAGGAGTTGGTTGTTGAGGATGAAAAAATGGAGGGAGAGGTGATTGTACTACATCCATTAGCATTGTCACCCCTTCCCCCACCTAGTGAACCAACTCTACCATTTTTAGAAGTTTTGAGGGAGGCAAGAGAGGAGCCAAAAGATTACCCCAAGCCTCCTAAACACCCAACTCCCTTTAAACCATCTCCACCTCAACAAGACTTTCCTCTTGAAAGTTTTGTACCCCCACCTCTCTACTTTTGGATACTCATGGTGAAGGGGTTCAAACCTTCACTATATGGATAACATTAGGGTCATTCTGATGACCTTAAATATACAGAGCTTTTCCGTGCTGACGACGTAAATAAACTTGGCTTTTTATTTTGATTTTTGTTGTTTAGTTTTTGTTATTTTGTCTTGTTCTTCTTACAGTATGTTTTTCTGTGATTTAGTAGCAAAGTGAAGTGTATTGCATTGAAGGAGATGAAGGAATGAGATCCATGAGAAAGGGAAGAAATTTTTCAATGTTGGTAATGATTGAATTGTTTCTAAGTTCTGGGAGGCCTTGACATCGCGAGTCACGACAGCCTCGCGATGACATCACGATAACCTCGCAAAGGACCATCGCGAGTTGCGATGTGATCAGAGATTTTTGTGCTAAAGTTAACCTCCCAGCCACCACTTTCTGCGAGTCGTGATGGGACGTCACGAGTCGTGACTAACTAGTCCTCGAGATAGCATTCCCTCTAGACCTCGAGTTGAACCGAGCCCAAAAAGAAATCAGTCCTAGAGGCCAAAGGCCCTCGAATCAAGCTGAAACCTTCAAGACATTATTCCCTCGAGACCTTAGGTCCTCGAGACTTCCATCCTTTGACTTGAGTTGAAGCCCTCGAAACCTTGGGTCCTCGAGGCCGCAAGACCAGCCCTTCGAGAAGTTTGGAGTCTCGAGACCATCATCCCTCGAGATCAGTCCTTCGAGACCATCAGCCCTTGAGACCTCAGGTTCTCGAGACCAACCTTGAGATATCATCCCCTCGAGACCTCGAAGCAGCAAGCCCTCGACTCGAGAAGAACTTGAAAGCCCATAAGTCCTTGAGGCATCATGCCCTCCAGACCTCGAGGCAGTAAGCCTCGACTCGAGCTAAACTTGATAGTCCATTACCCTCTCAAGGCCAGTTCTCGAGACGTCATCCCCTCGAGACCTCAAGGCCACAAAGTCCTTGGCTCGAGCCGAACCTAAAAGACCATTATCCCTCCAGACCATTATCCCTCCAGACCATCATTCCTCGAGTCGAGCTGAAACCCTCAAGACCACCATTCCTCGAGTCGAGCCGAAGCCCTTGATGCATCAGTCCTCGAGACTTCATGTCCTCGAGGCCACAAGGCCTTGATTCGAGCTGAGCCCAACAGTGAAACTCTCCAGACCTCTGGTCCTCAAGGATACAAAACTCGACTCAAGCTGAAGTCCTCAAAACTTCATGTCCTCGAGGCCACAAGCCCTCGATTCGAGCTGAGCCCAGCAGTGAAACCCTCGTGACCTCCGATCCTTGAGGATGCAATCTCTTGACTCGAGCTGAAGTTCTCGAGACTACAAACCTCGACTCGAGTTGAAGCCCTCGAGACCTAAAGTCCTCAAGGCCGTAAACCTCAACTCAAGCTTAAGTCCTCAAAACCTCGAGTCCTTGAGGCTGCATTCCCTCGATTCTAGCTGAGCCCAACAGTGCAAGCCCTCGAGACCTCGTGTCCTCGAGGCCAGAAGCCCTCGACTCATGCTGAAGCCCTCGAGATCTCGGGCTCTCGAGGCTTCCATCCCTCGACTCAAGCTGAAGTCTTCAAGACCTCCAGTCCTCAAGGCTGTAATCCATCGTCTTGAGCTGAAGCCCTCGAGGCGATGCATCGTGAGTTGCGAACAGTGCTGTCGCGAGTCGCAATGAAAATTCAACTTTTCAACTGAGCTTAAACACTGTTCCTCCTTCTCCAAATACTCCCAAGAACCACCACACATATCCACTCATTCATCCACCATCTTACATATATTGACATATGAAAATTCTTGCATCTTTATAGTATCTTTGTTGATTGTAGTATGATGACTACATCATTGAGTCTTTAAGTGTTATATTCTATAATGATGCTTGGATATGTGTCATTATATGTTAGATATTTTTATTGGACAATATTATAGTGTTGATTGCATGATGGATTGGTTGTTCTTTGATAATACTATTGTTATTAACTCATGATGCTAAACCTAGTATTACAAATCCATATGTACTTGTGAGTTTGATGTTTTTCTTTGTGGTGTTAGTCTTGATCAAACAACACCAAGGAGACAATGTTTTGCTCGAGGGGTGAGTTCTTCTACGACACTTTTGCTCCCCATTCCGGCTCCAAAACTAATTTTGGGACCGATTCTATACAAGTACATTGGATTACGCCATATCACCGGCGACTATGCGGAGAAACGAGTGTCACACTACCTCTTGCCTTACATTTTTACATTGAGGGCAATGTAATATTTTAAGTATGGGGTGGGGTTAGAGGACTCACATGATTGCTAGCTTCATTTGGAATGTTTTTTGCTACTTTTGATTGGAAAACCATGAGAAGAAACAAATTGAAAAAAAAATGAAAGAAGAAAAAAATAGAAAGAAAAGAAAACCCGCTAAGTTGAAAACCCGAGAGGGCAACTTAGGCAACATTGGGGGCTCGGATAGGTCAAAAACTTGAAAGGGCGGCCTAGGCAAAAATGAGAGGCTAAAATGTGCGGAAAAAGGTGAGATGTGAGCCAAATAAACATGATGTGTGGCTAGGATGAAAATCCGAAAGGGCTCCTAGGCAAAAAGAGAGAAAAAGAGAGAAAAGGAAAATGCTATGATTTCACTCATTTGCCAGTATTGGATTCATAAGGTTGCGGTTGTCATATGGATGGATTGGGTGGCTCAACATCTAGAGACCTCCTGGGATTGGGTAACTTAGCGGGTTAGGAAACGAAGTATGGATATGAAATTCTTGATTCTTTTATACATCGTTTTGGTTGATATATTGACATGAAGTGAAGTATGTGTTTAAACATCCTCTATGGTTTTGACTTCATTTTTGGGTCATTGGATTTTGGTTGATATATTGGTATGAAGTGAAGTATGTACTTGAACCTCCTAAATGATTTAACTTCGTTTTGTGCCATTGGACTTTGGGAATATCAATTCGGAACTTTGAAACGCTTTTATAGGTAGTGAATTGATAAGTGGTAGGTTTGGTTAGATTTAGGAATTGGGGTTGTGTGTGTGAAAAATTCTCATTTGAGCTTTGATTTTGGGATTTATGATATTGATAATTTTTGTGAGCTTTGATTGGGGGGGATATTAGTTTAGGATATGGACATATCAATTCCTTCGTATGCTTGAATATTTTCTTACTTGAGGGCGAGTAAGGTTTAAGTGCGGGGAGGTTTGATGTGCTCATTTTATACGATTATATTAGGGATTTTAGGATTTACTTTTGTACACTTTTGTGCTCTAAATGTGACATTTTACCTTGAAATTCTCTAAGGAGGGTTAAAAGCGATTTTACGCTTTTATTACTTTTCTAGAGAGTTTTGTGTGACAAGATAAGTTTTTTGAAGACTTTGAAGAATATCTTTGAAGATTTGAAGACTTGTATTTGAGCTTTTGAAGATTTGAAGAATTGAATAAGTGAAGAGAAGAGGAGGATATGAAACAAAAAGGAGAAAGAAGAAATATTGATGGACTTGGAGTCCGTCGCGAGGCCGTCGCGACTCACGACAGACGAAGGGCCAGATATTCTCCTTGCTTTGTGTATAAATACTCACCTTATCCTCTTCTCTTCAAAAAAATTTTTCCACCTCCTTCTTCCTGCGTTTTTGGTGGGTTCAAACCCTAGTTTTTCTTTCTTTATTTTCTTAGTTTTTGTAGGTTAATAATGTCTTTATATTGTCTAGCTTAATTTCATCTTGTGAGCAAAGAATTGAAACTTCCATTTCTATGTAGTAAGAACCATTTATATATCTATTTGGTGCTTTTGCTATTGTGCATTTATTGAGCTTTGAATGTGGTAATGGCATTGATGTTGTTGGAAGCTTAAGTATATGAATTGCTTGTATGATTACTTGTTAGGGTTGGGAGAAAGTAGCTAATTCTCCCCTCTTTTAATGTGGAATCCAAGAGCATGAGTTAGATCTTCTTAAATGATGTTGGTGTGTTGATAATTTCTAAATGAATGTGATGATGTCGAACTCGTTGTCAAGTTTGTTTTTGGTAGCAAATGAGAGAGGTCATGAATGTCGATCGTTCTTGACTAATCTTGTCTAAATGCATGAATAGGTTAAATGCTTAGACACGGTGTAGTGTTTATAAGTGTTGCCAAACTTGTTGATCCTTCGTGCTAAATGCCATCAATGGGATACTCTTAGTAATAAGGGAGTCATTGGTGAGGTTTGATAAGAGATGTCGAATTCACTATTGCAAACTATTATCTAAGAAGGGTGGAAGATTTATCTTCACAACAAGTAGTTGAAGTAGTGAACAGATTGTTTCGCTCATTCTTGAAGCCTTTGTTATTTAGCATTCATGTGTTCTTGATGCCATGTTTTACTTCATTTATGCTATATTTTGTTTGAGAATAGGAAGTGTATATATGATTGAAGTGTTTATATGATTGAAGTGTTAGGGTGTTAGGAAACTGACAAATTCCTTAGCTCCCTTGCATGAAAATCTAGGAACATGAACTTAGAACTTCTTGTGCATAATATGTTGTGATTCTTGCTAGATAAGTATGTTAATGTGGATTGTTTTCATATTTATCCTTTAGATGCAATGAAAAGTTGAACCTTTAATGTGGTTTGTTCTATGTTTAGTCTAATGAATCCTATGTTTGGTTAAATGGCCATGTCTTTGGTAGAAGGCTTATTGTTGTCCAATCTATGGTCCTTCGTGTATAATGGCATTGATGAAATACCTCTATGGTCGTTGTTTGTCTAGGGTGATTATCAACGAGGTTTGCAAATGGTCGTTGTTTGTCTTTGCAAACTACTCTTAAGAAGGAACGAATGTTGATCTTCCATTGGCATTCCCCATAGGTAACAAATGTGATAGGATGAGTGAATGGTTCAGTGATCTACATTTTGTTTGGAAGTGGATATCAATTGCCCCCAAGGCTTTGTCTTTGTAGTTTTAAAACCCTTTTTCTTAGTTTTATTTGATGATTGGAATAGTCACTTAACTTTGCTAGTTCTCTTGTCTTTTAACTTTCATAGCTTAGGACAACCAACCAACTAAACCCCCCAATTTACATGCTTTTGTATGTATGTATATATATATCTACTCCTAGCCTAATACCAACAATTTGTGCTTAAACGCTCTAGAAAATCCCCCTTTTTCGTGGACAACCCCGACTTGCCACTATCTGCTTAGTTGTAGATAATAAGAAAAAATGGCTTATAAATATTAACTTTGAGAGGTACGACGACGACCTCCCAAGTTCCAAGTGGTGGGGTTCCATTGGATGGGTTTGAGAGGTACCTATTCGAGAGGTTAAGTTTCAGGTGGAGGGGTTCGAGACATTAAGGATTCGAGTGATGGATACTTAGCGTGCGTGTGCGAATGGCTTGACAGGTGGAAGACTCGAGGGATAGAAGGGTGATCCTTGAAGGGGTGGTTCTAGGCCTCGAAGGGATGGAATCTTCTATTCTCGAAGGGGTCAACTTCTAGGCCCTCAAAGGGGTGGAGGCTTCTGTCCTCGAAGGGGTCGAGGTCTCGATCCTCAAAGGGATGGGGTCTTCTGTCCTCGAAGGGGTTGAGTTCTCAGCCCTCGAAGGGATGGATTTTTCTGTCCTCAAGGGGGTCTAGCTCTCGGCCTTCGAAGGGATGGAGTCTTCTGTCCTTGAGGGGGTCTAGCTCTCGGCCCTCGAAGGGATGAATTCTTTTGTCCTCGAATGGAGGGGTTCCATTCGTTCCATTCAAGAGGTACCTATTTGAGACGTACCAATTCGAGAGGTACGTATTCGAGAGGTGAAGTTTTAGGTGGAGGGGTTCGATTGGATGGGTTCGAGTCGTACCCATTTGAGATGTGAACTTTTAGGTGGAGGGGTTCGATTGGATGGGTTCGAGAGGTACCTATTCGAGATGTTAAGTTTTTGGTGGAGGGGTTCGAGACATTGAGGATTCGAGTGATGGATACTTAGTGTGCATGTGACAATGGCTTGACAGGTGGAAGACTCGAGGGGTAGATGTGGGATCCTTGAGGAGTAGATGGGGGATCCTCGAAGGAGTGGTTCTCGGCCTCAAAGGGATAGAATCTTCTGCCCTCGAAGGGGTAGAATCTTCTGTCCTCAAAGGGGTCAACTTCTAGGCCCTCGAAGGGATAGAGTCTTCTGTCCTTGAAGGGGTTGAATTCTCGGCCCTCGAAGGGATGGAGTCTTCTGTTCTTGAGGGGGTCGAGTTCTCGGCCCTCGAAGGGATGGAGTCTTCTGGCTTCGAAGGGGTCGGGGTCTCGACCTTTGAAGAGATGGAGTCTTCTGTCCTCGAAGGGAGGGGTTCCATTAGATCCATTCGAGAGGTACCTATTCGAGATGTACCGATTTGAATGATGGATACTTAGCGTGTGTGTGCCAGTGGCTCGACAAGTGGAAGACTCGAGGGGTAGATGGGGGATCCTTGGATGGGTTCGAGAGGTTCCTATTCAAGAGATTAAGTTTCAGGTGGATGGGTTCGAGACATTGAGTATAAGAGTGATAGATACTTAGCGTTCGTGTGCCAATGGCTCGACAGGTGGATAACTTGGGGGGTTGATGGGTGGTTCTCGACTTCGAAGGGATGGAATCTTCTATCCTCGAGAGGTACCAATTCGAGAGGTACCCATTCGAGAGGTTCCCACTCAAGAGGTACCCACCTGGTGGGGCACACGAATTGATCCTCGAGGGAACCACCCCTCGAGGATCTCACATGTACCTCTCGAGTCTTCTACCTCTCGAATCCTTGCCACCAACTCGAACCCGCAGTACCCTCGATGGCAATCCATGAACCACCCCTCGAGGGGTTATACATGCAGCAATCGAGATTACGTCATCTTCGAGGGGTCAATAGTCAAGGTTACATCCATGTCATCTACGAACAACGACTCGAGGAGTTATACATCCACCCCTTGAGAGGTTACACATCCATCCCTCGAAGGTTTAAATTACCACCCCTAGAGAGCATTCCATGTTATTCATACCACCTGTCGAAGGGGTTAGTCAACCACCCTTCGAGGATCTAATCTAGACATCCAGCAGTCAAGGTTACATCCACGTCATCTTTGAACCACCACTCGAGGAGTTAAACATCCACCCCTCGAGAAGTTATACCTCGAAGGGCTACCCCTCGAGAGAATAGACATCCAGCAGTCGAAGGGTTAAACAGCAACCCCTCGAGGGTTAAACAGCAACCCCTCGAGGGTTAAATATCCAGCACTCAAAGGGTTAACCAACTACCCCTCGAGGGTTTAACATCCAACACTCGAAGGGTTAAACAACCACCCCTCGAGGATAGACATCCAGCACTCGAGAATATGGACATCCAGCATTCGAGAGCACTCGAGAGCACATCAACACATGAATCACTCCTCGAGGATATAGATTCTCGCCATCATTTTAAGCCATGTACCTCTCAAGACATTTATGCCTCCAATCAGTAATCATCCATAACTTGAGAGTTCATGTTCCCTCTCGAATCCATTATGCACGATCCACCTGTCATGGGTACAGTTTCCAATTTGAAAGCATCCACACCTCGCGAGTACATTCATTCGAGAGCAATTGTACCTTGCATCCACACAATTCGAGGCATCATTACACTCTTCGAGGCATCATTCCACCACTCGAACTACCATTCGAGGCTTCAAGCTGCTAGGGTTTAAGACCCATGACCTGGCTTTATCTTTTAACGGGTTATTTGACCCGACCGCCTTGAACCGGGTTGGAACCCTAGGGAGCCTCTGCATTGTATCTTCTTTCTAGGTTTGAATGGCTTGATAATGCCATAAAATGGGCCGAGCGCCCATATTTGAGTCCTCGCCTAGAACGCATTTTTCCGGCGCAGGTGAGTTACCGAAAACTGGGCAAAATTCAAAGAATCCATCAATTATGAAAATTTTGCTCCTCCATTTGTCTTGATCTGGGCATTCTCATGAAATTGAAAAACAAGGACAACACATTGGGTATACCATCATTGATGATTCCGATAAAAAAAAATCCACCATGGTCGGCCGCCGAATGGCTCAATTCAACCAACACATAGCAAAACATCTCCTAACATCCATCTTGAACCTGACTAGCCCCAAAGCACGAGCCCCATCCAACAATAACATTCCAACACCCAAAATGAAGAATTCCACTTCTCAAACCTACTATAGAACCTTCACCACTCGAATCCGTACCTCCCAAACCTTCCGCTCCAACCAACTACCTCTCGAACTTCCACTGCAACCTTCACATCTCGAATTCGTACCTCTCGAACCCCTCCACTTGAACCCTCTCCACCTGAACCTTCACCTCTCACCATATCCATGCTTCAATTACATGTACAATTGGTACATATATAGCTTAAATTACAGCTCTTTTAACATTCCTATAAAATTTCTATAAATGTTTTTCAAGCTCACCGCGCAATGCGCGGTGTAGAAAAACTAGTCTTACACAAAGGCCATTACTAACTCAATAAATATTGGTTCCTTGCAAATTTGTACTCCCTATGTAACAACTCAAATTACGTACTTACTTTATATCACTATTCTCTATCAAATTTTGACCACATAATTGAATAGATGTATGAGACATAATGAGAGAATGATTTTCTGTAAGGAATTGTATTATTGATGATTGAATATATAGAGAGTACAATAGATGTGTAATAAGAAAATAAATCTAATCATAATAAATCATAATCTAATCAGTAATCTGATTTATCCTAACACCTCCCTTAAGAGAAGCGTCAGATTCTCAGAGACGCAAAGCTTGGACTTGAAAAACTCAGCCAAGGGGCGAGAAAGACCCTTGGTGAAGATATCTCCAACCTGTAAAGATGTAGGGAAATGAGCAATATGAAGCTTGGCCGAAGAAACCAACTTGCGAACAAAATGATGATCAATGTCAATGTGCTTAGCCCGCTTATGCGCCACTGGATTCGGAGTCAAGAAGATGGCATTGTTGTCACAAAGCAGAAGAGGCGCACCAAAAAGAGGAACATGAAGATCACAAAGAAAATGAGTCATCCAGTTGACCTCTGAAATTTGGTTTTACCAAATTCTCTTAATTATTACTAGTATGTTCCAACATAACATATCTAACCAAGTATGCAATAAAGTAAAGCATTAAAGACACAACACTTGGTTACGCAGTTCGGTGAAATCCACCTACATTTGCGGGGCCTGGCCCTGTTCAGAATGAATCCACTATTTAAAAAGATACAGTACAAAGTACACAATACAAAATACTTATCTTTACTATTCAAACGTGTGAATTCTGCTAACTCCCCTAGCTACCGATTCACCTTGATCTGATTCCCTCTGACCTCGAAACTCATCGACACTGGATCTCCTCCTCTTGAGGAATTAAGGCATATAATTCTGAACTTTGAACAGCAGGTCACGTATGTTGGAACATAGAATTCTGTCTCTTTGCAATTCTCTCGAAAGAATGAAAATCTGTGTGCAGATTTTCTCTGTTTAATTCATGTATTGAATGTAGTCGTGTTGTCCCCTTTTAAAGTCATGAGCAGATCGAAACTCTTAATGATTATCTCCATAATATTCCTATTCCTCATCTGCTTCTTGAAGCATATCCAAATCTCATAAATAAAGGGGTTTTCCTTATCACAATATCTCTCATATATTCGATAATATCAACACCATATGTGTAGGAAATTTCCATAAACCAACTATGCTTCCACACACGCCTAATGTATAGTAGAATATTCAAATTTCTATAACTCACAAATACCATAATATTCTGTCCTTTCTGCGTAAGATCTGATTGGCGTATTTATGCTAATCCGCATGTTCCAACATGGAAAGATTTTTGTTTCCAAATATGTTCACAAAATTGCCAATTAAAATATTCAATGAATACCTCTTGACTTTACAATCTCCCCCTTTGGCATTTTGTGAACCCAACCATTTTGGACATTAATATAACGATGAAAAACTTGTAATCAAACACATAGGTCTTCTCAAACTCCACCTATGTTGGAACATATGCAAAATAATGAATTTGATACAAAAGAATACCAACCTAATACCATAATTCCAGAATACTATCAAAATAATAATCAGATTACAGCCAAAATATTCTCCCCCTTGGGCCATGAAGATGCCAAAGGCAAATTTGTTTTTGACATAAACAAAAAGCAGGCTCCCCCTGAATGTGACCAATTTGGCCATCTTTTCAGAAGCTGCAAAAGTAGAGCCTTCAGGGTTCCAAGGAAGATCATAAATGTGCCTCATGCCACAGGTCTTCTTGTTAGGCCGTAGGAACTCCGTATCTATGATGCCATTTTTCGCCTTCCCCTTCACCTTGGCACTCTTAGCCAATGTAGAAATTAAGCAGGGATACATAATAGCATGTTTCGCCTTTGGGGCAGTAGCTTGCCTCACTAGATTCTACTATATGAACAACCCAAGGTTTACTGATTTCTGTGTTCCAACACAGTACAAAAGTTTATCCATTTCTCTAGTCAAGGCATTAGTGTTGGAGGATGACATCCAGCAGTTTACCGCTACCTGATACAGACCAAAGAATCTCAATGATAGACAGGAAGCTTATGAATATCTAGTTTTAGGCCATTTGGTCGTGTATCCTCCTGAGATTGCCTCCCGAATCTGATCATCCGACACTCATAGATCATCTGGAAACACTCCCTCAAATTCTGGAGTATGCTGCCCCAAAATCATTTTTATCCTGGTAGCTGAGAAGTCAATAACCTTCCCCCGTACATAAACCCTCTCAAACCAAGGGGAATTAGCCTCTAAATTTCCACCCATCAAATTGGAGTACACTTCAATGACTACCTGTCTATTGTACTGAAGCTGTACAGTGGTAGCCTTTTTCATTCCGATTAATTCCAAAAAATCAGAAAACCAACTAGCCCTGTATGCATCTAGGTCTACGGGTCTCTCAGAGATCACCTTCCTCTCTGCAAACACTTCTCCCATTTCTTCATATTTTATATTAAAATAATAAAATGACAGTGCTTCACTTACAGGCAGAGGTGGCACCACTTTTTTCTTGGGAGCTGTCTGAGTTTTCTTGGCCTTTTTGGTTGGTGGGGAATCCTCAATAACGGTCACTTTTCTCTTACCCCTGATAGTTTGTAAGAAATCATATAATACCTCATCACTGGAGTAGTTCAACTCAGGTTGCTCCTGTGTTGGAACATAATCAGTATCTCCAGCCCCTTCTTCTTCAGCAGTCTGTGTTCTAACATACTGGTCTTTATCTGGTTCACCTTGTTTTGAAATATGTTCTCCAGTCTGGTCTCCATCCACATCAACATCAGCATCACCAGTTACCTAAAACTGGTCTTCACCTCCCATGTCTTCATCATCAATCTCCATCTCCTCAATATTTTCAGACTCTGTATTCTGTGTTGGAACATAGCCAACAATGTCTTCTTCTTCACTGTCAGAAACTTCTATTATTACTGATTTCTCAGTCCCTCCATTCTCTGAGAAGCCTTAGAATAAGAAAATCCTACAGGCATCATATCCGTAGACTTAACCACTTCCAGTCTTAATGCCTCATCTACAGTATTAAATTCCATTCCAAGAATTTTGAGAGTAAGAGAATAAGGACCTGTTACCTTCTGATAGAGACCCTTCCCTTTGCCTCTGGAATGTTCATCTTATCCATCACCACCAGCCTGTTCATTCTCTTTCCTTTGCTCAACATTATCATCCTCCAGAGATTGAGGAGTTTCTTGAGTTTTCTCTTTGACCGTGGGAGAATTGGGGTTTGAAGACATCTTTCGGTTAAGATTTGTTACTTAGGAGAAAATTTTGAAGGAGTTTGGCAACAAGAATTCGAAAGAAACCAAGAGGAGTGGGAGAGTGGCAAAAAAGAGAGGGATTTGGAGAGATTTAGACAACTTTGACACCAACACAAACTCTTCATTTCACTTCCTCGTTAACCGCAAAAAAATTTTCTTTTTCCAAAATTAGCAATGATGCTTCTTTTCTCTCTTGTCAACTCAAGACATATCAACTTCCAACATACCATAACTATACAACTTCTATTTTTGTAGAAAATTTTCTTTCTATTTTTTTTGTTTTTCTGATTTTCTGAGCACAAATAAAACAAAATATTTACAGCCAAATAAAGGTAAGAATTACCTCAAATTTGAAAAACACCTAAGTTTTTTATGAGACTTTCGAAAGTGGCGGTGTCCAATGACTTTGTAAAGATATCAACAAATTGCCCGTGTGTTGGAACATAAACTACCACAACTTCCTTCCTTTCAAAAAGATCTCTAATAAAATGATGCCTTATGTCAATATGCTTAGTTTGAGAGTGCTGGACTGGATTTTTTGAAATATCAATAGCACTTGTGTTGTCACATAAAATCTTCAAAGGGCCTTGATGAATTCCATAGTCGTTCATCATTTGCTTTATCCATAACAATTGTGCACAACAACTTCCACCAGCAAGATATTCAGCTTCTGCAATAGATAAAGAGGTTGAATTCTATTTCTTACTATACCAAGAAACTAGATTCGTGCCAAGAAAGAAACATCCACTTGTAGTGCCCTTTCGATCATCAGCATTACCAGCCAAATCCGAATCATTGTACCCAATTAAATCAGAATATTGGTTCTTAGAATACCAGACACCATACTCAGAAGTCCCACTTACATATCAAATAACTCTTTTGAATGCAGTGAGATGAGACTCCTTTGGATAAGCCTGAAATCTTGCACATATCCCTACGCTGAGACATATATCTGGTCTACTTGCTGTTAAATACAATAGACTCCCAACCATTCCCCTGTATAAATTTTGATCAAATGCGACTCCTTTCTCATCCTTGAAATGTTTGTCAGAAACCCCCATAGGTGTTCGAACTGCTCGGGTATTTCTTAAACCAAATCTCTTTACTAGATTCAGTGCATACTTACTCTGATTTATGAACAAGCCATGTTTTCCTTGATTAACTTGCAGTCCTAGAAAGTATATGAGCTCTCCAACCATGCTCATTTCAAATTAATCTTGCATAACCGAGACAGAATCCTTTACCATAGATGGTGAAGTAGAGCCAAATACTATATCATCAATATAAATTTGAGCAATCAGAATTTTTTATGCCTTTTCAAGCCCAAATAGAGTGCGATCTTCTCCCCCTCGATGATAACCTTTCTTAAGAAAAAAGTTAGTAAGTCATTCATACCATTCCTTGAGTGCTTGCTTTAAGCCATATAAAGCCTTCCTGAGACGATACACATGATGGGGGTAATAAGGATCCTCAAATCCTTTATGTTGTTCCACATATACTTCTTCATTTACCACACCATTTAGAAACACACTCTTGATATCCATTTGATATAGAGTAAAGTCCATAGAGCAGGCAATAGCAAGTAAAATTCGAATAGACTCTAATCTGGCAACTGGTGCGAATGTCTCATCAAAGTCAACTCCCTCAAACTGTGTATATCCTTGAGCTACTAGTCTAGCTTTATTTTGAGTAATATGTCCATCAGCATCAGATTTATTTTTGAAGATCCACTTTGTGCCGATGACATTTACACCTTTAGGACAAGGAGTTAGATACCATACATCATTTCTTGCAAACTGACCTAGTTCTTCTTGCATTGCAGCAATCCAGTATTTGCCCAGTAATGCCTCTTTGTAATTCTTTGGTTCAATGAGAGAGATGAAACATTGTAATCCTGCCAACTTCCTGTAATCCACCCGAGGAACTGATCGAGTACTCCGTTCCATTGATTCAGGTTGATCATGTGTTGGAACATAGGATATGACAAAGGGGGATGATGTTCCAACATGCTCAGTTTCAACTGGTTTAACATCAGTCTGCTCAGATGTTCCAACATGCGATGGATCTGCCTTGTCAGGTTGACGGGGCTGTTTTGGAACATGAGTATTACCAGGTTCTTCTTCTACAATATCTGACTTTTTTCCTCCTTCAGAATCATCCACAATAACATTTATAGAATCCATGAGTGTGTTTGTCCGATGGTTATAAACACGATAAGCCCGACTGTTCATAGAATAACCAAGAAAGATTCCAGTATCACTACGATAATCGAATTTTGCTAATTGCTTTCTGTCTCTGAGGATGTAGCACTTGCTTCCAAACACATGAAAGTATGAGACATTTGGTTTCCTACCCTTCCAAATCTCGTAGGATGTTTTGCTGGTGAATGTACTTAAATATATTTGATTAATTGTATAACAAGCTGTGTTAATAGCTTCTGCCCACCATTTTTTGTGAATTTCTTTCTTGGCCAATATAACTCAAGCCATCTCCTGCAAGGTTATATTTTTCCATTCAACAACACCATTCTGCTAAGGAGTGATTGGTGCAGAAAACTCGTGTTGAATCTGGAGCTCATCACAGAAGTCACTGAATTGAGAATTTTCAAATTCTCTACCATGATCACTACAAATTCGAACAATCTTCCCAACTGGACTTCCTTTTTCAGTCTGTAACTTTATCACCCGACTTCTAAATACTTCCATCATATATGATTTTTCTTTTAGAAAAGATACCCATGTAAATATGGAAAAATCATCAACACATATAAAGATATACTTATTTCCACCTATACTAGGTGTATTGACCGGACCCATCAAATCCATATGCAATAATTCCAGATTTCTTGAGGTGGTTATATATTAAACTGAAGAGTGAGGAGATCGAATTTGTTTACCTTGTTGAAATGGTCCGCACACAATTTTGCCCTTGCTTGTTACGGTAGGCATACATCGTACATCCTTTGCATTTGTAATTTGAGATCATACACCGTACTTCCTATTCCAGCAAATAGTAATTATCTGATGATCGTATGCCTGAAAAAACCTTGGCATCTCCTTGTTTCACTTTGGATTTGTCTTTCTGAAATTCCACAGTCATATTGTCATCACACATTTGGCTTATGCTCAACAGATTGACCTTGAAGTCTTCAACACATAGCACACTAGTGAATACTGGAAATCCTTCAATCTGTAGTTAAGCTTTTCCAACCACTCTACTCTTCTTTCCATCACCAAACGTAACATAACCGCCATCGTATGGTGTGATATTTTTGAGGAATTATTGAGTGCCAGTCATGTGGCAAGAGCAGCCGCTATCAGAGTACCACAAATCTCTGGAATATGATATAAGCAAAGTATGTGCCACAAAGCATGTACCATAACGTTTGACAACCCATACCTTTCTGACCATTTTTGTTTTCTGGACTTCGCCTATGTTGGAACATACCAAGAGTTAACGTCCTGCCATTAGGTCTCTGATCAGTTTCTGGCATTGTTCCTCTGAGTGACCTTGATATGAACAGTAGCTGCAGACGAGAGGTGTCCTTTGATGAGGCTTTCCAAACTTTCTCTTTACCTCTCAAATCTTTGTCTTGAGAGTTACTGGACTCTTAAGTATCTCTTGTGTCTCAGGATTGCGTGTGACTATGTTTTTGAGTGGGTTGTAGTACCCAATTTCCTTGTCGATCTCCAAAGTTCTTTCCCATGTCCAGAATATCATCAACTTTTGCTTTTCCAGAGTTCAACTTAGAAATTACTGCTTCAGACGTCTCAGCTCTCTTGGTTGCTAACATTAGCTTTTCATTCAAATCTTCATTCTCTTTTTTAAGTTCAGCAACTTCTACAAGCAATTCTTTTTCTATTTCCGTCGAATGCATTTTCCTTCCTTCAGTTCTTTGTGTGTGTAAACTACTTGGGGCCATATAGCATACATCTTTTCATAAGTACTGTAGATCTCTTCATCACTCATAGCGAGTGTCTGTTGGAACATAAGGCTTCATTTCTATTTGATGTGTTGGAACATCCATCCTCTGATGCATCATGAACTTTTGCTCCAAATGACACATAGTTACTTGTGAGTTCCTCTTCCTCTTTGTCATCCTCTTCATCTTCACTCCATGAGGTGACATATGATTTTCCTTGCTTTTTCAGGTATTTGCACATTCAGCCTGAATATGACCATATCCTTCACATTCTCTACATTGAATTTGTCCAAGCTGTTTTGGTTCACCACTTTAATTTCTAGAGAACTGCTGATTTTCTTAACCAAATATTGTCCCATGATTGCCTCCAAATTCTTGTGGCCTCGGTCTATTTCCACCAAACCTTTCCTATGATTTCTTGTTTACTACTTTCTTCAGCATTCTTAAGAATTTTTTCTTGATTAGTGCAAGTTTGTCAAACTCATCATCACTGTCAGATTCATGATTATCCTTTGATGAAGATGTTTTGAATGCCAACTCCTTTTGAACCCTTTTTTTAGCCGGCTAGAATGTTATTTCATACGTCTGTAATGATCCCATTGATTCATCTAAACTCATGGTAGCTATATCTCTTACTTCTTTTATTGCTGTGACCTTTAATGCAAACCTTTTGGGAAGTAATCTGAAGGCCTTTTTCACCAATTTAGCCTCTCTGTAGACTTTTCCAAGTTCATACGCCATATTAGAGATGTCCCTGAGTTTTCTGTTGAATATAGCAATGGTGTCATTGTCCTCTATCTTAAGTTCCTCAAACTTAGTAGCCAACATATGTAGTTTAGATTCTCAAACTCGACTAGTTCCTTCATGAACAGTTTGCATAATATCCCATGTTTTCTTGGCGTGATGACATGTAGAGATGAGTTTGAACTGGTTTTCATCAACCGCAGTGAAGATAACATTTAGTGCATTTGAATTTGCCAGAGACACCTTGAGGTTATCAGGAGTCCAAGTAGATTTATCTTTGAGTTTATGCTCCCTTTGAATTGATTCTCCTTCTTTCGCCTTAGAGCTTGTATCAGCATCTTTAGTAGGGTGATTGCACTCATTTTCAACATAGTACCATGCAAGTTCATCCTGTGAGTTGATGAAAACTCTCATGTATACTTTCCAATAATTATAGTTGTTGCCTTTCAACAGAGGTGGCCGAGACACCGAAGCTCCTTCTTTGGTTGCCATTGTAAAACCGGATCACACTTTCCTTACCACAACCAAGGAAAAAATAAGTGGCCAAGCTCTGATACCAAATGAAATTTGGGTTTATTGAATTCTCTTAATTATTACTAGTATGTTCCAGCATAACCTATCTAACCAAGTATGCAATAAGTAAAGCATTAAAGACACGACACTTAGTTAGACAGTTCGGTGAAATCCACCAACATTTGTGGGGCTTGGCCCAGTTCATAATGAATCCACTAATAAGAAAGATACAATACAAAGTACACCATACAAAATACTTATCTACACCATACAAAATACTTATCTTTACTAATCAAATGTGTGAATTCTGCTAGCTTCCCTAGCTACCGATCCGCCTTGATCAGACTCCCTCTGACCTCGAAACTCATCGACGATAGATCTCCTCCTCCCGAGGAATTAAGGCATATGATTATGAACTTTGAACAGCAGGTCACATATGTTGGAACAAAGAATTCTGACTCTTTGCAATTCTCTCGAACGAATGAAAATCTGTGTGCATATTTTCTCTGTTTAATTCATGTATTGAATACAGCCATAGTGTCCCCTTTTAAAGCCATGAGTAGATCGAAACTCTCCATGATTATCTCTATAATATTCCTATTTCTTGAAGCATATCCAAATCCCACAAATAGATGAATTTTTCTTATCACAATATCTCCCTTATATTCGATAATATCAACACCATATTTGTAGGGATTTTCCATAAACCAACTATGCTTCTACACACGCCTAATATATAGAAGAATATTCAGATTTCCATAACTCACAAATTCCATAATATTATGTTCTTTCTGCGTAAGATATGACTGGCGTATTTATGCTAACCCACATGTTTCAACATGGAAATATTTCATTTCCAAATATGTTCACAAAATTTCCAATTAAAATATTGAATGAATACCTCTTGACTTTACAACCTTAGAAGCAGTGTTGCCAAAGCACAGTACTCCGACTTAGTGCTGGACCTGGACACAGTGGGATGTTTCTTCGCACTCCAAGAAACCAAGTTACCGCCTAAGAAGTTAGCATAACCATAAGTAGAATGACGAGTTTCCAAACACATGGCCCAATATGCATCAGAATAATCGAGCATCTCCCGAGAAGTAGCTGCACAAAAATTAAGACCAAAATGTGGGGTCCCCCAAACATAGCAGAGAATTTGAGTGACAGCCAAAATATGATCTTCCCGAGGGTCCTGAAGATACTGACTAACATAATTAACTGCAAAGCTAAGTCCAGACAAGTGATGGTTAGATATTGTAGAGCACCAACCAAAGAGCGATACAACATTAGATTCTTAAACTGTGAACTCGTACTGCTGTGAAGCTGAGAATTTGGCAAAAGTGCTGTAGAGACTGGCACTGCATCTAACATATCAGCCTAAGAAAGAATGTCCCGAGCATACTTTTCCTGTCTCAGATGAAGTCCCGAGGTAGTGGGTGTGACCTCCAAGCCAAGAAAATAGTGTAAGGCACCTAAATCTTTGATGGCAAACTCCTGATGGGTGCGATCAATGAATTTCTGAATAAGAGTGGAATTATTACCAGTCAAAATGATATCATCAACATAGACCAAAAGATACAACAACGATGGGCCACATGACAATACAAATAATGAAGTATCAGAAGAACTGCAACGAAACCCAAGTTACAGATTCAAGAGGTTCCATTTGAGATGTGCCCATTCGAGATGTGAAGTTTCAGGTGGAGGGTTTCCGTTGGATCCATTCGAGATGTACCAATTCAAGAGGTGCAATTTCAAGTGGAGTGGTTCCATTGGATGGGTCGAGAGGTACCATTCGAGAGGTACCCATTCGAGACGTGAAGTTTCAAGTGGAGGGGTTCCGTTGGATCCATTCAAGATGTACCCATTCGAGCGGTTGCATTTCAGGTTGAGTGGTTCCATTGTATGGGTTCGAGAGGTAACATTCGAGAGGTTCCCACTCGAGAGGTACCCATTCAAGAGGTAAAGTTTCAGGTGGAGGGGTTCCATTGGATCCATTCGAGAGGTGTAGTTTCAGGTGGAGGGGTCCAATTGGATGGGTTCAAAAGATACCATTCGACAGGTGCCCACTCGAGAGGTACCCATTCGAGACAAGAATTTTCAGGTGGAGGGGTTCCGTTGGATCAATTTGAGATGCACCCATTCGAGAGGTTCAATTTTAGGTGGAGTGGTTCCATTGGATGGGTTCGACTGGTTCCATTCGAGAGGTGAAGTTTCAGGTGAAGGGGTTCCGTTGGATCTATTCGAGATGTACCCATTCGAGATATGTAGTTTCAGGTGGAGGGGTTCCATAGGATGGGTTCGAGAGGTACCATACGAGAGTTTCCATTCGAGAGGCGCCCATTTGACAGGTGAAGTTTCAGGTAGAGGGGTTCCGCTGGATTCATTAGAGATGTACCCATTCGAGAGGTGTCGGTTCAGGTGGAGAGGTTCCATTGGATGGGTTCGAGAGGAACCCATTTGAGAGGTGAACTTTTAGGTGGAGGTGTTTCAGTGGATGGGTTCTAGAGGTACTGATTCAATAGGTTCTATTTGAGAGGTGCCCATTCGAGAGATGAAGTTTCAGGTGGAGTGGTTCCGTTGGATCCATTCGAGATGTACCCATTCGAGAGGTCCAAATTCAGGTGGAGTGGTTCCATTGGATAGGTTTGAGAGGTACCATTCGAGAGGTACCCATTCGAGACGTGAAGTTTCAGGTGGAGGGGTTCCGTTGGATCCATTCAAGATGTACCCATTCGAGAGGTAATGTTTCAGGTCAAGTGGTTCCATTGTATGGGTTCAAAAGGTACCATTCAAGAGGTTCCCACTCGAGAGGTACCCATTGGAGAGGTGACGTTTCAGGTGGAGGGGTTCCGTTGGTCCATTCGAGAGGTGTAGTTTCAGGTAGAGGGGTCAAATTGGTTGGGTTCGAGAGATACTATTCGAGAGGTGCCCACTCGAGAGGTACCCATTCGAGACAAGAAGTTTAAGGTGGAGGGTTCCGTTGAATCCATTCGAGATGCACCCATTCAAGAGGTTAAGTTTCTGGTGGAGTGGTTCCATTGGAGGTGCCCATTCGAGAGGTGAAGTTTCAGGTGGAGGGGTTCCGTTGGATCCATTCGAGATGTACCCATTCGAGAGGTGAAGTTTCAGGTGGAGGGGTTCCATTGGTTCTATTCGAGATGTACCCATTCGAGAGGAGAAGTTTCAGGTTGAGGGGTTCCATTGGATCCATTCAAGATGTACCCATTCGAGATGTGTAGTTTCAGGTGGAGGGGTTCCATAAGAGGGTTCGAGAGGTTCCATTCGAGAGGTGCCCACTCGAGAGGTACCCATTCTAGAGGTGCCAATTCAAGAGGTTCCATTCGAGAGGTACCCCATTTGTGAGTTGAATTTTTAGGTGGATGGGTTCCGTTGGATCCATTCGAGATGTACCCATTCGAGAGGTTATGTTTCAGGTGGACGGGTTCCATTGGATGGGTTCGAGAGGTACCCATTCGAGAGGTGTAGTTTTAGGTGGAGGGGTATCGTTGGATGGGTTCGAGAGGTACCATTTGAGAGGTGAAGTTTCAGGTGGAGTGGTTCCATTAGATGAGTTCGAGTGGTACCATTCGAGAGATACCCATTCGAGACGTGAAGTTTCAGGTGGAGGGGTTCTGTTAGACCCCCTCACCTAAACCTTCACCTCGCGAATCCGTACCTCTCGAATCATCCTCTTCAACCACACCACCGTCTCACCATCTCCACACTTCAATTACATGTAAAATTGGTACATTTGTAGCTTCAATTACTGCTATTTTAATATTCCTATATCGTAGCATTCCTATAATATTTCTATAATTTAATATCAAGCTTACCGCGCAACGCGCGGTGTGGCCACACTAGTTTTCATCAAATCAAAATGAAATAAACTGAAATTAAATTAAAATAGTAAAAAAGTAGTAATAACGGACCTAAATTAAGCGCATTTATATCAGAATTAAATCGAAATGAAACATAGTGAAAAATAGTACCTCCTATTTTATTTGCACAGTAATCACCATCACGTTGTTCAAAAATATATTTGACCGTTAATATGTTCAATAAAGTATAATTATGGTAAATAAAAGATGATATTTAGAATCTACTTATTACGATGAATGCAACAATATCATATACAATAATATTTGAAATTTGGTTTTATTGAATTTTCTTAATTATTACTAGTATGTTCCAACATAACCTATCGAACCAAGTTCAGAATAAAGTAAAGCATTAAAGACATGAGACTTGGTTACGCAGTTCGGTGAAATCCACCTACATCTGCGGGGCCTGGCTCAGTTCAGAATGAATCCACTAATCAGAAAGATACAGTACAAAGTACACCATACAAAATACTAATCTTTAATAATCAAACATGTGAATTCTGCTAGCTTCCCTAGCTACCAATCCGCCTTGATCAAAATCCCCCTGACCTCAAAACTCATTGACGCTAGATCTCCTCCTCTCGAGGAATTTCTGAACTTTGAACGACAGGTCACGTATGTTGGAACATATAGATCTGGCTCTTTGCAAGACTCTCGGAAGAACAAAAATCTGTGTGCAGATTTTCTTTATTAAAATCGTAAGTTTAATGTGGTCGTGGTGTCCCATTTTAAACTCATGGGCAGATCGGAACTCTTCATGATTATCTCCATAATATTCCTATTCCTTATCTGCTTTTGAAGAATATCCAAATCTCATAAACAAAGGGATTTTCCTTATCACAATATGTCACATATATTCGATAATATCAATACCATATTTGTAGGGATTTTCCATAAACCAACTATGCTTCTACCACGCCTAGCATATTGCAGAATATTCAGATTTCCATAAATCACAAATACCATAATATTCTATTCTTCTTTTTCTGTAAACCTTGTTGGCGTAAACGTGGATGTCCGTATGTTCTAACATGGAAAATTATTTGTTTCCAAATATGTTCACAAATTGCCAATTAAAATATTCAATGAACACCACTTAACTTTACAATCTACCCCTTTGGCATTTTGTGGACCCAATCATTTTGGACATTAAGAATACAACGGAAAAAAAACTTCCAATCATTCACATAGGTCTTCTAGAAATCCACCTATGTTGGAACATATGCAAACTACTGAATCTGATCATAAAAGAATATTATTCGATAACCAGAATTCCATAATATTCAGATTACAGTCATCCAAAATTAATATCCAAAATTAAATATTCTCCCCCTGGGGCCATGAATATGCCAAAGGCAATAAACCATAGAAATAAAGTTTGAAATAAACAGAAAACCAGCTCCCCCTGAACATAACATGGGATCTATGTTGGAACATAGACATTGTAGGAAAATCAATCCTATTCAGGAGCAACATCCTGTGCCTCCAGTTGAGCTATCTCCGCTTCAAGTGCCGCAATTTGGAGGGCTATAGCCCCCAACCTTGCATTGAGCACCACTATCTTGGCCTTCTTTTCAGTATCTGCAGAAGTAGAAGCTTCAGGGTTCCATGGAAGATCATATATGTGCTGCATGCCAAAAGTCTTCCTGTTAGGCTGGAGAAACTCTGTATTGATAATCAAATCCTTTACTTTTCCATTAACCTTGGCACTCTTAGCCAATGCATATATCAAACTAGGATACACCAGAGCATGTTTCACCTTTGGAGTAGTGGTTTGCCTAACTAGACTCTGCTGGATAAACAACCCTAGGTTTGGTTTCTGTGTTCCAACACAGCACAACAACTTTGCCATTTCTCTTGTCAAAGCAGTAGTATTGGAAGATGGCATCCACCAGTTCACAGCTACCTGGTATAAACCAAAAAACCTCGAAGACATACATGAAGCATGTGAGTATCTAGTCTTAGTCCATTCTGTCCTGTACCCTTCTGAGATGACCTCCAGAATCTTGTCATCAGACACATTTAAGACGTATGGAATACCCCTTCAAAATCTGAATTCTTCAGCCCCAAAATTCTATTTATATCAGCAACAGAAAAATCAATCATCTTCCCCCTAACATAAACCCTCTCAAACCATAGGGAATCAACCTCCAAGTTCCCATCTATCAGGTTGGAATATACTTCAGTGACCACCTACTTGTTGTACTGGAATTCTACTGTAGCAGCCCTCTTCATCCCAATTGCTTCCAAAAAATTAGAGAAACCACTAGCTCTACATGCCACTAGATCTACTGGTCTCTCGGTTATTATCTTCCTCTTAGAAAATACCTCTCCCATCTCCTCACATTTTATATCATAGTAAGAAAAAGACAGTGCGTCACTTACAGCAGGAGGTGGCAGCAGTTTCTTCTTAGGAGCAGTGTGGGTTTTCTTGGATTTCTTGGGTGGCAGAGAGTCTTCAGTAGCAGGCATCTTCCTCTTGCCTCTAGCAGTTTGAAAAACTTCATCTAGCACCTCATCACTGGAGTAGTTCAACTCAGGCTCCTGTGTTGGAACATACTTTGAGTCACCTGCATCTTCTTCTTCAGCAGTCTCTGCCCTGCCCTATGTTCCAACATGCTGATCCTTAACTGAGTGATATTGCCTCAAATCAGACCCTCCAACCTGTCCTCCATCTGAATACTCCAGTTTATCATGTGCATTACGAGTAGCATTAAACTGGTCTTGACCTCACATGTCCTCATCATCAATTGCCATGTCTTCAACCTTTTCTGAATCTTCCCTCTGTGTTGGAACATACCCAATACTGCTTCTATCTTCACTATCTGTAATCTTTATAATTACACGTTGTCTAAGCTCTTAAATCCTCTGTACAGCCTTAGCATCATAAAACCTTACTGGCATCCTATCAGTGGATTTAACCACTTCTAGCCCCTCAATCTCATCATCACCTATCTCCTTGATCTTAACATGGCTAGGGCCAGGAATAGACGAGTAAGCATGAAATCTATCTTTCCCTCTGTAAACACCATATTTCCCCCTCAAAAATTTGACTTCATAATTTTCAATATCCTCTAAATCGTTAATATCTCCAGACAAAAGTTCCTTAACATTAACATTAAAAATTTCACCCTCTATACTCTTAAGTTGAGTAAAATCCACCATACTTCTATTGGCTTCAAGCCACTCAAAAATATCATAAACAATTTTAAATTCCATTCCAAGAACCTTGAGAGTAGCAGGATCAGAACCTGTTACCTTCTGATAGGGACCTTTCCCTTTGCCTCTAAGTTCTTCACTTTGTTCGTCATCACAAGTCATGCCAGCTTCAATATTTTCTTCCCTTTGCTTAACATTTTCCTTTTCTGGAGGTTGAGAGGTTTCTTGAGTCTCGTTCTAGACAGTGGGAGATTTAGGGCTTGAAAGCATTTTCTCGGCAGAGGTTTGTTGCGAGAAAAAAATCTTGGCAGAAAATTTTAGCAACAATAATCTACAGAACACCAAGAATAATGGAAGAGTGGCAAAAAAAAGAGGGATATGGAGAGACTGAGACAATTTTGAACAAATACAAACTCTTCACTTCTTTCCCTCATTTGTCGCAAAAACCTTTTGCCTTTCCAAGAAGAGCAATGATTATACTTTTCTCTCATGTCAACTCAAGCCACACCTACTTCCAACATACCATAACTCCAGTTTCTTTTTCTTCCAACATACCATAACTCCACATATTCTATTTCTGTAACATTTTCTTCTTTCTATTTTTTTTCTATTTTTCTGAATGACAATAAGAAAAAATATTTACAGCTAAATAAAGGCAAGAATTACCTCAAATCTGACAAACACCCAAGTGTTGTCTGAGAATTTCAAATGTGGCGGTGTCCAATGGCTTTGTAAAAATATCAGCAAATTGCTCAGATGTTGGAACATAGACTACCACAAATTTCTTCCTTTCAACAAGATCTCTAATAAAATGATGCCTTATGTCAATATGCTTAGTTCGTGAGTGCTGGACTAGATTTTTTTAAACATCAATAGCACTTGTGTTGTCACATAAAATCTTCAAAGACCCTTTATAAATTCCATAGTCGTTCATCATTTGCTTCATCCATAACAATTGTGCACAACAACTTCCAGTAGCAAGATATTCAGCTTTCGCAGTAGACAAAGAGATTTAATTTTGTTTCTTAATGTACCAAGAAACTAGGTTTGTACCAATAAAGAAATATCCACCTGTAGTGCTCTTTCGATCATCAGCATTACCAGCCCAATCAGAACCGTTGTACCCAATTAGATCATAATCTTGATTCTTAGAATACCAGACACCATACTCAAAAGTCCCACTTACATATCAAAAAACTCTTTTGACTGTAGTAAGATGAGATTCCTTTGGATCAGCCTGAAATCTTGCACATATTCCTATGCTGAAACATATATCTGGTCTACTTGCCATCAAATACAATAGACTCCCAATCATTCCACCGTATAACTTCTAATCAACTGCGACTCCTTTCTCATCTTTTACCAATTTGTCAGAAACCCCCATAGGTGTTCGATATGCTCTGGAATTGGTTAAAACGAATCTTTAAAGGTCTTTCCCATTACCAGAATATCATCGAGTTTTGCTTTTCCAGAGTTCATTTTAGTAATAGCTGCTTCAGACGTCTCAGCTCTCCTGGTCGTTGAAATGAGCTTCACATTCAACTCGTCATTCTCCTTTATGAGTTCAGCAACTTTGATATGCAAATCCTTTTCTATCTCCGCTAGATGAGTTTTTTCTTCCTTAAGTACTTTATTTGTATCAACTACTTGGATCCACATGGCATATATCTTTTCGTATGTGCTGTAGATTTCTTCATCACTTACAGCAAGTCCATCATCATCACTAGACTCCTCATATGAATCTATGTTGGAACATACAGCTTTGACTCTATCTGATGTGTTGGAACATTCATCTTTCGATGCATCACAAATTTTTGCTCCAAAAGCCACATAGTTACTTGTAAGTTCCTCTTCGTCTTTCTCGTCCTCTTCAGCTTCACTCCAAGAGGTGGCATAGGATTTTCCCTGTTTATTTTGGGTGTTTGCACACTCAGCCTGAATATGACCATATCCTTCACATTCTCTGCATTAATTTCGTCTAGGCTATTTTGCTTCACCATTTTGATTTCTAAAGAGCTGGTGATTTCCTTGTCCAAATCTCGTCTCATGATTAATTTCAAATTCTTGCAGCCTTGGTCTATTTCCACGATAACTTTATTGAGATTCTTGTTTACTACTTTCTTCAGCATTCTTAAGAAGTTTTTCATGATAAGTGCATGTTTTCAAACTCATAATCACTGTCAGATTCGTGATTATCCTTTGATGACTATGTTTTAAATGCCAACTCCTTTTGAACCCTTTTTGTAGCATGTTGGAATGTTATCTCATACGTCTGCAATGATCTCATCAATTCATCTAAGCTCATGGTGGCTACATCGCTTGCTTCCTCTATTGCCGCAACCTTCATTGCAAACCTTTTAGGAAGTGATCTCAAGGCCGTTTTAACCAATTTTGCCTCTTTGTAGACTTTTCCAAGTTGATAAACTACATTGGAGATATCCTCGACTTTTCCATTGAATACAACAATAGTGTCATCTTCCTCTATCTTGAGTTCCTCAAACTTTGTAGCCAACATCTGTAATTTAGATTCTCGAACCCGACTAGTTCCTTCATGAACATTTTGTAGAATATCCCATGCTTTCTTGGCTTGATGACATGTAGAGATGAGTTTGAACTGATTTTCATCAATTTCCGTGAAGATAGCATTTAATGCTTTTGAGTTTGCCAGTGAGGCCTTGAGTTCATTAGGAGTCCAAGTAGATTTGTCTTTGAGTTTATGCTCCCCTTGACTTGACACTCCTTCTTTCGCCTTAGAGCTCGGCAGTATTCTCAGTATGATGGTTCCACTTGTTTTCAACATATTGCAGTTCGGTGAAATCCACCTACATCTGCTGGGCCTGGCCCAATTCAGAATGATTCCACTAATCAGAAAGATACATTACAAAGTACACCATACAAAATACTTATCTTTACTAATCAAACATGTGAATTCTGCTAGCTCCCCTAGCCACCGATTTGCATTGATCAGACTCCCTCTAACCTCAAAACTCGTAGACGCTTGATCTCCTCCTCCCGAGGAATTATGGCATATGATTCTGAATTTTGAACGGCGGGTCACATGTGTTGGAATATATGGATCTGGCTCTTTGCAAGACTCTTAGAAGAATGAAAATCCGTGTGCATATTTTTTCTATTAAAATCGTAAGTTTAATGCAGCCGTGGTGTCCCCTTTTATGATTATCTTTATGATTGGAACTCTTTATGATTATATCCATAATATTCCTATTCCTTATCTGCTTCGCAAGCATATCCAAATCCCATAAATAAAGAAATTTTACCTATCACAATATCTCTCTTATATTTGATAATATCAATACCATATTTGAAGGGATTTTCCATAAACCAACTATTTTTCTACCACGCCTAACATATTGCAGAATATTCATATTTCCATAAATCACAAATACCATAATATTATGATTTTCTTCTTCCGTAAACTTTGTTGGCGTAAACGTGGTTGTCCGTATGTTCCAACATGGAAAGTTTTTCATTTCCAAATATGTTTACAAATTGCCAATGAAAATATTCAATGAACACCACTTGACTTTACAATATTGTTGTCCATATATCTGTTTAAATATGCGGCCAAACTTTGATAGAGAATAGTGTATAAAAAGTAAGAGTGCAAATAAAGATGGGACAGATGATACTAACAGTTCTAAATTAAGCTCATTCTTATTAAATAAAATTTTCTGAATTGAACTAAACTGATTCCGTAACTAATCAGTTCCAAACGCAGAATTGACTGGGTTGTTCAAAGTTTGTCTTACCATCACACGTTCTGATTTCACAACTTACCTTGAAATTATTGGTCATTACGGCATGTAGTAAACGAAAGGGATGGGTTCACACGACAGTTAGCATAGACTCCATCAACAACTACGCAATGTTATGGTACACCAACATACGTTAGAAAAATGCCACAAAAATGTTAAATTAACCTTAACTCATCAATCCCATCAAATAAATTATAAGAACCATTACATAAAATCAGAAATTGTTATTTTCAAGAATGTTATTTGGGTGTACATCCTTAAGGGGCTAGGAGGTACAATATGAGATCTTTCTCATATTCATCCCCCTCCTCTTCATTGTCGCTAGATAAGGTAACATATGCGAATTGAGGCTCATATTTGTCTTCACTTATCTCTATCTCAATCCCTTTCCTATGATGGTAAGAATAATGTTCGGCCCCTGGTTCCTAAACCTCACTCACAAGGGCTTTCATTTGGCTAATTAAGAAGGAAAATTCTGCATGAACCCTTTATCGCCACATGAAAATTTAGGCCATACAATTGAACAAACTACATATAAAATACAAAATAAAGTTTCATAGAATGGTGTATAACTTATGGATGTCATTGATGACAAAGAACGGGTCTTTAAATCCCTAAGCCTCTTTGCACCTATAATATATGAATGTGTGATTTTATTGATGGTAAAAGTTGGGGAGATATTTTGTGAATATCTACTACAACACCTCTAGTGGATCCCCCCCCCCCCCCCCGCACGACCTTCACCCTCACCTTGTTGATTTTGAAATCCACTTCAAGTTTCTTGAGGCCCAACCACTTATTTTCGTAGTATTTTAGTGGTAATGATTGATCTACAGACACAATTCCCTACTCCTTGACCATCCTAGTGATCCAACACCCATAGGGAAATTTCTTCTTGATTATCTCAACAACTCTGTTCATGTAGGAGAATATGGTGAACCCCAGATTGAAAGGTTTCTTTTTTTCATAATGTAATGGAAAATCATAAAATTTCCTATTATGGGTTCACAAACATGCCCTCTAATGGAAGGACATTCATACACATCCACTCGAAAACCAACCTTTGATCCATACTCAAGATCGACAAGTCATGTTTGTCGGCTTTCCAGGGCCTATCTCCTTATGATCTAAAATAATTACGGCTAATGTCTACATGACACATGGGTTGGGACTCAGTTTTAATAGGGCAAGATTGCTGGTGATATATCTCATAAGGGTCGTCAGGGATGGTGGGGTGCAAAAAACTAGGATTGGTCCAGGGATACCCTAACATAGCAGTTATCATAAATTTACTAACATGGACACTTACATATGAACCTTTATAAGGGTTGCACTCTCAATTTCTTTTCCAAATTAGCATATAATTGAACTATATCATCAGGATGGGTTGGATCATACACTACAAAAAACATCTATTATTTTGCCCCTTTTACCTCAGTTTTTTACCTTAACCCCAATAACCGAGGTAAAAGGTTCTTTAACCTCAGTTTTTTTTGAAGTAAATAATATTTTTTTACCTCGATTAAAAAATAACCGAGGTAAACAATATGTTTTTTTCCTCAGTTAACATTTTAATCGAAGTAAAATGTTAAAGAAACAAAGTAAATAATACTACCGAACAGCATGTGACATCGCATATTTTGTTAAAAAAGGCCTGGCGATGTTGCATTGGAAGCCGTTTTCACCGAGATGAAATGTGATGGAAAAGCGACGTTGCACTTATGTGAGTTGATTTTGAAAAAAAAGGAAGTTTTATTTAAATATTTAAATAGGTTAGTTTTGTTATTTTACAATTGAAAAAGGTGGAATCAGAGGGAAAACCACAACATCCAACAACCAAAAACCATCATCCACATTCCACTCCACTTCACTCATGCCAAACTGCTTCCTTCACAAAGTCACACAGTAAGTTCTCATACCTTTCATGCTTATTGATGTTTTGGTTTTGTTTTACCTCGGTTAACTTTTATAGGTTATAGTTGTTTGAAAGTGATTAAATTATGTCTGTAAAAGTATTTGTTCAATGGTTTTTCAAATGGTTGTGGACAATGTCATTTAATTTATATGGTACGGTTGAAAATGGTTTTTAAACTCATGCGCAGATCAAATTGAACATACAGTCAATCATATATTGTTCAAATAAGGTAGTTAAATTATTATAAAATAGTACCGGTCATGAAAATATCCTTAAAATTACTACATAAATTCGATAAATAATTGTTTTACTTCCATTAATAGAACAAAAATTTGTTCAATCGGCTCAGACTATGACGATCTTGAAGACAAACAGCCCTGCAGCTTCTATGACCTCGAAGAACAAGGTATCCCCAATGCGTAGTTGGTTTGCGTAAAGAAACTCGCCAAAATATTTTGGGGACAGGGCCTTTATCTTCCCACCTCGAGTAGTTCATGCGCCACTCTGTCCCGTAGAACCACAAGGGTCTTGTTATTAGGTAATAGTGGTATAATGTCCCTCAGGATGTACTAAGTCATCAAAAAATATATTAATTAAATATATGTATAAGCAATTAGCAACAAATAATATTAATTTGAAATGCATTACCAAAGTTGGTTTTCCCCAAAATTCTGCTGCTTCAGAGTGCAGTGGAAACGTTAACTTTCAGGAGATATTGTATGATGTTCAATGTCAAAGACAATAGGCTTTGGGTTGCTCCGATGTTCGGAAAACTATACGAAAAAAAGGTATTGGTTGTTATATATAAAGTGTGAAGATGTGTTACTAAATATATATGTTAGACCTGAAAAAGGGGGCATTAGATGATCCTTCACCAGCCATAAGTCTTGAATAAAAAAAGAAAATGTTAACTGCAAACTTAGTTGCCTATGAAATACAAAGTGTGAAATCGGCAATGCGACACAGATACATGTTGGTCCAAAGCAGTGGTGTGGCCGACATTTATCAACGACCTTGCTAGGTAGTTGGTATTATCGAACATATGTCTGACACAAGAATGAGGTCGCATATGCAATTTCAGAGTAAACTTAAAATCCAACATGCAATGTCAATAATTTGGTCAAATTGAAGGACAGTCTAGAATAAGTGCAACGTATCATACTGTACATGAAATTAGAATGTGCAACCTCAAACACTAATCGCATAAACCTAATTGTGACAGACTGCTTACCAAGGTTGCATGTATCAAAGTAAGCTACTGGAAGAAACCAATAAACCCCAAAAAAATGAAGGTTTAACAACATAAAGTTAAAAAAAACCCTTTTGGGGACTTACCAAATGATAGTACCTACGTTTACAGTCAAGGAAAGTTCACACTCTCAAAAATGTGAATAAAAAATAGAAATAAAAAAAATAGAACACATTGACAAACCACAAATCGGACAATGTTCAGTAGGAATAACTAACATTGGGTGTTAGAAGATTAGAAAAACAATACCTTTTTCAAAGAGATAAGAGAAAGGAGGGGAGAGACCGTTGGAATTTGTGGGAAACTTGTGAAGAGAAGCTTGAACTATTTTTCAGGGTTTCCATATTTATACCTGTTTTGGAATGACATCATTTTGGCATATTGTCAAGTCTGCCTCGCATGGTGCAACGTCACATCAACCTCGGTGTAGTCGATAAGGTGTAGACCCCTGACTGTGGTTGCAGTTTATATGTGCCTAACACTTTCAGCCCACCAGCTAGCCGATCAACAGTTTGAATTTATTTAAAAATTTTGGTCAAAACAAATATTTGCTAGTTGCAGAATAATTGAAACAAATTATTCATTACACACAAGTCTTTTATAGTTTTTTGAATTATTGTTAGATTAAAACTTTGTTCATAAGTTAGGTTAAATATTAAAATTTCAACAACATTGAAATAACATTAAACAATTAGATTATAAATTAAAGATTACAGATATATAAATATGTATGAATAAATGTTCTTCCAAATACGCATTAATTTTTTCCAAATACATAATTATATCAAGTCTAAGCTAAACATCTAATGTCCACAGTGAAGAATGATAACATGAAAAACTATGGGTCCAACACCATTTACCACCTCAAAGTAGAGGGTGTCCCTAATCTCAAGTTCCTTTGTAGCAAGAAACTCGCTAAACTCTTTTGGGGTCAGGGTCTTGAGCCTCCTGTTCCCTGAGTAGTGCATGTGATACTCCCTCCCATTGCACCTGATCACAGCATCCAACTTGTAAGGCGGTAGGAGTTCCTCAATCTGGCTGGAGACGTACTGAATTATAAACAAAAAACCTTTGTTAATCTATAGAAAAAGTTAACTGAAAATAAAATACCTGTGTAACAGGGAGAACTTACCAGAATTGGAATTGACTCAAATTTTGTCTGGCATATTGTGTACAAAATGCGGAATGACATTGCCGAATGTATTCCATAGACTTTCATCATTCGAATCAGTATGGATCTGTATTGGTCTATGAAATTATTATAAATTCAAATTGAATATAAGTAATAAAATAGAAGGAATTTAAATCTGAACAAAAAATCGCTCATCTCAATCAGGGAATGGTTCGAACTAGCAGTATTAGCCATGATTTCTGAAATTCATATTTTCACGTATGTTAAATATTATGATAGAAGCAAAACGGTTAGATATAAATTAATTTAATTAATGTTTTTTGTTAGGTTAGGTGTTGCACCTATGTGAGTTGATCCTAAAAATGACTTGGTTGGTCGACTATTTTGGATCAACTTAGCTGACTCATCGATCCAAAATAATGGCATAGTTGAACAAGTCAAAACGATGTTGCTCAACCTTCAATATAACCAATTGGTTAACCGAGAAGGGTGGGAGGTCACATTGAATATCAACTGCAGAACACATATATAGACGATGTCGCACTGGGATCGCTGCAATCGAATAAGCAGATCGGTGACGTCGCATTCAAAGACAACGAATAAACTAAAAACAGGAGCAGATGAACTCAACAACAAAAATGTGCAAAAAGAAATATCACCACACCTAAACATTGGGCCAAATTAACAGGGGAAGACACAAAACCCAAATTCTAACACCCTAGAACCCTAATCCCTAGAAACTTTAAAACCTAAAAAAAATAACACATCACACACCATATTCATAACAATTTCAAGGATAAATACAAAAAACAAAAGTAATATAAGCACATGAAGAAACCATACCTTTGAGAAGATAGGCAGGGGGGTTGTTGAAATTAGAGGGAAGTTGAATGTTTCAAGTGATGTATGAAGTGGGCTCTATATAAATATTCATTACGAAACATTGTGAATTCTACCTCGGTAGATGCAATATCTCTTTACCGTCTACCTTACCGACAATTTATTAAAGATTGAGCGACTACATATAATGTGGGCCTCATCATTTCAGCCCACTAATATATCAATGGGCCCGTGTTTGACAAACTGTGTGTACGAGGACGATTGTCAATATAGATTATGTTCATTAGGCCAAAAATATACCAATGTCGGCTAGCCTTAAATTGAGCCTCACCATTTTAACCCACTAGCATAACAACTGGGCCTGCATTGGACCATAAGAAATATAATTGACCTTAATAACGGTTAATTGTAACCCGCATCCACTTGGGGTCATCAAGTTGTAGCTAAACAAACCGGAATGAAAGCGTTGAATCAAAAATAAAAATTTGTAATTCTGCTTCCAAACCACTACTAAGCTACCTATGGGGTAGTTAGTGGCAAGACCGGGTTTATCCATAGAGATGTTAGGGTCTAATAGCCAACTACACACAACCGCGTACGGGTTGTCAATCCGTCTGTGTGCTAGGAATAGCTAACATTGCAAAACTTTGCAACTAACAACTATGAACATAAAAGATAACACTAGAGAAAACTATATATGCAAGCACTTGGGGAATATTTGCGTAACATGATTGACTAAATGTTTCGATCCTCAATTCCATCACATTCAAGATATCAAAGCATATTTTAGTGTTCATAACAGGTGGTGTGGTCGAGGGTCAGCACTTCCCCATACCTGTCACTTAGGGTGCTCTTCTAATCTTCTATCGACACCGCCTCCATAATCAGGGAAGTGCAACAATGGCCCTGCAATTGCACATATATGTTTCTCCCCCGTATAATTACGTTTCGAGCAATACACCACGGATGGAACTAGGGTCACGACTACTTGCCATCAACCTTATCGATGAGATTAGGGTCGCTAAACCATAGTTTTACTACTAAATGCTAACCGTACTCGTAAACCTTCAGACCAACTAGCCAGCTAAGACTGGTGTGCTATCATCGAAGTGGTAAAACTCGAAAAAGACTTACGTGCACACACCCACATGGACCTGGACCCCGCTATCCATATCACATCCAGGGTTCTCTTCTCTGGGGAGTATCAATATGTCCACCAACACGAATGTTGACTAGAGTGTGTGCTCATGGAGGGTATCATTCATGCAATTCATAACAATTAAAGAACAAGCCAACATAATATCACAAACACATAAATAAGTAGATCTAAGGAATTTCACAAAACATAAGTCAAAACATGAATAAAAATATTATCCCCAAGCTATTAAACTACATGGTGAACATGGAATCCATGTATTGCATTGGATTTCACATTTTTGGGCAAAAGCAAAATAAAGAGAAGAAAGAAAAAGAACCTAGAGATAAGGGAGAGTGTTTTTCTCTCTCTAAACTAATCTTGAAATCCAAAATCAGATCTAGAATCCAAACCCTAGTAGACAAAGGTCCACATAAAAAATAGTAGGTGACTGGGCCTAAAAATAAGCCCATAGGCCAAAAACCCTACCAGACACAATTGGAATGAGGGGTAGCGTCTGGCACAGCCCGTGCTAACCGACGTGGCCTTGTGTGGGAGTGGGCCGTTGGTCCTGGCATAGGCCAAGTCGCTTGTGCTAGCATGGACCGTCAGTTTTGGCATGGCTGTGCTGGCGCGGTCTATGTCAACTGGTGCAAGTCGTCGGCTGGAGCTCCATTTTTAACCTTATGATCTACACCCCGTGTCATTTGGCGCGGGCCATCTACTAGGTCCTTATATTTCTAAGTATTTTGGCACAGGTTGCATAATTCTTCATGCCCCGTGGCCAGGTCATGGCATGTTTTACTTGAAACGACATTTTCTGTGTGAAATGGAACAGTTTGCCCCCGTACTTAGTTGAATTTTTGAGTGAAAAGAAGACTAGTGGACATGGCCAGCTGGGATTGGCATGGTCCGTACTGGGGCTTGGCACGACCCATGCTGGTTAGAACAGCATGTGCCAAAGGCCTCTGACATGGGCTATGTCGTATGGTATGGGCCATATGTGGTTGAGCCTCATGCTGGCCATGAACTGTCCATGCTGCTCGTGGCTAGTTCGGTCGGCTGACTTGTTTGCACTGCTATAGATAAACTGCTGGTCCAATTTGAGAGTTCTTGTGGTCGATTACATAGCGCTCAAGAAGAAGAAATCAATGTTTCCACCCTCAAGGGCTGATTCTTCTTGGATCTTTCCCAGAGCCTTCAATCTACTACCATTCTTGTGAATGACCTTTTATATCTTCTACCATTCTTGCAAACGGCCTTCTATACAAAGATGATGAAAAGTACCCACAAACGACCTGCTAATGAGATCACAAAGGAAGATATAGGTGCCCGTAGATACAAGGTGTCCATTGGTATCAATTAAGTCTACAAAACTAGATATTTAGATAGGAAAATCAAACATGGCCGTCTAAACCCTTTGTCGTGTAAACCTAACTAACACTAGCAATCCAACAAGTAAAATATGCCAATTATTATGCCAAATGCATTGGTTAACACATGCAATATGGTGCACATCAATCCCCCCACACTTAAACCTTTACTCTCCCTCGGGTAAATAAAAACAAGAAAAGGTCTAAGCGAAGTGTAGCATGCAAATATAAGTTAGCCAATGCATTCAACTTATTCCCAAGCTACCTTAGTTCCTCCAAAGATGTAAGAATATCACAACTCTCACACTCCCCAAAGATCCTAAAGTAACCTAACCACCCAAAATATAGTGAAGAAAAAGGTAAGCAAGAATGATAAGTGTTAAGCTAACTTACTCTCCTAAGTTCCTAAAAAGTAATCCAAGAGTCATTGCCAAAAGACCACCAAGGAAATCCTAAAGATCCTCAACTCTATTGTAACCAAGGATAACTCTAGATTATCAACTCAACTACAACCAAGGAAAATGCAAAGTATCATCAACTTAGTTTCCATTTTCTCTCAATTTCTCTCATTTTTCCTATGAGCCCTTTCGGGGTTTCATCATAGCTTTCACGTGTGTTGAGCTCATATTCTCACCCTTTTCCATACGTTTTCTCATTTTTGCCTAGGTTCGTAAACCTAGCTGGGCTTAGCCTCTCCTTTTTACCTAGGCCTTTAGACCTATCCGGGCTTTCCCCATTGTTGCCTAAGTTTCCCTTTCGGGTTTCCAACTTCGCCAGGTATTTTTTTTCGTTGTTTAAAAAAATTTCAATTTTTTTGGTGTAGCACAAAATTCCCCAAAGTTGTGCTTCATACTACTTTAAGATAGGAAAAACAAAAAAATACACCACCAAATTTTCTAAATCAACTACTCCAAGGCAAATTATGAATGCTACCAAGTAAGTCACACCACCAAATTTGCATCCAAAACATCCCAAAAACAAATCAATCACCAAAAAAACCAAAGTAACAACAAAAACACCAAAGTAACTCCAAAAGCACAAAAGAATCAATCACCAAAAACACCAAAGAAACAACAAAAACACCAAAGTAACACCAAAAGCACAAAGGAATCTCAAGATGAAAACTACCTAAGTTCCCAACTACTCCCTCCCCCACACTTAAATCATGCATTGTCCCTAATGCATCATGAAAAAATGGAACTCATAATTGGAGTTGGGAAAGTAGTGGCACTTACTCTTGCGGCCCCGAAGGGCCTTCCTTCGCTCGCCTCATCTATTTTTTTTAGAAATCACCCATGAATCAGTGTAATGGAAGTACTATATTCCTACATCCAAAAACATCAAAACCAAGGGTAATTCCATTCCAAACCAAAAAACTATCAAGATATTACAAGAAAACAATTTTCCAAAACCTACTAATAAAAAATATTCACAAAATGTTTTTTTATTGTTGTCTTTACGACTTATTTGTAATCTATCAAGTCATCACAATTTTTTCTCACCAAGAAGGGGATTTCCCTCCTTGTTCACTCCCAATGCCCCCTCCCCCCACTCAAAGTATGGTTTTAACCTTTGCGCATTCACCAACAAATTTATGCCTTCCTTTTCATTCTTAATTTCTATCGCTCCTTGATCATACACCGTTGTCACCTCATACAGCTCTTCACACTTTGATCATAACTTTCCAGGAAAGAGACATAGCCTTGATTGGTAAACAAAAACTTTTTGTCCCACAAAGAAATATTTCTTTAATATACTGTCGTCATGTGTGGCTTTCGTTCTTTCCCTATAGATCAAAGCGGTATCATAGGATTTGCGCCTCATTTCTTCAAGTTCTTGCAATTGCAACTTCCTATGCTTCCCAGCTTCACTTAAGTCCTAGTTTAGGCGTTTAACGACCCAATGTGTTTTGAACTCAAGCTCAACCAGGAGATGGAACCTCTTGCTAAAAAGGATCCAGAAAGGTGACATGTCAATTGAAGTCTTGTATGCGGTTCTGTAGGCCCAAAGAGCATCATCCAATCGGGCACTCCAATTCTTTCTAGAGGTGTTCACAATCTTTTCAAGGATGGCTATGATTTCCCGATTGGATATCTCTGCTTGGCCATTGGTTTGTGGGTGGTACGCAGTGGATGTCTAATGGGTCACTCCGTATTTTTCAAGCTGTGTCCCCATGACTCTATTACATTCCTCTATCATAAATTAGGTTTGGGGTACACCAAAACGTGAGAATATGTTTGATTTGAGGAAGCTCATTGCTGTTGCCGAGTTATTTCTCTTTGTTTCTTTGGCTTCTACCCATTTGGACATATAGTCCAATAACACTAGGATGTAAAAATTCCCATTGGAGCTTGGAGTGGACCCATGAAATCCATTCCCCACATATCAAAAATCCCAATTGGCATTGAAAAGGCTTGGGGCATCTCATTTTTAATGAGATATTCCCTATCCTTTGGTATTGATCGCACGGTGACACAAAATTATGGGCATCTGTTAGCATCTTGGGCCAACAAAGACCACAATCTGCTACTTTCCTAGCGGTCCTTTTGTACCCAAAATGCCCCCTACTTGGGAAGAATGGCATAATCTGAGTACATGTCCTACCCCCCCTTTGGAAATACATCTCCTAATCTCTTGGTCGGGGCAATGTTTCCAGAAGTAAGGATCATCCCAAAAATACTCTCTCGCCTCCTTTACCAATCTATCCTTTCTTCCTTGACCAAAAGATGGGGGAAACTCTCAAGTGGTCAAATAATTCACTATATCGGCATACCAAGGTTGGCTTGCTGTTACCCAAAAATTGTTCGTTGAGAAATTCTTCCCAAATGGGTTCCCACCTTGCCTTTACCTTGGTTGGTTCTGGGCTCTCGAGGGTTTGTAGTTAACTTAAATGATCCGTCACAATGTTTTTAGTGCCTTTATTGTCTTGTACCTCAAGGTCAAATTCACATAGAAGCACTATCCACCTAAGGAGTCTAGGCTTAGCTTCTTTCTGGGTCATCAAGTGGCAAAGTGCCGCATGATCAGTGTATACTATGGCCTTAGTTCCAAATAGGCATTGTTTAAACTTCTCTAAAGAAAATACTACAACCAGTAACTACTTCTCCGTGGTGGAGTAGTTGCGTTGATCATGATTAAGGGTTACCGATGCGTAGTATATGACGTGTGGTACTCTTCCTACCCTCTGACCTAGAACCGTTCATATAGAATAATCACTAGTATCACACATAATCTCAAACGGAAGGGACCAGTATGGGGTTGGATAATAGGGGCAGTCACAAGCATTATTTTGCATGTATCAAAAGCCTTTCGACCCTCCCCATCTAATTTGAATTCAATATATTTTTGCAACAACTTGCATAAAGGTGAGGAAATATTAAATAAATCTTTAATGAAACACTGGTAGAACCAGATGTGCCCTAAGAATGACCTAACATCCCTAACGTTAGTGGGGTAGGGTAAGAATTTGATAGTGTCTACTTTAGCCTTATCAACTTCTAAACCTTCAACCGACACCACACGACCTAGAACAATGCCCTTTTACACCATAAAGTGGCATTTCTTAGAGTTTAAGACAAGGTTGGTTTCAATGTTCCTCTCTAGCACGAGTGCTAGATGGTGCAAGTAAGAATAGAAGGAATCCCCATAAATGGTAAAATCATCCATAAAGACTTCAATTTTTTTCCCATAAACTCTAATAAGATGCTAACCATGCATCATTGAAAGGTGCCAGGGGTATTACATAGACCAAAAGGCATGCACTTATAGGCAAACGTGCCAAAGGGACATGTAAATGTCTTCTTCTTTTGGTCCTCAGGATCAATGGCTTTTTGGAAATATCCCAAATAGCCATCGAGGAAGAAATAATGGGAGTGACAGTTAATCTATCAAGCATTTGATTGATAAAAGGTAGGGGAAAATGGTCCTTGCGAGTTACCGCATTTTAACGACGATAATCAATGCAAACTAGCCACCCGTTTTGAATATGAGTGGGAAAAATATCCCCATCCTTCCACTACGGTCACTCTACTCTTTTTAGAGGCCACTTGTATTGGACTTACCCACTTGTATCGGAGACAGGGTATAAAACCCCCGCCTTGAGTGGTTTAAGTACTTCTCCTTTAACTACTTTCATCATTGGCGGGTTTAACCGCCTTTGAGGTTGGCGTACAGATTTTGCACCCTCCTCCAATAGTATACGATGCATGCAATTGGAAGGACTTATACCTTTAATGTCTGCTAAGGTCCACCCTATTGCTCCCTTGAACTTCCTAAGGACTTTGAGTAACCTACTCTCTTGGTCATTAGATAGCTTATTTGAGATAATCATAGGTAGCGTTTCACTCTCACCTAAAAACACATACTTCAATTTTTTAGGCAAAAGTTTGAGTTCAACTACAGGTGGTACCTCTATTGGAGGTTTGGTTTCTAGTAATAGTAGCTCATCTAGGTTCTTTGATAAGGCTTCCACAAAGTTATCAGCTTGAGGATCAACCACTTCCACACTTCCCACTAGGTTAGCATCTAGAGAATCAAAGAATATATCATTCAAAGAAGTTTTCTCTAAAGCTACCCTATTGTTAACATTGAACACATCTTGCACAATATTATCAAACATATCAAACAGGGAGGGGGAGTGTTTATTCACAGTTTGATCTATTGCTCTATGCTCAAATTCAAACTTAGTTTCACATATTCTTTCAACAAATCCTTGCACTCATGCATAGAATCTATAGCATCAAAAGAAATAGAACTAGCCTCATGATCATTGAAGACCTCAAATGGCTTCCTATTCCTCAAACCATCTAAGCATAAAGGTGGTGGAGTTTTCTCATGCTTGAGCTTGCGCCTTCCTATCAACCAATTTACCGTACCAATCAACTCGCTCACCTTTCCACCTATCATTTCAACATTAGAAGAAATATGAACCCCAAACTTCCTAATGCAAGTAAATACTTGATTTTGAAGACTTTCACTAGTTTTTGAAAAACTGCTTAAAGCTCTATGTATCTCTTCACATGTGGACGTGGGGGCTGAGATCAATCCGGGTGAGTTATGGTACATGCACCATTCTCGCTCCCTTTAATCTTGCAAAACTGCAAGCTCTATTTCCTTCCCGTAGTCACTCAACCATGGGCAACATTCTGTAGGGTGGTCAAAAGGACATACCCGACAAAGTTTCATTTATTGAGTGGTATTTCTCTACATCATAAAGGCTTAACTACAAAAAAAACAAAAAAAACACTAACTACTCAACTAACTTGTTATGCAAATTGACAATTAAAATTTTATACTAGCATCCCCGGCATCGGTGCCAAAATTTGACCCACCTCCACTCGGGGTTGTCAAGTTGTAGCTAAATTAACCCAAGCGAAGACGTTGAATCAAAGATCAAAATTTGTAATTCTATTCCCAACTCACTACTAAGCTATCTATAAGGTAGTTAGTGGCAAGATCTGGGTTATCCACAGAGATGCTAGGGTCTAATAGCCAACTAAACACAGCCTCGTACGGGTTTTCAATCTGTCTGTGTGCTAGGAATAGCTAACATTTCAAAATTAGGGATTTTTGGATTTTTCAACTAACAACTACGAACATAAAAAATAACACAAGAGAAAATTATATATGCAAACAATTGGGGAATATTTGCGCAACATGATTGACTAAATGTTTCGATCCTCGATTTCATCACATTTGAGATATTAAAGCCTATTCTAGTGTTCATAACAAGTGATGTGGCCGATGGTCAGCACTTCACCATACCTGTGGACCCGGACCCCGCTACGTGCACACATCCATGTGGACCTGGACCCCGCTACACATATCACATCTAGGTTTCTCTTCTCCGTGGGGTATCAATATGTGCACCAACATGAATGTAGACTAAAGTGTGTGCTAATGGAGCGTATCATTCATGCAACTCATAAAAATTCAAGAACAAGCCAACATAATATCACATACACATAGAAATAGGTAGATTTAAGGAATCTCACAAAACTTAAGTCAAAACATGAATACAAATATTATCCACAAGCTATTAAACTACTCCCTAAACATGGAATCCAAGTATTGCACTGGATTCCACATTTTTGGGAAAAAGCAAAATAAAGAGAAGAAAGAAAAAGAACCTAGAGAGAAGGGGGAGTGTTTTTCTCTCTCTAAACTACTCTTGAAATCCAAAATCTGATCAAGAATCTAAACCCTAGTAGACAAAGGTCCATATATAAAGTAGTAGGGGATTAAGCCTAAAAATAGGCCCATAATAGGCAAAAACCCCTAGCAGCCTCAATTGGCACGACGGGTAGTGTCTGGCACTGTCCGTGCTGACCAAAAAGGCCTCGTGCTGGTGCAGGCCATCTTTCCTGGCACATGTTGTGTTGCTTGTGCTGGCGTAAACCATCGGTCTTAGCACGGCAGTGCTGGCACGGTCTGTGTCAAACGGCGTGGGCCATCAGCTGGAGCTCTGTTTTTAACCTTTTGATCTGCACCTCGTGTCGTTTGGTGTGAGACTTCAACCAGATTCTTATTTTTCTCAGTATTTTGGCATGGTCCACTTAATTCTTCACACCATGTGGGCTGATCTTGACATTTGTGTCTTGAAACGATGCGAACCATGCTAAGAGCTGATTCTTCTTGGATCTTTCCCTGAACTTTGTATCGAACAATAATTCCTCTGTTTCTTCCTTGGCCTCTTTGAACTTTGAACCGGCCTTTCTTAGGATCAATCCATATAATACCATACTTTAGAGTTTGTGGCTTTCAATCTACTACCATTGTTGCGATTGATTTTCTATATCTTCTAGCGTTATTGCGAACGGTCTTCTAATATAAAGATGATGAAAAGTACCCATAAGTGACCTACTAATGAGATCACAAAAGAAGATCTAGGTGCCCGTGGATACAAGGTGTCAATTAGTGTCAATTAAGCCTAGAAAACTTGGGATTTGGACAAGAAAACCAAACATGGCCGTCTAAACTCTTTGTCATGTAAACCTAACTAACACTAGCAATCCAACAAGTACAACATGCCAATTATTATGCCGAACGCATTGGCTAACGCATGCAATACGGTGCACATCAATTATATACTACTAATTAAAATTTATAACTATCCATGAACTTTATTTATGTCTGGTTCGATCGAAATCGATGTTAACACATCTGGTGAACTTTTCAATTTTTACACTTAGGTCCCTCCAAGATGATTGGGGAGGATGAAATGCAAAATTGGAGATATCTAATTATCTAAATCACATTGTCACTATCTTGTAGTTCCGATTTAGGCATCAAGGAACCGGGGTATTCTTTCCTCATTTTTATTAGTATATTATTAATACCCTTATGATGAGCGTTATTAATTAGAACACTAAATTCAACCACATAGAATCAGACGAAATTACACATTCTTGATTTTTTTATAAAGTGCTAGTACGTGACCTAGATTAAATTGTATACGATTACTAATAAGTATGCAAGGGTTAATGGGAAGATCATGTGGAAGTCTCCATGGGATCATGCCATTTTCTTTATCACTTTGGGGGGATCATAAGTTTGACTTGGGATGGAAAAGGTCCCGTCCGGGATGATTGGAATCGATTTTGGGATTGTCGGTGTACTTTTTGAATTTTGCATTTAGGTCCCTCCAACAAAGTGGGAGAAGTCAAAATGAAAAATTGGAGATACCTTATCTAATTCACCAAGTCACGAGCACGATGTTCCGATTTGTTCATGCTATGTACCAAATTAACTTCCTTGCATGTTCACTACGCTTCTGAACTTTGCACCCGAATGCTAGGAGAAATTTTTGATATGGAGATTATGCGTATCTAAGGGAGGTGCGGACCTGGGCCATCGTCAGTCATTTATGTTAGTATTCCATTAATACCCTTACTATGAGCGTTATGAGAACGATAATTTCCACCACATAGAATCATATGAAATTTCATATTCTTGGTTTTTTTATGAAATAAAAGGTAAAATTATGTCAATCAAATTTTAAAAAGTGCTAGTACATGGTCTCGAGTAAATTGTAGATGATTACTTATAAGTATACAAGGGTCATTCAGGAAGAACTTGAAAGTCTATTTGGGAATAAGACCTATTTCTTTATTACCCTCGGTTAGTATAAATTCGATTGTGGGTGACAAAGTTTCTTTTTGGGACGATCGTAATCGAGTGTGAGACAGCCGATGAACTTTTCAGATTTTGCACTCATGTCCTTCCATAAAAGTGGGAGACATCGAAATGCAAAATTGGAGATAAGATTTTTTTATTCACATTGACAGGACAATGTTGTTCCTATTTGGCATAAACGGGCCATCGAAAGGGGCCACAATCTTAACAGGCAGTATTTTACGACATTTTAAAAAAATTAGACTTTGGCCCACATGTACGACTTTGCAAAAGCTAGTAGCATAAAACGAACCACTGATCGACAATCTAGCAATGTCTATCAAACTGAAAATTCCAGCGGAAATTGAAATTTTGAGCCAAAATTTTGAACCAAAATTTCCCCCCAACCCCATCTCATGACAATAATATCCAGCACCAATAACCATTTCCCATCTCCAACACACTTCCTCCTAACCCAACTCCCCACCATCCTTTCCATTCACACCATTACAATCACTAAAGAGCCCAATATAATTTCTTCTATCAAATGTCAACAAACATCCTAGGATGGAGAATCTCCGGGTTCAAATTAATTGAGGTAATAAAATTGAGCATCTCCTTGTATATGTTTTTTCTTCATTAACCAATCATTGAATATTTTCATGGAGTATCACCACAAGAAAATGAACCTATTACTTCACCCCTTTTACCTCGGTTTTTTTTCGAAGTAAAAGTTATTAATTACCTTGGTTATAAAAAAAATGAGGTAAATAATCCTACCGATGTTTGTTCGAAGTCGCATTCATATAATAATTTTTTTGCCAAAATCGCGTGTTATGTCGATGTCACCGATAGAGCGTGAGATGGATGACCGACGTCACATAAAATTAAATATATAACTTTTAGAAGTTATTATTGAGTAGGATTGACGAGGATTTTTATTAAGTTTTGTTATTCAAAAACCTAATAAGGTCCGTTTTGTTATGTTAAAATTGTAAATGGTTGTATAATTAATAGGGATAACCATAACCAACATGAAAATATTTTGAATGGTACAGTTGGAAATGTTTTTCAAAATCCCGCACATACAGACAATTACATAATGTTCATAAAAGGTAGTAAAATTATTAGAAAAACCTTATTCACGAAAATATCCTTACAAATTATTTAGTACAGAATAATTCGAATATTAATAATACATGGACGAGTACCATTATTAGAATAGAGATCACAAGAAAATCAAGCCTCTCGAATTATGATAACCTTGAAGATAATTGGTCCCCTAGCTTCTATGATCTCGAAGAACAAGGTGTCCTCAATGAACAGGTTATTGCCGAAAATAAACTCGGAAAAAACCCTTCGGGGACAGGGCCTTGATCTTCCCTTGGCCCAAGTAGGTCACGTGCCACTCTTTCCCGTAGCACCTTATCACAAGTAGGGTCTTTGCCTTTGGGAGAAGTGGTACAATTTCAATCGGGATGTACTCACCACAAAAAAAACCATTATGAACAAATATATGCAATTATAAACAAAAAGTATTAACTGAAAATAAAATAATTTAATGATTTTATTTATTTGCAAGTTTTAGTCTTTACCAAAGTTGGGTTTTCCCAAAAGTTTTGCTGCTTCAAGGTGGAGTGGAAACGAGGGTTTTCCAGAGCCATTGTATGGTCTTCAATGTTGAACACAACCAGTTTGGGGTTTCTCCTTTGTACGGAGAACTGTATAATCAATACAAACAAAAATTAATTTATGTACCAAATTGTACATAGGTATTATTAAATATATTGTGTAAAATGGTAAAATATCGAGAAAAATGGGTGCCTAGAGGATCCTTCACCAGCCATTAGTCCGGTATATGAAGTGATCAATACGTTGAAGTTAAAGTATCCTTATAAGAAAAATGTGCGAAGTCGGTACTGTGTCACAGAAACACATCGGTTCGAACTAGTGGTACCCTCGACATGTGCCATCGAGGTTGGCTCTTACTCATCCAGACCGATTTCTTGACCGACTATAAAATGAGGTCGCAAAATAAACATTAATTTAAGTAAAATGCCTACATGCAAAGTCGCTAAGACATCGGTAATATCGATGTATAAATCGGTACAACTGTGTCGACTTATGCAACAAATTGAAATAAGAATGTGCGACATCACATTCATAAAGCAAATGACGTGCGACTGGAGAATGAGTCTGCATGCCTCAGAGACAGCAATGGGAAAACAGAAGCCCAACAACAAAACATGCATTAAGGAGACAAAATTACACAAAAACATCCTAACACAAACAAGAACATATTACCTAGGTTCACATGTACGAAAATTTCTCACTCTAAAAAATCTTAGTAAGAACTGCATAACCAAAAATAAAACTCATACAAAAAGCATAGATTAATTATCCAAGGTGAGGTAACAATTACAAAAACTTAGGCACTACATAAGTGCAATTTTATACCTTTGTCAAAGGAGAATAGGAAACGGGTGGAGAAACTCTTGGTATTTGCGGGAAACCTGGAAATGAGGAGATTGAACTGATTCTAGGGACCATTTATTTATAGCCATTTTGAAACGAAATTGTTTTGAGACCTTGTGCTATCTGGCCACATTAAGTGCGGCTTCGTACCATTATCGCTGAAGTCGATAGACCACCGATATCATCGCGACATCGCATTATAATAGATGGGCTCCAAACATAATGTATAATAGATGGGCTCCAAACATAATGTATAATATATGAGCTCTATGTATTATAAATGGGTTGCATACATAAGGTATAACTCGTCCAATGTGATGTCGCAGTATAGTCGCCATATCCAACACTGCACCAGCATATGACTGACATCGGCAAGTGTGACTACGACCCTCACCATTTCAGCCCATTAGGAATTTAGATGAGCCTATATTTGACCAAAAAATATATAATTGACCTCAGCAAACATTCTATAGTATATTATAAATAGTTATTGAATTTTATAATTGCCCATAAACATGATTAATGTCTGTTTCAATCGTAAACGATTTTACCTCCGCGAATGTGAGAGATGTGGAAATGAAATTTAGAGATACCCTAATTTAATTCACAATGTCATGAACAAGATGTTTCGATTTAGGCATGACCGGATGAATGGAATGGGGGTATTCGTCCATCATTTGTATTAGTATTTCCATTTATACCCTTAGGATAAGCGTTACCGGAACAATGATTTCCACCACATAGAACCAAATTAAATTCCTTAATCTAGGATTTTTATGAAAACAAAATATAATAAAATAACGTCCATAAGATTTTAGAAAGTGCTAGTACGTGGCCTAAAGTAAATTATAGATGGTTATTTATAAGTAGGCAAAGGTTATTTGGTAGATGCTGACTGGGAGAAGCCTCCCTGGGATCATGGCTATTATATAATCATTTGTCGAGGATTATAAGTTTGACTGAGGATGGCAAATTAGGTCCCTTCTGGGACGTTTCAAATCGATTTTACCTCCACGGTTCACAATTTTTCTACTTACGGGTCAAATTTTTAATTTTTGAACTTAGGTCCCCTCTGCGAATGTGGGATATGTGGAAATGAAAATTTAGAGATACCCTAATCTAATTAAAAATGTCATGACCAAGATGTTCCGATTTAGGCATGACCGGATGAATGGAACGGGGTATTCATCCGTCATTTATATTAGTATTTCCATTTATACCCTTAGGATAAGCGTTATCGGAACGATGATTTCCACCACATAGAATCAAATGAAATTCCTTATTCTAGGATTTTTATGAAATCAAAATATAATAAAATTGCGTCTATCAAATTTTAGAAAGCGCTAGTACGTGGTCTAGAGTAAATTATAGATAGTTAATTATATTTACACCAGGGAACTTCTAAATATTACACTGTAGGTCCCTCCAAGAAAGTGGTAGAAGTCCGAATACAAGTTTGTAGATATCAGTTTGTAATCATATTTTCACTGAAGGAGCCCATTTCTTGACACGGAGTATTTTACGACACTTTTCAAAAAACAACTAATTTGCTCCCGTGTGCAAAGTCGCAGGTATGTTGCCTAATACTGATCCACGACCGAATAGCTACCGACGTCGGTCGCAATAAAGTTTCCAGCGGGAAACAAAAATTTGAAGCAAAATCCCCCCCCCCTCAAAATTTAAAGTCATTAAAACCAGCATCATTACCCATTTTTCATCTATAACACACTTTCTCCAAATCTAGCTATCCACACCTTTAATACAACAATTCAAGAGCTCAATCAATTTGTTTTTCCGACACGTGTACAAATGCCCGATGGTGGAGCACCTACAGGTTCAAATTAGTTGAGGTAGTTTTCCATGCATTCAATGTTAGTTTAGCAATTTAATTACCATACCTTGTACATGTTATTTTTCTCATAGATCAAAGCTTTTATATTTTCATAATGTATGATGATTGTGTTACGAGTTATATAGTGTATAAAGTTTTTGTTTCCACAGATGATGCCATATTTGTAGGGAATGGCAAAAAATTCTTAGATTAGGGTTGATTGTGTACAATAATTATTTATTCGTATGAACGCGATATGAATGTGCAACATCACTATCTGTGTATCAGCCTCCCCGATGTAAATCTGAATCCATACCAACAACGCACATGTCAATGAAAAGCATAAAATTTATTGAATGTGTGACTTCGCACTTAGGTCGGCCTTAACGATATGAATTAGTGTAATATGCGACGACGTCTCTTATACCCATATCTGTTCCCTTCAAGTTGTCATTCACGTCATCTAAGTATGACTATATTATGTGTATTTTAATTTAGTGTCTGCCCAATTATAAATTAAATTTTATTTATTGTGTATTCGGTGTAACAGGGCAACGCGAGTTTTGGATGGACTGTAGATGGATAACTTGCCATTTCACTAGTCGCCCTGACGGTGTTTATGCTTTACAACACAGTCAATTTGGAGGTTCAATAAATTTAATGTTTGTGAGCAACCTTATGTATTATTATATATTGTAACATGTATTTGTAATATATGTTATAGCTAGGGTTGAGGGTATTTAACATGTCATTGTTAATTTTCCCATATATTTTTAATAACAGTTGATTGTTGTATGATGTTTAACCATTACTAGAGTAATCCAACACTAAATAACAAGTAATGGATATCGAATAACACATTTATTTTCATCAAATATTATATTATTTTACCGAAACATCCTCTTCACGACAGATCAGCGACGTCGCACTTACCGGTACCCATGTGACACAAATGCGACATCGCATATAGATTAGGTGTGTAATTTTTATGTGATATCGCCGATGCAAAATGGTGTCATAATGTTCATTGTTCCATGTCAACATGGCCACTTCAAAGTTTCTTCCCATTCCGCGATGTTGTAAAAATTTAGAACGACGTCGCAAACATTTCTCTCCAATAGGGTGTCTTATTGGTATCGGTGACATCGTTCATCTCACATCCTGACTTTGATCCAAACGATATCGCAAATATCGTATCCTATTGAAGGCCTTAGTACTAAAACCGACGTCGCACATACAATCTTTCGATGTCCAAAACCAAGGTAAAAAATTACCTTTTACCTTGGTTTTGAACTGAGGTAAAAGGTAACCTTTTTTCTTCACCCACATTTACTTCGGTTTTTCAGGGGAAAAATCGAGGTAAAAAGGCCTGAAAAACTGGGGTAATAGGTGTCGTCTATAGTAGTGTATGATGATTATGTAACATGTTATACAGTGTATATTGTTTGTGTTTCCAAGATAATACCAGGTTTGTAAGGATTGAGGAAAAAAGCTTAGACTAGGGGTGATTGTGGACAATAATCAAATTTTCGTATGAACACAGGTTGAATGTGCAACGTCGCTCGCAGTTCATCGCCCTATACGATATGGCGCCGAATGTTGAGCAACTTTGCATTGTCTAGGAAATAAGATAAACATCTACAAATGTTCGAAGTCGCTCTTCAGTCGGTGTTTGCGACATTGGTTTATCCTCCTAGCGACATCGCTTTAAATCAGTACGGGTACTTTTTCCATGTTTAGATTATTGTCGTCTGCACTTGACTATATTATGTGTACATCATTCGAGGACTTCCAACTTCTAACATAAATTTTGTTTCATGTGAATTTGATTTAATAGGATAAAGAGAGTTACCGATGAACTTTCAGCACAGACTTCTTATTTCCCTAGTCCCCCTGATAGTTTTAATGCCATACAATGTAGTCAAGGGAATTAATCTTTCATTTTCACATCACCCTTATGTGTTTTAATATATTCTAGCATTTATTGGTGATGTATGTTCAATCTATTTTTTTGTCATCAAATAGTAAATATTATAATATTGTACAAGAATCAATTTCTCCACAACCGCAACATCGCACGAACCGGTGAAGAGATGACACCTTACCGATGTCACACAAACTGGTGGCATTTTTTGGCAACGTTGCCCATTCAAAACGATGTCGTATTAGGTACCTTTCCTCATCAGCAGGCACACGACAAGGATGCCTTGGATCATACAATATCACATACAATCATGCGCGACGTCGCTATCATTTTTCCGCTACTTCGTCCTTGTCGATATCGCAGAATTTCTAGTCCCATTGACTGCCTTCTTGCTGTGATCAACATTGCTACTTATGAACGCCGATGTCAATTGAAACAATGGCGCAACTAAGGTCTCCTATCGTCGGCCTACTTGCTTGGACCGACGTCTATCACAAAACTTGTCGTTGGTCCAAAACCAAGGTAAAAAGTACTTTTTTACCTTGGTTACAAACTGAGGTAAAAAATGTACTTTTTAATATTCTTATATTTACCTCACTTTTTTTATGACTGAAAACCAAGGTAAAAACCCCTCCAGAACCGAGTTAAAATGTGTTGTTTCTTTTAGTAATACATCATTATTAAGTTATGTAAATAATAAGGCACAAAAATGGTCTAATATGTAATCAAAATATAAATCTGAGACAGAGTCAGGTTTCAACACATAATTTATGTGCTTTACACTCCAGATCTAATAAAGTGGTATTTTATAAGTGCATGGGTGCAAGGAATTTGACTTATGTACGTACATCGTGAAGGAGAATTAACATGCTAATATAATGTAAGGAATTTGATTATTATTGCATGTATCTCATATAATTCTTGGTCTTGATTGTTTGTTAGAACTAATTAATAATAAGTATTATCAGGATCTGTTTATTTGATAATTATATTTGTTGGGAATGAGAACAACAACTGGTCTTGAATGAACTTGAGATATTTGTGATCACCTTGGGATGCTGATGTGTGGATTTTGTTAGATGTATACTTTCATATTATTGATTAAATATTTCTTTTACGTTTTAATTTTTATTTAAAATAATAACTCTTTCAAACCCCCACCCCCTCCTATTTTGTTACTTGAATTAGTGAAATAATGTTGCTTACAAGGAGGTAGAATTGTTATTCTCTTGGGTGCGATTATAACTTGTCTATTATATCCCTATTTTAGATTTTTAAGTTTATATGAAAATTATTTTTAGGTAGAATTGTGTAAGCAGGCTTTTGTCAAATTTGGCATCATTGTTGGGAAATTATTTAATTTTATTTCTTAGTTTTTTTATAGTTTTAACCAACTTGTTTACTTTGAACCATTTTATGGTTCACATCCGTGCTACTAATAAGAATATTGTGAGTTTCGATCCCGAGATTGAACAAGCACTTTCTACTGCACGTAGAATTCGAAGAACGTTAAACCAATTAAGATGGGAGATCGTACATTGAGGCAATTGACTGCCTTGAATTTTGATCAGCAACCTTTGGCTATGCACCTACCATACTCGCTTGATGGGTTTAATTTCAAGTTGAAATCTGGCTTAATTCATTCGTTATAGAGTTTTCACGGTTTTGAAAGAGAAGATCCAATCAAGAATTTGACAGAGTTTCATGTCATTTGCACCAGAATAACGTCGAAAGGGGTTACTGAGGACTAATTTAAACTGTGAGCCTTTACTTTTTCGTTAAAGGATTGACCAAGGATTGGTTTTACTATCTGGCACTGGCAACATTACGACTTGGGTTGAGATGAAGCAATTCTTTCTCGAAAAGTACTTCCTTGCAAAAATATTGATGGCCTAAAGTAGAGCATAAGAAATATTGAGAAAAAACCTGGTAAATATCTCTACGATTATTATAGATGTTTTAAGAGGCTCGGTTCAAGTTGCCCATATCATGGTTACTCCAAACAAGATTTACATTTTTACGTACGTGGCGCTTTACTAGATGATGAACGTCAAATTGTGAATGTTGCTCTAAGAGGTATTATTCTGATTAAGAAGTTAGGCCAACCCTACGAGATCAAGGGAAATATTGGTATGGGGGGATGATTACCCTCATTGCATTAGAGTTCTTTGATCCTTCCCTTGATTCTGAACCTGTCAGTCCATTTTTGTTTGATGAATCCCAGTTGAGGAGGGTTATACTTTTGTCTAGAAGGTGGAATGCTTCCATTTGACATGTTCGCACATCTTAAGTCTACCACATCACATTTATTTTTAGCCTACTGCTTGTGATTTCTACATTTTTGGAGAGGACGAAGAAGGTGTTGCTAATGAGGAGATAGAGTATGACCATGCTAAGGAGTTTGAGGCTGGTCCATCTAGTGTACATGACGACCATACTTTAGGCGATAATGGTTTTTAAGCACGTATAGATCGTTTGTCACTAAGTAAGGATGAGATATATGTGGAACAGACTGAACTAAGAAGGGACATGTGACGTATGCTGGATCATTAAGAGCTCGTGTCCAGCCAAATGATTGAATGGATGTGACGTTAACAGAAATTTTGCAGCCATTATGGCTTCCATCCACCAACTCAGTGAGATTTATTTATTTATTCCCCAATAGTTCTTTGATTTTCTTTGCATTGAGGAGAACGAAACATTTAAGTATGGGGAGGAATAATACTTGCTGAATTGTATGCTGCATTTTGTAATAATATTTATGAATTTTGTAATTTTTATAAATAATGAGAAAACAAACACGAAAAAAATCATGGGATAAGTAAAAAACTAGATGAGGGCGGCTTAGGTGAAAAGAAAGTAAGCCCGGCCAGTAATAGACTAGGGCCAAAAATGATTAAATTGAAGAAAAAAAAGAGTGGTCAAAGCAAAACGAGAGATAATGCAGGAATCATTTTAGGACTTCTTCTACATGATCACATTCACTCTTTTATGTGTATTGAGCTTAATTAATTCATTGTAGTAATTGATAGGATCATATTTTCTCTGTACTCATCCAGACCTTGGTGATTTATATTTTTCACGAGTATGTTTTATTTTGCTTACTCAAGTATGAGCAACGTCTAAGTATGAGGAATGGGGGGAGATTTAATACGTTATACTTTGCAGAGCATAACTAGTAATTATTATCATACTCTAGAGTTACTCTAGACACAAATATGTTTTATTTCTGTAACTCAGAGCGACTGTGAAGAAGTGAAGAAATCAAGGATTTAAAAGAATCATGATGATTGAAGTTGAAGATGAAGGCTATAAGACCTACCGTTGACCCCGGAGTGAAGAATAGAAGGAAAACACGAGAAGACTAGCAACCAAGGAAGGCCAAAGAAGACTCACAGCCGAGTTACGACCAAGCCAGGGTCGCATCTTGCACGAATCCCAAGAGACACCTCACCAAAAATATACGGGTGCGGTGGTCGAATCCGAGACTGGGGCCGCGTGGTGGCTGAGCTACACTGTTCCAATTTTATTTTTTCTACTGGGATAGAAATTTGTCCAGATTTTATATTCCAGTATTTATTATAATTAGATTTTAATTAGGGAAATTTTATATTTCGTTTCTAGTCAGACTTTTACTAGTATATAAACTTAGGTTTTTCATAGAATTGTATATCATAGTTTATAAATCAAGAAATACATCATTTTATATTTTCTTTGGATTTTGCTACGGAGAATTAAATTTTTGGTATCATCCGACGATTGTATCCATCATGGATCTAATTGTGAAATTCTAAACTCTTGTTATTAATTCCTATTGTTTGTATTAATTCTTTTGTTCTTGAATTTATTGGATTATGTTAATTTATCTAGTATAATTGTCTAGGTTAATGGATATTATACATATTGCTACGATTTATTTGCTTTAAACATGAGTGTTGACTTATTTATATAGTGAAGAATAATCATTTGTATGTTAATGTAACCTAATAATTTGGTTATTATTGCATGTATTTCATATAATCTATGGTCTTATTGATTGTATCATATAAATTGGTTATTATTGCATGTATCAATTAAGTTTTGATTATTTGCTAAAATTAAATAATAGAGAAAAGTACATATACACATTTCACATATGTGCAAATATAATCATTTGAAAATTGAAAGTGCAAATATAATCATTTGACAATTGAAAGTGCAAATATAAAACTAGATAGTAAGTGTAAGTGCAAATATACTCATTCTGGCAGTTTAAGACCATATTTAATTGAAAAGACGATATTACACTTCAAAAATATAAAATTAAATAATATTAAAAAGTAAATTGACTATTATACCCCTAACCCTAAACCTTAACCCATTCTTCTTCTCTCTTCTTCTTTACCTCCATTTCTTTTCCCATTCCTTCTTGCCAAAACGTCGTTTCTTTTCCATCTTTTTGCGGCAAGTCAAGTGCAAAAGTAGTGAAAGGTGCACGAAGATGGGCTACGCCCAACGATGAACAAAGGATGGCTGACGATGACCAAATGTAAATTCGACGACGGGACGACAATGAGAAAAACTCATGTAAGACGATGAGACAAATTTAGGAGTTTGTGACGAACAACCAATTCGGTATCGCTGGTTCTGATCTTGCCGGAGAGCAGCTTTGTATCCTCGCCGCAGGTGGTGGCGGTGAGGCGGCGTGATGAAGGCAGAAACACTAAAGGTGGTGAAAACGGAGGTGGCGGCAGCAGTGGAGATGAGGCCGTGGGGGAAGGCAAAAACTCTAGAGGTGGTGGAGGCGGGAGGGGGGGTATTGGTGGTAGGGGCTGGGTGAAGGGTGGTGGTGGCCGGGTGGAGGTGGGGCAGTGTTGGTGGTGGTGGATTGGCCGTGGATATTGAGCGGCGGCGGCGGAGGCATGGGCGTGGAGGTGGCAGAGAAGTGGTGGTGGTAGCAGAACAACGGTGAGGCAAAGGGTATTTTTATCTTTTAGATTTTTGTATTTTGCCCAAAGGAAATTTTGATCATTTTTGTCAGTCAATAGCCGAAAAGGCTGCTCAGTGCCGAAATATAGTCTTTAGCATTATATTTTCACTTTCAATAAGTATTTAGAATTGTTTTGTATTTTGAATTATCTCAGGGTTATATAGGCACTTACTGAAGTATATAGGATTATATTTGTATATATCCCTAAATAATAATGAGTATTATCATGGTCTGTTGGGACTAGCTTTACTTAAAAGGGTGACGAGAACCCGCGACCAAGGTGGTTAATCCATGATGGTGATTCGTGGTTTAGAAGCGATGTTGGAGGGTCCTAGCTGCGATTGTGAGCTGATCCGCAGCGATCATCTTTCTAGGACTGAGACAGAGATTTGAAATACTCGTAAGATCCGTAACACTGATTTGATCCGCAACACTGATTTGATTGGAGTTCAATTAACTGAACTGGGGGCTTAGATCAGAGAGATTTTGGTCGAGGCTCTAGAGCTACGTGATGGAGGTTTTCCTCGGCAGTGATTTTAATGTTAAGGTTACTAAGGAGAGGGCGAACTAAGATGGATTCTTGGCTAAAAGGCGAAAATCCGCTCGCCCTCAGCGGCCCATACCAGCCGACACCCCGGCCAACGTATGAGAGGTAAATCACGGTAGCCCAGCACCAGGACCAATGGGCTTGGTATGGACTCGGTGCGCACAAGGGAGCCTTGCAAAGCAATAGCTCCCCACACTGCCACTGCCGAGTATCGAACCTGGGATCATTGGCTTACCCACCCATCTCCCAACCACTGGGGTACACCCGTGAGTGTCTAAGATGGATTCTTGGGTTGACTAAAGCGGGTCTAATCATCAGACTACACATGGGTAAAGAGGATGGGAAAGAAAGTAAACAAGGGGGAAACGACCTAACTACCCTAATAAATTTGGGAAAATTAAGTCACGTGACCGCCACGTGACAATTTCTAACTGCAGTTTTAGCAATAAAGGTCCCAAGCCCCGGAAAAAGCCTTGTATGAGACCATTTCATAGAAAGATCAATGTTAAAATAGATAGAGTAAAGTGCATATATAATCCTACATAATTTGTGAAAGTGCACATATAATCCTACATAATTTGTGAAATTGCACATATAACTCAGTTATAACTGAAAGTGCAAATATAACTCAAGATAGTTAGTTTATGTGCAAATATAACTTTTTCCGGTAGTTTGAGGCTAAATTATGTTTAAAAGACATATTTCCCATCTATAAAAAAATATAATATATGAAAGCACTGAAATGACATTCATACCCTTGGAACCCTAACTCTTTCATCTTTTTCTTCCCCGGGGTTCTTCATCTCACTTCTTCTTCTCTTTTGATTTGGGCCTCGATCCACTGGAAAATGAACTTGCCAACACACTTGCTGTCAAGTTCTACCCGAGAGCCACCTAGTCGACCCTCCGCTGCGAACCATTGGGTTGACCCATACGGGTTGTCAATCTTCAATTCCTCTTCGCCATCCTAGGTCCTCCAATCTGGCGACAGTGCCATGATTTTGATGGCCATGGTTTACCCGGAGGTGAGGAATATGAGCTTGCTTTCGAGACCTCCATCAAAGAAAGCCCAGTCGAAAGACTACGCGTTCAGCAACAACAGGGTCTCGACTCTGAGTTTAACCAATCGAAAAAGCTCGTTAGAAGATCAGCAAGATTCAGAATCTTAGTGCTTTTTGGCCAACAAGAATGTCTAATCTGGCGACCACGATTTCCAAGAAGAATGGGTGAATATGCTTGTGAGCGAGATGATGAGCGTGAGCAGCATGGACGATGCAAGAATTTAAGAATTTGACAGCTTTCGCAGAAGAAGCTGTTAGGATAAGATGAGATATGATTGGGATATGATTGAGATGTTAGGATAAGATAAGATGTGATTGGGATATGATTGAGATGTAATTGTGATTTGGTAGGGATCCTATGTCTAGATACATTGTATGTCTAGGCTAGTATTTCTATATGTATTTCATTATTCACAAACATTAATCTATGGAGAATTACCTTATTCACATGGTATCAGAATAGGGTTTACGATCATTTTTTTCACAGCAGCCGTGTCTGCTCTTCTTTCTCTTCTCCAAACTGCCGCCCACTATCTTCTCCTCCTCAAGAATTTTTTTTCTTCTCCTCTCACCGTGACTGAATCATCCAAGCTTCCCTACAATACTCTTGTACATATGTTCACCATCAAGATTTCTTCAACAAACTACTTGCTATGGAAATGGCAAGTTGTTCATATTTTCAAACCACAGGGACTATACGATTTTCTCGACGGCACTAAGCCATGTCCAATTCTTCCTCCACCACCATCGGATTCCACACTTTTATCTTCCTTCTATGCAACGGTCACTAGCTCTTCCTCTGGTTCCACGAAGAAGGATTTGAAGGCTCCTTATGAGCAAGCCTTGGTTGCGCGTGAAGAAAAAAATGGCTTGACGAGGATCAGCGAGTCTGTAGTCTCTTGTTCTTGTCCTTGTCTCCAGAAGCCCTGGCTGAGCTTGACGATTATAAGAACTCACAACAAATGTGAGAGAACATTACTGTTGTTCGTTAGAACCAAAGTAAGTCGACCATTCTACGCCTTCGTTCCACTGTCTTTACTATCCGTAAGAATGGTTTGGTGCATGACCTACACCTTCAATTTAAGACTGTGTTCGATCAACTTGCTGGTTTGGGTGCTCCTGCATCAAATGATGATCAACTTCTTTGGTTTTTGACTGCTTTGGGTTCTGAATTTAAGGATTTTTCAGCCCCATTTATCACTGCTTCTCCGACTCCTTTGTATGCCGAGATAGTTAATCATGCAAAGGAACACAAAGCATTTTTGAACAATTTATAGGGACAATACGCTTTTGGTGGTACTGCAGTTGGGCCGGTAGCATTCGCGGTGTCAGAATCCAACTCTGGCGGCCGCGCGTGGTCTCACGCGCCGGTGAGTGCAGCGCGTGGTAGTGGCGCATCTGGCACACGCACCGAGCATTTTGGCCGGTTCTTAGGCCACAGACGTTACAGGTTTCTGGGGCAGTTCTTAGGTGGTCGGGGCCGTGGTCTACAATGCCAGTGGTGTCGCAAAATAGGTCATGATGCTTCTCACTGTTATTGTTTAGTTCAACGTCCATCCGAGAATTCTAATCTCGCTCAGCAATTTCAGTTCTCCCTTCAGCTTGAGCTGGCCGCCATCACCTCTCATTGGTACCTTGACTCTGGAGCTTCTGCTCATATGAGTTTGTCTGCTTCGAACCTTGAGAGTGTCACACCCTACAATGGTAAATCCTTTGTTTCTGTTGGAAGTGGTACTAATATATGTATTTTTGCTATTGGTGATTCTCAACTTACCCCTTCATTGCGACTGTCTGATGTTTTAGTTGTTCCTGATATAACCAAAAACTTATTATCTATAAGCAAGCTTACCCGAGATCTTGTTGTACTGATCACTTTTGATGACCGTTCTTTTGTGATTCAGCACAAAGTCACCTGGGCAGTCATGGGCAGAGGCCACAGTGAGTATGGTTTATATGTGTTGGATCGTGGTGAAGAAGCTTTAATTTCCTTTATTAAGAAAAATAAATCTCGGGCCTCTTTTGAACTGTGGCATACCCATTTGGAACATGTGTCCCCTAGTACTATTTCCTTGTTAGCTAAAAATGGTGAACTATTTGTTTCCTCCTTATTTTCTAAACCTAATGCATGTGCCTCCTGTGTGATGGCAAAAGGCCATAAACTGTCATTTGCTGAAAACTCTAAACGAGCTATGGATGTCTTGGATTTGATTCATTGTGATTTGTGGGGACCATCTCCTGTTTTATCTGGTCATGGATTTGTTTACTATGCTCTCTTTGTGGATGATTTCTCAAGATTTACATGGCTTTACCCTCTTCATCGTAAATCTGAGTTTGTTGATGTATATATGAAATTTGAGGCGTTTGTTGAAAATCAATTCTCCTCTCAGATTAAAGTGTTTCAGAGTGATGGGGGCACAAATTTTCTGAACACACGTCTCCGAACTCATTTTGAGACAAAAGGAATCCTTCATCGGGTATCCTGTCCGTACACACCCGAGCAAAATGGGCATGCGGAATGAAAACACTGTCCTGTGGCAGAAATGGGGCTTACTGTGCTTTTTCATTCACATCTGCCACTATCTTTTTGGGATGATGCATATGCGACATCTGTATATGTCATTAATCGTCTTCCCACCCCGGTGCTTGATGGCGCTTCTGCTTATGGTATTATGTTTGACCGGGCACCAACATACTTTAACTTCCATCCTTTTGGTTGTAGAGTATATCCATTTGTTTGTCCCTATGCTGAGCACAAGTTTTCGCCTCGAAGTTCTCCTTGTGTGTTTGTTGGGTATAGTTCTCAATACAAAGGATTTCGCTGTCTGGATCCTACTTCTGGTCAAGTGTTTATCACCCGTCATGCCGGATTTGATGAAACTTTCTATCCTTTTGTCGTGCCGTCTTCGAGTTCTTCAGCTTTCTTTTCTCTTGATGTATCTTCATTTATTGATCTAGTTCTTCCAGATACTATGATGTCATCACCACCGCCTTCTCCTTTGGCACCTTGCTCGCCGTGTTCAGCTGACTCATCTATTTTTCCGGACCCCCTATCTACTACTCTTGGTCAAATCCCTGGTTCTCCGGTGTGCTCTGAGTCAACTGCTGATGACTCTTCTAACAATTCTCCTAGTCCACCATCATTTTGGCCTCATCGCATGGTCATTCGACCTCGTATCATTTTGTGTCGACCTCGACATCTTGATGATTATGTTGTCACTGGCCTTACTGCGGCTGTACTCGACCACTCTGAACCCCAGGATTATCGAGCTGCTCTTTGTGATCCTCAGTGGGTTGCTGCCATGGATGAAGAGATGTCTGCTCTTCGAAAGCAACACACTTAGGATCTAATTCCTCAGCCATCTAATGTAAACGTTGTTGGATCCAAGTGGGTCTTCCGAGTTAAATATCTGACTTACGGCACGGTTGGCCGCTACAAAGCCCAACTTATGGCTCAAGGGTTTTCCCAGCTACCAGGATTTGACTTTGACCACACTTTTAGTCTTGTGGTCAAAGAATCCACTGTTCGTACAGTTCTTGCCATTGCTACTATTCGAAAATGGCCCTTGCACCAGTTAGATGTGAAGAATGCGTTCCTGAATGGTGTTCTTGATGCCCCAGTGTACATGGCTCAACCGTTGGCTTCAAGGATCCTACTCAACCTGATCATGTTTGCTGTCTGCGGAAAGCCATTTATGGGCTTAAGCAGGCTCCGAGGGTTTGGTTTGATCTATTCAGTTCATTTCTTTGCCAGCTTGGTTTTGTCTGCAGTTCTGCTGACACATCTCTATTTGTGTTTTCTCGAGGCACTGTTCTGCTATATCTACTGGTATATGCAGATGATATCATCCTTACTAGCAATGACTCGGCTGCCATTCGTTAGTTTATTTCTCGCACTCATTAGGAGTTCGCCATCAATGATCTTGCCTCCCTTAGCTACTTTCTTGGTCTTGAGGTCTCTTCCGCTACCTCTGGTATCTTCTTAGGTCAGGCTAAGTATGCAAGAGATATTCTTCGTTGAGCTGGTATGCCTGATGCTAAGCTGGTTTCCACCCCCTTGTAACTTCTTCTCAGCTTCTCAGTAGTTCGAGCAAAATTTTCATCAATCCCACTTTGTATCGATCTTTGGTTGGTGCTCTGCAGTACCTCACCATTACTCAACTAGACTTGGCCTTTGTTGTGAACTCTGTTAGTCAATTTCTCCAGGATCCTCGTGATGATCATTTTGTAGCAGTTACCCGGATTCTTCGATATGTCAGTGGCTCTCTTCATTTTGGATTATCCTTTCGCTCTTCCGCTTCCACAGATGTGTTAGGATATTCTGATGCTGATTGGGCTCGCTGCCTAGAGACTCGGTGCTCGACTTGTGGCTACGTGGTTTTTCTTAGGGGTAATCTCATTTCTTGGAGTGCCAAGAAGCAGCCTACTGTGTCCCGCTCCAGTTCAAAGTCTAAGTATCGTGTTTTGGCCAACTCTGCGGCATAGGTTGTCTGGCTTTCTCACTTGCTTCATGATCTTCGCTTTCCTCTTTGTGAGTCGCTCATCCTGTTGTGTGACAACAACATCGCCATTTTTCTTGCTCAGAATCCGATGGCTCACCAGCGCGCCAAACATATTGATATCTACTATCACTTCGTTCGGGAGCTGGTTGCCTCAGGGAAGCCGCGTGTTCGTCATGTGCCGACATCTCTCCAAGTTGCTGACATATTCACCAAGGGAATTTCTCGCCCTTTATTTGAGTTTTTCAGATCCAAGCTGTGCGTCTCAGCCAACCCGATACTTTGCTTGATGGGGGGTATTAGGATAAGATGAGATATGATTGAGATGTTAGGATAAGATGAGATATGATTGAGATATGATTGAGATGTTAGGATAAGATGAGATATGATTTGGATATAATTGAGATATGATTGTGGTTTGGTAGGGATCTTATGTCTAGATACATTGTATGTCTAGGCTTGTATTTCTATATGTATTTCATTATTCACAAACATTAATCTATGGAGAATTACCTTATTCATAGAAGCAAAAACGTTGGAGAGAAAAATGAAAATTGTGGCTTAAGAAAATGGTGTTTTGAAATGAGCGGTGGCTATACTGGATCACCGTCAGGTGAAATAGGTGTAGATGAAGAATCAATAAGTTAGGTAACTAGAAGAAGTGGTGGGAAAGTATGAAGAGAATGTGAAAAGGATGGAATTCGACAAGTATCGATTGAATATGAACTTGGAGGAGGCTCTGCGTCCCAACGCCGCCGCAACCGATGACCTTCTCCATCCAGATGTGTTTTAGTACTTGCATAGAGAATTCATGTTTTAGGACATGGACATTGTATTTCACATTGAAAAAGATGGTCTCTATTATCAGATTTTGATAACAAAGAGGGAGGAGGGCGATGTGAATTGGTGGTGTGGTGGTCGAGGGAGAGAATGGGGCAACGGGAACCAACGGTGTGGTGATGGAGGGCAACAGAGAAAGGATGAGGGTGATGGGAATTGCTGGTATGGTGGTCGAGGGAGAGAGGAGGGCGATGGGAATTAGTGGGGGAAGCGGTGGATTCCAGCTTCTCTTTTTTTTCTTTCTTTTTTTTATTATTGACAGAGAGATGGAAAAAATTGTCCATTCAGATTCAATATTTGTTCCAAGGACTTTTTTTTCATTTTCAGATAAGGTCAACTACTAGAAACTTAAGTCAACGCCGGAAATGTCACCAGAAGGTTATAGTTGAACTTTCGTTAAATAGTTAGGGTTATATTTGCACTAAAAATTATCTCTAGGTTATATCTGCACTTTCTCAATTATACATGGTTATATTTGTATATTTTCCAAATAGATAATTTACAAGTATTATAAACGGATGTGGCTCTAAATATAATTTTTTTTTAAGTTGGAGGAACAATAGGGATCTTGGTGTAAATATCATATTTATGGGGAAATGGGGCATAAATAATTGAGGAAATAATGATTCAAAGTCATAGGAATCATGCAGGTCAAGAATTCGGGTTGGAAAAACTCGTGGGTCAATTTTCTCCTCGCAGTGCACTCAATTTACTACCAAAATTGATATCTTAATTTCAGTACTTGATGTTTCAACCAAACCTTATGATGTTATTTTAGAAGTTTTTTTTATTATGAAATTATGTGTTTTAAATTTAAAGTTTGTCTTATAATGTAAAATTTGGAGTTTATATGTAAATTTCCCTACACTTTATTTAATTTCACACTAGTATGAGATATATAACAATCTTAATTTTGCTTTCAAAAAAAATAATCATCTTCATTTTTTAGGTTAAACTAATATTTTCATTTTTATTGATGTGTTCGTTTTTTAGCATATTCTTTCAAAAATTAATACCGATGTTTCTTATTTTTTAATATTCAATTTTTTAAATGTATTTTTAAAGTTTCAATAGTGTGAATTGTTTTTTTAAAGTTAAATATTAATGTTTCTTATTTTTTTAACCTTAAATTTTTATTTGAATTAAGTGCTAAAATGATCCTGACTTTATGTTGAAAGTGTCAATATAATCATACAATCTTGGAAAGTGTCATTCTAACCTTTGAAACCGTTGACTTTTTTTGTCAAATTTCTAATGGCCAGATTTCATGGAAAATGTGTTTTTTCCCCCTTAAATTAAAAAAATAAAAAAGATGAATACACTCATTTTTTATTTTTTTACTTCCACCCCAATTTCTTTCTTAGTTTTCTTTTTTTCCCACCGTGTGTGTTTCTTCCTCCCACCACATGTTAAGGAATATAAATATTACTTGGAATTGTAATTATATTATATTTAGATTATATTTCCATTTTTCTAGCTTGTATGGGTATTTTGTACTACTATATAATAGACCATGAGGTCATGAATAAATACAGATCATTACCCTTGTTTTCTACATGGTATCAGAGCCTAAAATCTTGAAACCTAAGAAACTAAATTTTCCATCTTAAATTTTTCCATAAACATTGTTGGCATCGTCCGTGCGTGACGCGCCGCCGATCTGATTTGCTTTCCTCTATCCAAAAAAAATTTAATTAAAATACTGTTTTGTCCGCTTCTCCGTTGAGCACTCCTCCGGTGAGCCATCGTCTGCTACTCCTCCGGCGGCGTTTGCTCGGCCACGGTCTGTTCCTCCTCCGATGGTGTTTGCTCGGCCGTGGCCTACTCCGACGACGACGGGGGCATTTGCGAGGTTGCCAATTGGTCAGATTCAACTTCCATTGCTCAATTGCTACGCCACCATAGTTGCTGCCCCATAGGGCTGCCCTATAGTTTTTCCGTTGCTCGCCTGCAACTCCGGCGGATCCCGTTGTCTCTTCGTTCATCCGTTGCTCGCCTGCAACTCTGGCTGATCCCGTTGCCACCTGGAAGACAAGGTGTGCGTGAGATTCACGAGCGCGACCTCGCGCGTGTTGTCACGCGCGCACGACAAGATGGCCTTCCTCTTCCTTAGTGCGTATAACCACGCGCCAAACAGAGAGGCGCAGGTCACCTGTTCAGCGCGTGTAACCACGCACATGCTTTTATTTTTTTGGAGCGACTTTACACATTTGGTTGGTGAGATTATTATTCTTTTATTTATTTATTCAACATAATAAATAAATTGTGTTATGTCCCTTTTCGCCAGCGTAGTGACGTCGCCGCAAGGGTTTGCGGTGGCCGCCTCCTCTGGCTTACCTACACGATCTGATTTCGGTTCTGCTCTGTCTGACGACCAATGGAGTACGGCCATACATTTATTTAATCAGTTTCATTCTTTATCTGACCATGGGTCAGGTAAGTCTACTTTACCCTGGATTCTTGATTCAGGAGCCTCATATCACATGACTGGTGACAAGGGTTCTTTTACTGAAATTATAACTGCTACCAATTCTGTGAATGTTATATTGCCTGATGGATCTGTGTCGTCTGCTACACAATATGGGTCTATTTGTTTTGGTGATGTCACCCTTACTCATGTGCTCTACATGCCTAATTTGCGATGCATTTTATTATCATGCTCTAGATTGTTATCTGGCTTAAATTGTCTAGCCTTGTTTACTGAAAATTATTGCATTTTATAGAAAATCAGTATGAGGACTCTGATTGGCATGGGTGAATAGCAAGGGGGGTTTATTGGCTTCGTCTCTTGGAAACTCGTGTTCGTCCTCATATCATGCAGTCTATTCTGACAGTTGCTTCGTTCTTCCTCTGATTTATGGCATCAACGTTTCAGTCATCCATAATCTACGGTGTTGTCTTCTATTCCTACTCTTGACTTTAGCACAAATAATACTACTATACCTTGCTATGTATGTTATAGAGCAAAACAGACTAGACATAGTTTTGCATTGAATTCTACAAATGCTACTGCATTATTTGAATTAGTACATTGTGATGTTTGGGGCCCTTATAGAACACCATCTTCTAGTGGTGCATTTTATTTATTTTTACAATAGTTGATGATTATTCCCGAGCTATTTGGGTTTATTTATTAGTGGCTAAGTCAGAAGTAACTTCTAGATTTTTGGAATTTTGTGCTCTGGTCAAGATCAATGGGGTCGAACTATACTACATGTCAGGGCTGACAACGGGACTGAATTTTTGCCTTTGAGATATCATTTTGCTGCATCTGGGATAATTTTTGAGACATCTATGGTTGATACACCACAACAAAATGGTAGAGTTGAAAGAAAGCATCGTTATTTACTCAACGTGGTACGTGCCTTACAATTTTAAGCCAGTCTTCCAATTGAGTTTTGGGGGGAATCTGTTCTTATTGTTGCTTATCTGATTAACCGGACACTGACAAAACATCTCAATGGTCGCACTCCCTTTGAGATACTATATGGATAAGCTCCAAATTACTCATCTGTAATATTTGGATGCTTATGTTTTGCTGCTCACGTTCCCAGATACCGCGACAAGTTTGCACTAAGAAGTCGACGATGTTTGTTTCTTGGTTATCCTGCTGGAAAGAAAGGCTATCACCTTTTTAACCTGGAATCCCGCATCATCTTTAACAGTCGGGATGCCAATTTTTTTGAAGATAAGTTCCCATATGCAGCAACTCCGACATCAGCCTTTTTCGTAGATCCCAACGGCACCACCACCTCACCGTCGGCATCACATGCCTAGATCGCGACACCATCGGTCCAGCCGACTACTGCCGATCCTATGCCACTGGTTGTCGCAGCTCATGTCCCGCCGGCCGTTGTCCGACCCTTACCACCGGATGCCGCCACGCCTATACTGCCGGCCGCTTCTCCAGTTCTGGCCACCGACCCAGATCCCCAGTAACCCTTGGCAGTCCGGCCTGACGATGCACCGCCTAGGACGCCAGCGGCAACTGGCGATCATGTGCCTCACGTACCGCTAGCTCTGGTGACTCCTTCTGATCTGCTGCCCAATGCGGTGTCTCCGGCCCCGACTAATTCTTCTCGCCATTTGCTTCTGTTAGCTCCACCGCCTGTTTCACCGGTTGTTCTGACATTTCCTCCCACCGCTGAGTTGCCTCCTATCAGACATAGTCTTCTCGCTCACCGACCTCCTCCTTATTTGGAAGATTATAATTGTGATGACTACGCATGTGCTCTTACTGCTGAAGACCCCCCTCCTACTGCTACGTTCACTCATGCGCCATCACGATCCTCAGGTGTTCTCTATCCTCTTACTGATTATGTAAATTGTGATAATTTTTCTAGTATGCATTCTAGAATTTTGGGTGCAGTAACGTATAGAGCATCCCACCACTTATTCTGAGACATCACAGCATGTTCATTGGCGAGATGCGATGACTAAAGAGCTTACTGCGCTTGAGCGCAATCAAACTTGGACTTTGGCCTCTCTGCCTCTAGATAAGAAGGCAATTGGTTGCAAATGGGTTTACCGGACGAAGTTCAAGTCAGATGGTACTATTGAACGTCATAAGGCGCGCCTAGTGGTTCTCGGGAATCGCCAGGTTGAAGGGATTTATTATACTGAAACATTTGCTCCTGTTTCGAAGATGAGTTCTGTTCACTTATTCTTATCTGTTGTGGTCATTCGTGGTTGGGAACTGCATCAGATGGATGTCCATAATGCTTTCCTGCATGGTGATTTGCATGAAGAGGTTTATATGCGACCCCCACCAGGCTATGCCGCGCCCCATAGTCAGGTATGTCGCCTTCAAAAATCTCTTCATGGTCTTCGCTAGGCTCCTAGAAATTGGTTTGCTAAATTGGCTCAGGCTTTACGAGCATTTGGTTTTGTTTAGAGTAAGGCAGATTACTCTTTGTTTGTCTTTTCCCGTGGATCAGTTTCTTTGCATGTTCTGGTTTATGTGGATGATTTGGTCATTGCTGGAAACTCTTCTGCGCTTATCTCTGAGTTCAAGAAATACTTGTGTTCTTGTTTCCATATGAAAGATCTTGGTTTACTTAAGTATTTCTTAGGCATAGAGATTGCTAGAAGACCGGAGGGGATGTTTCTTTAGCAAAGGAAATATGCCTGGGACATTTTATCTGATACAGGTTTGTCTGCCTCTAAACCGACTGACTTTCTGATGGAGCAGCAACACGATCTGGCACGTGTTGATGGCCCGCTTTACCATGATCCTGAGCAGTACAGGCGACTGGTTGAGCACTTGATACACCTTACCATCACACGTCCTGAGCTTAACTATTTGGTTCACACACTTGCTCAATTCATGAAGTCCCCTTACGTTCCTCACTTGCAAGCTACAGTTCGTGTGTGCACTACTTGAAGAGCCATCCTGGTCAGGGCTTATTTCTCTCTTCCCGTAGTGCGTTACAATTGACTGCTTATTGTGATTCTAGTTGGGCTGCTTGCCCTATTACTCGACGTTCTCTTTCCGGTTACTTTGTGATGATTGGTGATTCTCCGGTTTCTTGGAAGATTAAGAAGCAACCTACAGTTTCTCGATCTTCTGCTGAAGCGAAGTATCGTGCTATGGCTGTTACCTGTTGTGAGTTGTTATGGCTTAGGTCTTTACTGAAAGACTTAGGGGTCGTGCATCCTGCTCCTGTGCATTTGTTTTGTGACAGTCAATCCGCTCTTCACATTGCAGGAAATCCAGTGTTCCATGAACGTACGAAGCATTATGAAGTTGATTGTCATTTTGTCCAGGATCTTGTGCAGTCTGGTACTATAGTTACTCATCATATCCGCACTACAGATCAACCTGCGGACTTGTTTACCAAACCTCTCGGACGTAACCAGTTTCATTCATTACTTAGCAAGTTGGGCATTTCTGACCCTCATGCTCCAACTTGAGATTGGGTGTTAAGGAATATAAATATTACTTGGAATTATAATTAGATTATATTTAGATTATATATCTCTTTTCCTAGCTTATATAGGTATTTTGTACTACTATATAATGGACACTGAAGTCATGAATAAATACAGATCATTACCCTTATTTTCTACACCACCAATTCATAAAACCCTAGGAAGAATTCAATCTTGATATGATATTTGCTGTTTATTTGTGGTTTGCTTTTCCACATGGGCCGACTTTTATCTTGTCATCGTTGACACCAGCTTTATGGAGGGTTGGCGGCGTTGGAGATCTGGTGTCGCCGACGGAGACCTGAATTGAGGTCGCGGTGGTAGAGGGCCGGAGCTTGATGGATGGAGCAAATCGAGGGAGTGCTAATTTTGTTGATTAATCTAGTTGCATGGTTAGTTTATAAGTTAAAGTTTTCTTTAGTCTTTCTTTGTTAAAATAAGACTTAGTCATGATTAGTTTGGTTTGTTCCTAGAATCATGCAAATGTGGGTTAGTGGTTAGCTAATATTCAGGACATGTGGTAGTGTGCTTTGTGTAATGAGTTTGTTTTTAACTGAATGAAAAGCATCAGAAAACGTAGGTATTTTCCAACACAAATTTTAGTCTTCGATTCTTTGTTAGCCATTCATTTGTTTTTGTTTCAACGAGAAATTGCTATGTTTGTGGCTACAGTAGCCACAAACAGCAACTCAATATGGAGGACGCATTTCAGAAATGCGTCCTCCCATTTTTTCTTCTTTTTTTTTTCATTTTTTGGTCCAAAATTCCGGTCAAAAATGTCAGGTGCCACGTGGCCGAATGGGGAATTGCCACGTGGCCGAGGACGCATTATCATAATGCGTCCTCCCTGGCACCAAATTTGTTGTCCGAACTTGTGTAGTGCGATTCCACGTGGCCGTATGGGGCCTTGCCACGTGGCTTTTTAAAAGAAAAATCAGGTCAAAATTGTCATGTGCCACGTGGCCGAATGGGGATTCGCCACGTGACCGAGGACGCATTATCATAATGCGTCCTCCCTGGCACCAAATTTGTTGTCCGAACTTGTGTAGTGCGATTCCACGTGGCCGTATGGGGCCTTGCCACGTGGCTTTTTAAAAGAAAAATCTTGTCAAAATTGTCATGTGCCACGTGGCTGAATGGGGATTCGCCACGTGGCGAGGACGCATTATGATAATGCGTCCTCCCTGGCACCAAATTTGTTGTCCGAACTTGTGTAGTGCGATTCCACGTGACCGTATGGGGCCTTGCCACGTGGCTTTTTAAAAGAAAAATCTGGTCAAAATTGTCATGTGCCACGTGGCCGAATGGGGATTCGCCACGTAGCGAGGACGCATTATGATAATGCGTCCTCTCATCCGCGCTTTTTTTTTGGATATCCGGATGTGCCACGTGGCCGAATGGGAGAGTGCCACGTGGCGAGGATGCATTATGATAATGCGTCCTCTCATCCGGATATGCCACGTGTCAGCCTTTTTTTTTGAAATCCCGTCCGGCCCCTTTTCTGAAATCCCCAGGGCACGTGTCGGCCAGGGGAGTTGCCACGTCGTGCGCGGCTGCATGTTAAACAAAATGGTCAAAAGTGGAATTTTCGGTCGAATGACGAGCTGCCACGTGGCAAGTTGCGTCAGATTTTTTTTGTTTAAAGCACCCGAATTGCTCTACTTATCCAGCCTTGTCCATCTTCTTCAGCCTTCCTTTCTCTCCTTTCTCCTACTGTGAGTCACATTTTTGCCAGTGTTCGGGTGCTTCCGCCATTTTCAGCTGCACTCTTTCTCCGCTGCACTCGTTCTCCGGTATTGCTCTGCCGGTGTTCCTCCATTTTTATCCGCCGTTCGAGTTTTTTACGGGATCCGGTAATTTTTTTTTCCGCTGAATATTTGTCTGTTTTTTTTTAATTGCTACTGATTTGTTAATCGGGTTTCGGTTGCAGAGATCGTGTTCGGGTTGAAGTGGACCCCGTCGACCCGGCGTTGACCGCACTGACCCACCGTTGACCCGCGTTGACTGACGTTGACCCGTTCGTTGACCCGACGTTGACTGCGTTTCTTGACACCGTTGACCCCGTCGAACCGCCGTTGCCCCGTTGACCCGCCGTTGACCCGCGTTGAACGTCGTTGACCCGCGTTGACCGCGTTCACCGACGTAGACCCGTAAGTCTCAGAACCCCTCCCACTCTGTTATCCTTTATGTAGTAGGTATTTCCGGCCTGCAGAATTATACGAACGTGTTCTGACATTATGTGAGTGTCGCACATTGCCGGTCGTCGGTCAGTTGTTGCCGTTTGGGTTGAATTAGAATCTGTTGATATGCTGGAGTAATTTAGTTAATTTAATTGTATGTGTATGATTGTGTGTACATTTCATTATTGAGCTTGGTTCGTTGCGTTGTGAGTTATGTGTTACGTGTTTGTCTGTTGCAGTTCTGCGATGTTTTTGGCAGTGTATATGTATAGAGGGGGCCAGATTAAGTTTGATTTGGGTGTGGGTGTTTATTATGATCCTCCAATGCCGGAGCGAGTTATGACTCTCGAGCGGAGGTTGAACTACTTGGAATTGTTTGATTTAATTGTAACGAGACTGGCCATTGTGAGGGAGAGTTGTTCGTTGAAAATGTATTACCGGTGTCCCGAGCTGATTGGTTCGGCGGTATACTATCGATGTTATCCTGTGGAAGATGATGAGTCAACCACGTTCTTCTTCAACGTTGTTGATCGAATGGCATTGTCCTCTGCGGATTTTTACATTGTTACGGAACAGTTGCCAATCGCTAATTACGGGGCGCGGGGAAGCACGTTCATGTCATTGCTGAGCAACGTGCAGAACTCCGCCGCTGTGCCCAGTATACCACCACCTGTTCGTAGCTGGGGTCTTGAAGTTGGTGAGTCCAGCCAACCTGGACAGTATGCCCACGTGGATTGTGCCCAGCCGTCCACAAGTGGTGGTAGAGCCGTGGTAGACTATGGCGAGCAGAATGTCTTCCGCAATGATTTCGCGGGTGCCATTAGCGACCGCGATGCTCGGCATGATGGTAGCGAGGATGACGGCTCGGTACCCGGACTTGATGGTGGAACCAAGAATGATTGTTCCTTATCAACCGATTCGAATCCCGGGGACGAGGAAGAGCAATTGGTGTGCACGAACAATGTACCGACGTCGTTTCATATTCTGGTAAACCCGGATACACAGGCCTACTATAGAGATTATGGGGGCCCCGATGAGGATAGCTATGACCCTACCCATTTTGGGTCCGGCGTTTCTACCTATGTCCAGGAGACTGGTAAAGTGGACGTGGGTATGCGATTTCAGACAAAGCCGCAGTTGGTCGAAGCTATTTCTCGGTGGAGTTCTATGATGAACAGGGAACACAGGGTTGTGGAGAGCAGTTCACGCACATGGTATGCGAAATGCAAGGACGTCGTCGAAGGAACTGGGAATTGTGTTTGGGTTTGCAGAGCTTCGAAAAAGGCTTCGCATGGTATGTGGCAGATCACCAAATGGGCTAGTAGCCATGGGTGTGTCGGGGCTGGTCGATCTACGGGTAACGTGAATCTGACATCGGTGTTGATCGCCCGTTCAATCTGCCACCACATTGATGTTAACCCTTCGTACACAGTGAAAGATGTGCGAGCTCAAGTGAATGATGAGTTCAATGTCACGATCTCCTACAAGAAGGCCTGGTATGCTCGGCAGAAGGCAATTGACATGGTATTTGGAACGTGGGAGGATTCTTTTGAACAGCTCCCAACTTTTATGGATGAACTTGTAAGGGCCAATCCGACCACCGTTGTTGATTGGGCTGGCGTACCTGATAGAATACACGGTCCCGGGTGTATGAAATTTAAATTTTTGTTCTGGGCATTCGGTCAGGCAATTGCAGCCTTCCGCCACTGCAGGCCAGTGATCAGCGTCGACGGAACTCACTTGAGAGGTGCATACAAGTCCACAATGCTGGTCGCCGTGACCCACGATGCAAATGATTACATCCTCCCTATCGCTTACGGAATTATCGACGAGGAATCGAATGAAAGCTGGAACTGGTTCATGGGGAGACTGCGTCTTCACGTTGTTGGTGGTGATAGCAGACCAATCTGTGTCATATCAGATAGGCACGCAGGACTTGTAAATGCGATGACAAATATGGAGGAGTGGATGGAGCCAGCCGGATACCACCGGATTTGCTTGCGGCATTTTCAGTCAAACTTCTTATCACATGATCGCAGGAAGTTCAAGAATGTGCTCATGAAGTCTCTGGTGTGGCAGCTTGGTAGTGCCAGGCGCGAGAGCAGGTGGAGAGAGTACAAGGAGGAGCTGGAGAGTATGGATCCGTCCGCGTGGGCTTGGCTGGAACGGCAAGATAGGAGTAGGTGGTGTCTTGCCTTCGATGATGGTGATCGGCGGTGGGGAATTTTGACAACGAATCTGTTGGAGAGCTTCAACAACTGCTTACGGCGCGCACGCCACCTTCCAATAACAGCGTGCGTCAAAGTGACGTTCGAGCGAACGGTTGAAATGTTTGCACAGAGGCTTACGGACGCTACGGATTGGAGGTACACTGTCAGTTAATTGCATTTTCAGATTTACCGGTATGCCGGTTCGCTGCTTATGAGATATTGCCCGTCTGTCCAGGTCCGTGTTCCCTCAGAGGATCTGGAAAAAGTTCCAGAAGCAGGATACATTGGCACAGGGACATATCGTCACCCTGTTCGGGCACGCGTCGCAGACATACAGGGTTGTGTCGAGGAACATCGACGGGAGCATTAGTGAACGACAGTACACGATCAAATACCGTAGCAGGGAGTGTACTTGTCGCGAATGGCAAATATTTCGTTTCCCTTGTTCCCATGCCCTGGCCGTTTGTCGACATAGGCGTGACGATCCTGCTAGTCTGTGTGACCGGGTGTATCACACGACCACATATGTCCAACAATACAGTCAGGGGTTCATGCCCGTGCGAGATCCATCACTCTGGCAGTGTGCCAGTTGGAGGTTGATTCCGGATGTAGAAAAGTTTCGCAACAGGAGGCGTGGACAGTTTGCGGAGAGGAGGATAAGGAATCAGATGGATGACAGGGTGGCGGGTGAAGCTAGGGGCATTCGTAGGCGTGGTCGTGCTTAGTATCATGGTGTCATACGGTGTCTGTAATAGAACCTCCATCTTTCACTTGGTTTGCATTGTACATCGATGGGAGAGGGCATGCTTAGTCTGTCCTTCGTAGTCTGATGTAGTATTCCTTGTACTAAATGATATATGTGGCAGATTTTGTTGTATTACTTATGTTTGGCAAATATGTGTCACATTACGCAGTGTTACTTTTATCTGTGCTATTCTTCCAGAAAAAACATCTGACTTGGGTTGGTATTTGCGCACAGGTAAAAACCATGTACCATCCAGGACCGATTGAGGAGGACTTGTTGTACCTACACCAGGAGCACCGTGCTCGTGCCCTATACAACGGAACTCTAGAGGACGAGGCACTGCAGGTGCGTCGGTGCGATGGGGCATGCTGGACCGAGCAACCGCCGGAACAGGTTATGCGGTATGTTCGTGACGCCGGATTTCAGGGACTCCTGGACTCTGCCGCAATACAGATTGACCACTCCCTCATCACCGCCCTAGTGGAGCGTTGGCGCCCAGAGACGCACACGTTTCACCTACCAATGGGGGAGGCCACGGTCACCTTGCAGGATATAGGGGTCCTGTGGGGTCTACCGATCGATGGCATCCCAGTAACAGGGGTTGACACCGTCAGGCGTCCGGAGGACTGGCAGCTCATCTGCACAGACTACCTGGGAGCTACACCAAACCTCACTTGTATCAGGGGGGGCCGCATTAAGGCCAGGTGGTTGGGAACGCTACTGCACAGTCCGTTCCCCGATGATACCACTGATGTACAATGCTAACAGCGGGCTAGGGTTTTCCTTCTGCTGCTTCTTGGGGGAATGCTGATGTCCGACACGTCCGGCCACCTCATCCCGTTGCTCTACTTATCCGCACTTACAGATTTTGGTGCAGTCCATCGGTACAGTTGGGGGAGTTCGATTCTTGCATGCTTGTACAGGTCGTTGTGTGATGCGGCAATCCCACAATCTAAATCCATATCTGGGCCACTTGTCTTGCTACAGGTAAAATTGTTGGTCAACATAGCCGTTCGTACATACCGTGCTTAATATTAACGGGCATTTCTATTGCATTTACTGGCAGTTGTGGGCATGGGAACGCATACCATCCATCCGTCCGGCTGGGGCACTACCGGTGACAGTGACGATGAGTGCTCTTGGATCCCGGTACTTGTCTGGTCCCTCAATATGCGGTATTCATAAGTCCACATGCAATTCCATAGTTCGGCTAATTTGTGTCACTCGGTTCCTCATAGGTGGAGGGCACGTTACGATTGTTCACAATCGCCAATGCACGTTCTCAAAGTATACCGTGATCAACTGACGTCTCTCAACCACAATCAGGTATAGGAATAATTGGATTTTGATTTCTAGACTTCGCACGGAAAATGGTTTCCTATACCTAACGTCAACACTTGCATCTTGTCTCAGTTCATCTGGCAGCCATATGCGGAGGACGTCCTGGAGCAACTCCCGCAGTATTGTACGGATGGTAGAAACAATTGGCTGCTTTGCGTCGACCTCATCTGCTGGCATGCCGTGGAGTTCCATCATGCGCATCGTGTTCTCAGGCAATTCGGCCTAATTCAGCCAATACCCACCCAGTTGGTCAGTAGGGATGAGTACAACTTGGTCCACACTAGAGACCGTCGCGGAAGGTCGGGCATGGATTGGCGTGTCGAGCTCAGAAGATATCTCGACACTTGGGAACATCGGTCCAACCGACAATTACCCCCAATGGGGAGTGCGGATCCATACCTACCCACCCGTGATTACTTGGAGTGGTACTTCCGCAAGACGGTGTCCTTCATTGATCAACCAGGGCGGCCTATAACAGCTGCTGAGGGTTTCCACGGGGACGGTGCAACCGCGGAGTACTTGGTATGTCCTAAATTTCAAATATTGTCAAGAAAGAATACAACAAAGCTCCTCAAAATTATATATCTGACATATTCATCTCGATTCCGTAGTTGCAGGGAATGACACAGTTGCATGGCATGTCAGACATTAATCTGGATGGTTGGCCCCCACATTGTGCGGACGTCATAAGGGGGATGCATCATGTTATCACACGTAGTCTACAACATGCGCATCAGCCCTCCAGGCCGCAGCATTATCAACCGTTTGTGCACTATGAGGAACCGCTCCCTGGTGTCAGATATACTGACCTCAGAACCCACCGTCAGGCCCCACCTGGTCGGCAAGGAGGTCGGAGGCCTCGTGCTAGGGGGCATGCAGAACACATTGGTCCATCACAAGCGGGCCCCTCACATGCGAGTCCACCGATTTGCGGACCATCTGCCGGGGAACCCTCACAGTACAACATGGATGCATCAGATTACAATGCATATGTCACTCCAGCATCCAGTCATCGGTACATGTCCCATATCGATCCATCACATACAGGTACTATTCCATATGCCTACTGTGATTCCAACGAGGAAGCGGGATACGAAATGGAGGAGGACATACCGGCGGGAGCTCCACGTGAGGAAGAACATGTACCCGCACAGACGGTTGTACCACGGCGGACATCCAGGACCATACGTCCTCCCCCGTGTGGAACGGGTGGAAAGCTTTGCAGAGACCATCGATAGGACAGTACATGCTATTCACCACTAATTGGCATTACATTTCACTCGTACTGTTCTACACTGTACATTCATACTAACTAGTATCCATTCTAACTATGCAACACTACGTTCCTGCACCGACATTCAAGACTATTCAAAAAGATTCGAACAACGAGACCCAAAATCATCTTTTCACTATTTTCCAAATTTTCACCAAACAAACAAAAGTCTGCTTATGCGCAATATTGAACGAAAACACGTGGACCAGAAATAGTCAGTTACAAACTGCAGCAACCCACGATAATTCGATACTCAAATTCACGACTCATTCGAAACTCCACACTCCTGTTGAATTCAGGGCGGAACAGTATAATAAGCTTTCTCCCCAATAAATAAAATTCTCCTCACGATAAATTTACCGAACATAACAAAACATAATAAACATTATTTCATTCACAGATTACATTAGCACCGTAGTTAATTTCAAATCTCATTTGCAACTTTTCCAAAACAATGGTAGGAAACAATACCCATTCCAGGACTCGTTCGAGGAGCTCCCGAGAAATAAATTTATGCAAATTTGCACTAATTTCCAACATTCCGCTGATCATTTACATGTATGTACATCCACACATTTACATGTATGTATCTATTTATATATATATACTTATATATTTATATATATGTTTATATATATATACACATTTATATTTATACATAGGTATATATATTTATATATATGTATATATATTCATATATATATATATATCTTTATTTATATTTATATTTATATATATGTATATATTTATATTCATTTATTTATTTATATATATATATGTATGTACATCCACACATTTACATATATATTTATTTATTTATTTATATTTGTATACATATCTTTATTTATATTTATATTTATATTTATGTATATTTTTATATTTAAATTTTATATCCGTTTAAATTTTTTATACGTTTAAATTTTGTTATATGTATATATTTATATTTATATATATCTTTATTTATATTTATATATATTTATTTATATATATATATATGTATGTACATCCACACATTTACGTGCGTACATCCACACATTTACGTGTGCGTACATCCACATATTTATATATTCATATATATGTATATATTTATATTTATTTTTATTTTTATTTTTATATTTTTATATATGTATATATTTATTTATTTATATATATCTTTATTTATATTTATATTTATTTATTTATTTATATATATGTATGCACATCCACACATTTACGTGTGTGTACATCCACACATGTGTGTACATCCACACATTTACGTGTGTACATCCACACATTTACGTGTGTACATCCACACATTTACGTGTGTACATATTTATATATATTTATATATTTACATATATATATATTTATTCATATATATATATATATATTTATATTTATGTATATATTTACATATATATATATATCCGTGTACATACATATTTTATATATTTATCCGTATATGTATATATTTTTATATTTTTTATTTATATTTATATTTATATTTATACTTATATATATATGTATATATTTAAGTTTCAAATTAGAGTCCTCTAAATAATTTCCAGAAAAAAAAATTTCAAAAAAATAATTCACCTGTTCCGAGGAGTCGTTTCAAAAATGAGTGCTACGAAAATCATTTCGGAAAAAATAAAATAATGCCGCATTAGAAAAATAAAATAAAATAATGCCACATGAGTCCTCTAATTGATTTTTAAAAAAATAAAATAAATCCTAACTATTTTCGAGAAGAAAAAATTGTGCAGCCTAATGGCGAAAAAAGAAAAAAACAAAGACATACTTGCAGAAGGAGAGAATTAGAAAAGAGGGAGGAGGAATTAAAAAAGGGAGAGGACGCATTATCATAATGCGTCATCAACCCTTCACTTCCATTTTCCTCAACAGCCACAACATGGACCAACTTTCCATTATCCTCAACAGCAAAATCATGCTCTTGTTTCAACAGATTTGAGGCCGCGGTGGTGAAGGGCTGGTGCCCGGTGGAGGGAGAAAATCAAGGGAGGTTTGGAGCGGCGACGGAAGCCGGTGTCGCCGGCGGAGACCTCGTCCCATTGTCGCCGCTCGGGGAGGTGCTCTGCATCGGGCCCTGCATGGGCCAGGAGGTGGAGGCGCTGATGTGGTTGTGGTGGCGGATTCTATCGACGTAAATAGGTAAATAGTATAGACGGTGGAACCTGCAGTGGAGCCCTAGATGGACCCCACCAAATACAAAAGAATCCAACCCTAGGCTACATAGTAAACCTAAGGAGTAAAGTCCGAAAGAGGTAGGGGGGGGGGAAATAGTAGAGTGTAAATCCAGTAGACAACACTCAACTATCCCCCCCCTTTTGTCCGTATGAAATAACAACCAACCCATTGCAAGATAGCCAAGCAAAGGGAGCACAAAAACAACCTGGAAAAACACAGGCCATAACCCAAATGATGGGGTGAGAACAAACTCACTACCCATAAAACAAATCCGCTTCTACCCCTAACAAATGGGGCCTTCTTCAATCCAATTCCGAAATGCAACCGAGAAGGGTCTCGGGTCTTGAAAGTATATGGATTGTTGATGAAGGGACTAAGAACCAAGAACGAATAATAAGAAAATCCTAATGCAGCCGAGAGTATCTCGGGTCTTGGACATCACAATTATTTGAAGCCGATGAACCAATTGGACAACTGCTTCTACCATATACATCCCTAAGATGATGAAAGAGGGATGTTATTGGCCTTCTGACATTCTCGTTTTGCACCGAAGCTGGTCGAATGGGCCAAGATGAATGAGGCCGTGCCTCGGACCTTAGTGTCTCCCAGTAAAACCAACTTCCGAAAGATGTGAGAATGGATGCACTTCTACCGCGTGCACCAAGCGTGGCGAGTATGTACTCGCCCACTCCATTTTGAGCAAATGGACAGCTATATGCTATTTTAACACAAAGTGTAGCGCGAGCATAAAGCGCATAGATAACCGTCAAATCAATAGTAAAAGCTAGGCTTAGGAGAAAGAGTGAGAGGACGGATATCCTTACTCTAAAACCTAATGCCTCTTCCTGAATATCAAGCTGCAAGTGACGAAAGGAATCCAGAAAAACCGTTAGCCCATGAGAACTCCATCGAGCACAAAAACAGCCTCTCCTTGCGCTGAAAAACGCATCAACCATCGCTGAGAAACCGTGCCAATCGCCCAAAACCGTGACACACCGTTCCAGCCTTCACTCGCCAATACATCTCCCTGCTGGCGTCTTGCATCCCCTCGGCCGTAGCGAAGTCCAGCGCTAATCCTGGCGCCAGCACTGCGCCAGGAGTGAAGCACTTTGACCCGAAGAGTGAAGCACATGGCCCCTTGCCGCCAGCACCAATCAATCGCACCCTACCATCACCAAGTAACTTCTCAACTTAGAATAAGTGCTCCTCCGGAAACAGCCTATTCATCACCATGTAGCAATCCTTCATGATGATTTTCACCACTCTTTCCGAACTTGGTTGAGCACCATCCATAACCACATTGTTCCTTTCCCTCCAAAGGCGATAAACCGTGGTGATCAAGGCTAGTATACCAAACTTCTTTCGCAACTTGGAGCCCTTAACTTGCCTCTTCACCCAAGTCATGGAACTTTGGATTGAATTAGTTCGTCTCCTTAAACCAATCCAAGTCCGAATGCGCCCCCAAACAACCTCAGAAAATTCACATTTGAAAAACAAATGCTCATTTGTTTCCTCTTCCAAGTGACACAAAGAGCATATCTTCTCCATGCTATCCCCTTCCTCTATCCGATGCTTATCTTTCGTATGAAGTCTCTGAATGACCGCCAACCAAGTGATGAATGAGAATTTCGGCGGGACAAATCCACGCCAAATACTGTTGAAAACCCTTTCACTTGACCGACCAACATCATAAACACTCGGGTATCTATGACGATGCATATGAAGATAAGCTGCACTAGTAAACTTTCCCGAACCAGACCATACACCAAGATGACCGATTACCTCTTGCAAGTCCCCATTAAACATTGAAAACAACTCATCCCGAAGTTTGCAGAGGTCACCAAAATAGCTCGAGTATCGCTCTCCCAATCTTCCATTTGCAATTCTCGGGTTTAATCCCCAAAAATCTACTCCCTGAAGGTAGTATGAGTGAATCCATCGGACCCAAAGGCTATCCTTTTTCAAGTGAATATCCCACAGCCTTTTAGCCATTGAAGCCCTATTCCACGTAACAAAGTCTCTCAAACCGAGGCCTCCAAAAGACTTAGGCGCACAAAGTTTCTTCCATGCCACCTTCGCCTTATGTTTTCCTCCCCATAAAAACCTTTTGCATTTCTGTTCAAGAGCATCCATTACCGTAGTCTGAATAACGAAATTCTGGATCCAAAATCCCGCAATACCTCCAACAATTGATCTCACAAGTTCCAATTTGCCTGCATAGGAGAGGGTATGGCCCTTCCATTTAGCTATTTCCGAATCCACCTTTCCCAATAGTGTACCAAATTGTGTCACCTTCAACTTGCTAGAATCAAGCGGCACGCCTAGGTATCTAACTGGGAATGTCGCCCAAGGAATACCTGTGAAGCTCAAATCCTCCTTTATACCAACCCCAAAGAACTTCGACTTTGTTGCATTAATCCCCAAACCCGAAGTGCGCTCAAACTCATTCAAGGCATCCATGAGTATATGTACAGAACTCGTGTTCGCCTTCGAAAAGAGCATGAGATCATCTGCAAAGGCCAAATGCGTGATCCGAAGGGTCTCGCATCTCGGGTGGAATGTAAAATGCCTAGATGACGTCCTCCTTTTCAGTAATCTCGAGAAGTACTCCATACAGATCACAAACAGGTGAGGCGACAGAGGGTCACCCTGACGAATACCCCTCTGCCCCTGAAAGTGATCGCATAGTTTACCATTGACTGCGATCGAGAACGAAGAAGTGCACACACAGGTCATAATTCTGTTCGTCAGTCTTTCCGGAAATCCCAGTCCAAGTAAAACCTCTTCTAAGAAATCCCAAGAGACTGTATCAAACGCTTTTTGAAGATCCACCATAATCATACATCTGGGCGAATTTCGAACCCTGCCATATCCCCGGACAAATTCCTGCGCTAGCATGACATTATCCGAGATGTTTCTGCCCTTCACAAATGCTCCCTGACTAGGGTCAATGATACCTGGTAAAATGCCTTCAATCCGATTCGCCATAATCTTCGTGATAATTTTATAGACCACATTGCAGCACGCAATTGGTCTGAAGTCGCCGACCTTCAGATTATCTGGCTTCTTCGGAATTAGAGCCACTGCAGTATGATTAAGCTGCGCCAAAATGTCGCCTGTCTGAAAGAATTCCAATACTGCAGCCGTAACTTCCTCTCCCACTGTACTCCACTGCTTCTTGAAAAATCCTGCCGTATAGCCATCCGGACCCGGAGACTTATCGTCCGCCATTGCAAATAGCGCCTGTTTGACTTCAATACTCGCCACATCCTGATCCAAGTAGGCTCTTTCCACCTCGGTAAGTTTCGGACTTTCATCAAATATGCTCGGATCCGTAGCCACTCTGTCCCTCTTCAAACCGAATAGTCCTTTATAAAACTCAGCAAACAACTCTCCCTTGCGACTATTGGAAGTAACAATCCGATTGTCACTGTCAATGATTGCAGGAATACCTCCACCTTTTCGTGCAGAGACCATAGAATGGAAATACTGTGATCCCTTATCCGCCTGAGTAATATGATTAATTCTTCCCTTTTGCGCAAGAAAGGAAGACTCCGCCAAATAAAACAACATTGCTTGCTTCTTCAACTTGCGCAGTGCCGCAACATCATCCTCCGAAGCATACTTAGCATCGAATTCATCGAAAGCCTTGTTATACTCTGCATCCGCAGCCTTTGCCTTCTCTGAAATATGGCTTAAATCAAGTCGACCCAATTCCTTCAAGGGGTACTTCATACGAAATAATTTCCTGGTCACCGAAAACTGCTTAGTCCCTTCAACCGGCGGACTCCAATAATCTTCTACAATCTGTCCACAATTCGGATGACCCAACCACATATTCTGAAAGCGAAATGGCCTTCCCTTTCCATCAATCTCCTGCGACATGTCCACCACCATGGGAGAGTGGTCTGATTGAGCCGAGATTGGTAAGAAGGATGTACGACAGGCAGCTTCATCCCAACCATGATTCAATAGCACTCTATCCAGCTTCCTCCAAATCTTCCAATCCGCACTGTGCCAAGTTAGATGCTCTCCCATCGCAGGTGCATCTCTAAGTCCACACTTTACACAAACATCCTGAAACTCCCTCATCGGATACAGACTAGGTACATTAGTCCCGTAATGATCTTCAACGCTAAGGATAGCATTAAAATCACCAAGGACCATCCAAGGCGCATTCAGGCTAGCTCCAAATGACTTCAACTCCTCCCATAGTGGTAAACGCGCCAAACGTCCTTCACTATGCCCATACACAAATGTGCAGAAAAACTCAATCCCAGAAACAAGATTACGAACTTTCAGATGAATACATTGCGGCGTTTTCCCTAGAACATCAACTAAGAAGCCTTTCGGATCCCAGATGATTAATATCCTCGAGTTCTGCCACAGTTCAAAATTGTGCGTAAACTTCCACCCCTTAAAACTTTTCAGAAAAATGCGCAAAACCTTATCCTCCATTTTTGTTTCCAACAAACCACACAGACCAACTCTATTCGTGGAGATGATATTTTTCACCCACCTCCTTCTCACAGGAGCCGATAGACCCCTGACATTCATTGCTGATGTATTCATTGGGAAACAGAGGTCCCTTGTGGCTTCGGACCACCGCCTTCAGTAGATTTACTTCCCGAACTGTCTGAGTGACTCCTTGCAGCCAATAGCATTCTCTGAAAAGGTTTCTGAACCCCCTTCCCTTGCTCATTTAGTCGAGTCCTACTCTTGCTCCTAGACCTTGTCAAAACCCCTGATGCGGAGGGAGGTCTACTCTTGCTCTTACTCCTGTGCAATCTTGGTATTTTAGAACCCCGAGCATCCGGATGAATCATCTGTTTCGGCAGTTTTCCGGCCCCTTGAATCGGATTATCATCATCACCGAAAGCTTGCTGATTTCTATCGGATTCCAAGGCCGAATGAGTGCTGGATTGCTTGCGCTCAGTGCTTCTTCCACGCGATAATTGTGCTTGATTTCCAGCGCCAGCAGCCTTAGTCACTGCCCGAGCAGGATTGTTGCCAATGCCGTGTCCAGCGCCAGCATCTCCAGGCGCTGATTGCCTTGTTTTCTCGCCCGCTCCAGGGACTCCAGCGCCCATGCTTGCGGCGCCAGTGCTTATGGCTGCGGTCTTAGGTGCTGCGGGCAGCGCAACAATGGCCCTATGATCATCATCCTGCATTCCCTGAATGGTTATTCCTGGTCCTTTTCTTGCACTTCCAACTTTCTCGATATTCTTAACTATGCTTTCAACCACTTTTCCTTTCCCTTTCCTTTGCCTTTCCACCTCCTCATTGTCCGAAGAGGCGTCCTCAATGGTGACACTCTCATTGCCTCCAACCGAATTTGAGTTCTGTTTATCTCCAACTGTTGCAGCTTGCATTTTCCATACCCAAACATGATCGTTGTGTCGAGTACTCATATTTTTCTTGCCCTTTGCCTTCCCAAACTTGCTCTCGGCCGTAGGCTTCACTGGTTGAGTGTCCTTTGCATTCCAATAGTCATCGCAATCTTCCATTAGGTGATTGTTTTCGCCACAATTAGTGCACCAAGATCTACAATAATCATAGATGATTTTCTGCATAAACAAGTCCCCAGATGGAGTACGAAAAGTCACCTCCTCCTTAAGCTTTCGTGATGTATCAATCCATACCAAGAGGCGTGCATAGTATCCCCTTAACTCAAGAGTACCATTGTCCATAAGGATAGGTTCTCCTAGTGAAGTAGCAATTTTCTCCAACGACTTCTTGTGCCAATACGCCTTTGGCAAATGCTCCATCCTCACCCAAACTGGTTTAGTGCCTTGGATGGTCGCATCATATTGCCCGGATTCATCAACTAGCATCATGAACAACTTCTTTCCATGGAGATAATGGTCAGGACCATTCATCACCTTATCTCTGTCTTCTGCACTGTTGAACTTGAACATGACGTATCCATTCTGCTTAGTCTGGACATTACACTGTACCCCCCACTTCGCAACCAACAGTGTACGAATGGCATACATACCTGGAAAGAATCCCGGAAACACACCCAAGAAACCAAAGAATGGCTTGTGTAGATCCTTGTGAATCTCTTCATCAGTGAGCACAAAATCGACACTATCTCCACTGTGTGCAACAATTTCAATGGCCGACTTATTCATTAGAATCTCAGGATCATCCCATCTCCTTCTCCTCTCTAATTTCGGATCACTCCAATCTCTTGGATGCACTTGCTGATTCTTCCTCTGATTAATATTCATGTTGGCCGAACCATTATTGCTTTTCGGACCAGAATTATGCTCCCCATTCTTCGCCATTGTTAAGGTGAAATCCGATAAAACAGATCGGATTCACCAAAACAACCAAATCACAAACGAAAAAACAACAATAACCAAAGCTTGCACTCAAAATCGAAAAACCCTAGGATTAATCGAATTCAAGAACAATCTTAACACAAACCCGAATTCACCAATCACTAAACAACTTCAAGAACATGCAAAACATGCACCAAAAGCACGAAATCAAAGTTGAAATCCACCAATGTGCAAACCAAATTCGAAACTTGAATCACAACCGATGAAAAACCTTTGTGAAATCGAATTAAAGGTTTAAACCTAAATCCGATTTCGATGAAGCTCTAAATCAGATGCACACACACATAGAAACATGCTCCAAATCGAAAAACAAACAAGAGTGAAGGAGATGGATCGAATAAACCTGGAAATCGTGAAAACCTTAATCGCCAAGCAATCCGAAACCAAATCCTCCTCGGCCGAATTTGTTTTCCAATCGAATCCTCCAACCTTTGCGCTATATCCGATCCAAAGTGAAGACTTTGATTATAATTTGTGCTGAAAACTATAATCAAAACCTTTATACTCCTTTGCACACACCAAATCCCAATCCAAATCGAAGAAAGATTGGATTTTTTCAACCAAACTCCTGTTCGAACAAGGAATCAGGATGAAGAGTGCGATCTCCCTCCCTACTCCTGATCCGAATCAATCTCCACGAACCAAATCCAATTCACGATCGAAAACCCTCAAGAGTTCTCCTCTGCCGAAATTCAAACCCTGCTCCAAAGCCGAATAAGATCAAAAACAACCACAAATTGCATATGGTTTTGTGCGGAATCAAGAGTAGAATCCGTTAAACCATAATTCATCGGTGGATTGTTAATGAAATTGAAGAGATCGGCCTCCGAAGATTGGAAGAAAGGCTGCGCCTTTTGTCTTCTTTTTTCGCCCCAGAGCTAGAGAGAGAATATTGAGATTATTATTTTGAGAGCTCTTTGTGGCGGATTCTATCGAGTCGCCGCTGCTGGTGGTGGAGACAAGGCGGCGTGCTTTCAACCACGCCACCTATTCTCATCGTCGCCGCTCCAGGAGGCGCTCTGCATTAGGGCCAGCATGGGGCAGGGGATGGAGTCGCTGATGCAGTCGTGGTGGCAGATTCCATCGAGTCGCCGCTGCTGCTGGTGGAGACTTGGTGGCGTGCTTTCCACCGCGCCACCTCGTCCGGTTCTCGCCACTCCAAGAGGTGCTCTACATCGGGGCCAGCATGGGGCAGGAGGTGGAGGCACTGATGCGGTCGTGGTGGTGGATTCCATGGAGTCACCGCTGGTGGTGGTGGAGACCTAGCGGCGTGCTTTCCACCGCGCCACCTCGTTCCGTCGTCGTCGCTTCGGGAGGTGCTCTGCATTGGGCAAGCATGGGACAGGAGGTGGAGCTGCTGATGCGGTTGTGGTGGCGAATCATATCGAGTTGGCGTTGCTGGTGGTGACACCGCCGACACATCTTCTCGCAACGCCTTAGTGTTTTCTGGATATAATTGATATTATAGTATTGATTTGCAGGTAAATTTTTCTTGTTGCTTTTGAGTGAATTTATCTTCTTTTCCACTGTTATTGCATAAACCGCCGGCAGCGGAATATTTGTCTCTGTTATTGCATAAATCGGCAGCGGACTGTTCTTTTCCACTGTTATCTTCTTTTCCACCGTTACTTGTTGTCCGAGGTCGAAGGAGTATTTGTATCTGTTATTTGCATAAACTGCTGCGGTTGCAGAGCGGTGGCGGTTGCAGAGTTTTGCACTAGAAAGATGAGAAAATTCTATAATTGTGGCTACAATATATGCCATAGGATGCAAGGTGGAGAACACATATGCTAAATGTGTTCTCTGTAAATTTTTTATTTTATTGTATGCAAAATTGAGGATGCATTTGGTAGATGCGTCATCTTGAATTTAGGTTTTTTTTGGCAAAAAACATGAGGACGCATTTGCTAAATGCATCCTCTCATTTTGTCATTTTTTATGATGTTATTTGGAGGACGCATTCGGCGAATGCGTCCTCATCTTGAGTCAGGTTTTAAAACCTAGCAGCGAACGTTCCCCAACAGACGAACGTCACTCTCCCACCTTGTTTTCTCCGCTGCCGGATCTACCCTCCTACACGTGCTCATGCTTTCGCCGTCTCCATCTCCGGGACCATGGTTTCATTTTCAGCCATTGCCATTGCCGGGTTCGTTCTCCATCACCTGTAGTTGTTATCTTCCTCTCTTTCTTTTTTTAGATCTGCTCCGTGTCTTTGTTTGGTTGTAAAATGTTGCTGGATTTGCAGTTGAAGCTTCGATCCGATTGTTGCAGATTGTCGCGTGCCTAGTGGAACACAGCATGAGCCCCATGCTCCGCCGGTACGTCCGCGCGTGGAACTCATGCGCCGCCAGCAGCTCACCGCGTGTAAATCACGTGCCACTGTCGGAATTTTTGAGTCTCTGAGAGGTACCTGAAAGGGTCATGATTATACGAATATGTTGAATGAGTATGTGTGGTTTGATTATGTGTGATTTGTTCAATATTATTTTTATTGAATTTGTAGTAATAGTGTAATTTGTATGGTACTTGAAAATATCTTGTTGTTATGAATGTGTTGAATAATTGTGTGTGGTTTGAAAGACCTGTGGTTGGTATGATTATATGAAAGTGTTGAATGAGGATGCGTGATTATGTGTGAATTGATTATGTGTGATTTGTTCACTAATTTTTGTATTGAAAATGTAGTAATGATTTAATTTGTGTGGCGTAAATGAGCACAAATCTTATAATAGTGTAATAGTTAGAAAATCGATAATAGTGTATGATTTGGTTGCTCAATGATAATTGAACAATGTATGGTTTAGGGTTTGAGGAGTTGTATAGAAGTTGCTGAATAATACCATCTTTCTGAATATCGAATTATATGTTCTATATTTGTATAATGTAGTTGTACGCTATTTTTTACGGCGTACTTGTACAAAGGGGGTCAGATTAAGTTTGATTTGACTGTGGGTGTCCATTATGATCCTCACATACCAGAGAAAAATGTGACTCTCGAACGGAGGTTAATCTACTCCGAGCTAGTTGATTTAATTTTCCTAAGGCTTCACATTGCAAGTGAGTGGTTTCTGTTAAAAATATATTATCGCTGTCCTGAGCTTATTGGTTCGTCTATATACTATCGATGTTATAATGTGGAAGATGACGAGTCTACCGTGACCTTCTTCAACATTGTTGATCGAATGTCCTTGTTGTCAGCTGATCTGTACATTAAGATTGAGAAGATTTCAAACACCATTGACCTTGCGGGTGATGCTAGTTCAGGCACGTTCATGTCTTTGTTAAGCAATATTCAAAACTATAAACCTTTGCCAACCTTACCACCCCTCCTTGTACATTGCCACGGTTTTGGAGAACCTTTTGTCATTGGAGGGTCGAGCCAACCTAGTGGGTATGTTCACGTCGATTTCACTCAGATGTCCACAAGTGTTGGTATATATGGTGTGCATTATGAGGAGCTGAATGTGTTCGATAATGATTATGTGGGTGAAATTGGTGAGTATATTGTTGGTCATGGTGAACATATTGGTAGCGATGATGAAGGTGAGGAAAGGGAACTTGGAGAAGAAAGTGAAGATGATCATTCCTTATCAACTTATTCGAATCCAGGGGACGATGATGAACAAGTGGTGTGCACGAACAATGTAGCCACGGCGTTCCATCTTATGGTGAATCCTAATACGGAGGCCTACTTTAGGGATTATGGGAGGCATAATGATGATGGATATGACCCAACTAATTGTGGCGAAAGACTTCCTAGTTATGTTCAAGCGACCGGTGAAGCTGCATTGGGTATGCGATTCCAGAGTAAGCCAGAATTGGTATAAGCTATTTCCAGGTGGAGTTCGATGATGAACAGTGAACACCGGGTCATGGAGAGCAGGTCACGTACATGGTATGCGAAATGTAAGGACATTGTTGAAGGTAGTGGCAATTGTCATTGGATTGTTAGAGCCGGTAAGAAGGCTTCCCGTGGGATGTGGAGGTCAGCAAATGGGCAAGTAGTCATGGTTGTATTGGTGCTGGTCGATCAAATGGTAACACTAACCTGACATCGTTGATGATCGCTAGTTCCATTCGCCATCAGATTGACGCCCAAGCGCATGTGAAAGAGGAGTTAAATGTGACCCTTTCCCACAAGAAGGCGTGGCATGCTCGCCTGAAGGCTAATTATTTGGTATTCGGAACTTGGGAGGAATCATTTGAAATGTTGCCAATATTTATAGATGAGCTAATCATGGCCAATCCCAGCACCGTTGTTGATTGGGCAGACGTACCTGATAGAATACATGGTCATGGGTGTAGAAAATTTAAGTTTGTGTTCTGGGCATTTGGTCCGGCTATCGATACATTTCACCACTGCAGGACGATGATTAGTGTGGATTGGACTCATTTGAGAGGCACATACAAGGCAGCAATGCTAGTTGCGGTGACATACGACGCGAACGATTACATACTGCCTATTGCTTATGTAATAGTTCATGACAAGACTAATGAGAGTTGGAATTGGCTCATGCTAAAACTGCGACTCCATGTGGTAGGTGGTGATATTAGACCAATCTGTATTATATCCGATCGCCATGATGAGATTTTGAATGCAATGAGACATGGATGAATGGATGAAGCCAGCAAGATACCACCGATTTTGCTTGAGGTATTTTCAGTCCAACTTCCTTAGTGCTGAGCGTGGGAAGTTCAAGTATGCGCATCTGAAGACTCTGGTTTGGCAGCTTGGTCGTGCCAAACAAGAGAGTAGGTGGAGGGAGTACAAGGAGGAGTTGGAGAGTCTCAAACCATATGCTTGGGATTGGCTGAGACAACATTATAGCAGTAAGTGGTGTCTTACCTTTCATAAGCGTGCTCATCGTTGGGAAATTCTTACAACTAATTTTTCTAAGAGTTACAACAAATGTTTAAGGTACACACGACATCTCTCTATAACAGCATGTGTCAAAGCCACTTTTGAACAAATAGTTGAAATGTTTGCACGAAGGCTAATAGATGCCACAAATTGGAGGTACTTTCATGATTCATTATATTTCATTATGTGTTCATGAACCAGTTTATGTATTCTAATTAGATGTAAATTGTGTATGTCCGAGTTCCCTAGCAGGATTTGGAAAATGTTTCAAAAGCAAGACACTTGGGGACAGGGACATACTGTCATCGAGTATGGTCAGGCATCGCAGACTTATAAGTTTGTGACAAGGACCATGGATGGCAGCATTGGTGAGAGCCAATACACAATGAAACACCAGAAAAAGGAGTGTAGTTGTCGCGAATGGCAAATTTTCTATTTCCCTTATTCCCATGCATTGGGTGTCTGTAGATGTAGGCGTGATGATCCATCTACTCTATGTGACAGGGTATATCACACGAACACCTATGTGCAGCAATATAGTGGGGGTTTTGTGCCTCTACGAGATCCATCACTAAGGAAACGTGCTAATTGGAGGTTTATTCCCAATATTGAAAATTTTCGTAATATGAGGCGTGGTCAGTTTGAGGAGAGATGGATTAGGAATCGAATGGATGAGAGAGTGTCGGGTGATTGCAGAGGCGTCCGTAGGTGAGGGCATGCTTAGGGTCGCGTTTGTAATATGGAGTTTCTAGAGATCCTTCTATTTTTTTAGACCAATATGTATTACATGGCATTATGTAGCCATGCAGCTTGTTATGCTAAATACTCTTGTTTTCTTAGTGTAATTGATTGTGTGGATTTGTATTACATGCAATAGTATTCATTTTTGTGGAAACATGGACTGATCATTTCTCCATGTAATTCTGATTTTCACCAGGGATACGCCATGTATCATTCAGGACCCATTTGTGAGGATTTTCTTTACCTTCACCGGGTGCACGATAATCGTGCACGTGCTCTGAACAACTGTAACTTGGAGGATGAGACACTGCAGGTGAGGTGGTGCAATGGGGATTGTTAGATTAGTGGAATCCCTAATCGAGTGATGCACTATGTGCGTGATGCTAGATTCCAGGGACTATTGGATTCCACACCAATTCACATTGACCATTCCTTCATCACTACGTTAGTCGAGCATTGGAGACCGGAGATGCACACATTTCACCTGCTGATGGGAGAGGCTACCGTCACTTTACAGGATGTGGGCATCCTATGGGGTCTATCGATTGATGGTATGGCAATCACTAGTGTACACACTAGCAGGCGCATAGATGACTGGCAGAGATTGTGCACTGATTACCTGGGGGCTACACCAGACACGAGTGCTATCAGAGGGGGTCGCACAGAGGCCAGCTGGTTGGGAAACTTGTTGCGCAATATGTTGCATCTGGATGCTACTAAGGTAGATTGTCAACAGCATGCTAGGGTTTTCATTTTACTACTGGTCGATGGAATACTCATGTCAGACACATCCGGGCACCTGATCCCTCTGCTCTATTTATCGGTACTGATGGACTTAGATGTAGTACATCGGTCTAGTTGCGGGTGTACGATTTTGGCACACTTGTATAGGTGCTTATGTGACGCTGCAATCCCACAAGTCAAATCCACATCTGGGCCACTGGTCTTACTACAGGTAATATTGTTGGTTAAAATTGTTAGTTGGACATGTGTCCATAATGACCTCTTACATTATATTATATTTTATTTATTTATTGTCAGTTGTGAGCATGTGAGCGAATACCAACCATCCGTTTTGCTGGTAGTAACAACTGACTATTGTGTGTTGACCTCATTTGCTGGAACGTCATGGAGTATCATCATTTACATGGTATTCTCAGGCAGTTTGGCCTTATCCAGCCAATACCCACGAAGTTGGTCACTAAGGATGAATGCAAACTGCTTCATACTAGAGACAGTCGGGGGAGGTCAGGCATGGATTGGTGTGCTGAACTGTGAAGATATCTCAATGCGTGGGAACATCGAGCAGAGCAACAAATTAATGCACTTGGGTCATCGGATCCATACACTCGATCAAGAATACACGGAGTTGTATTTTTGCAGGACAATGACCCTAATCGATCAGCCAGGACGGCCCCAAATGATTACGGAGGGTTTTCATGGGGATGAAGCTACTATGGAGTATATGTTATTTCCCAAATTTCTAATAGTATTAACAAATATTAGTTTAGATTCTCTCAATTTTTAATATTTAACGTATTTATCTCATTCATGTAGTTGTAGGGAATGTCCGAGATGCGCCTTATGGCAGATATTAATTTGGACAAATGTTCCCCACATTTTGAGGATGTTATTAGGGGGGTACATGGTGTTGCCACACATACTCTACAATATGCGCATGAGCTCTCCAGACTGCAGTTTTTTCAGCCATATATGGACATCGAGAAACCTCCCCCTGGTGTGAGATATAATGAAATCAAAAGCCACCGTCTAGTTCCACCAGGTCGACAGGGTGGTCGGCGAGCCGCGTGCTTGGGGCCCTAGAACACATTGGTTCATCTGAAGTCGAACCCTCACGTGCGAGTCCAACAAATGCCGGACCATCACATAGTGGACCCTCACACTATAACACTACTCCGGCTGATTTCATTACATATCTTACTCGCACTACTAGTCATGCGTACATGTTGCCTACTGCTCCATTATATTTAGGTAGTGTTCCTCATGTTCTATATGATTTGAATGAGGACGCATGAGACTATATGGAAGAGGATTTTACAGATGGAGCTCTGCATGACGACGTATATATTTCTACTCAGATGGATGTTCCACGATGCACATCCCGCACCATACATCCTCCCCCATGTGAAACAGATGGAAAGCTTTGCAGAGGGCGTTATTAGTACATTACATGTCGTTGGACATTCATTTCACTACATTTGTACATATCTGTTTGATACGTGTTCTTCGAATATTGTATCTCTGAATCAATTCATGTTAATTTGGTTGTCAGTTTCATCTCTAATTTCATAAACATTAAATGGATCTACATTTACATTTTTGTTTATTTATATTAGTTAATAGTGGAAAAAGTGTAAAATTCAAACAAAATTTTTTTCCAAATTACGATTCAAATACAGTAGTAACTTTTGAATTTTTTTAATAATTCATTCATACTCTATATTCAAGATTATTTAAAAAATTGCAATACCCACTCTTCTAAATGCAGGTAAAAAATCGAGAGGACATTCTCTCAGCACTGGATTAAAAAGAATTAACATATATTGAGGACTCATTCGCTGAATGTGTCCTCTAAATGCAAGTGTGTGTGTGTGTGTATATATATATATATATATATATATATATATATATATAACCAAGAGGATGCATTTAGAGAATGTGTCCTCAGCACTGGATTAAAAAAATTAACATATATTGAGGAAGCATTCACTGAATGTGTCCTCTAAATGCAGGTAAAAGAAATATAAAACCGAGAGGACGCATTCCACAAAGGTGGTCATTTTTCAAAACCAGCATAGTTGCATCCGACTTTAATTTATCTAGCACCATCAAAGAAAGCAGTCCTAGAAAGATATGTTTTTGAAGAAGAAGATAGTTTTTTATAAGGGGTATTTTTGTCATTTTAATTAATGTTCATGCATGAATTCATTTGGTCAATTCCGGAATTAGGGAGCTTGGCTATATCGACACAAGTTTTTTTTAAGTTAGGGTTAAATTGGCACTTTGTGAGATTGCAGGTTATATTTGCACTTTCAGCCTAAAGTTAGGGTTAAAAATGTAGCTATCCCTTTTTATTTAATGTATTCTTGATGTTTCAAGAACTAATTTTAAAATTTTTAATTTTATGTTTCTTATTTTTTAATATTATATTTTTTTATTTAATGTTGACGTTTCAATAGTGTGAATTGATATTCTTATATTTTAATATTGATGTTTTATTTTCTGCGCTGACTATCACATTCGGGTGCACCTTTTGATGTTCTAAAATTTGTGTATTTTTAAAATGTTATAATTTCATATGTTTTAAAATGTTGTTATTTGATGTTTAACTATTTAATAAATTTTCTTTTTTTGAATTGTTTTTGCTTGATGTTTAAGTTTTTTTATATAATGTTTATTTTAGTGTTACTTTATGTTTAACTAATTTTTATGTGTATTTTAATATTTTATTAAATGATATATTATTGTTTTTGAATTTTAATTAATTTTATTTTATGTTTAACTATTTCAAATTGATGTGTTTTTTTTAGTTATTTATTTAATATTTAACTTTTCTAATTTGATGTATATTTTTATTTTATTTTATTTTAATTTGATGTTTAAAGATTCTAATTTGGTATTCTAGTATTTTGTTTGATGTTTAAAATAATTTAATTCAATTTGTATTTTTATGTTTATTAGATGTTTTACCATTTTAATTTAGGCAAAATCTTGGGAAAGACTATCTTTCCATAGACTTATGGGACGGGGTTTAATTAAAATAATAAAAGATAAAAGGTCTTAGTTGCAATATTAAAAATTTATTATGCAACGTGTAGTAGTTATAAAATTTATAACCTGATTCATGCAACTCAAAAATTTTATCTTCATTTCTTCTAATTTGAACTTTAAACCTTGGTCTTTCCATGACTTATGAAAATACCGTCTTTCAAGAGACGAACTCTTTAGTTTAATATACTTTATATTTTTATTTGATAAGTAAATATTTTTATTTGATAAGTAAATATTTTTATTTGATATGTGTTTTCGTATTTTCTTTTATATTTTACTATTTTAATTTAATATAACATTTTAATTAAGGCAAAGTCTTGGGAAAGACGGTCTTTCCATAGGCTTATGGAAAGACGGGGTTTGATTAGAATAATAAAAGGTAAATGGTTTTAGTTGCAATATTAAAGTTTTAGTATGAAACATGTAGTAGTTATAAAATTTATAACCCGGTTCGTGCAACCCAAAAATTTTATCTTAATTTCTTCTAATTTACACTTTAAACCTTGGTCTTTCCATAACTTATGGAAAGACCGTCTTTCAAGAGACGGACTCTTTAATTAAAATTGAACAGATATTATAATGTTTGAAAATAGGATGAACGGTGGGGTTGAGCCAGATCCAAATTCAAAACCAAAACTTCCGCCTTGCATCTCACTTACCCGCCCTGAATGCATGACCCGACCCTCTAACCCAAAACCCGACGAAGAAATCTTGTCGAGAAACGCCAAGAATAAGACCTTGTAACCTAGTGACCCGATCCTTGTCGAGTTATTTTTGAATTGTAGGGAATAAAATCGTTGTTCAAGACACAACAACAAAAAGCTATCTACCTTTTCCGATAGTTCAACAAGCCGCTCATCTTTGCCATTCAAGACCTTCCCGCTTTCCACAAAATCTCTCGTGTGTCTTGTTCAGGACACCAACTCACCACGAAATCCAGTGCACTAAAAACTACCATGATTTACAGCAATGAAAACTGATCGTAGGAGGCGGAACAATGGTGGTGAACGTCGTTTAACTCACCAAAATAATCTGCAAACTCTATAGATGAGATTAGCACAGTAGTAAGCAGAGTTGATCCCACAAGGAACGGAGCAAAATCTATAATAAAATACCTACTAATATAGAACACTTTTGGTGTAGCCACCACGCCTTAATTTTCAGATTTATTTAACAACTAATAATGCAACTATAAAATATGAAATAATAATGCAAACTAAAATATATAATTGTCTATAAAATATATGAATAAGGTAATCGGCTCGGAATAACTCACATTAGTTAAACATCGATCATAGGCACAAAGATAAATCAATTCATATGCATCTATCAGTTATAGGAAAGTAGGTACGCTTAACCTCCCCAATTCTTTCGTACTTTATCGACAATTAACCAATTATAATTAATTAATTGTTTCTCTTACCAAGATGCCCCCGGAAAGTATTCGCTGAACCAGATACACACCTCGATAGCACTAAGAATGAAAAGAACCCGACATAGCAAATACCCAAGTATTCGCAAGTAGTAACGCACACTTAATTGTTCCCTATCTTGCTATTACAGCCTTAGCTAGTTAGCTGTTTTTCATAAGAACTCGCTACTTACTAACCCTGTCCAACGATTACGTATTGGTGGAATTAGATAGCATTATCCCAATAATATTCAAGTTGATCAGGCTTAAATCTATCAAGAATAAAATAAACCAAGAACAATCAAGAACACATAAGAATCAATTATAAAACAATTAGGCCTCACGATTCATAAACTAATGCTTGTTATTCCATGCCGATATATAAATTAGCTACTCATAATAATTAAACTAAACAAATAAATAATATAACAACCAAACATAATTAACTAACGGAATAATAATAAAACGAAAGCAAACCGTAATCAAATCGAATGCATAAGCTCCCAACTCCAGTATATTGTAATGCCAATATATATATCCCCTAATTAATCCCTAAGAAAACTGCACTAAGAAAACAAACACTGCACCTTCAAATCCACATGTCTTCAAGAATTCACTTTTCACCCCATAACTTCAGCAATTCTGCTTTTGCCTCTCTTCCTTCATCCTTGGAAAAATATCTTATAATATAAGAACGTTTTCCATTGGAGTACATCGCCTCATTAAAAACCTTAACCTGGAAAACCCAGTGGGAAAAAACCGTTGGTTAAAGGAAAAAGAGTACAATGTATAGCTCCCTCTCAATTCTCCGCAATCAATGAATTCCTGCACCAAAAACACCTTAAAGTGCAAATTATATCTCAATAAAATCATAATAATCCCACAAAATATGAACACAATATACCACACATCAAATGGCCTATGGAAGATCACAACGGTGGCGAATGGTCGTTTAGGGCTTGCTGGAGGTGACGAGCCCAATTCCTTTTTTATTTCACAAATCTACATATCGGCCCCTAATTTTTATAGATTCTTATAAATATATTTAACTCGAATCAAAATTAATTATATTTTAACCCCCCATTTGAGATTACCCTATTTTTCATATGTGTAGTATTATTTATTTGCCCTTAGTCTTACCATAAGGCAGACTCCAAGCCCTAAAAAAGACGTTTTAGAAATGGTAGACCAAAATTGTACTCCATATGTCCCATTTCAAACTGCATATTTTGGCTTTTATCAATTTACTTGAAAAATGTTTGATCATTAATTTATTTTTTGAAAAATGAAATTTTCTCATTAACCAAAACTTAAGTACAATCCATCTCCAACACCAATTCTACCTCTTTACATATACTCTTCTATCATCCATCTAGCACATTTTTCTTTCAATCTAGGCCTCATCGAACACCTACAAACAATACTTTAAAAAAAAAATCTATAACATTTACATTTACAGATTTTTTCCCCCAAAGCATATGTTGTTTCTCTAGCTCCAAATTACATATAAAGTCTAAGCTATAGCCACCTTAAGTACTTCATCTTTCCATCCTTTCTTCCTGCTTTGCTCCATCAGCCATCGTTACTCTCTATACCATTCCTCTGGTATTCTCTTCAGTTTCATCCAGTTGAGAACTCCTGCTTGTATTTCATTTGTCTTGCTGCATCCAAAAAACAAATGTGGGATAGTTTCATCCATATCAATGAAAGCACACTAATCACCTTTATCTATTCTAATCTTCTTCAATCTATCTTTAGTTGCTAATCTGTTCTGACACCCCAGCCATAGGATGAATTGAGAACTCCGTCTTGCTTGATTATTCCACAACAAAGTGCTCCAATCCTCAATCCCCCTCTCTCATTTGATCTCCAAGTACTTCATCTTAAATTTCTTTTCATTCCTCAGATCCACCCATGCTTTCATATTCTGAATCTGATTCCTACATTTCATCCTCTTCTTCAATATTTATGATACATTTGCTAGGAACACCACCTCCACAATGTATTTGTCTTTCATGTAGTAAGCATGAATCCACCTTACCCACAAACTGTCTTTTTTCCTGCTCAAGTTCAACAATAATTTTTCCAAGCCTGGTTCCATTCTTGTAAAGCCAAGAAGTTTAAACCTCTTGTCTTTTTTGAAATACAAATTTTTCTCCCATGCAACTGGGACTTTCTTGGAGATCTTATTACCTCCACTCCACAAAAAAGATCTACAAATAGCCTCAATATGCTTCAAAACAGACTTAGGCAAAGGAAAACACTGCATCCAATAGTTAGTTATAGCAAATAGAACACTCTTAATTAATTGTATTCTACCTGCATAATTTAACAAATTGGAGCTCCAATGTTTAACCTAGTTGTCATCTTCTATGTCAGTGGTTGACAAGAATGAAGAGGGAACATTTTTCTTCCAAGGGAACTCCCAGATATTCAAAAGGCATCAAGCCTTCTCCAAAACCCGTGTGTCTCAGAATCTGAATTTTCTTATTCTCTTCCATATCACATAAAATACACCTTGCACTCTCCTGGATTCACATTCATCCCTGTAGAACTTAGAAATTTCTGAAACACCTCCATAATAGCTTTTACTGGTTCCACCTTCCCCTTTGAAAACAGTAAAATATTATCAACAAAGTTTAAGCAAACAATGTTCAGTTTTCCACACCTATCATGGAACTAGAATCTTTTATCATGTTTTAATCCTGCAAACACCTACTTAGATACTCCATCACCAAAAAAAAAAGGGAGATAAGGGATCACCCTTTCTCAATCCCATCTTGGCTGTAAGAAAATTAGAGGGCTTACCCTTTATGATATACCTGTAAGATACAGACTAACAGAAACCATGATCCACTTGACAAACCTCATTGGCCATACCAGTTCTTTCAAAATGCATTCCAAAGCACACCATTCTACTGTATCATAATCTTTCTGGAGATCCATTTGAATCATACATTAAGGGTCACCCCATTTCCTAGTGTACCCCCTCACTAGTTCATAAGCCAAAGGCAGCTTGGCTATCATTTACTATTTCCTTTGTAACTCCACTCAGTCTAGTAGTTAGGATTTTTTAAATCATCATGTAGATAGTTGTACAACAGGAGATATGTCTATAATCACTAACCTTATATGCAAATTGGTCTTTTGGGATCAAAGTGGCTGCAGTGCTATTTATGGCCTTATACAGCTTTCTTTTTTCAAAAAACTCCATCACTGCATTAACTGTGTAATGCTTTACAGTTTCCCAATTTAGCTTGAAGAATTTTTCATTGTAACTGATGTGTGATATTTAGTTGTTCATTCTTGGAAGAATTTAGTGCTCTTTCATGTGAATTTTGGTACTTAATTGATTTATTTTGTTGATAGATCACTATTTTTGGAGCAAAGCTGTAGCGGAGCAGAGTAGCTGTGTTTTGGAGCATTATGATGCTGTTCCAGTTTATCCTTAGCCGGAATCCTTCGTGTGGCAGAGTTGTGCTTCGTTTAACGGTCACTAAGTTGCTCCGTGAAGTCGACCCAGTTAAGGTGAAGCTGATGAAAGGGGGATTGTTATACTCTTTTTTCCCGAAAGGGTTTTTAATGAGGTAACGATCCCGATCCCTCGTTAGGGAGTTTACGGAGTTGCAGTCCAGAAGGAAATCAGTCCAGAAAATTCAGCACTGTGATTGGGCCGTTATGAAGCAATGAAGCCCAAGACTTGGATTAATTATTTATTCCAAGTTAGAATTTAATTGTAATTAGGCTGAAATTAAGTGGAAGAATATTTCTTTTTGGATAAGAATTCTAATTTTTCAAAATTAGTTAGGATTTGGGTTTTAATTTTAGTATAAGTATAATCGTGAGAGGAGGAAAAAGAAAAAGAAAAGCTGGACTTGGTTTGTTTTTGTTTTGGACGAAAACGAGGGAGATTATTATTCAGAGGATTTTGTTTCCCTGGGTGAGAGAAGAACAAAAAGCAGAACACATTTTTTTATTCTCATTGTTTTTTGTTTCCTTGGTGAGAAAACCGCAAGGCAGCATTATTGATTGGTAATTTTTCATTAGTAATTATTCTTCCTTCTTATTATTTTTTCGATTGTTAACATGTTTAATTTCGAATTGCTTGTTCTATTTAATTTAATTATGAGTAACTAAATTCTTAATCGGCTAGGTTAATTCGATGGTTCATGAATTGTGAGGCTTCGGGTTTTCAGAGATTTAATCCTATGAGTTTTTAATTGTTTATGCCTAAAATCTATGCTTGCTTGTTTGAGTTTGATCACCTCAATCTTGTTAGGCTATGGCTAATTAAGTAGCACCTCCTGTGAAAAACAGATAACAATTATGACTGTAATAACAGGATGATAAACAATTAATTGGATGAAATGCATGCAAATACATGCTTGTTGTCTAAATTGAGTTTCCTAGTTCTTAAAATCGTTAAGATATAACTAGTTTAGCAAATACTTGCTAGGAATATCTTAATTAGGAAGATCGCGGGTTTAGCAAATACTTGCTCGCGATTGGAAGTTTAAGGGGTTAAGGGGAAATAGCAAATACTGTTCCTGCTTATAACCAATTAATTCATGGGGATTAAATGACTTTTGAGTAGTCGATGATCAAGGAATGAACCAAATATTAACCTATGCCGATCCTTTGTTATCCATATATTTGTTCGTAATTTATCTCTGCATTTTTCTGCATTTTTGGCCCTATTTTTAGCTTAGTAATTCATTAGTTTATTAAACAAATCTCAAATCTTAGGCGTGGTTGCTAAACCAAACCCTGTTGGTAGTTTAAATTTGATAGAAATTACACCGTTCTCTGTGGATACGATCTGCTTCTACTATACTAATCTGTGTGCTAGTTTCCAGTTTTCTTGGTGATAGAAACGACGTTCACCAAAATGGCGCCGTTGCCGGGGAATGGTAGTTAATTTCTATTTATTTTGCTACTAATTTTTGTTCTTTAGTTCTTGGTATATGACCAGGTTCCAGGAGCAGGAATTGATATTTGATTCTGAAGTTGAAAAGACAGCCAGGAAGAATTACAAACTCGCCAGGGAGCGGAAGCTGAAAGCTGCCGCAGACCCTCTGTTTGGCCAAACAGAGGTTGTTTCCGGAGCAGAATCTAAATCTGAGCCCGAATCGATTTCCGACATTGAGATGGGTGACAGAGGAGAGGCGGATCCCAATGTTGACAATCTGTACATGTGGGAATTAACAGGGCATAGTGAAGAAGACCCTCTCACACCAATTTCTTTGCCAGATGCTGCGACCCCTGTGGAGATTAAGTTGGCATTGCTGAACGTGCTTCCGAAGTTCTATGGGAAGAGTAACAAAGACCCTTACAATTTCTTGAACGAGTTCATTAAGATTTGTAAGGTTCAGAAAAGACCAACTGGTGTCACAGAAGATCAGTTCAAGTTGGTGGCTTTTCCGTTCAGCATGTCAGGAGCAGCGAACCAGTGGTTTTCGAGCTTGGCTCCTAACTCCGTCACTTCCTGGAATGCGCTCAAGAAGCTGTTTTTGGACTATTTCTTTCCAGCCACTAAGATGGATGCACTGAGGAAAGAAATTTCGAGCATCAAGCAGGAGTATGATGAACCACTGAGTGCATTTTGGCTAAGGTTCAGACGATTGGTAGATCGTTGCCCTAACCATCGATACACCGAGGGGCAACTGCTACAGTATTTCTACCAAGGATCCACAGCTGCAAACAAGGATTTGCTGAATACCGCAAGCAATAGTGGATTTTCAGAAATCAGAGTTAATGAAGCAAAGGAGATAGTGAAAAAGTTGATCAATTCCAAGAAGGAGTATGACACTGATGAGATCCGAATCCTAAAAAAGGTGGCACAAACAGAGCCCTCGAGCCAAGATGATTTTAGGGAGAGGATGGACAGGATGGAAAGGGTACTATCCAAGGTGGTGGATAAGGTTACAGTCGCTAGCACCACAGCCGGTCCTCAAGAGAAACCTTGTGACATTTGTGGCACCTTCGGCCACGTCACCATGCAGTGTCATTTCGCGATGGATGAGCAAACTGTCCAGGCCAATGCAATGGGGAATTGGAATGAAAGGCAGCCCAAGAGGGACCCGTACTCAGCTACCTATAATCCGGGATGGAGAGATCATCCCAACTTTCGATGGCGAGATCCGGGAAATCCAGTACAACAACCATATGTTCCACCCCATCGAGCTCCTCCCCCTCCATATGCTCAGAATCCACCACCTCCTCAAGGGAAGTCTATGGATGAAAAACTAGACATGATGATGGGCATGCTTCAAAACCAAATCCAAAGTTTGAAAAAGACTGAGGCTACCTTGGAGGAGCACACACGTCAGATTTCACAGCTGTCAAACTCGATGAATGAGCTCCGAATGAAGCAACCTAGATTACCATCTCAAGTGCAACTCAACCCCAGAGAGACGGCCAATCAGATCACGTTAAGAAGTGGAAAGGAGCTTGAGCCACTACCTCCTAAGACCACAGCAAAAGGAGCTAAGCAGCAGCCGGAGCAGTCTGTCGCAGACCCCCGTTTGGCCAAACAGGGGCTGACAACAGAAACAGAAAGTGAGGTACAAGGGCATTTTGATCAAACCAAAGAGTCAAATCCAAGGTTGGGTCAGAATGATCCTCCAATTAAAATTCTTCCTCAATTTCCACGTAGTTTAGCTAGAAAGAAAGAGGATCCTGTTGATTTCTTATCTTTCTTTGGGAAAATGGAGATTAACCTACCTTTCTTGCAGGCTGTAAGGCTCCCGCCTATGAGCAAATTTTTTAAAGATTTTATTGCAGGGAAACCTAAAGACTCAAGCAAGGTCATAATGGGCGAGTCGGTTTCAGCTGTAATTCAAAGAGATTTGCCTCAGAAGTGCAAGGACCCTGGTATGTTCTCTTTGCCATGTTTTATTGGAAATGTTAAGATTGATTCTGCCATGTGTGACTTAGGTGCATCTATCAATGTGATGCCATTATCTGTTTACAATTCTTTGAGTGGAGCATAAATGGTAAATACTAGAGTAATAATCCAATTGGCAGATAGATCATGTGTATATCCTGAAGGGTTGTTAGAAAATGTTCTCGTAAGAGTTAATGATTTTGTTTACCCTGCGGATTTTTATGTGGTGAAGATGAATCATGCTAGTGATAAAGGAACCTCAGGAGTGTTGTTAGGTCGCCCTTTCTTAAGAACGGCTAATACAATAATTAATGTGGGAAAGGGAACTATTTGTCTTGATTATTATGGTGAAAAATATACTTTCAGTATTGATGATGCAATGAAAAAACCCATAGATGCTGAAAATATTTATGCCATTGATGTCATTGACCCTCTCGTCCAAGAATACCTTGAGACTGAATTTATGCAGGATGAGATTGAAATGCTACCACCCACTGATTCAAACAACGAAAAGACACAGAACCGAGTGATGAGGAAATAGATGAATGGCTGTACTCAATCAGCTCGCAGGAAGAAGTGAACAGTACTGACGCAGACCTCTGTTTGGCCAAACAGGGGCTGTCGGAGTGTGGAATCAAGTACGAAAAGCCCATTCCATCCGATATTTCACCACCTATCCTGGAGTTGAAGGATCTGCCATCTAATCTGAAGTATGTGTACTTGGGGGATGATGAGACTCTCCCGGTAATTGTCAGTGCAAGGTTGTCAGATTCTCAAGAGGAGCAGTTGATTGCAATGTTGAGAAAGTACAAGAAGGCAATTGGGTGGACCCTCGCAGATATTACAGGGATCAGTCCCGACATTTGTATGCATCATATTTTGATGGAAGATGATGCTAAGCCTGCTCGAGATGCTCAGAGGAAGCTGAACCCCAACATGAGAGAGGTTGTTCTCAAGGAAGTCCTCAAACTCATTTCCTTGGGAATTATCTATCCAATTTCAGACAGCAAGTGGGTGAGCCCGGTTCATGTGGTGCCGAAGAAATCTGGTTTTCAAGTGGTGAAGAATGATAAAGATAAGTTGGTGCCTACTCGGTTGGTCACTGGATGGAGGATGTGCATTGACTATCGGAAGTTGAATGCCGCGACTCGCAAGGATCACTTTCCACTCCCCTTCATCGATCAAATGCTGGAAAGATTGGCCGGGAATAATTTCTTCTGTTTCTTGGATGGATACAGTGGGTACTTTCAGATTTGTGTGAACCCGGAGGACCAAGAAAAGACCACATTCACATGTCCTTTTGGTACTTATGCATATAGGAGAATGCCTTTCAGAATATGCAATGCTCCAGGCACCTTCCAGAGATGCATGATGAGCATTTTCTCCGACTTGATTGAGAAGAGCATTGAGGTATTCATGGATGACTTTACAGTTTATGGGAATTCGTTTGAGGTATGCTTGGGTCATTTGGAACAGGTCTTGATTCGATGTGTGAAGTGGAACCTTGTGCTGAATTATGAGAAATGCCACTTTATGGTGAATGAAGGCATAGTCTTGGGACATGTGGTTTCGGAAAGAGGAATTCAAGTGGACAAGGCTAAGGTTGAGAACATAGAGCAACTTCCATATCCTACCAATGTTCGTGAGATACGTGGTTTTTTGGGGCATGCTGGTTTTTACAGAAGGTTTATTAAGGACTTTGGAAAGGTTGCACAACCCTTAACGAAGCTCCTTCAAGATGATGTTCCTTTTGAGATGACCGAGGTGCGCAAACGGTCTTTTGATATACTGAAGGAGAAGCTCATCTCAGCCCCTGTAATGCAACCACCGAATTGGGATCTGCCATTTGAGTTGATGTGTGATGCAAGCGATTATGCAGTTGGAGCAGTCTTGGGACAAAAGGTAGGGAAAGAGAGCCATGCGATTTATTATGCATCAAAGACATTGAACCCAGCTCAATGTAACTATACAACCACCGAAAAGGAGTTGTTGGCAGTAGTATTTGCTCTTGAGAAGTTCAGATCGTACTTGCTTGGATCGAAGATCATCATCTACACCGATCACTCAGCCTTAAAGTACTTGTTCACGAAGAAGGAGTCGAAGCCAAGGCTTATTAGATGGATCTTGTTGTTGCAAGAGTTCGATTGGGAAATACGAGACAAGAAAGGTGCTGAGAATCATGTGGCAGATCATCTCAGCCGCTTGGTGAAACCCGATGATGCAACCCCGATCCAGGAATCTTTTCCCGAAGAATACCTGTATGCTGCGACAGGCCTCGATTTGGCCAAACAGAGGCCCCCGACAGAACCACTGCATGGTAAATCGGCGAAAGATCCATGGTTTGCCAATATTGTGAACTTCATTACCACTGGAGAGATGCCGGTTACTCTCAGTACTGCTCAGAAGTTGAAGTTAAAGAGTGATAGCAAGCATTATATTTGGGATGAGCCTTACCTTTGGAAGATAGGCTCCGATCAAATCATTCGGCGATGCATTCCTAAAGAAGAACAAGGTACAATTCTTTTACATTGTCATTCTTTTGCTTGCGGTGGTCATTTTGGTCCTAAACGTACTGCTCGTAAGGTGCTTATCTTTTTTGCAAGAGTTGTGAAAATTGCCAAAAGACAGGTTACATATCTAAACGTGATGAAATGCCTCAAGTACCTATAATTGTGTGTGAAATATTTGATGTGTGGGGCATGGATTTTATGGGTCCTTTTCCTAGTTCTTGTGGTAATTTGTATATTTTACTCGCGGTTGATTATGTATCGAAGTGGGTGGAAGCAAAAGCCACCCGAACTAATGATTCTCAAGTTGTGGCAGGATTTTTGAAATCTAACATATTCAGCAGATTCGGCGTGCCACGAGCGATCATTAGCGATCAAGGAACTCATTTCAAAAACCGCACCATTGAGGCTCTCATGAAGAAATATGGTGTTCATCATCGGCTTGCTACCACTTACCACCCGCAGTCTAATGGCCAAGCAGAAGTATCTAACAGGGAGATAAAGCAAGTGTTGGAGAAGACAGTTAATCCTTCGAGGAAGGATTGGAGCAAGAGGTTGGAGGATGCTCTGTGGGCATATCGCACCGCTTACAAGACGCCTATTGGAATGTCTCCTTACAGACTTATCTTTGGAAAGATGTGCCATCTACCAGTGGAGCTTGAGCACAAGGCATACTGGGCTGTCAAGGAAATGAACATGACAACTAGCAAGTGTGAGGAAGAGCGAAAATTCCAGCTTCAAGAGTTGGAAGAACTGCGATTGGAGGCATATGATCATGCTATGTGGTACAAGGAGCGAACAAAGATGTGGCATGATAAGAATCTAAGGTCTAAGGAGTTCATGGTTGGGCAGAAGGTGTTACTTTTTCAGTCCAAGCTTCGGTTGATGCCAGGAAAACTTAAAACAAAGTGGATAGGACCTTTTGTGGTGATTTCTGTTAGGCCGAACGGAGCTGTACAGATTAAAAGCCTGGACACGAAAAAGACATTCCTCGTAAATGGTCATCGCCTCAAGCCATTTTATGATGCTTCTCAGGTGGCAATAGTGGAAGAAATTCCATTATGCCCACCCCACTCTGATTGACCATATCGGAAAGTCTAGCCAAAGACTGTAAACAAAGGCGCTACTGGGAGGCAACCCAGAATTATTTTTTCCTTCTCTTTTTATTTTGTTTTCTTACAAATTCTTTCAAATTTTCGTTTTTGTTTCAAAATAAAATTTAAAAAACAAAAAAAAATCATAAAATAATAATTTTAATTCGTTTTTGTTTTTATGTGCAGGGATGCAATATGGCGAGACAAGAGTATCTGGGAAATTCTACAAATAATTCAAGGCTTGGAGTGGTTTATGGAAATTGTGGATTCCAATTAGGAAAAGGGAAGAAATTGCAGGGACTATGTTGCAAGAGAAGGTATTAAATCCTTTTCCTCAAATTTGCAGATCCATCTTCTCCTTCAAAAGACAAAAAAAATTCAGAGCCGAAACTTCCATTAAACTCCATCAATTCCCGAGCTGCTCCACCTCTCGCCGCTGCGCCGCTGCTTCTCCCCGTCGTGCGCCAGCGATATTCTAGCTGCTCCGCCTCATCTCCGGTGAGTCCCGAGCGCTCCGCCGCTACATCGGTGACTCCAGTAGCGCCGCTCCCACCGCCAGCCTGGGCAACCATCCGTCCGCAGAGATGCCGCCGAAGGGGAGCCAAAAATCCGCTGCCGCGTTGATTTCGAAGCCGCCGAAATCCACCGCGAACCACCACCTTGAGCCCGCCGTTGAATCTGCTCCGGCCGGCCAGCAATCGTCCGTCCCGTCACCGACCTCCACCGACCTTGAGGTGCCGAAATTCTTCACGAAGAAAACTATGAGAAAATCCGTCAAACCGCCGCCACCGACCTCGGCATTGGCGTTATCCCAGCAGCGGAAACTCACAACTTCAATCCTCATTGAAGCGCCGCTGGAGCAACCCTCTTCACCGCCATCTTCTCCGGTGCCCGAGGAACTGCCACCACCTCCCGTGCCCAAGCCAAAGAAGCCAACGAAACGCAAGTCCGAGAAATCTTCAGCTCCATTGGCCACTGCGAAGATGCCCTCTAAACAGAGATCGCCAGAGACCGCTGGAGTCGAAGAGGAGTCTTCCAGTAAATCCGCCTCACCGCCATCTCGGAAGCGCACAAGGTCAAGGCAGGCGGAGGCACGTTCTGATGTTACCGATGACCAGAATCAGGGGACCCCGAACTCTCTGCCGATTCCGGTGGAAATCAATTTGGATTCTTGGGACGGTATCCTGACTTTTGGGGATGAGGACCTGCAATCCAAGGTTCTGAAAAGAGCTAACAAATTACGCCCTTCAGGTTTGAAATTATGCAGCCCTGCCCTTCAAGATTTGAATGTGTTTGATCATTTTTTGGCCTATTTTACTAATGTGGGTTGGGCGAAGTTGTTTTCCTTGCATGCTGCTGATGTGTGTGCACCTCTTTGTGAGGAATTTGTGGTGAGTTTTAACTTGAATCATAATGCTGCCGTGAATGTTTCTGATACTTGTATTTCTTTTTGTTTCGGGCTGCAACCTATCTCTTTGAGTTTAAATGACTGGAATTTGGCTTTGGGATTAGTTTCACTTGATGACTTGGAATCGGATGATTATAGGGATGCTTTTAGTGGTTCTTACAAAAAATACCCTACTTTCAACCCTACCGAGGCATGGAAATTGTTAGCTCCCACTTGCCCCCACTCGTATGATTCCAACAGCGCTAATGTGCATTGGATTGAGGATCCTGTATTGCGATTGTGCTGTTTCTATTTGCTGCGAAATGTTTTTGGGCGCACTACGACTTTTACTAAAGTCAGCCATCCTGTGTTGTTTGTTTTGTGGTGCATGTATAACAAATATAAGTTGAATCTTGGCTTTGTACTTGCTGAAACATTGCATTCAATTGCACATGATTCTGTTCGTTATATGTCCATGTGTCATTTGGTTGGTGTTCTTCTTGATAGGAATGTCCAATTACATGTGCCTACCCCTTTTGAGCGGGTACAGGATCCTGGAATGTTTGATTTGGCCTATTTGGAACGTAGCAATCTGATTTTCTATGATAACAATGTTCCTAAGTTTTATGAGCCGGGTCCTCCACGCTCGAGCGCAACTTTCTCTAGTGCAGGTCGTGTTACCCTTGCCTCGTTACATGAGGATGTGCAGTCTCTCAACCGCAAGTTTGATCTTCTGGCTGCCCAGAACGAGCGCATTATGAGTGCTTTGAGCATTCCTCCAGTGACCAGCCCTTTTGAATGAGTTCCCTTATCCCTTCTCTTTTATGGCTGTATTTTTTTTTTCTTGTCTTTTCCTTTCATGTATATTGTGTCTAGGAATCTTCTCGCTTTTAATCCGAGCATGCTTGAGGGCAAGCAAGGCTTAAGTGTGAGGAGGTTTAGGTGTTGTTTTTACATTTTAGTGTCTTGTTTGTGTGACGTTTTATATGCTTTGTTTGCTGTTTTGTGTGTTTTTTGTGAATAAATAATTCTGAAAAAAAAATATATTTTTTTTTATCGAGTCAGTCAAATTTTCAGCATGACAGTGAGTAATGAATTGGCTTTAAAATGGATTAACCTTGCTGGTAAAAGAATCATATTAGCAAACTTTTGTTGGTTGATATCTCCCTTGAAATGCTTAGTGATAAACCCTTGAAATTAACCTGAACTTGGCTAAATGATACATGGGATGACGAACAAGACTTGCATGAAAAAGTCTAGTAATAAGTGAGGTTTGAGCCTAAAGTAGAGCACTCTCTACATCAAGCTTTTTTTCTGAGAGTTCTGGTAACTAAGGTTGATGCATAATGAGTAAAAAAAAGAGGCAAATTAGGATTAACCACACATCGTATATAGCCTACCTTTTATATCCTCTAGTAAACCCTTTTGAGCCTTGACCTTTTCTTTGTGTAACCCACTATAAAAACCATAGCCTTTTCTCTTTATACTATTCTTGCCCCATGCATGTATGTTCTTGAACTGAAAATTTCTGCTCTTGCTTGATATTGCATATTCATGATTCGAGTGCCGGTTCTCATTGAAAAATAGTCTTATGGCACTGTAGAGGTAAATGAGAATGTAATTTGAAAAATTCTGGTCTGGACAGGAAAAAAAAAGAAAGAGAATAAGGGTGTTTGTTTCCCAAAAAAAAAAAAAAAAGAAAAGAAAAAAAAAGAAAAAAAATGAAAAAGAAAAAAAGACAAAAATTTCCAGACCTGAATTAGTCTTTTAATCAGTCCAGAAAATTGGTTTTTGATGATGTGTATTTGCTGGAAGTTTCTACTGATTTGTTCTTGAACATATGTGCATGTTTGTATGAACTTTAGAACCCTAGGATCTCACCAATGTTACAACCCCTAGCCCCGTTACAACCTTTAAAGACCTTTTTGGCTTGTTATGTATTGGCTAAGGATACCGCATGATTATAATTGAGTGACTGCCCTTACTTATTGTGTGATTGAGTGAAAAACGTGAGGAATTCATGCTTGTCTCCTTTTGATCAGTTGATAGCAGGGTAAAGAGCAATGTAGGGGGGATTGAATTGAGTACTAAAGGAGGATGAGACCACCACTTGTTTGTGAACTGAAACTTGAACTTGGAAGGGGGATGTTTGTTGATGAGCCATGAAATGAAAACTTAATGCTGAATTGTTTGACCAAAGTCCGGGTAATAGAGTTTTAGGTGTGTCATGTATATAGTTGGTCTGTTATTTTTATTTTCTCTTTTCTGTTGAGTCAGAGTCAGTTTGGGGATGGGATTTTAGATGAACAACCTGCTTTGAAATTGCTCATCTCATACTTGAGGGCAAGTATGACTCAAGTGTGAGGATTTGATGTGTGATATTTAGTTGTTCATTCTTGGAAGAATTTAGTGCTCTTTTATGTGAATTTTGGTACTTAATTGATTTATTTTGTTGATAGATCACTATTTTTGGAGCAAAGCTGTAGCGGAGCAGAGTAGCTGTGTTTTGGAGCATTATGATGCTGTTCCAGTTTATCCTTAGCCGGAATCTTTCGTGTGGCAGAGTTGTGCTTCGTTTAACGGTCACTAAGTTGCTCCGTGAAGTCGACCCGGTTAAGGTGAAGCTGATGAAAGGGGGATTGTTATACTCTTTTTTCCCGAAAGGGTTTTTAATGAGGTAACGATCCCGATCCCTCGTTAGGGAGTTTACGGAGTTGCAGTCCAGAAGGAAATCAGTCCAGAAAATTCAGCACTGTGGTTGGGCCGTTATGAAGCAATGAAGCCCAAGACTTGGATTAATTATTTATTCCAAATTAGAATTTAATTGTAATTAGGCTGAAATTAAGTGGAAGAATATTTCTTTTTGGATAAGAATTCTAATTTTCCAAAATTAGTTAGAATTTGGGTTTTAATTTTAGTATAAGTATAATCGTGAGAGGAGGAAAAAGAAAAAGAAAAGCTGGACTTGGTTTGTTTTTGTTTTGGACGAAAAAGAGGGAGATTATTATTCAGAGGATTTTGTTTCCCTGGGCGAGAGAAGAACAAAAAGCAGAACACATTTTTTTATTCTCATTGTTTTTTGTTTCCTTGGTGAGAAAACCGCAAGGCAGCATTATTGATTGGTAATTTTTCATTAGTAATTATTCTTCCTTCTTATTATTTTTTCGATTGTTAACATGTTTAATTTCGAATTGCTTGTTCTATTTAATTTAATCATGAGTAACTAAATTCTTAATCGGCTAGGTTAATTCGATGGTTCATGAATTGTGAGGCTTCGGGTTTTCAGAGATTTAATCCTATGAGTTTTTAATTGTTTATGCCTAAAATCTATGCTTGCTTGTTTGAGTTTGATCACCTCAATCTTGTTAGGCTATGGCTAATTAAGTAGCACCTCCTGTGAAAAACAGATAACAATTATGACTGTAATAACAGGATGATAAACAATTAATTGGATGAACTGCATGCAAATACAAGCTTGTTGTCTAAATTGGGTTCCCTAGTTCTTAAGATCGTTAAGATATAACTAGTTTAGCAAATACTTGCTAGGAATATCTTAATTAGGAAGATCGCGGGTTTAGCAAATACTTGCTCGCGATTGGAAGTTTAAGGGGAATTAAGGGGAAATAGCAAATACTGTTCCTGCTTATAACCAATTAATTCATGGGGATTAAATGACTTTTGAGTAGTCGATGATCAAGGAATGAACCAAAGATTAACCTATGTCGATCCTTTGTTATCCATATATTTGTTCGTAATTTATCTCTGCATTTTTCTGCATTTTTTTGCCCTATTTTTAGCTTAGTAATTCATTAGTTTATTAAACAAATCTCAAATCTTAGGCGTGGTTGCTAAACCAAACCCTGTTGGTAGTTTAAATTTGATAGAAATTACACCGTTCTCTGTGGATACGACCTGCTTCTACTATACTAATCTGTGTGCTAGTTTGCAGTTTTCTTGGTGATAGAAACGACGTTCACCAGTAACTATCCATCCCTGGTGCCTTTGAGTTTTCTATCCCCTTCAATGCTTCCCAAATTTCTTTCTTCTTCACTAGTCTGGTCAGGCTCAGTTTACTCTCTAAACTGATGGATTTTCCTTCTCTCATCACATCCAGGTCCATCCCTTCTAATTTAATTGTATTTGTCCCCACTAACTTGCCATGAAAATTTAGCACTTTATTTAATATCTTTCATTAAGGATAATTTGAATTTGTGAAAAGTTGACAATTGAAAATAATGTTATAACGAATGTTACAAGGCATCACACATTAGTACTATAGTTAAACATCAATTCAATTTTATTGTCAAAGTTGAGAAGTTTTGACTAAATGAATAGTTAAATTTGAGGTTGAAATGGGATTGATGGAGTATTACTTTTTTGTTTGGGCATGAAAATTACTTTTTTGGCGCTCTTAGCGCCCAATTAGATAGTTTAGTTCATATTTTATACTCTCCGTTCTAGAAATAATTTACTACTTTTATTTTTAATCCATCCCACAAGTAACTTTCTATTTGTAAAGTTTTTATAATTAGTAATTCAATATGCCAAATTTACCCCATTAAACCCCTTAAATTTACAATTATTTGCTAGCTTTTGACATTATTCATGATATCACTAATGCAAAAGTTCACAAAACCTTATTTGACATAAAATATTATTTCCGCGTCATCTTGCAAGAAAGATTGAGACAAACACAAATAGGAAGTTAATTGTGGGACGAAGGGAGTATTTGATGTCACTCAATTATTTAAAATAAATTTTGTTTTTTTATTTAAAAGTTGAATAATAAATTCAAAGACATTTATCTTATTCTCGAGTATTACACTCCAATGTTGTACAAAAGTATTATAAAAGAACCAAAGTAATTAGTTACCTAACTCAAAAAAAGCTTCAGTGGAAGAAGCCGGCCGATGTCGCCGGAAATGTAGAACGAAGCTCAGTGAGGGAGCTCAAAGGACGAAAAGCGTGCATTTTCAACACCGATTAATGGAGGACAATTGCGATCAACAACAACTTACGAAGGTTAACCAGCAATGATTTTCCACATCCCAACCCCTCCAAAATCCAGGTCTAAAGCACATCCAGCTTATTTGTTTTCTCGTCCATCCCTAAAATATGCCCGACTCAACGTATAATCTCTTCATCCTACAAAAATCCACCATGATCGGTTGTAGCCATGGCAGTCTCGTGGTGGCCATGGTGGAGGAACGACGACTTTGTCAGTAGTGGTGATGAGTTGTGAGTAGCAGTCAAAATAGGTCATCCTGCGGCAAGTACATGGTCAGGCCCACTGAAATAAGAGAACGGATCTTTCTACAGTAGTATGTATTTTTCTAATAGAGTTTCTGGCGTACAACGATGCTCCCACCGTTCTGTAGTACCACATCTGCAGCAGGTTTGGAGGGCAATGCACCTTAGGCAATACCTACTTGTGGGCTATAATAGAATTGCATTGTAGCATGACTTCCTTGGATGAAAGCAGGCTATATGGTAATTTTTTATGTTTTTACTTTCAAGTGTGTTGTTGGTACTCTCGATACTCCAGTAAGATTTAGGCTCCTCCCTTTTGTTGATTGGAGAAATTCAACAACAACCTTCAAAAAGTTTATTATGCTAGAACCGCAAAGTTGTGGCAACCCGGTGTGGATTAAAGTTGGCCAACAATGAAATTATATGGAGGCATGCACTAGAAACTACACAAATAATGCCTCCCACCGATGATCAGAGAAATCCAGTAGCAACCTTACCAAACTGTAAAAATGATGCAACCCGGTGAAGACGAGATGATTGGAGGCACGAATCGAGTAGTAGACTGTCAAGATGACATGTGGACTTCAATCTGGTAACTGCCTAAGGATTGATAGATTCATTAGTGGGAGCTCACCCCTTTATCAGATGTTGATTTTCAATTTTAGAAAGATTAATTCTAGTTGTTTGTTAGGGATTGAGGAATATGAGTGTGTGACTTGTTAGAATTGATCCTATTGATAGTACAAATAATGTGGCTGTCATCTTGCTTAATAGAGGTGGTTCTACTTCGTCGGATAATTATTAAAGTAATAATTATAATAGCTGGAACACGGAATATACGAAATAGATTAAGAACTACTTGAACTATGAGTCATACTTAATGTTCAGACCTCATATTGTATCCGAACTCAAAAAAATTTCTTTGAATTATTTGGTTATTATATCTAGTTCTATTCATGGAATTAAGTAAGGGTCGGGGGGGTCAAGCTGGATCTACATTGGATCTCACCTGAATCGCCCCATCTATCCTCCTGCGGAGAAGTTTGGTTTCAAATCCCGGTTCGAACAGGAGGAGTACGCCATGCTAATGTACCTTGGATGATCCACATCTCAGGGTCAGGCGCCGATGATCACATTGAACTATCCATGTGGCTGAGAGCCCTCACAACCCAGGCACAACGACGCAATTACCAGGGGCGCGCTCTACCACTGAGCTAATAGCCCATAATGCATTCCACCCACGGGGGCCCTCTATGCCAAGAGAGAAACCCCATCCCTCTCTTTTCCTTTTTCGCCCCCATGTCGCCACACAGGAGGACGTAAAAAGGGGGATCCTATCAACTTGTTTTGTTCCGACCTAGGATAATAAGCCCATGGGCTTGGTCTTACTCCACCGTCGAGGAAGAGAAGAAGACTTCCATCTCCAAGTTTAACTCAGACGTATCTCCCTTCTTTTTGGGTGTGAAGCAGTGTCAAACCAAAATACCCAACAAGCATTAGCTCCCCCTGAAAAGAAGGTGATCCAGCCGCACCTTCCAATACGGCTACCTTGTTACAACTTCACTCCAGTCACTAGCCCATACTAGACACAATTATATAACAATTTAAAAATTAATGAGAGTACGACCATTGTTTTTTTTTTAAATAAAAGAAAACCTATGTAACACTATTCATACTAACATTTAAAATAAATTACTAGTGTACAAGACTTTTCCTCATTGGTTGACTCATTCGAGGATTTATAACAAAAAGAATTTTTGTAATAGCCTTAATAATATTACCTCTAATTTTATGGCCATTTATTTATTTATTTTACCTACAAGGAGAGATTAGTATTTAAGTAGTTTAACTGGAAAAATAGAATTGAATGAAATATTAAATTCAAAGGTTAATGTTGAGTTATTCTGACAGCGCAAGTAACGTAAGACCATTATTATTCTGAAGAAACAAAGAATTAGGAGTAGAAAGAAATGGGTGCAATACAATAGTGTAGTGACAAAGAAACAGTATAAATGGTTCCAGTTGGAAGGGAGGGCCGGAGAGCGTGACTGTCAAATCTACATATTCTCTCTCCCTTTTCTCTTTCATTAGTTTCTCTCAAATTCAGGCGAAAAAGGTCCATTCTACTCCCTCTATTTGCTCCGCAGATTCCCTTCAATCGCCCATCTTTTTCCCGCAATAATGCTCCCAGATTGTCACGGTATGTGTATAAACAGCGTGTGTTTGTGCGTTTGAAGTCAAGAAATTCTGGGTTTCGTCTGTATTTTTGGTTGCTTGAAAAAAAACAGAAGAAAGTCTGGGTATTTTCTGGGATTAAATTTCACTGTTTCATGTCATGCAGTTATTGTTTCACTTCTTTTGTGGGGTTCTGGTGTGTACTGTCTGCAAATGTGTTTTCTGGGTTTCAGTTTTTTTTCCCATTTTTCTGAGGTTAAAGATTTGGTTTATGGGGTAAAGCTATCTGTTTTCTTCTTGTTTAGCTGTTTTCGATATCTGAATCCCAATTCCGTCCACACCATGCAAAACCCATTTTGCAGAACACAGATTTCTTTTTTTTTAAGGGGGAAAAACCAATTAAAGGAGTTTTCTTTTTTATTTCCTACTGTTGCTAGAGCTTGGACATTAGGCAAAGTAGGAAGAATGTTACGTTTGTGTTTGTAATCAAATGATTTTACACGAAATCTGCATCATTGACTGAGTTTTTTTAGGTTCTTTCTATTGAAGGCACTAATGAGGGTGGGATTGGATTAGCCATTGGGGGTGGGTATTTTTCAAGTACAAGTGAAAGAAAAAAAGTTCCTTTTTATGGAAAATGGGATCTGCTTTTAACATCTCATCATACCACACCAACAAAATAAACAGTAAAATATTAATGATTACAGTACTTGTAAATAAGTCATCAAAAAATAATTTTGATGCTGCTATTTCTACATGCTTGTGTTGTTATGTGAAAAGGAAGGAAGCCCCAGGAGAGAGGTGATGATTTCGAGTTCAGACTTCAAAGCTTTGTCTGTTTGTGCACAATTTGTCTTAAACAAATAAAAACCTTATCATGTTTTGTCAGTGTGTTCCTTTTTTTCCCTTTATTATTGAAACCAAAGTACATAGAGGAGGATATTGTGATGGGGTATTCCTTAAAAAAGCTACTATAAAACTACTAACTCTTCTTTCTTTGTGATCATATTTTGTTTTTGCTTGCAACAGCTGTGTCTTGAATCCCATTGACCCAAAAAAATGGAGGGGGGTGCATTTTCAGGCCATACAAATGGTGATGGAAAGGTAATGCAGACATTCCACAAAAGCTTTGTTCAAGTACAGAACATTTTGGATCAGAATAGGCTGCTAATCAATGAGATCAATCAGAACCATGAGTCCAAAATGCCAGACAATTTAAGCCGAAACGTGAGCTTAATCCGAGAGCTCAACAACAACATCAGGAGGGTTGTCGATCTCTACTCCGATCTCTCCACTAATTTCACCCGATTTGTAGATGGCTCGTCGGAAGGGGACTCCACCGGGGCCCTGGGATCGGACCCGAAGGCCGGTCTCAAGCGGAACAGAGCCTGATTCTTTTTAGTTTTGGTAGAGATGGCACTTGCTACACCACCACCACAAGAAGAAGAAGAAGAAGAAGATGCACAGATTTGTGTTGAGGTATAAAGTTTGCATTCTTGTAGAGGGGGGAAAAGGGCTCATAATGTCTCAGTAGATTGTAACCATGTATCTGCAAATCTAATTGATCATCAAGCACTTGCGTCTGTATCATCATGATCATCTAATTATCCTCTTGTTTGTTTAAATGCAATAAAGTAAGTTTTGATCCTTGTTTATAATTGGAACAAGCTTATCTCTTTGCCTTCCAATAGGGACAGGCAGATTAATTATATGGAAGGAGGCAACTTTATGAGCTGTTTTAACTTTTTCAGTTTGTCAAAAGGCCATTCTTCTACCCTGTCTTTCTCTCGTTCTCTTATAACTAACATCTTACTATTAAGAGTAAAACTGGCAAGAAGATGAGTGAATGGATGAAAATGATGCAAGTTTTTACCGTAAAAGTAAGTGTAACAATCTAAGAAAAATGGGACGGGGGAAATCTGTGAGTTTAGTTTACATCTACTTTTTGTGTGGACACAGGGCTTTATTCGAAAGGGCAAAAAGAAAATTACCCTTTAGAAACTGGGGGGAAATCTTTATGTGGAGAACTGATCAGATGTTAAAATTTTCAAAGATGCTCTGAAAGAATTGCAAGAAAAGCAGCTTTCTTGGTATTTTGTTTGTTTGATGAATGGCACATTGGTATGGTAATGTTTTTAGTTCCAAATGACAGAGCACCACAAGAACAGAATCTTAGAAAGACATGATGATGATGATGATGGCCCCTTTGAGTCCCTCCACCCAATTCAGATTTATTGGTTTTTATGACCATCCATTCTCATCAGTGTACGTAATTTTTGTTTGGAGCATGATGCATCCAATGAGATTTGCTTCAATGATGGTGAAACTATTGAATTGAGTAATTAACCAAAATAAATAATTAGTTTCGGTAGTTCCAAACCACCACTACTACCTAGGAACAACCCATTCTACGTATCCACACAAAAGTTGTATTACTTATTCCTATTTTTATCAATTTTGTCACATTTATGTTCACTTTGTCCTATATCCGTCGCGTATATTTTTTGTTTATTTTCACAAAAGAATTGTGCTTGTTAGTACAAAAGAAATGCTCGATGAGTCATTTAAATCTTCACCTGCGATCTACCGGTAATCATGTAATCTGCTTTCTAAATGCGCTTGTTTCAAAATTTTAGAACAAAATATCATCCTTCTTTTGGAGAGTTCCAAAACACATCACCATACTCTAGAAACTCCAAAACATATTACTATACTTTCAATTTCAATTTAAAACAAATCACTCTACTAACTCAACTGTTAAATCACTTTTTCCATCTTTGTTTCTCGAGGCCTTGTTATAATTTTTTTTTATTAAAGGAAAGATTCACCATATACTTCATACTATTGTGGTTGAAGTAGAAATATATAAATTTATAGGGACAATAATAAATATAAAGTAAATATTCAAATATAAATTATAGTGCAAGTACGCCTTGGTGAACATGTGTGTGGACGCAAGAAAGTATCGTGAACAATAGTGTGAGCAGCAAAATAATCTTTAAGGCCAAGAAACTATGTATCAGTATTCGATCGAAATCGAAGAACTGGGGATTTAAACTGTTTGATAGCCAATGCACAAAATTCCATAATCAAGTACGAAACATCTGAATTGGACTTAAGCAAATAAACCCATGTAGCACAAGAGTAATCATCGAAAAGTGTAACAAAATAAGCAGCACCACAGTAAGCAGGAGTACATCACGGACCCTTGATGTCACAATGAACAAGTTCAAATAAATGTGTGGTTTTTCCAGAACTTAATAGAAAAACAACTCTAGTTTGTTTTTCTTTGAAACAAATATCACATGGAACATTGTTACGTGTTGAAGCAGAAGAAACTGATAAAGAAGGCAAAACTGCAAATGAAGGGTGCCCCAGCCGTTTGTGCCATGGTTTGGCCGAGTTCACCATCCCAGACTTGGACGCATGGTGCGCTTGGGCGGCTTCTAAGAAATGCCGCAACCAGTACCTCCACTACGTTGCTCACCCACACCAATCACTGTCTTCGTAACGTTTTCCTGAAGTACACATAATTTATCTGCTAAGAAAGCAAAGCACTTAGCATGGAGAAGCAACCTTGTAAATGAGAGAAGATTGTATTCGAAGGAAGGAAAAAACAACACTTGATCAATCATGGCATAAGGAGAAAAAACCAAATAACCTTCCTGAACTTCTATAACTATGCGATTGTCCGGAAGCTTGATAGGGACAAAAGCAATAGTAATAATATCACGAAAAAAGAGCCTGATTACCCATTATATGAAGAGAAGCACTTGTATCGAGAATTTATAAAGATTACTTACCACTATCATCAGCGGAAGGAGTGTTCATGGAGTTGTAAATATACAAAACATCCTACCATTGATCAGGGCTCAGACTGGAGCCGTAGGCTGCAGACTCCGAACTTGGCACCACGTCAGGAGCTGGAGCGGCTGCTGGACAGCATGGGTCATTCCTCCACCGTGAGTACCACGACCGCGACCAGCTCCAGAGCCAGAGCTTTTGCGCCCGGCTGAGTGGTGGACGAAACCCTCAGGCAAACCGTGGATCTTCCAGAAGCGGGAGACGTTATGGCCGAGCTTATCGCAATGCGAACAGGACTGGCGGCCAGACAGAGTGTCCAGCTTCTCCAACGTCACTGCGGCAGGAGGTTGCAATGGAAAGGACGGCTTGAACTGAGTGGCGAAGGCCATTCCATCAAAATTAGTATCACACTCCTTCATGAAGGTTTTGTAACACTTTTCTTGAACAACAAGAGCATAAACCCGGTTGAGAGATGGAAGGGGTTCCTGTGCCATGATACTGTTACGAAGAGTGTCGGACGAGTTTTCGAGGCCAAGAAGAAATTGATGAAGGCGCTTGACATCACGCTCAACCCTAACTTGCGACGTGATGTTGTAGGAACGCAGACTACAGAGACAAGATTTGAGGGGAACGCATGGAGTGATTTCGTCCCAATTTTTTTAGTGCCCCATAATATGACACAACCAACTTACCACCTTAGAAAAAAAAATTTAAGTCAACACAAAGTTAAAAAAGACGAGGACCATTACCAATTGAAAAACATTGGCGCAAATCCTCCTAGATTTTGAAGACAGTTTATGGATAGGTGTTGGAGGAGCACAACGATGGATCAATAGCTTGAATGACCCATCCAATCAACATGAAATTGACATTGTACCAATCATTAAGATCCAGAGAAGCAATATCAACTTGAGAAATACGACCGTTCACTCCTGATAGTTGTCACCTTTCAGAACAACCATATAGAGAAACAAGCCTTGATAGTCAGAAGGATGAAGGTAGAATAGAGACGAGTGATCCAGAAGACGCATGAGAGGCTGAGGGATGAGGACTTCGTCGACTGGAGAGGGAAGAGGTGTTGTGGTGTCGCCGGTGGTGGGATTTGGTGTTTGAGGTGGGGGGGGGGGTGTTGTCGGTACTTTCTGGGAGGTCATCGCCGTACCTCTCAAAGTTAATATTTTAAAACCCTGATGCTTCCTATCTACAATTAAGTAGATGATGGTCGTCCACGAGAAGAGGGATCTTTTCAAGTGTTTAAACATATAAAGCGGAAAACATACTAGGCATAGATATACCACATACATATAAATAGGGAGGGGGAGGGGTTGATTGGTTTTTCCTAAGTTATGAAATTGAAAGACAAGTAATTAGCAAAGCAAGAGAACAATGCAAATCATGCAACAATAACTAAAAAAGGGATAAAAACTACAAAAGATAAAGCTTTGGATGCAATTAATATCCACTTCCAAACCTAATGTAGATCATTAAACCATTCTATCACATTCGACCATTCACTCATTCTATCACATTCGTCCATTCACTCATTCTATCACATTCGTCCATTCACTCATTCTATCACATTTGTTACCTATGAGGAATGCTATCACTTCCCAATTGAAGAACAACATTCATTTCTTCTTAAGTTAATTCACAAAGACATTCAACGACCATTTGCAAACGTCATTGACAATCACTTTAGACGTTCAATGACCATATAGATATTTCATCAATGGCATTATACACGAATAATCATAGATTTGATAACAACAAGCAGTCGACCAAATGCATAACCATTTAATCAAACATAGCATTCATTAGGCTAAACCTAGAACAAACCACATTTAAGATTCAACCTTTCATTACTTCTATAGGATAAATATGAGAACAATCTACATTAACATTTTCATCTAGCAAGAAGCACAACACATTATACACAAGAAGTTCTAATTCAATGTTCTTGGATTTTCATGTCAAAGAGCTAAGAAATCGTACACTTTCCTAACACCCTAACAATAAATCATACAAACACTTCATATACTCAAACAACCCACAACATAAATGAAGTAAAACGTCACTTTAAAAAACATGAATGCTAAATAACAAATGCTTCAAGAAAGAGTGAAATAGAGGTTCTTACTGCATAGATTTGGAAGCTTCAATCAATTGTTCTCAAGAACAAACTAACCTAGATAATGAAAATACTTGATTAACCTACAAAAACTAAGAAAAGAAAGAAGGAAAACCTAGGGTTTTCAGTCCTAAAAATGGGAAGAAGAGGAGGAGGTGAAAATAGATAGAGAGAGAAGATAAGGTGGGTATTTATAGTATAAAAAAGCAAGATACCCCTCGATTTTTATTTAGTGCACAGATACCCCTCGGTTTTTTGAAAGTGCACACATACCCCTCCTAGTTTTTGGAAAATGCACATATACTCACTCACAGTTTTTTGAAAGTGCACATATACCCTTATAGCTGGAGATCGGTGTTTGTAAAATTGAGGGGTATATGTGCACAAATAAAAAACTAGGGATGTATGTACATTTTCAAAAAAAAAAAGTGAGATATATGTTCACTAAACAAGGAATTGGGGGGTATGAATGCACTTTACTCTTTCATTTAACATTAGGGATAGCTTTTTATTGAAATCCTACTCGAAAGGATTTGAGCTCATTTTATTAAACCCAAACAAACTAAATGGGTTGAAAATCCATAAGGATGGAATGGTGTGTAGGGTGTTCATGCTGATCCATGGGTTAGGGCGGGTTAGCTGTTCCAGTCTAAATTGATCTAAAATTTTAGGTCAAATGGGTTGGGATGCGTCGGGATAAAATTATCATAGTTTCGGGTTGGATCGGGTAAAAAAATTTAATTATTAAAAAATTAAAATTTTTAAATAATAAATATTTTTATTTTTATATAAATTAAAATAAAATTTATATTTTATTTAATTACAAAATTACCCAATTAGTAAAAATAATATACAATTATTTTCATTCTACTCAATTAGAATACTTTTACTATTTCATTTAAAAATATATAACTTTACGAGAATTCATTTACATAATTATTTGACTATATGCATATATATTATTAATTATGAATATAAATTATTTTATATTTTAATCAATATACTGTTTATAATTGATAGTAGTTTTATACAAAATTTATTTTATCTTTGTAAATACATATATTATTTTCATATAAATATTTTTTATTTATAAATAATTAGTAAAATAAATTATATTTTAATTTTTGTTCGTAAATAAAATATCATATTAATAAATATGTTCACTTATTTTAAATCGTGAACCGTTCGGTTGTTAATTTAGTTTGTTCTATTATTCAAGAACTTTAACCTAGTTTATGGAGTAAATTAATGTAGGATAAGTTGTACTAAATTATTATTTTTATATTTTTAAAGGTTTAATTTTTTTAAGAAAATAGAACAAAATTGGAAATGAGTTGATTTAGGTTGACTTGGGTCGGAATTCAACCCAACCAATACCCGACCTGGTCCAAATTGAACTGAACCACTTAACTCAAATGCGACAGACCCGACTCGATCCAAATGGTTTGGATCAAAACAGGTCGGGTCGGATCAGATCGAATGATTTGAACAATCCTAAATTGCTGCGACAAAATTAGAAATGAGTTAATTTAGGTCGATATGGGTTGCAATTCAACCCGTCCCAAATTGAATTGACCGCTTAACTCTAACAAGACATTGCCCGACCTGATCCAATCCAATCCAAATAATTGGAATTAAAATCAGGGCAGTTCTGATCGGACCAGGAAGGTGTGTATAAGTAAAGTAATTGGAGGATTTTAGTAAATTGATCATACTCCCTCCGATTGTTTAACAATGACTCACTTTCCTTTTAGAGATGGTTTTTTTAACATTGGCTTCTTTCTCTTTTGGCAAATTCTAGATTATTTTCATCCACTCAATTTACTTTTTACTATTTTAATGCATTCTCTACCACAAATTCAACACTTTCTAAATTTAAGTGTCAAAAGTAACTGAGTTAATGTTAGTCAAGCGGAGGGAGTAGAAGATTATAGTCTCGTACTTTATGAGAGTAGGCCGTCCTACTACATGTTGCAAGTAGGGATAACCATGGGTGTAGGACCCGACCCTGACCCATGGGGTGTAGATGCATTGGGTCGGGTATGGGTCCAAAAAATTATGACTCGTCGAGTCCGGGTCCAGGTCTGGGTCTAAATTTTAAAATACTGGTCCAGGTCTAAAGTATTAAGACCCAGACCCGACCCGTAGACTCATATAGCTCTAAATATATACATAATTTTACTCTAATTTCTAAATTACTTTTATTATCTCTTTGCCTTTTTATTTTAAATTCAACAAATATTATGTATTGTATATTTTTTTCTTCAAAAAATAATTCAGATGCATATTGAACTAGAATTATTTGTATTTAAGATAATATAATTTTATTTAATGAAGAAAAAAAATAGAATACTAGATCCATTTAGGATCCGTTTGAGACCTGGACCCATTTTGAACCCATCGAATTTGGATCCGGGTCTAAGATTTTCAGACCCTACGGATCCGGATCGAATATGGGTCTAACCAAAAAAAATTTGGGTCAAATTTAAATCCAACCTTAACCCAACCCGAACCCAACCCATAATCATCTATAGTTGTAAGGAGCAGACAGATTTGTGTATACAGTGACCCCCAACAACATGACAATGGACCCGAAGGTTCTCTTTTTTTGGAGATGGAAATAGTTTAATGTTCCATAACTGTCCTAACATCCCCTCTCCCTCCCCTCTTCTACCTTTGTCATCCTCATTCTGCAATACTCTTATTTTTCGTACTCTTAAAATCTCACTTTTATCTTCCAACGTTTTTTCTTACAATATCTATTACTCTTACAAACATTAATTGTTTTCATCTTAAAAGTTATTACATTCACTTTTCTCCTTTAATTAATTCATTTACACATATTACGTTCATTAGTTCACACCCATTTAATTTTTCTAGGGATAAATACATTTATAACCCTAACTTTTTGTTGAAAGTGACAATATAATCTTGCAATCTGAGAAAGTGTCAAGTTAATCCTAACTAATTATTGTATGTACCAATATAACCCTAACTTTCAAAAAAATTTGTGCCGATATAGCCAAACTCCCTGATTCCGGCGTTGACCCATGAAATTTTGACAATGACAAGAAATGAAATGAAAAAATCACCCTTGACTAAGAAGTAAAAAAATTGATACCTAAAACACCCTTGATCTTCTTCTTCACTACTGCTGCTTCCCTGGCAGAAAACTCTGCCGCTGTAAAAAACCTCACCCACCGCCGCCGAAAAACCACTCCGCCGGTTTTTTATGTGAATAGGGTTGTTGATGGTGTCCAACAATGAAGTCCGGGGCTTTTCTTTGGAGAAATTAACCTCCAACCCATCTTTTCTCCTTCTTCACACCATCTTCCCCTCATGCCACCAACGGTGATGTTATTACTACTTGTGGAAGCCCTCAGGAAAAACTGAAGAACCAATCAAAAAAACAAAATAAGAACGGACTAACGTTAAAACAAAACAAGGTGCAGATGAAAGGTTGCCTCTTTTCTTGCGGTGGGACAGAAGCGTGGGGCAGCGGCGTAGGAAGATATTGACTAGTTTATGGCAATGGTGGCAGCGCCTAGAGCTCCAAGAGCCACCATGTTTTGCGATGAGATTAGTCATGATCTTCCCCTCCCGATGCCACCCATCTTGATCTCCTCCCCCCAGCCCCGCCTCCACCCTATCCCCACCTTTGCCCTAGTGCCGCCTCCCGATCTCCTCTTCCTGCTGCCACCCCTCTCGATCTCCTCCGCTCTAGCCCCGCTGATCTCCTCCAAATTACGCTCCAAATCCCTCTCAACCCGGACAGACACATCGCCATCCCGCCACCCCAGCAGAAACCCTAGATTTTTTGCCGCAAGATTTCAAAGAAAGAAGAAGTGGATGAAACGGAGATCGAAAAGAAAGGAAGCGCAGTATTCAGCAAAAATGAAATGAGGAAGAAAGGAAGAATTTGATTTTTTTTCTTTTTTATTTACAAGAGAAAAATGATATTTTCATCAAAATTCGGCCATCAAATGGTTGACTAAAAAGTCAGTGGAGTCAAGGGTTATTTGGCACTTTCTGAGATTGCAGGGTTATATTTGCACTTTCAGCCTATAGTTAGGGTCATTTTAGCACTTAAACTCTTTTTTCTATTATTTATTCTTCACCTATTCATTTTTCTCTTAAATATAGTATAAACATGAGTGTGAAAAAAAGGACAAATGTCTCTCAACATGCTCTTGCCTACAAATTATTCATTATTTTTTTTCAAAACTGATAGAACATAAAATCCACATTTGTTGTAGTTGTGTGTGTATATATAGGGAGTACAAATTATATAAGACATAGCCATACATGGAACATGATATTACAAAACTCAAATAAGAAAGTTATTTTCCTTAACTTGCTTCTATTCTATTTATAACTCGATTACCTCCTCAAGCGAAGCGTGTGATTTCTAGCAACACAGAACTTGAACCGTAAAACTCGAAGTGAGGACGAGGTAGACCCTTTGTAAAGATGTCTGCAAGGTGAAGATCAGAAGAAACATGGGAAACCTTGAGCTTACCATAAGACATTATCTCACGCACAAAATGATAATTAATATCAATGTGTTTACCTCTCTTATGTGAAGCTGGATATGGAGCCAAGAAGAGAGTACTAAAGTTATCACACAATAACACATGAGGCACACAAATCGACACATGTAAACTGCAAAGAAGATTCAGTAAATAGGATAACTCCACAACAACATTGGCCATATCACGATATTATGATTCCGAACTAAGACGATAAACCGTATGTTGCTTCTTGAAACTCCAATAAATCAGGTTACCATTAACCATATGTATACCTGCGAGTCTCAATGCAACGAGACCAATTGGCCTCATAATAGCCAAATACCGATATAACAGAAGGATTTGCGCAGAAAGATAAACCGTAATGAAGAGTACCATGAACATAGCGCAATATCCGAGTAACAGCTAAAAATGGTCAACAGTAGAAGCCTACATAAACTGACTGGCCATATTGAAAACATAAGACAATTCGAGACATGTGATTGACAAATACTGAAGTGCACCAATGAAAGAACGATAGAAGAGTGGGATTAACAAATGGCTTACTGAAGAAGCTGGGAAACTGCGAAAAAAAGCCACAAAAGGCGTGGCAACGGGCACAGAGTCATGCATGCCTGACCATGTAAGGATATCCTTGGCGTACCCTTCCTGTTCAAGAAATAAATCGTCTGCAGTGAGAACAACCTCCAAACTCAAACAATAGAGTGCCTAGATCGGTGATCTTAAACTCAAGTTCACACGATCAATAAACTTACAAATGAGAGAACCATCATTTACCGTAAGAATATTATCACTAACATAAAACTAAAAAATATAACAAAGAGCCACTCTGAAAAAACACAAAGAACGTGGCGATGGAACGTAAAACTCACACTTGTTCTAACTGTGTGTATATATATATATATTATAATCTTTGGGTCAAAATTATTATATATATATATATATATTGAGTACAAAAAATACAAGATAGAGTCGTACATGAAACATGATATTACAAAACCCAAATCAGAAAGTTATTTTTTCTTTAACCTTATTGGGAAAGTCTCAGGAAAGGCTGTCTTTCCATAAGATTATGGACAGTCCTCAGGGGCATTTGCCTTAAATGTTGTAATTTTTTATAAAATTTAAATATTACATTTTATTAGTTAAAAAAAGTAATAATATGTATATGAATGTGAAAATATAAAAATATATCATATAAAAAAATATTTTCAAAAATTTTAAATTTTGTATGTAATTTAAGAAATGCTGTATAAGGTAAGAAATAAGTGGCCTGTCCACAAGCTTATGGACAGGCCGCCTGTCAGGAGACCCACTCAACCTTATTTTATTCCATCTATAACTCTAATAAAATTTTTAGTGTGAATAATATTGACCCAACGAACCAATAATGTTCAAAACCCTAGATCTAAAAACCAATAATGTTCAGAAAAAGACTGTAAGATTCAAAAACTCCAACTTCACCTCTCGTTTCTCTCTCTAAAAACCAGCAGCCTATCTTCAAAACCCTAGATCTACTTTTGGGGAGGTTGCAACCGCTCTCCACCTCCGGAAGTGGCCTCCCCCCTCCTCCACCACATCTCTCGTACTCTCTCATAATTCAAAACTTCCTCCCTGCATATCCCTTGCCAGCGTCATCTTGGCTTCGATTTGAATGCTATCTTCGATCTCCCTTTATACTGCCTTTCTAACCTGCGACATCCCCAATGCTTTGAGACCAGTGAAAGCTTCCCACCACGGCTGGCTGTAGCTACGACAGCTACGTAGTGACCGCGGCTAGGGTCACATCGGAGAGTTTCATACATGACGGGAGGTATACGCATGTGACCAAACGATGGGTATTGAAGTATAAATCCGGAGACCCTCGAGAAGGAGAATCTTAGTCGAGGAAAATTGGGCTTTGATGCACTGCTGACGTCGGACACGCACCTCCAATGCCAGCCACGCACCACCACGGTTAGCCACTCCAGAGTCCTACACGTGTCGGTAACCTTCCGTGGCCGAGGAGAGTTTGAATCTCATTTTCTTTTTATTTTTTTCTTTTTACCTTCTTTTAATTTTAGTTGTGGTGGTGGGTTATATTTTTAATTGTTTTAGGTTTTCTTTCTTTTTTTGTTTTATGCTTTTGTTTTTTCTTCAGTTTAGAGGGTAGAGCTAAAATCGGTTTTTTGTTTTAAGTATTAGGTATGTCTTTGTCAATATAAGTTTTTCGGCGACCTTTTTTTCCCAGTTAAATGGTCCGGTTAAACTTTATTGACTTCAAATATGTTTTTCAAAGCGGATAGGAGAAATTCGAGTCACATTCGTTTAAACAACTGACTTTTGGCAATTCCGTCTTAGAACCCAAACCAGATTTGTAGATTCACGTTCGTTAGGACATTTGGGGCAAATTAATCTGATTTTTCGGTTTAAATTATCTTGTCTTTTCGGGTATTAACTTAGACACTATTCTACGCATTATTTGTGATTTCTATACACCAACAGTAAAACTTTTGGGACAGTCTAAGCGACCGGTTACGGTCTCCTACTATAGGGAAAGGGTCGGAACAGGTTTAATGGAGACCAGTCGAACTTTTAGTTGGGGACATTCATTTTCTTCGTTTTGGATTGTCTCCAAGTTGGCTAGAATTGTGAATGAATCATTTTTGTGCGTTTAATCTAAGGCTTACTACTATGGTGGATTTTGTTTGGTGATTTTGGGTCGATATTACTACAAAGCTACGCAGTGAAGACCACTCATCCTACTATACACCATTCTTATTATCACTCAGGCTTGATCGAAATTTCATATTTATTTAGTGCCTTTGTGTATCTTTCTTACTATCACCTAGGCCATTGTTTAGTATTGTAAAATTTAGTTTGTGCCTTTGTGTACTTTTTTATTGCCACTTAGATCCTAGACTAGCATTGTAACATCTATATAGGCCTTCGTGTAAATGGAATTATCCCATATCATCTTGTAAAGAGCACTCAAATGTAGGCTATTTGGCCAATTTGATTCCTAACATTCCTGTCATTGACAATTTTATTTTATTTTTTAAAAAAACCAATAATGTGGTATTGCTTTTTGAGCATTGTCGGTCTTGAAACTTGTTGAAGTATAAAAGGCGAAACCCTCGCCCTCATGGTCCCGACACCACAGCTATCACTGAGGAGGTAAATCACAGCAGACACCCAGGCCAGACCCTTGATCCACGACTGTAGTTGTTGACCACAAGAGATCCTCCATTTAGAGAAATTTCCACACTACATCTGACGAGAGCCAAATCCCCGATAGCAGGATGAAACCTGTTAAGTATAGGGTCCTTATTTGGTGGGAAGGCTTTGGTAACTGCGCACACTGTCACACAAAGGAAAATATAGTAACACACATACTCAAACTCATTCATTGAGTAGTACCTTTGTTGGTGGAGTCTAGTACATGGGATCTTAATTTTACTCACCTTAGCTCTGGTAGGAGAATGAGAGGTCCACAATGAAGGGCCGGGGTGGCCATTTGGTGTTTTGGTGTAGATGTGTCATTTCATGTTTTTGTTTTGGATTAGCTTATTTGCAAGGATATTTGAAAGTTTGGCCTCCTTTATTTGATCCGTTGGTTGATTTAGCCTAGCACTACTACAAAGTAAACCGTGTCTTTTACTTCATTTTTCAGTTTTTTTTAGTAAAAAATATTTTTTACCTTAATTAGAAAAAAAAGGTAAAAAAATACTTTTTACCAGCCTGGTATAAAAAGTTGAGGTAAAAGCCTGTCATTACCGATGTCGCACGCATATTTGACTTACTGACGTCGGTTGTTTTTGAAATCGACGTCGCATGTCACTCTCGCGGATATGATGACCAAGGTCGCACGCATGTATGGTTTACCGACATTGGTTATTTTTTAGACCGGCGTCGTAGGTACCACTCGCAGACATGAAATGACCGATGTCGCACGCATGTCAGGCTTAACGATGTCCATTATAATTGTGACCGATGTCACAAGTACCTCTCGCAGACATGAAATGACCTACATCGCACACATGTCTGGCTTGTCAATTATTATTGTGATCGACGTCACACGTACCTCTAGCAGACATTAAATGACCGATGTTGCACATGTGTCTAGCTTACCGACTTGACCACGTCGCACATACCTCTCGGCAGACACCCTTACGATACACAATTTAAAATAATTGAATATATATGCATATTAATAATATAATTTTTTGGCAAAGTAATGGGAAAGACTGTCTTTCCATAAGCTTAATGAAAGACGGGGTTTAATTAGAATAATAAAAGGTAAAATGTCTTAGTTGCAATGTTAAAAAATTATTATACAACATGTAGTAGCTATAAAGTTTATAACCTGATTCATACAACCCAAAAAAGACCATCTTTCAAGAGACGAACTCTATTTTTTTTATTAAATAAAAATTTAATATTTAAATTTTTTATGCAACTCCATTTCTTTTTAATTTTAATTTTTTTATAATTATACTTTTAACTATTACTTTATGTTTATATTTTCAAATGAAATAAATTAAATGTAGAGTTCGAGTAACACGTGATCAAGATTTTAATATAAAATTTCATGCTAAACAAAACTAAAATATAATTTTGTAAATATTTTATGCTCCTCTATTTCTTTTAAACTTTCAATAGATTTTATAACTATATTCTTAACTATGACTTTATGTTTATATATATTTTTAAATGAAATAAATTAAACGTAGAGTTCGAGTAATATGTGATCGAAGTTGAAATATCTCATTATTTTTTATACATTGCAGGTATTTTTATACATTATTTTTTAATATAGTGATTAGATGGATATGTCAATGCTGGAAAATAGGCAGATAGGCATCGGTATAAGTTACTCAATAACATGTACTAGCGCTTTCCAACATTTCAGCAAAAAAATAATTTATTTTTATATATCTATATTTAGGAAAGAATAAAAAAATCATGTATTTTGGAGCAATGGATAATAGGGTAACATAACTTTGGGCCATAGTGCAATTTTTCAAGATTGTGTAGAAGTAATCAATGTTGACTTTCGAGACTCTCTTGTTCACCCATACATACCCAAATTGTAAATTTACAATCTTATATTATTGAATTTCATTTTAGTGTCGTCAATTTCGTGATTCGACAATTCTAACTTTCTTAGAGGGGTCTAAGTGCAAAAAGTGAAAAAATTTACTCGTAACTCCAGATTGAAATCCGCTCGAATTTGATGCTACCATATACACCCTCATTGTATTTTCCAACTCTGTAATGGAATATATGTCAACAGTTAGGCATAAAAAGATACCCGTAATCCTTTCCAATTTTCCTTTCTTACTTCTAAATATTCAACTCTAAGTTACTCTAGAACATGTACTAGCGCTTTCCAACATTTCACCAACAAACTAATTTATTTTATATTTATATATTTAGGCTTGATTAACAAAAATCATGTATTTTGGAGAAATGGATAATATGGTAACATAACTTTGGGCCATAGTGTAATTTTTCAAGATTATGTAGAAGTAATCAATGTTAACTTTCGGGGCAATTCCGTTCACCCATATATGCCCGAATTGCAAATTCACAATATTAAATCATTGAATTTCATTTTGGTGTCGCCAAATTCGTGATTCGATAATTTCAACTTTCTTGGAGGGACCTAAGTGCAAAAAGTAAAAACTTTACTCGTAGCTCCAAATTGAAATCCGCTCAAACATGGTGATACCATCTACACCCTCATTGTATTTTCCAAGTCTTTAACGGAATATATATATATATATATATATATATATATATCAACAATTAGACATAAGAACATACGAGTAATCCTTTCCGATTTCCTTTCTACTTTAAAGTATTCAACTCTATGTTACTCTGGAACATGAACTAGCATTTTCCAACATTTCACCAAAAAATTTATTTATTTTATATTTCTATATTTTGGTTTGAATAATAAAAATCATGTGTTTTGGAACAATTGATAATAGGGTAACATAAATTTGGGCCTTAGTGTAAATTTTTAAGATTGTGTAGAAGTAATCAATGGTTACTTTTGAGGCCCTTCCGCTCACCCATACATGCCCCAATTGCAAATTCACAATCTTATATCATTGAATTTCATTTAGGTGTCGCCAATTTCGTAATTTGACAATTCCAACTTTCTTGGAGGGAGCTAAGTGCAAAAAGTAGAAAACTTTACTCGTAGCTCCAAATTGAAATCCGCTCAAACGGTAAGCTACCATATAGACCCTCATTGTATTTTCCAACTCTATTATAGAATATATATCAACAATTAGGTATAAGAACATACCCATAATCCTTCTGATTTCTCTTTCTTACTTCTAAGTATTCAACTCTAAGTTACTCTACAACACGAACTAGCGATTTTCAACATTTCACCAAAAATATAATTTATTTTATATTTCTATATTTAGCCAAGAATAACAAAAATCATGTATTTTGGAGCAATAGATAATAGGGTAACAAAATTTTGGACCATAGTGTAATTTTTAAAGACCGTGTAGAAGTAATCAATGTTGAAAATGTTTGACCTTGAATAATCAACTATCAACCTTTATTTGACATTCCATAAATAAACACTAATAAAATGGTTATAACTTAAATAATCAACGGTCAACCCATACTTTACTTTCAACATATAAACATTAATAAATAAGGTTTTTACACAACAATTTTTATAGCAATTTATTTTTTAAAGGAAAAAATATTCGTAGATTTATCATACTCAAATCAAAAACCTAAAATGATTACATGCGCCGAGTATGTAACACTATCGTAATTAAATATATAATTATTTTATTTTATAAAAATAAAAAGTTAACTTAACATAAATATTTAATTTTGAATGGCATTATGAATTTTAAAAGTAGATTAGATTCATTAATCAAACTAATAAACATAATTAATGAATTTAGCCTAATATTACTCCGTCCTAGCCGAATGTGCACACTTTTTGGTCAACTTTCAGGTCATGTTTGACCAACGATAACTTTAGTTACGTATATTAACGGTGTGTTAAAATTTGATATTTAGAAAATACAGCATGCAGAGAATCCAACAATATCTCACATGATGATATTGGTATCTATATACTAGTTGAAATTTATGGTCAAACGTGTCTTGAGAAAGTTGACCAAAAATTGTGCAGATTCGGCTGGGACGGAGGGAGTATTAATTTTACTATTGAACAAATTATATGAAAACCTTGATTTCAACCCTGTTATTTTAGCCCATCTTAATTCAAGCCCAAAATCTAACACAAACCCTAGTAGTATAAATATCAAAACCCTAATTAGTTTTCTAGAAAGCCTCCCTCTCCTCACTTCCCTTCCTTCTCATCCCTTCCCTTCAGATCAGCCCACCGCCCGCCATTCTCCGCCCGACTCTGACTTCGGCCTTCAGACCTGACTCCGACCTTCAGACCTGACTCCGACGATAACATCTGCCCAACTCTGATGTGTCCCGCTGCCAAGTATAGAATAGTGAGCTCCAGATTTGGCGGCGGGCTACAAATAATCAAAACTCCAGATCCAAATCGCCGGCGCCCAATGCGCTCTAGATCTAGCGGCGTCTCAGCTTCAATGACACTCATTGGCATTCCGCCATCATCGCTGAAGGTTCACCGACATTCTACCATCGCCGGAGCTGCGGCCTTTCTGTGCCGGATTATTGCCACTCTGATCTAATTTTTTAGATTTTTAGGTTTTTAGATTTTTAGGGTTTTAGTTTTTTAAAATTATTTAATTACTGACCATTAATGTGTAATATGGTGGTTAAATCTAATTAATGAAATATGATATTAAATTATGATATTAACTACCGAAAGCAGGACCAACATCGGTTTTACTTTTGGTAGATTTTTTTTCAAAATAATACTTGTGACTTCGCATTGCTGTCGGTAGCGATTTCAGGAAGATCGATAACGGCTGCGATGTCGCAAGCTCTGTCATCATAAACCTTTTCCCTCGATTCTTATGTGCGACATCGCACTGCCATCGGTACCGGTTTCGGTAAGACCGACGGGTTACCAAAGGGGATGCGACGTCACACGTGGCCAAGGTAAAAAGTAACCTCTTTACTTCAGCTACATTTACTTTGGTTTTACAAGGCCAAAAAATTGAGGTAAATAGGCCTGAAAAACTGAGGTAATATGTGCTTTCTCTTGTAGTGTAGTTGAGAAATGTGAGTACGGGTCCAATACGGTTAAGCTAATATAGGTAATTAGAATATATTGACATGAATCATTTTGACCCATTTTATGATGGGTCAATCATGAGTCGGGTTAAACTGGGCCGAGTTGCTCAACCCGTAGGTCAAACATTATTCAATTCACAGGCTAAAAATGGACAAAAAAAATGAGGGTTTCAATCCTTATATAAACTCATATGTGCTTATATACCGACTCATATGGGTAAAATTCGCGGGTTTTTACTCATATATTGACTCATACTCCATTTGTTTTGTTACTTATGTCACACTTACTATAAATAAATATTTTCTTTTATTTGACACCCTTTGATATGCTTCTAAAAAAGGAAGGGGACAATTTTTTTTGAACAATTTTGTCCTCATGGTGATTTATTTTATTTTTTTTAATTAAAGGCCCATATTAGTGGGGGGGGGATGTATATTAGGTAATCCAACCTTGTAACCCATGAATGTTCCGAATTTAAAAGTGTTCAGGACTTGAACTTTGAAAACAAAAGCGCAACTAATTGGCTATATTTCCTAAAAGTTTTACAAAGGAGTATTTCAGAAGTGTTTCCAATCATCACACTTCCACCCCTCGTGTTAGTGTAAGATGATTGGCTTGACCTCGAAAATATTCCTAAGTAAATGATGTTAACCAAAATAATACTCCCTCTTAAGCCCTAAAAGTAGTGATGGAGCATGAAGGTATCAAAAACATGTGCGGTGTTCTGCACCAACTTTGAACCTTTGATGTAGAGTAATGCATGTAAAGTTATAGACCTTTTGTTTAGTATCTTTAAATCACAGTGAATGGTAAGGAGCATCTGAGCCTGAGAAAGCCTGGTGGAGTATAAGCCTGAATCCTTGATGATGTCTTTCCTCCTAGCCTTCCAGACCTGCATTTTAAAAATGATCCAATTAACAGTATCCATCCTAAATTCTAAGTGTAGGTATCTGAGCTTTATCCAAAAATAGAAGCCCTTTGGTTCTTTGATCCAGTTCCTGGAATGTTAGAGTTTTGGCTTCTATGTTCAGTCCCAGTTTACTCAATCTATTTGCCACCATATTCCATTCCCTTAGAGTGTGTGTAATCATTAATTCTCTCATGTTATGGCTTAGTTCAGTAGCTAATTAAAAGGATTGTCACAGAGCCTTAAGATGATCAATCGAGGATTCCATTACCAGTGCACAATCCACTTCTAACGAGAATGATTGTAGTCCATCACTGTTTGCAAAGAGTAAACCTTCTCTAAGAGCCATTAATGCATATGGAAACTACAAATAGATTGAGTAGGTTTTGTAAAGGCTTTGACAAAATTCCCTTCCTTATTCCTTATTACAATACCAAGCCATAAGAGCCCCCCAATTTCCATGCAGCATCCACATTCATCTTAATTCTAAAGCAGGTTTAGACCAAGTAATGCATTTGATTTTAGGCAGTGAGGGTATTTTTAAAAATAGAATGATTCAGAGTGTGATCCAGTGGTTGTCAGTATAGTTTTTACTGGCTATTGGTTTTGTGTAAATGGTGAGAAAGATGTCTCTTCTATTTTTTTCCTACAATTGCATCAATGCTGGGCTTTATGCAATCATAAATTAGACTATTCCTAGCTTTCCAGATGTGCCAACATATGAAAGATGGAAGTAAGGTGATAATGGTAGAGTGTATTTTTGTTTCTCCTGTGTAAGACCAAGAGTGTGATAGCCTATAAAACATTGAGTGGAACTGTTGATATCTCAGACCTATCATGAAGTCAAAATTTTTCCACTGGTCTACAACAAGTTTACACTCATTAAAACAATGGGTCATGTTATCAGCATTGGGACATAAGGGACATATGAGACATACGGGACATACCGTGTCACTGCAATAAATTTTATGCTTCTCTTGATGTGTTTATTGGGTGGCTTTTTTGGTAGAGTAAGATAGCTTGGCATTATATGTATACCTCACTTTTGTTATGGTTTGTTGGTTGTTTAGATTTTCTTAGGCTTTGGGATGTGAGAGTGTGAGAGATTCTTATGTCTTGGGGGTTAGGGTATTCTGGGAATATTATGTTGGATGTTTTGGGAAAATTTGTATATGCTAGTTCACGCTTTGATCTTTGCTTGTTTTTGTTTACTCGAGGACAAGTAAGGTTTAAGTGTGGGGAGATTTGATGAGGCTTCAAATGCATGTATTTTCCAAAGTATTTAACATCTTATTTGTCATATTTTTGTTGTAAGATTGCTAGATTTAGGTAGGTTTACATGATAAGGGATTTAGATAGTTATTTTTGGTTTTTATATCTAAATCCTTCATTTTGTAACCTATGTTTAGTCTAATGGACTTTTGGTCCTTACGAGCATCTAGATTCCTTTTTGTAAGTTTAATTTATAGATTGCTTATGAGCACTTAGGAGTGGTTTAGTGAAGGCCATTCAAAAGGATGGTAGAAGATGGAAGGCCTCTCACAAAGTGGTAGAAGATAAAGTGAAGAGAGGAGAGCAAAGCCAAGGGTGAAGAATGATCTATGTTTTGAAGTAGAGTTATGCGAATTTTCTAAGATGAATCAGCCTCCAAGGGTGGTACCATTGGATTTCTCTTCTTGAGTACTATAACATCGACTACAAGAACTCCTAAAAAGGATCAACGGTTCACCCGGAGGAAGCAAAACAAAATGGGGATTTTTTCCGTCGCAGCTCGCAAAATGTTGACCTGAGAGCTTCCTGATCTGGTCGCAACTCGCAAAGGAGGCATTGCGAATCACGATAATTTCCCTGCAACTTGCTTTTTACTCCCTTTTTTCTTGTACTATAAATAGCTTTTCACCCCTTTTTCCCCCAACTCTCTAAGCCCGACTTGGGGGCTCTAAGACACTATTTTTTTTCTCCATTTCTTCTTCTTTCTTTGTAGATATTTGTTCTATGTTATGAGTTTTGATTATGTAGCTTAGTTTTGTACTTGGGAGCAATTGATTGAAACTTCCTTGCTAATGTTTTGAGAATTATTTCTATCTGTCTATTGGTTTCTCTATTGTGCATTTATTGAGCTTTGAATGTGGATTGTTAATGTCATTAATTTTGATGGAAGTTTGAGTATATGAATTACTTGTATGATTGCTTGTTAGGATTGGGCATAAAGTAGCTAATTTCCCCCTCTTTAAATGTGGAATCCAAGAGCATGAGCTAGAGCTTCTCAATGATGTTGATGTGTTAATAATTGCTAGATGATGTTGAACTCATTGTCATGTTTATTTCAGGTAGAAAATGAGATAATCTATGAATGTCGATCGTTCTTGACTAATCTTGTGTAAATGCATGAATTGGTTAAATGCTTAGACACGGTTTAGTGTTTATAAGTGTTGCCAAGCTTGTTGATTCTTTGTGCTCAATGCCATCAATGGGATACGTTTAGTCGTGTTTCGACTAAGGGAGTCACTGGTGAGGTTTGATAAGAGATGTCGAATTCATTCTTGCAAACTACTATCTAAGAAGGATAGAAGATTTATCTTCACAACAAGTAGTTGCAATGAATAGATTGTTTCACTCATTCGTGAAGCCTTTGTTATTTAGCATTCATGTGTTCTTAATGCTATGTTTTACTTCATTTATGACATGGGCTGTTTGAGAATCGAAAGTGTATGTATGATTTAAGTGTCAGGGTGTTAAGAAAGTGATGAATTCCTTAGCTCTTTGGAATGAAAATCGAAAAGCACGGACTTAGAACTTCTTGTGCATAATGTGTTGTGATTCTTGCTAGATAAGTATGTTAGAGTGGATTTTTCTTATATTTATCCTATAAATGCAATGGAAGGTTAAACCTTGAATGTGGCTTGTTCTAGGTTTTGCCTGATGAATGCTATGTTTGGTTAAATGGCTATGTCTTTGGTAGAATGCTTGTTGTTATCAAATATATGGTCCTTCGTGTGAAATGCCATTGATGAAATACCTCTATGGTGTTGTTTGCATGGAGTGATTGTCAACTAGGTTTGCAAATGGTCGTTGTTTATCTTTGCAAATTACTGTTAAGAAGGAATGAATGTTGATCTTCGAATGAGAAATGATAACATTATACCGTAGGTAACAAATGTGATAGAATGAGTGAATGGTTCAATGATTTACATTTGGTTTGGAAGTGGATGTCTATTGCCCCCAAGGCTTTGCCTTTTGTAGTTTTAAACCCTTTTTCTTAGTTAGTTTGATGATTAGCATAGTTACTTGACTTTGCTAATTATCTTGTCTTTTAATTTCATAACTTAGGAAAACAAACCAACCCCCCCCCAATTTACTTGCTTTTATATATCTATATATATCTACTTCTAGCCTAATATGAATCTTACATGTCTAAACGCTTAGAGAATCCCTCTTCTTCGTGGAATACCCCGAATTGCCACTATCTACTTAATCGTATTTAGTAAGCATAAAGTTCTTATAAATTATAACTTTGAGAGGTACGGTGATGACCTCCCAAACTTTGGCACCGCTGCCGGGGAAGAGGCGTTTATTTTTACGTGTTTGGGCTTATTTGGTTGCATATTAGCTAGTTGCTTTTATTTTTCACTTCTTTTTGGTTGCTTTTGTTCAGAGTAGGTATTTCTTGAGTTCTTGGTCAATTTTTATCGAGAATTCTTGCAATATGATTTTGGACTTTTGAAAAAGAGAAAAAAATATTTTAAAAAATGGAACGTCTCACCTTAAGGGAACTCATGATGAGAAAAGAGGCTCAACAAGCAAGGTTTTGTAGGATGTATCATTCTGACCATCCTATAGAGTCTTGGTATATGTTGAGAGAGGAGCACTATGAAGAGGAAAGAACCCTTGGTTTCCAAAACCAAGAGTATTATGAAGAGTGCTACCAAGAGGTAGGGGATGTTGGTTTTCAAGGGCAAGAAACCCAAGAATGGTATCTATACCATAATTCTTACAACCCGGAATGGAGTGGTAATCTGGATTTGTGGTATCAGAATGAGCCGGAAAACCAACAATACGAGCAAATTAGTTGGTCATCACCATCTTATACCATACCCCAAAACCAAGCCCAACAAAGAAGTTCAAGTTTGACACGTGAGGAAGTCATGAACGCAATAGCAAACTTGAACAACTTTACTAGTGAGGAACCGGGCAATCGGCTCTCCTCTATTGTTATGGCTATTGAGGGGCATGCGAGGAGTATATTGGAAGCGTTGGCCCGAATGGAAGCCCTTGATTCCAAAAATACACCATCCCAAGTCGAACTCAAGGATTTGGTGAGTGATGTCCCCATGGGAAATGAGTTTGAGTTCGACGGGGATGATGAGTTGGTTGTTGAGGATGAAAAAATGGAGGAAGAGGTGATTTTGCTACATTCATTAGCATTGTCACCCCTACCCCCACCTAGTGAACCAACTCCACCATTTTCAGAAGTTTTGAGGGAGATAAGAAAGGAGCCAAAAGACCATCCCAAGCCTCCTAACCACCCAACTCCTTTTAAACCATCTTCACCTCCTCAAAACTTTCCTCTTGAAAGTTTTGTACCTCTACCTCTCTAGTTTTGTACCTTCACCATATAGATAACATTAGGGTCGTGCCGATAACCTTAAAAATATGGAGCTTCTTGGGAGGCAACCCGACTTTCTAAGTTAGGTTAGTATTTTTCTTTTCTTGAAAAAACAAATCATCAACAATGTCCTCAAACCCTTACCCAAAACCACAAGAATACCACCCCAACCCACCACCAAAAACCCTACCAAAACCACCATCTAGGAGTACTACTAGTTGTTGTCTTTTGTGGGTGTTGATAGGGATTTTCATAGCTGTGGCTTCGTAGTGGATGGATCAAAGTTTCATGTTGGGCGGTGTTCAAGAATATGGAGGAGGGAACATTCATTGAGGAGTGAGCATTGCCATCACCGGGAAGGACCTTCAAGGTCCTAGCTGTGAGTATGTTTTTTCTCTTTCTCCCTTATTTCTTTATCTTGTCCTTTTCACATTGAGAACAATGTGTGTTTCAAGTGTGGGGAGGTAAAGAGGAATATATATCTCATTGTATTGTATTGCAGAGTGCATATGCTCCACTTTGATGTGTTTTGTTTGAAAAAAAAGAAAAAGAAAAAGAAAAAAATTTCTCGCTAAGTTGAAAACCCGAGAGAGCAACTTAGGCAAAAGTGGGATGCCCGAATAGGCCAACAACCTGAAAGGGCGACCTATGCAAAAATGAGAGGCAAAATGGTGTAGAAATAAGTGAGGGAAAGTATTGAAAAAGAAAAATGTGTAAAGCTAGGATGAAAACCCGGGAGGGCTCCTAGGCAAAATGAGAGAAATTGAAAAATTTTATGCTTCACTTAATGTGTCCATTGGGTGGCTTTTTCGGTAGAGTAAGATGGCTGGGAATTATATGTATACCTCACTTTTGTTATGGTTTGTTGGTTGTTTAGATTATCTTAGGCTTTGGGATGTGAGAGTGTGAGAGATTATTATGTCTTAGGGGTTAGTGTAGTCTGGGAATATGATGTTGGATGTTTTGGGAAAAATTTTATATGCTAGTTTACGCTTTGATCTTTTCTTGTTCTTGTTTACTCGAGGACGAGTAAGGTTTAAGTATGAGGAGATTTGATGAGGTTTCAAATGCATGTATTTTCCAAAGTATTTAACATCTATTTTGTCATATTTTTGTTGTAATATTGCTAGATTTAGGTAGGTTTACATGATAGGGGGTTAAGATGGTCATTTTTTGTTTTTTATATCTAAATCCTTCATTTTGTAACCTATGTTTAGTCTAATGGACCTTTGGTCCTTACGAGCATCTAGATTCCTTTTTGTAAGCTTAATTTGTAGATTTCTCATGACCACTTAGGAGTGGTTTAGTGAAGGCCATTTGAAAGGATGGTAAAAGATGGAAGGCCACTCACAAAGTGGTAGAAGATAAAGTGAAGAAAGGAGAGCAAAGAAAAGGGTGAAGAATGATCTATGTTTTGAAGCAGAGTTATGAGAATATTCCGAGAAGAATCAGCCTCCAAGGGTGGTACCATTGGATTTCTCTTATTAAGTACTATAATATCGACTACAAGAACTCCCAAAATGGATCAACGGTTTACCCGGAAGAAGCAAAGCAAAACGGGACTTTTTCTGTCGCAACTCGCAAAATGTTGACCTGAGATCTCACAATTTCCTGATCTGGTCGCGACTCGCGACGGAGGCATCGCGACTCGCAATAATTTCCCTGCAACTTGCTTTTTACTCCCTTTTTTGTTGTACTATAAATAGCTTTTCACCCCCTTCTTCCCCAACTCTCTAAGCTTGACTTAGGGGCTCCAAAACCCTAGTTTTTCACCATTTTCTTCCATTTCTTCTTCTTTCTTAGTAGATCTTTGTTCTATGTTATGGGTTTTGATTATCTAGCTTAGTGTTGTACTTGGGAACAATTGATTGAAACTTCCTTGCTAATGTCTTGAGAATTATTTCTATCTATCTATTGTTTTCTCTATTGTGCATTTATTGAGCTTTGAATGTGGATTGTTAATGACATTAATGTTGATAGAAGTTTGAGTAGATGAATTGCTTGTATGATTTCTTGTTAGGGTTGGGAGAAAGTAGCTAATTTTCCCCTCTATAAATGTGGAATCTAAGAGCATGAGTAAGAGCTTCTAAATGATGTTGATGTGTTGATAATTGCTAGATGATTGTGATGATGTTGAACTCATTGTTATGTTTGTTTTAGGTAGCAAATGAGATAAGTCTATGAATGTCAATCGTTCTTGACTAATCTTGTGTAAATACATGAAATGGTTAAATGCTTAGACATGGTGTAGTATTTATAAGTGTTGCCAAGCTTTTTGATTCTTTGTGCCCAATGCCATCAATGGGATACGTTTAGTCTTGTTTCGATTAACGGAGTCATTGGTGAGGTTTGACAAGAGATTTTGAATTCACTCTTGCAAACTACTATCTAAGAAGGATAGAATATTTATCTTCACAACAAGTAGTTGCAATGAATAGATTGTTTCACTCATTCGTGAAGCCTTTGTTATTTAGAATTCATGTGTTCTTAATGCTATATTTTTCTTCATTTATGCCATGGGTTGTTTGAGATTATGAAGTGTTTGTATGATTTAATTGTTAGGGTGTTAGGAAAGTGACGAATTCCTTAGCTCTTTGGCATTAAAATCGGAGAATATGAACTTAGAACTTCTTGTGCATAATGTGTTGTGATTCTTGCTAGATAAGTATGTTAATGTGGATTTTTCTCATATTTATCCTATAGATGCAATGGAAGGTTAAACCTTGAATGTGGTTTGATCTAGGTTTTGCCTAATGAATGCTATGTTTGGTTAAATGGCTATGTCTTTGGTAGAAGACTTGTTGTTATCAAATCTATGGTCCTTCGTGTGAAATGTCATTGATGAAATACTTCTCTGGTGTTGTTTGCCTAGAGTGATTTTCAACGAGGTTTGCAAATGGTCGTTGTTTGTCTTTGCAAATTACTATTAAGAAGGAATGAATGTTGATCTCCGAATGAGAAGTGACAGCATTCCCCGTAGGTAACAAATGTGATAGAATGAGTGAATGGTTCAATGATTTACATTTGGTTTGGAAGTGGATGTCTATTGCCCCCAAGGCTTTGTCTTTTGTAATTTTAAACCCCTTTTCTCAGTTTGTTTGATGATTAGCATAGTTACTTGACTTTGCAAATTATCTTGTCTTTTAATTTCATAACTTAGGAAAACAAACCAACCCCCCCCCATTTACTTGGTTATATATATATATATATATATATATATATATATATATATATATATATATATCTACTTCTAGTCTAATATGAACCTTATATGTCTACGCGCTTAAGAAAATCCCTCTTCTTCGTGGACGACCCCAATTTGTCACTATCTACTTAATTGTATTTAGTAAGCATAAAGGGCTTATAAATGATAACTTTGAGAGATACGACGATGACCTCCCAGTACACAAATGGAAACATCCCTTTATTCATGCCTAATGTGTTTCTGATTAAGATTATCTGTGCTGTAGAGACATGTTTACTTGTGAAATAAATTACTTTTTCATAATTATTTTTTTGCCCACTCTATTCCTCAAACACATGTAAAAAAACTTTCATTCTTTTAATGGTTGCCCTAGTGGCCTGTAAGAAGATGATTGTATCATCTGCATAACAAAGATGTGATATTGTAACAACATTTGCATAGAGTTTAAAGAATCTCATCTTCTTATATTGAAAACAGAAAATTAAGCTTCTAGAGAAGGATTTAGAGAAAATATTAAAAAGTAGAGGGGAAAAAGGGTCTCCGTGTTTGATTCCCCTTGTAGCTTGGAAGAAACATGCAGGTTTAGAGTTAAAAATAATAGAAAACCATGCACTGGGTAGGTTAGTTAAAATAAGTTTGATGAACTGATTGTGGAAGCTAAATATCTAAGTATTTGGCTAAGAAAGGACCATTTGACTCTGGCAAATGCCTTTGTCAGATCTAATTTGAGGATGCAGTTTAGAGCCCCAACTTTATTGTTGAGGAATCTTGCCATTTCCTTAACATAGATGACATTGTTAGCTAGTTCTTTGCCTTTAAGGAAGACAGACTAATTTTGTGAGATCAGTCTTGGCATTAGGTCAGTTATTATCTTAACTAATAGTTTAGAGAATATTTTGTTAGTAAAGTTAGAGAGATATATAGGTCTATAGTCTGAAAATTTATTAGGATATCCTTTTTTGGAATCAAACAAATCCAAGTACTAGAAATTCCAGCTAGGATTTTAAAACCAGTCATAAAATCCATAGTTTCTGCTAATAAATCAGGTCCTATTATTTCCCAAAAGGTTATGAAAAAGTTAGCCGAACATCCATCTGGTCCTGGTGAACCACTTTGGTTTAAAGAAAAAATAATTTCTTTCATTTCAGCTAGAGTGGGTGGTCTGAGCATATGTGTATTGTCCTGATTATCCAGGGTCAATGGGATTTGGCTTTAAAAATGCGACTTAAAGGAGTCATCTAATGGGTTAGAATCATCCTCCAACAGTTTTTGATAGAAGTGGATGGCCTCATTTTCTATCTTCACTGGATTTTCAGTCCAAGCATCTTGTGAGTTATTAATCTTAGAGATATTTTTTTTTGTCTCCTTTGTTTTATAGAGGAGTGAAAATACTTAGTATTTCCATCACCCTCCTTCCAAAACATCTTTTCCTCAGCTAGTGCTCTAAGCAACAATGCATTTTTATGCTTCAGTTCAATGAAATCAGTATCTATGTTAGAAGTTTAATATGCTATTTCCTGGACTCTAAGCTCTTCTTTTGCTCTTTTAAAATTAGCATTTATATCCCCAAAGACTTCCTTATTCCATCTTTTTAGTTCCAGTTTAAGTCCTTTTAATTTCAGAAAGAAGCCATTCCATTTTCTACCAGAGGTTGTGACCAGTTTGTTTCTATTAACTGTCCTAATTTTGGTATGTTTGTCCAAGTATCCAAGAGCCTAAAATGTTTGGGCGTTGAGGGAATTTTTCTATCTATAGTTAGTAAAAATGAGTAGTGGTCAGAAGTGTGTCTGTTAAGTGTGTGGAGTGAACTATTTGGAAAGTTTTCATTCCAGTCATGGTCAACTAATGCTCTGTCTAATCTTTCTAGTGTAGGAGGCCTTCTCATGTTTGACCAGGTAAAGGTGTTTCCCACAGTAAATAGTGTAAGAGCTGTTGGCTAACTATAAAATCTAAGAATTCCCTCATACTCTTTAAATTTGGTTTATTACGGCCCTTATATTCTGATATGGTATTCATGGCATTAAAGTCCCCTATTAGTAACATATTGATGTCTAGGTGTGAGCTAATTTCTTCCCAGAATTGTTTCCTATTTTTTCTAACTGTAGAACCATGTATGAAGTAGGCACACATGTTAGAGGTAAACAGAGAAGAGGTAATTGTTGTTTTTGTGTATTGATCAGTTTTTGCTAAGGCATTTACAGTACAACAAGAATTCCACATTAGCCATATGTTATTTTTATCCGAGCTATGGTGGCAGTCAAAGTATAATTTGATCCTACAGCTATCACACTGGTCATAATTATACTTAGGTTCCAGGATATAGAGGATTTGTATTTTATGAGTCCTAATCAGTCTTTTGAGTCTCTCCAAAGATGTTTCAAACCCCCTTAAATTCCAGACCAAAGCTTTCATGTTTAATTTTGTTTCTGTCATAATCACTTTTAAGTTTACTTTTTGAAGTGGACCTTAGGTTCATCTTGTTAAACTTGTTAAACAGAGTTCTTTTCCTAGTGGTTGTTTCTATCATTTTCCTTGGTAAGGTTATAGAACTACTTACCTTGGCCAACTGAACCTCTTTAATATTTGAATTCCAGTTATCAACTGTATCAGATTTTCATCTCTCAACAGGAGGAATCTGTTGGAGCTTTGGGGGCTAGACCTACAAGAGGGAGAGTGGTATGGATTAGTGCCTTGTTCAGAGTTTGGAGAGTTAGGAATGATACCTGAAAGATCATCCTTGGCATGTTCTTAGAGGTTGTTGTTTTCCTCTGTGAGATCTGCCAATAGTTGTATATTGTCTTCATGCAGTTTAGCTCTTTGAGGTCTGTGGTAGTTCTCAACACCAAGGGGGTGTTGTGAGTCTGTGTTTCCTGTTTCCGTTGTTGTTTCTAAATTCACTTGTTGCTTCTTTTCACCAGCGTGATTACTCCTGATTGCTTCATTTTGATTCTCATGTTGGAGGATTTTAGGATTCTTGCTTAGAGGTTCTACCCTTTCTTTAAGGGATAAGTCTATTTGGTTTGGAGTGTCTTGAACCTTTTGGATGTCTGCATCTTTTTTTTCTGAGACAGAAATGCTAGATGTATGGAGATCAGCATTGTTGTTTACAGGTTGCCAAATTGTTGGTTTTTACATGTGGGTTTCAGCATTTGGTTTTGCCTCAGAGATACTAACATGATTGGGGACACTAACATGCTTGAATGCTCTTAGCTCAGGGTTGGCAACTCTACACTTAGACATTTGATGGCCAATTTTCTTGCAGAAAGAGCAGTATAAAGGCAAGTTCTCATATTTAATAGCATATTTGTCACTCTCCAGAGTTGTGCCTAACCTTATATGGTTGAGAAGATTTGATTGAAGGTCCACTTCCACACAAATTTTGAGAGCAGGTGGCCTTGTTAATCTTTCCGTAGCTTGGTCAATTTTGATAAACTTCCCTATTTGGTTGCCAATTATTTCTATTGGTGTGATGTTGTAGTAATACAATGGGACATTGTGGATAGTGATCCATTCCGGGACAATTGATGATTCTGCATTTGGCTTGAAGTCCAGCGTCCATCTCAGAACACTCATCGTAGTTTCATTTAGCGACCATCCCTTTATCCAGCAACGCTGTAAATATTTTTTATCTCGGAACCTAATCAGGATGTTCTTGAAATCTATGGCTCCGAGCTGGTATCTACCATTGAAACCCATCATTTTAAAATCAGATTCGATTTTGTCCATTGCAGGTCTTCCTCTTGGAAAGTTCCCGATGATGGCGTTGGCATAGTGTGTTAATAGCTCCGTGACTTGCTTCGGTGAGAGGAGTACCGCCGATTCTACCTTGTATTGGAGTATGGGTGTAAGGTTGCGGTTGGATGGTAGGGTTGTTGTGATTGGGGGTTTTTCGATTGGAGTGCTTGCGCGAAGCTTTTGAATGCGAGAGCCTCCATAGCGGCGCTGTGGTGTTCAATCAGGGTTTTTAGGATGGAGTAATAGACAACTTTTCCGGTGAGGAGAACTGTAGATTATTCGTTATCAGAATGATGGGAGGGATGATGAACAGTAAACGAGAGATGAAGGAGAGCGTGATGATACTTTGGCCGTAAGTTTCCATAAAACAAATAGTAATCCTCTTGGTGATTTAGAATTTATAGTAACCCATCTAAAAGTTAAGCCGCGTGAATCAAACTAGCCCAAATCCTTCAGCACCTTTCACCCTTTTATGACATTCCATCATCCTTATTTTTGCTTTACGTCAGTTCTAGTCTAGCCAAAAATCCTAGTGACAATTGTTATGCTACCATTAATAACAAAATAGAGGGAGTGTGAGTTTATATACCAGCTCATATGGGTAAACCCACAGGTTTCAAACCAGATATTGACCAATATTGGATTTATACACCAACTCATATGGGTAAACTCATGGGTTTCAACCCATATGGTTAAACCCATGAGTTCCAACCCATATGGGTAAACCCGCGGTCAACCCGCACATTCAACCCGCCAACCCATATTACTCAAATGGCCATTTGACCCGTTAATCATTTAATTCAGTTCTCATTTTACCCATAAACACCCAAATTTAAAAAGAGACAACCGGCTTAACCAGCAATTTATGGATCTACTTTAATTACCACCCTCAATTAAACCTGTCCATAATCTCAGATTAAATTTTAGTTTTGGTATTGTTTTATGTTTGGTTAAAGTTAGGGTTTTTTTTTTAATTAAACCATCCATAGATGGGGGAAATTATATTTGGCCTTCCCAAGCCTTAAAATAACAGAAAACTGAAAGTTAAAATACAGGGAGAAGCCATTGGCTTAGTCTATATGTACATTTAAGCTCCATAGGCTCATTGAGGCAACATTTGTTGCTTCCAAAATGAATAAGAGGATATATCTAATTGTGAGAGGAAAATTAAAACTCTTAGTTGAGAATGGAGGTCATCGAACTTATTAGTGGATCGTAATGACGAAACACTGGTCAGTCAAAATCACCCCATCCAAAACTAAGAATCTTATCCCCTTTAACCTAGAGTAGTCATGAAGCTTCTAGTAGAGTCTTCAAACTAAAACTAAGAAACAAAATGATCACAAATTGGCACTGAAGAAGAACCAGCACCAGCAATGTTTCCAGCAAAATAATTGCACATTTCTGAATTCACCATGTTGTGAGTCAAGCAAAACAGATCCGTTATGCATCAAGCAAGACAGCAAAGGTGTGGAAGTTGTGCAAATCAGCAAGGTTGTCCATGAATCAAACCAGCAGCGAGGAGAACTGAATCTTCCTGGAAAATTTTCCATCTTGAGCATCGTTGTGGTTGTAGTAAAAACAAACTGCCTCCGTGTACCTACAAACTGTGAAAAACATTTAATCAGTAGCATCCATACCATGTGAAATTCTTAAGGAGGGAGTCCCTAACTGATCTAGCCTAATGAGGCCCTGAATATGATTAGGTAACATATTAAAGGAGAGAAAAGATTCACTTGTACCATCTTTAAGGCATTTCTTAGCTAGTGCATCAGCTACAAGATTCTCTTGCCTCAAAACATGAGTAAGTTTGAAAGGACTCAAAGATTGTTTAATGTCATCAGCAAGTTGGAACAATTGCCAAGGGGCAAGCAACGGATCTGATATTGATATCACAGCATTCTTACAATCTGATTCTATGCAAACATTTACCATGAAACCATCAATTTTTGATATGGCAAACTGTATTGCCTTCATTTCAGCCTCTTGAGGAGATTTAGCATTTGAAATTTGAGTATGTGCAATAATAAAATTACCCCTACTATCTCTTAGGATCATGCTAACTCCAGTCAAATTCAGATGGGAATTCCAAGCAGCATCAACATTTAATTTATATCCCCAGTTTGGCCGAGACCAAGCAATTTTAAAGATTTTCGGTTTAGGAGGGAACTTGATCAGTGGCAGAAAAGAGTGCTTTGCAATGTCTGTGTCAAAATTTGATCTAATGTAAGCAGGTTTAGCAGTGAACATGTAGAAAATTTGTTCTTTAATGTTTGCTATCACCACACCTGTCCTAGGCAAAGCTGAATCAAAAATGATTCTATTTCTCATTTTCCACAATTGCCAACAAGTTATAATAGCTGCAGATTTTATGATATCATTATGAAGGGCACTTGTACCCGAGATAGTTAAATAGCAAGAGAGTCTCTCCCAAATAGTGGAGTATGCAGCAGCAGTAATCCCCATGAATGAATGAACAGTTTCCCAAATTTGTATAGAAAATGTGCAGGAGTTGAAGAAATGGTCTAAAGAGTCCTCATGATTATTACACATATAGCATCTTGAAACCAAAGAGAATCTCAGTTTGCGTAGCACATTATCAAAAGGGAGCAAGGAATTCATCAACTTCCACATAAAGATAGAAACTTTTTTCTCAATTCTAGTATTCCACAGGTACTGAGCAGATTGGATATTACCTCTTTGATGTCTTAGCAATGTATAAGTAGCTTTAAAGGAGAAGTCCCCGGTTGTACCTGGTTTCCATATGAGTCTATCCTTTCTATGCGGAGATAGGGTTGCTTCCTGCAATGAAGTGGCAGCATGAGAAGGGAGAAAAGGAGCAATTTCTTGAAACCAAGAAGCTTTATGTGTGATGAAATCAGAAACAGTGCTTGATTGAGGGATATTTACAGTAATAGAGTTACACCAATCCTCAACCGGTCCTATACCTAACCAATTTGAAGTCCAAAAATTACAAGCTCCGTTTCCTACTATAACCCTAGAGTTAGCTTCTGCCCAACTATTAATTTCACAAATTCTCCTCCAATTTTGAGAGGTCCTGTAGGATGAAGGTAGAGATGCCAGAAGGGAGGACCAAAGTACTTCTCTCTTTTGGAATTTCCACCACAACCTAGCAGAACATGTCTGTAGGATTGTATGAATAGATCTAAACCCAAGTCCATTTTGATCAATGGGATAACACAGAAAATCCCACTTTCTCCATATTCTTTTTGATCCTTGATCAGTTGTACCCCAGAAAAACCTATTAAGTTTTTTCTCAATGGTGAGGATAACCTCATTTGTAGGTTTTAAAACTGACCAAATATGTTGTGGAATGGAGTATATACATGACTGGATTAAGATGATCCTACCCCCCATAGAAAGCCACCTGTTCTTCCAACCCCCTATTTTGTTTTCAATCTGTTCAATTATAGGTTGGAAATAGATTTTTTTGGGTGCCCCTGTAAAAATTGGAACCCCTAAGTATGTAAAGGGGAATCTGCCTATTTTCATACCCAACACCCTTTTTATGTTACTGATCCTGTTTACTGAAACATGCTTTCCTAAAAAAATGTCACTCTTAGAGTAATTAATCCTTTGTCCACTGACCTCCTCAAACTTGGTAAGAAAGGCTTTAAATCTGATCAATGATTGGTTATTTGCAGTTAGAAAAATAACAGTATCATCAGCATAAGATAAATGAGAAACTGGTAAGGTGTTACCTGGAAGATGATAATATGATAGCTTACCATTTAGAAAAATGTGAGCTAAACTCCTTGTGAAGGATTCAGAAAATATATTAAAGAGAAAGGGGGAAAGGGGGTCACCCTGTTTAATTCCCCTAGAAGCTTGAAAGAAACCAACCGGCTTACCATTTATGAGTATTGAGAACCATGCCTGAGATAAGTTCTTCATAATGATAAAAATGAATCGAGCAGAAAAACCAAATCTAGCAAGAATTGAGTATAGGAAAGACCATTTAACCCTATCAAAAGCTTTCTGAAGATCAAGTTTAACAATGCAATTGGGATCTCTTTTCTTTTTGTTTAAAAATCTTACCATTTCTTGTAGGTAGATGACATTATCAGAGATGTCTCTTCCTTTAAGAAAGGCAATTTGATGTGGTGAAATAATTTTTGGCATTATAGACTTAAGCCTTCCCATCATTACCTTTGAAAAGATTTTATTTATAACATTTGAAAGGCTAATTGGTCTATAATCATCAAATGATGTAGGAGTTAATTTTTTGGGAATAATACTGATCCAGGTGCTGCTTATACCTTTGGGAATAGTTGAAGCAGTTAGAAAATCATTAACTGCAGCCAATAAATCATCTGCAATAATATCCCAAGAATGCATATAAAATTTGGCAGTAAAACCATCAGGTCCCGGACTACTAAGCTTGTTTAAATTAAGCACAATGTCTCTGAGTTCATTAAGAGAGGCTGGTTTCACTAAATCATCATTATCCTCTTGAGTAATCAGTTTAGGAATTTGGCTGAGGAAGTGTGATGTGTAGAGATTAAAATCTGAAGAACTGTCCTCGGTTAAAAGATTATTATAATAGTTAATGGCCTCATTTTCAATTTCCTGAGCAGTATCAACCCATAGGCCATTACTATTTTTGATTTTTGTAATCTTTAGTCTACAGTTTCTTTCACTAACAGATTTATGGAAAAAGCTTGTGTTATTATCCCCCTCTTTAAGCCACTTGACCTTTGCCTTATGTTTCCAAAAACTTTTCTGCTCTACAAGTGATCTAACTAATTTAGCTCTGGCTTCTTTCAGTTTCAGTAAGTTCAGATCAGAATTAACCTGGTCATAGTTCTGTTCATGAGCTAGGAGATCATTTTCTGCCTTCGTAACATTATCAGTGATGTTACCAAATTTTCTCTGTTCTATATCTTGAGCTCCTTTTTTAATCTGATCAGCTTAAGAAAAAATCCCAACATACCAGAGTTATTCATAGGCCTTTCCCAATTATCTTTGATAACCTGAGTGAATTCTTTCCTTTTATACCATGTGTTAATGAACCTGAATGGTCTAGGAGAAGAGGGGACATCACTACCAATAGTAAGTAACATGGGACTATGATCAGATGAGATTCTATTCAGAATGTGTACTGATGAGGAAGGAAATTTAGAAGAACAGGAGGAATTGCATAATCCCCTATCCAGTCTTTGAATAGTAGGGGACCTAAGCCTGTTATTACTCCATGTAAACAAATTCCCAACAGAATTGATTTCTTCTAATGCCATAACACTAATAAACTCATTAAAATCCTTCATACTACCTAGTTTAGGAGTAGCAGGACCTTTATATTCATTTATTGATGTTATGGCATTAAAATCTCCAATTAAAATGGAGTCAGACAGAGTCAGTGATTTTAAATCTGACCACAGAGACTTTCTACCATTTCTGGTCCTTAGGCCATAAACAAAAAAAGCATCCATGCTCTTATTGAGAGTTAAACTTATCACATTGACAGCAAGAAACTGCAGGTTATCACACTTTAATGACAAAGAAATGTTGGAGTTCCAAAAGAGCCAAATTTGACCACTACTAGCATACATACAATTATCAAAATGTAAAGCATGCCTGTAACCTTCACATTGAGAGTTATCATGTTTTGGTTCTATCAAGCAGATTAGATCAAATTTGTGCCTATTAATCAGATTTTTGAGTCTTAACATAGAAGTATCCATTCCCCTAATGTTCCACACCAAGAACTTTATCTGAATTGTTGTATTACTCATAGGGAAACATTATTAGAGCTTTTTGATCTAGTCATGATAGTATTTAACTGTGTTAAATAGGTCTCATTCCTATGCTTTGAATCTAGCTTTTTCTGTTTATCCTTTTTCAGATTGGAAGAACCAGATGGAGAATTTGAAGTAATAACCTGAATGTCCAAAGACTCCCCAGAACCATCTCCATATTCAGCAGAAGCTGAGTGTGTGGTGACCACAGGGGAAGCCACTTGGGTTGGCATTTCCTCACACTCCAGTGCTTGAAATCTGTTTTGCCTATGCTTGTGCTGAGGAAAAATGAAATTTTTTGCTGCTGCAATTGGGTTAAAAGGAGTGGAAGATGTCATCTTATACCTGAGATGTCATCTTTTGCAAAGCCTACCTTCTTGTGGAGTTGAGGAGGAGCAGATAGAGATAGTTTGTGCAGAGGAATAGGAGATTGAAGTACAGGATCAGGAAGTACATGAGAAGTAATAGGGTTATCCATGGAAACAGAATGAACATGTACTACATCTGAGATATTTGAAATTAGATCCGGATTCTGCAAAGTACATTCAGTTCCAGGGGCTTTCTCAGTGACACTAACCTTCTCAGAATTCCCAGGGATATCTTTCCCAGTATCATAACTAGGAATGACAGGGTCTGCTTGCTCAGTAACATGAGTAGGAGGTTTATCCTGTGCTAGGCTAAAACCATCAGACTGGTTTTGGTTATCGATGTTATCCTTTCCAACCTTCTGTTTAGGTACATATCTAAGGTTTTGATTTGACACAGCATTAATCTTGTCAGTTACTGAGAGACCAGACCCTCCAGCCTTGTTAATTTTATCATGAAACTGATTAACAGTCTCCTGATCCTGAACATCTATTGGCTTTTTGTGCTCCTTTCCAAGGGTATTAATGTTATCCATTTTATTCATCCTTGGTTTTTTCAGTTCCGGATGTAAGTAGATGCATAGATTATCATCATGACCAATAACCTTACAGTGATGACAGTATAAAGGAAGATCATCAAACTGAAGCTGCAATTTAGATACATTATATTCAAAGCCATCTTCCTCAATGCCCACTCTAATATAAGTTGGTTGTCTTTTTTTTCAAATCTATTTCGACACACATCTTCACTGCGGATGGCCTAGTTAAGCCAGCAGTAGCAGAATCCAACTTAATAAAATTCCCAATCTGATTACCCATGGATTCTAGCATAGCAAGGTTATAGAAAAAAACTGGAACGTGATGTATTGTAACCCAAACCGGAACTATGGACGACTCAATTTCAGGTGAAAAATCAGTTGTCCATTTTAGAACTTTCATTTGGGCATTATTAAAATTCCACTGACCTTTGATCCAAAGACGCTGGTAATCTTCCTTGTCCTGGAAGCGTATCAGAATGTGTCGATAGTCTATGGAACCCAGTTGGAATTTACCTTTAAAACCGACCGAATTGAAAGCATCGTTGAGAGCAACCATGGAAGGCTTCCCCCGCGCGAATTTTCCCACCAGAGCATTGTGGTAGTGAGAGGCTAGAGTCTCTGCCTCCTTCCGAGTGACCAAGCATGAGATTTCACCTTTGTAGTTGGTTTTAGGAATTATCTCAGGATTAGATGGGAGTGAGACTGATAGTGGAGGTGATCGGTTGTTTAAAGCTTGTAAAAAAGATTTGGCCGGCGCTTGTCCTCCACGGCCAGGCGGAGGAGCCGCCATGGATGAGGTGGAGGAAAAACTCAGAGAAGAAGGTAGTGTTACGATCAAAAAACCGTTAGGCAGAAAGGGGAAGAAGGAAGAGGAATAGTGGAGAAAGTACTGTTAGTGTGTGTTTTCGCACGTTTTCGCACGTAGTTCCGTTGAGAAAGTGTTGAAACCTTTCTTTGATTAAAGTTAGGGTTTGAAATAGAATTTGAGGTGAAATTTATCAAATCTGTGTATGATAGTGAAGTTTGAAAGTATTGTTTAAAATAAAGTTTGATATTTGAAGTTTTAAAAATATAGTGGAATTTTTTTCAAACATTATTTTCAACCCACTTTTTATCTCAAGTAAAATTAAACTTACCTTACACATACCAGGATCCCATGCACGGTCACTTCATGTATAGAATCGATAAAATTCGATTGTAGCATCGATTGTTAGAATCGATCACAATATAAAATTAATTTTGCAATTTTAATTTCATCTATGTATCAGAAAATTTCCATCCAAAATCATAGAATGGGATCATAAAATCCTTTTAGTAATTTAGAATAAAATAATTGTATGATAATAACAATCGAATTGGATTTCGATAGCTATGCATACATGGAATATATTTTTTCATTTTATGATTAGTAGCTAGGTAATATATTTCTTAAATAAAATAAATGATGTAAATATGTCAGTTTCATCGAATTCAAAAAACGTCATGAAGTCAAATATAATTTATAATTTTAGGTCATTAAAAAAAATTCATGTTTACATTTTAGAGAAAGACTCACGTGAGACCGCTTCACCATAACTTATGGTGAGACAAAAAATAAAGTAAAATTTTAAAATTATAAAAAAAAAATATCTCATGTCATTTCTCATATTCAAATAATTGTAGTTAAACCCCATACCACCATAAAATTAAGTGAGACTGTCTCACCCAACTTTTTATATACATTTTATAACTTGAGTCCAATACAAATCTCAAAAGACTTTAATTTTTCGAATTAAATGAGAGGGATTTTGTTAATTTTCTCAAAACAAGAAAGGTATATGTATAACTATAAGTAGGGGATTATATAGATTTACTAAGCTACTCTTTCTAATTATTAAATTAAGGCAGTCCCCGTAGCCCTCTCTCCTCCTTACCGCAACCCTTCTTCTTCAATTTTCTTTCCCATTTGGCATATGGACAACAATAATTTATTTTAATTTATGTTTTTGATATTTAATATGTGTGAGATTTATCTCCAAAAATTAGTTTTTTTCTTCAACCTAATTGATTAGATCGATGTGTTTATGATGAAAGTTTTATTTAGTTGTTACGTTGATGTATTGTTCTTGGCCTGTTTGTTCAGATTGTGTGTTCGTAATTTTTTGTTTGTGGTTTTATTTTGGGTTTCCATTAATTTGGATTCATCAGATCTGTGTTTTTCAAGGTGTTTACAGTTTGGATAACAGAGATCATGGTTGGATCAAGTGGTGTTAAGTTTTAGAAGATCCATGTTTGGCTCAATGATATTGATGCATCATACGCTCCTCTCTGTCAAGTGGTTATGATTTTCGCATGAAGCAAGCTAATATCCTCGAGGGCGATGTTACAGTTTCTTATTGGATCTCTGATATGTAATAGTGCAGACGATAAGTCTAGTTGACATGTAATTTAGATATCCTTGCAATATGTTAGTTATTGCTAGAGTCTAGTTAAATTGGATGTCAATTCCACTCAATGTAATCGCCGTTGGGCATTTTCCCCAATATTTTGGAATGACTGATTTTTCAAAAAATAAAATAAAAAATAAGTAGGGAATTACATGAAAGCAAACCATGTTGTTTTCACTCTTGAATTTGATTGTTTAAACTCTTCCATTTAAAATCTTCAATTTAGTTTTTTTATTTGCTTTAAATGTAACAACTTTATTTGTGATGCCGTGTGAGGTATAATCTTGTGAATCGCTATATCGCGCCATATATTTTACTTGATTATGCTATATATTTATACTATTTAGTATACAATATGTATTTTTAATTAAATAAATAAAATATATTTAAATTAATATTAAACAAAATTTATTATTTACCACCGCCGCCACCGTGCGCATTGCACCGAACCCATGCACCACCGCCGCCGGCCGCTCATTTCCCTTCTTCATCGCTCGTTTCCCTTCTCCGCTGAACTGTCGCCGCTCGTTTCCCTTCTCCTCTACTCTCCGTCACTTGTCTCCGGTCTCCTTCTCCACCGCTATTCTCCTGTCTCCTTCTCCGCCGGTCGTCTCCAGTCTCCTTCTTCGTCGGTCGTTCTCGCTCTGCTCTCCATGTTTCTCTGTCGCTCATTTCGTCTTCTCCAACGAAGTCTTCTCCGGTCTGCTTCTCCATCACCTGTTCACTTTTCCTTACCCCGACGCGGCTCTCCTCTCTCCGTTCTCCTTTCCTGCTCTCATTCTCCGGTCCCAATCTCTATCTCCTCTCCCAGTTCTCCTTTCCATGATCTCCTTCTTCGGTTCGGCTTCTCCTTCTCCTCTTCGATTTTCCTCACCTGGTTCTCTCGCTCCAGTTCTCCTGCCCTGGTTCTCCTCCTGCCCCGGTTCTCCTCCGCCCTTGTTCTCCTTCTCCTCCTGCCCCGGTTCTCCTCCGCCCTTGTTCTCCTTCTCCTCTCTGGTTCTCATTTCTCCTCTCGGGTTGGGTTTTGCTCGACGGGGACGAAGGAAAAGACAAGTGGTAGGCTAGGGTTTTGCTCGGGATGGGGACGAAGGAGAAGACGAAGGTGGAGCTGGGGACGACAGAGGTGGGTTACAGTGGAGCTGGGGATAAATGGTTGGGGATGAAGGCCGGGGAAAGCGGTGATGGTTCCGGCGCCGACGGTGGCTCTGGTGGCGGCGGTGGCAGTGGTGGCGACAGTGGCAGTGTTGTTTTGTTTTTGGCTTTTTTGTTTTATTTTGAAATTTAAAATTAGTATTAGAGTCCGTCTCTTGAAAGACGGTCTTTCCATAAGTTATGAGAAGACCAAGGTTTAAAGTGTAAATTACAAGAAATGAAGATAAAATTTTTGGGTTGCATGAACCGGGTTATAAATTTTATAACTACTACATGTTACATACTAAAATTTTAATATTGCAACTAAGACCTTTTACCTTTTATTATTATAATCAAACCTCGTCTTTCCATAAGCTTATGGAAAGACCGTCTTTCCCAATACTTTGCCTTAGTATTATACATGTATATACGTATTAGGGCATAAATTAGTAAAATACAGGGAGTGATATAGCAACACCCATAATCTTTTGTAGCACTCATTTTATCTTTAATTTTGACTTAATATATTTTCCCCAAATTATCATATTTTTTAATTAAAAATTTATTTTTTTAAAATATTCATTAATTCATTTTACTATCTTCACTTAATTCTTTTCATATGTTTTAACTTGCAAAAACATATCACTTGTAAATAATGTGTCAAAACTAATAAACATAGAAGCTATTTCGATATTTGATGGATTTGAACATTCTCATTTCTTCATTATGTTCAAGTTTTTGTATTATTTGCATTACCTTGTAAATTGACTCCATTTAAACTCAACACTGCATTATTCATTTCATATTTTCCTTCCGCTGTTCAATGGCGGACAACGATTCTTCAAATGAGCAAGTGCATTTTCATTTTGAAAAGAATTCTTAAATTTGTAGGCTTTTCTAAAAAATAATTTTAAGTTTTTACACTTCAACACTCCCATGCTGTTGGGAAAAGAAGAGCTCATTTTAATCTTTTCAACCACTACTCCCTCCACTCCTTTCCATCTCTTATAACCAAAGAATACTATTTTTTTTATTTAGATAGAAATTTATGGCTGAATTTTAACCCATTCATTTCGAATCCTCACTTTTTCTAGTACATCAACTTATATAAATATTTTTACAAAAAAAAAAGAAAATACTCTTTTTGTTTCTTATGTTTGACACACTTTCCATTTTTGTATATATTTTTTTAAATTTATCATATTTTCTTTTATAAAAAAAAGTAAATCATTCCCAACAGCTTATTGAAAAAATACATCTAATTTAAACATATGATGCTAAAAATTGTGAAACATTGGGAGGAAGAATCATACGCAACGATGGATGGAGTATTTCATTGTAATATTTTTTATGCGCCTTTGGATGCGTTAAAAGATGGTTTTTTTCCTGTAGAATTTGTTGTGGGTTGGAATGGCTAGTTTTGTTCACTTCATGATTAGAGTGCATAATTTTCCTCTCATGGCACTTTATACTCGATGATGTTGAGGTATATTTCTGGCTCTTGACGGACGGTGTGATTTGTTCACTGGTTGGATGTCTCGCACTTTTTAGAGATAGGAACTAGGCCCTGTCCAGTTGAGATGATGCAGAGTTGAGTTAAGTTGATTTGAGCTAAATTTATTGAAGGTGAGAATAATTGAATTGAGTTGATTGGAGTTGAGCTGAGTTGAGAAGATGTGAGAAGAGTATAGTTGAGTTGAATTAAGCTGATTGGAGTTGAGTTGAATTAAGCTGATTGGAGTTGAGTTGAATTAAGCTGATTGGAGTTGAGTTGAGATGATTGGAGCAGAGGTGAACTGATTGTAGATGAACTAAACTAAATTAATTGTAGATGAACTAACCAGAATTAATTGTCGATGAACTGAAATGAAGAAAAACAAATTAAATTCAATCAAAATGAAAATGAAATTACCCGAATCTAATTGAACTCAACTGAGTCAAACTGAAATGAATCAAACTAAAGTGAACTGAAACAAACTGAACTGAATCAAACTAAACTGAGCTGAATCAAATTGAACTAAAGTGAATCAAAATGAACCAAATTGCATCATAATGAACCCAATTGGATAAAGCTGAAGTGAAATGAATCACACTAAACTGAACTGAAGCAAACTGAAGTGGACTGGGTACAACAGAATGGAACCAAACATAGCAGAACTGAATCAAATTAAGCCAAACTAAATCTAACTAAATCAAACTAGGCGAAACTTAATTGAACAAAAAATAATTAAAGAAGATAACGGTTAAATTATATTACATATTAATAATTAATAATAAACTATGATATAAATAATACTGCATGTGACTTAAATATGTTTAAAATTTTAATATATGATATAGATTTTATGATCTAATCATAGAATTCGAACCCTAGCGTTATTGAGTTTGAAGTGAAATGAAATATAATTTTTAAAACTGTAAACATTTTACAAATATAATAAATATAATTATAAATAATATCATGTTTATGTGAAATATATTAAAATTATTAATTAAAGGTTTGTAGAAAATAAGAAACGCGGAGACTTCAAATTTAGGGTTGGAGAATAAAGTTTTTAAAACCAAAAAAGTTTAAATACATCATGCTACAAGCATATAATAATTCGATATCTTGCTACAATATACATCCTCGAAGCATTAGAGATGCTCTAGGCACATCAAAGTTTGTAGTATGAATGTAAACGAAGGTATGCAGAAGATGTATACTTCCATAATTTACCACACTAATTAATAATTTAGATAAAATTTATCTAAAAGTGATAATTATTTCTTTTTCTCATAATTTACATTATAGTTTTTATCATATTCAATCCTAGTAAAATTCATAATTAAAATATAAACACCCAAAACTTAATTAAATATTAAAATCAAGATTTTAAAATTTCATGATATTTAACAATTTGTTAAAAAATAATAATATAATATGTTTCTTATAAATATTTTAAATACACAATTAAGTTATTTAATTATATTACATATTGATATATTAATTAAATTATAACTAATAATAAATTATGATATAAATAGATTAAAGAAATTTCTAAATTAAAAAGATTTGAATAGAGTTGAAAGTAAACTATCCGAAATTATTAGATCTGAGTTGAGTTGATTGGAATTGAGAAGAGACTTTTCCTCCATCTCTCTCTCTAAACCTTTCCTCCCACTTCCCACTAAAAACCCTAATTCACCTACTGTGGGGGAGCCGCCTCCCCCTTCCCAATCCCACCTCCCCAACACCTCTACCACACGTGTTCTTAGCAAGAACCAGACGAACTTGGCTAGATCCGGCGAACAGAGTTTTTTTTTAAAAAAATGGAACGGCGGAGTTTACTATGGTGATGTGTCACCCGGCGGTGGTGCTCATACGGACGCGATGACGGTGCTCCGGTGATGCTCTCAGGGATGCGTGGCGATACTCCCAGGGATGCAACGACGAAGCTTGCTCTGGTGGTGCTCCTCTTGCTGGCGACACTCCACGGGACGGAGGTCCTTCAGGCTGATTGCTCCAAATCGACGTTTTTCAAGTGGTGTCGATAGTCTTAACTCATAGAAGCTTCCGGATCTGAGGTTTCCAACACCGAGTCTTTTCAAGTCTACTCGGATCTGAGTCTGCCAACTCAGATCTGGTAGTGGCCAACTCGGTCTCAACTCAGGTATGGAGAACCCAACTTAGAACCGAGTTGAGTCAACTCGGTCACAACTGGGAGTCAATGGTGAGTCAACTCAACCTGAACGACCATTTTGGTCAGCTGAATGCCTGGTTATATGTCGGAGATGGCAAAGTCACGGGGGGTTATTCTCCATTTTTTATTTATTTTTCAATATTTTGTTTTTCTCTTTTCGAGTGGGAGGCTTTTAATTTATTTCATTATTTTATTTATTTTATTTCACGTTCTCATCTTTTTCAGATTTTAGAATGGGCAGTTTTAATAGGTTTTTTTGACTTAAAGTGTTGGAAGGAATTTTTTCTGTCAATGTATAATTTTCTGGCAACCTAAGTTGTGAAAATATCATTTATTTCAGATTTGATATCCATAGGAGAAGGTGAGGAGAAATCCAAGTCAGAGTTGTATTATACGAACTTTTGGCGATACTATTTTCTCTATGGAGGCATATCAGATTTGTAGAGTTTGGTCCAAAAGGGGATTTAGGACATCTTTAAGTTGGTTCCTAATATCTTTTGGAGTCAAGATAGGAAAAATTCTCCGAATCATAAGTGATTTCACTACACTGATGGAGGGTATTTTTAGCAACTAAAATGACGGGTCTTAGTCTCCCACATTAGGGGGTGATGGAGGCGGACTCGATCTTTAGTTGGAAGACTTCATTTTTTCCCATTTTGATTGCCATAAGTGTTTTGATCAAAGGTGGTGTTGGCTCATTTTGGATGTGTATCTTGCAATACTTTACTGTGTTTGTTTCTGAAGGTAGCCTTTGGTCGATTTATTGTGGCTGCATTATGGCGACATGGTGGAAACCACTTACCTTATGCGTGCCCTTATCATTATCACATAAGCTTTTGTTCACTATTGTAATAGCGATATGGCCTATGAGTATAGTTTAGTTTATTTGCATTTCAATTTGCCACAAGATCTAGATTTTAATATTTATTTTTTGTGACCTTGTGTAAAAGATCCTAGTGATCTTCAAGTGTTCGGGTGTAAGCCTACGGGCACTGTATCATGTAAGCCTTCGGTCAACATTTGATCTTTAATAGAAAAGGGTCGGGAACCCTATAAACCCGATTATCTTTTTTAAAAAAAGACTGGAGATGAGAAGAGATGAGTTGAGAATAGCTGATAAGAGGTGAGAAGAGTTAATAACGGATGAGTTGAGCTGATTGTAGATGAATTGAATTGAGAAGAGATGGGAAGAGATAATTTGAGTTGATTGGAGATGAAATAAATTAAATTGGACTAGACCTTATGATAAAAAATAAGGAATACGATAATCATTCTATCATTGATTCTCAGGTACCTCGTGTCACCCACCATTTGGTACTGTTCCAAATGGTACGCTTTCTCTTTCTGGGATTAATACTTATTATTCCTTCATTGGTTTTTAGATCTCCTAGCCTGTAGAGGATAATCATAAATTATTAATGCTCACTTCACAACAAGAAGTAAAAAATTAATTATTTCTCTTGTTCCGATATTATAATTTCCTTTCCAACATTAAAATGAATTTATGAAACTGAGTTAGAAAACAAAGTTAAAAGACAAAGTCTTGGAAAAGACAAAGTATTGGAAAAGACGGTCTTTTCATTGACAATGGACAGATGAAGTTTAATTAGAATAATAAAAAAAGTAAAATGTCTTAATTAAAATATTAAAATTTTAGTATGCAACATGTAGTAGTTATAAAATTTATAACCCGGTTCATGCAACCCAAAAATTTTATCTTCATTTCTTCTAATTTACACTTTAAACCTTGGTCTTTCCATAACTTATGGATAGACCGTCTTTCAAGAGACGGACTCAAAATTAAATTAAATTAATGAAATTAAAACCTTTTTAAAAATATAAAGTCTTGAGAGACCTCTTTTCCATACGTATATGAAAATACATGGTTGAATTAGAATTATAGAAATGTAAAAGGTTTTAGTTAAAATAAAAGAAATTATTGTGTAATACAGTAATTATAATTTTATAACCCGATTATCGCAACCCGATAATTTTATCTTAATTTATTCTAATTTGCAGTTTGAACCTTAGTCTTTCAATAATTTATAGAAAGACCGTCTTTCAATAATTTATAGAAATACCGTCTTTCAAATGACAGACTCCTTTAAAAATAGATAGCCTGTTAAATAATTTTTTTAACAAAAGGAAAGTGCGTCAATATTAATGGAAGGGAAGAGTACTTCTTCCATTACATTGTACATATTCTTTTAGTCAACATTTTAAATATACTCCTTGGGTCTCACTAGAAATAGTTTATTTACTTTTTAAGAATCAAACTTTGTAAACTTTGACCATAAATATAAATTAATATATAAATAATACAAAATGTCATGTGAGACATTGTTAAGATTTTTTATTCATTTATTTATTTTAGTAAATACCACCAGTTATGGTGGGGGGTTTGGCAGACCCCTACTCATTTATTAATATAAAAATAAAGGTACATAGAGAGCAGGGGGCTTAATACCTTACCTCAAATAAGTCTGTGACCATGAAACTATACATCACCTATTGTAACCTAATGAGTTATTAGCCCTACAACGTGGAATAAAGAAAGTAAAATGTTCCAAATTTGTTTGATACATCATACAGTACAAAGATTGAAAAAAAAACAAGGTATATTTAGATTCTTCTAAAGGATGGTAAGGCTTGCTGACCAGCTCTTATTTTGGCTTTCGAATCCTTTGTCAAACCTGCAAAACAGTTAAAATTATGTACCTGACTTTTCCTTCCCATTTTCATAAGCAAATCGGCCACTCCATTAGCTTCCTTGTAGATGTGTTCAAATGATACTTCAAGTTGGTTGAACAGATCGCAGATGATCCTGATTTCTTCTAGGGTTCTCCATGGTGGCTTTTGTTGTTTCTTCAAGACTTGAATCAGCATTTTGTTGTCGCTTTCAATTTGTAAAAATCCAATCTTCAATTGGACCACCATCTGCACTCTTATTCTGATAGCACTAGCTTGAACATGAAAGGGAGACGAGCTTTGTATTGGTCTTGCTGTAGCAGCTTCCTGGTTGCCTTATTGATCCTTGATGATGGCTAAAATGCTAGCTTTTCCATAATCCAGCCAAGAACCAGATGCATTTAACTAGCACTACTGGGGGTACCCTTTTTTAGCAACGGTCCCCAGACCCTATGGCACCGGTATTTCAGAGCCTTGCCAACCGATGCCTAAGTAGGGTGGTACTGAAATGTAGTTAGTATGGCACCGGTATGTAAAATCGGTACTGAAAATGTAGGTTACAACATCAGTTCTTAATCGTAAGCACCAGTTATTGAAAATCGGTGCTAGGATTTTTGTAGAGGTGCTTTGCCTTCATTACAAGCACCAGTAAAGTAAAACTGATACTGCATATTAAGTTACCACACCGCAATTACAACACCAGTTCTCTGTCATTATGTTATGTTGGCCAATATTTTTAGCACCGGTACAATATAGGAATAGTGCTGGAGTTGGAAAGTTTTGAATTTCTAGCACTGACATGTACTGTTAGAAAGTGATGCTATAATTTTGATTTAGATTACCATGATATAGCACCGGTATGGTTGAGCTTGAACAGTGATATTTGTTTTTTGCATTATTGAATTTAATTTTCTCCCAGCCCAACCCAAACGAAACCCGGGCAATGTCGATTGAAGTTTTCGACAGCACCCAACAGCAATCCATAATCCATATTAAATATTTAATTGGAGTGGAAAACGAATGAAAATCTGAATATGAATTTGTAAACATAATCAATCAACAACAACTGATCAATCGAAGGAAAAAAAGTTCAAGAATTTTAATTTCTAAACTTCAAGAAACAGCTCAATGTCCATCGAAGTTCTGCAATCTTTGGAATACGTGTCCACTCAAACCTGACACCATCTCTCGACTACAAATAATATCTCCTTGTCACTGTATGATCCTTGCTTTTTGGGAAACAACTATTGCATTGGAAAAAAACAAATGAGTAAATACATGAAAGTATTTAGTAAGTAAGAAGAACTAATGGGTCATTTGAAATTTGATGGCAAACCTGTACAATATCTGTTGTGGTGTGCTTGAGCACAAACTCTTCCATGAAGAGGAGGACGTAATATCCGCATTCCCAACCACTGAATTACCTTCGATACTGCAACAAAAATATCACGTTAAATGTAATTGTATGACTTACAACTGAATAATGGTGGATACGAAGGGATATGTTGGATTGTAAGACTTATATCGATGTTTGTGATTCTCCATGTATAGTTTGGAGGGGATTCTACCTTCAACTTTCGTGACTGCCATTCGCATGGAATTCTGATAATAGTGGACTTATAAATGTAGTGAACTCATTGTTTAAGTCGTTCAATTTAACATTATTGAAATGAATGTACGTAACTAGCAATGATTTTCTTTTCATTAATGTTCTTTGGCTTTATCCCTCCAGTCATCGAGTCAAGGGTAAAAACTTCCTCCGTACTAGGACGGATGAGTATTAAGTACCAATGATAGCTCTTATCAAAAGAATATATGTCAATAAATGACATTAAGTCCTATGTAGAGTTTGAAATATTATAAAGTGGCACTTACATTTTGATATAGGGCACCACATACATCAGGGCTTCAGCAGCGAGCATGGTTGATAGAATGGCTTGGCCACGACCTTTGACCTCTGCATCCTTTATTTCTGTGGAGTATCCTCCCGTACAACACGGTACAAATTGGATGCTTCCATTGTTGGATTTAAAGACTTGATCCTAGAGGTGACTTCACAAAGAAGAAAAGTTAATTTTAAACATATCAATGTAAAAATTCTTTATGAAATTGTGCACAAGAGTTTGATAGCAATGCCATTCCTCTTAGGTTGCCAAACTTGGACCCAAACTCCACCAAGCTATCAATGAATAATCCTGATTTATGCGGTCTGGAAAATAAGCTCGGTCTGTACATTGGAAATAATCCCACCAACCCCGACTGTTGTATGCTCTTAATTACGTCATTATAACATGTGATGTACTTCCCCATGTTGGAACAAAATTAGGCTACCTCATAATTTATGATATGAAGTACAAGTTACACATTTGAGCGAGAAATACTTGCTTTAGAGGTCTCTCGTGTTGAAATCGCTGCTCTGGGTGGGTTGAAACAAATTTTTTTTGGGTGCATAACTATGCAGGAAATTTAAACTATTTGAACGATTATCCAAAACTAAGTGAGTGAATGTTAAAGATGAACAGCTATATTGCTACATTTTATTACCTCATCGTGTACGCTCACATTCACACAGTAAAACTCATCTGACCGTGGTTTCCCTACCTCATTCTCCTCTGTTTTTGTGTCAACCCCAAACGTGACCAAAGTCATTGACCAAACTATCACAATCCCTAGAGCGTCTCCCACATCACTTGGTGGTTGGCAGACGGAAATCCAGCTTTTGGGTGGTAGATTGGCTCAGTCACACGAACGCAAACTAATGTTCCATGTACGTGCTCTGGATGCCTTGATTTTTGGAGCCAGGATTGTGCAACCCTTATCCTCTCTCCATTAATGCCCTTGATGCAGAGAGAGTAACCAACTCACTATCCTGTTACAGAGGACATGAGAAATTTTTTAGCCTTTGAAATAGCTAGGTATAGATTGATTAGGAAACATCCAATTTCTATTAAGTTTTATTGTGTAAAGTACATTTACCTCCTCATCTGCTTCTCCTTTGCTGTGGGGGTCTTGGCCCAACCCACTGATAACGGTGGATATACCACCGAACATTTCATTCTCGATGAAGGTCTTTGGGATTAAGAGGCCCTTAGGAATCTCTTCCCCCCCCCAGCTGTAGCTAAAATCTTCACAAGCTGCTCTAGGTAAGAGACCATTGCCTTCACAACTGGCTGATTAACGAAGGGTTTCTTGTCAGCCTTTTTCTGGGATAAGGAGCTGCTTTCGAATTTACTTCGTGATAATTTATGGGTAGCAACATCTGCGGGAAGTCGGGATTGGGTACGTGTATACCTCCCTGGGTGATCCTTCTTCCTCGTCACTTTTATCAAAATATCCTTGCCCCAAGATTATAGTTCCCTTCTCTTTTTCCTCATTCATTTTCAACTGTGGGTTATTTCATCATGTTATTATTGAAAATTACAGTTGATATGAAAAGGAAAAATTTAAAAATTATGCAATCGTGTACTTACAATGTCGTCCGCTATGACCTTCACTTCAGTGGGTTGTGTAGTCCTTGTTTTTTCCCCAATTTGACTCCAAGTACACCAGGGATCTGTCAGGTTTAAATTCCTTCGCCTTTATTTACTCCTCGACCTCATCCACCATGTATCCAAGGCCTTAAGCCTCTTCCTCTCTCTTTCCTTCATCTGCTCCACCAACTTTTCTTTTGTCGCCCGGTTACCCAATGGTCCGGTGTGGTGGACATAATTCCTCTCCTTTGAGTTCTTGCTATTTTTCTTCCTTTTTTTCTTCTTCAAATGATATATATTTAATTAAAAAAATTAACATCTAACTAAATATGGAAAAATGATGTTGATATATTTAATGTAACACTTTGTACTTACTAGCATTTCCTCAGTTCTCCGGTGTTCCTCAAATTTTTTCCACTCATCCTCCTCCATCCACTTGTATTTTTCCCAGGGCTTGAATTTGGGGACTTTGCCGTCAGGGAGGTGCCAGATGTACTTGTTTGCTACATTGCTCTTCCAATTGTGGTGTGCATTGCCAGCCTTAATCGGCATAGTCCTCCTCAAACTATTCATTGCATCAGTGAAATCGGTTTCGATATTGAAACTTATCTGCAATGAAAGATTTGGTAGAATTTAATAGCTGGGACATGTGTAATTTTGTATGAATATTGACAGGTATGAATTGATGAAAGGTGTAATTTTAATTTTATCCTTACCCTAATATCCGTTCACGCTTCGTCTTTAACATCCTTTGGCACGTTAGGCCAATGTATCCACGTACCAAATCTGATACACTTTCTATAAGCGTAATTGGTATATGTTGTCCACGAGCTCCAATTTTTTGTACAAACCAACAAATAATCTGCCTCCTCAACTGCGACTGGGATGAAGCTCTTCTCCTTGGCTAACATAACAGATTGGCATGTAGCCGTCTTGCATTCCCGACAATACTTGTGTATCTCAAATTTGTCGGAAGCCTTCCTATTACGGCCACCCATTTTTGAAAGGTCATTATTCTTTGGATCCCAACAGGGCTTTTCGTCGCTGTCACCGGTTGGTTCTTCTCCAACTTCCTTCTCGGGAACATCTTTTGCATTTCCCTCCTCGGTTGCTGCTGGTGCATCGACTCTGTCTTCCTCAAACTGTATCTTGAGGGGAACAATCGAAAATGTGCCTTGTTCCTTTCTCTCTGAAACTAATTGTTTTTCCTCCACCTTTGTCTGTTTGGCTGGAGGGCTACCTTCCCTCCTCCTCTTTCAGAGAGTTTTTTTTAACCTTTTGGAGGCATCTACACAACATCAATATTCCATCAACATCAACATCACAATATCACAACAACAACCCTTTGTAGCACAACATCACATCAGTTCAACATCAAAACATTTGAATGATACAACAGTACAACATCAACATTACAACATCACAATAAGAACATGACAACACCACAACAAGAACATGACAACATGACAACATTTATACATTACAACATCATACCTTTACAACATCAACATGCCCAACAACATCATTCCTTTCGCAGACTATATTAAATAACCTAACAACAAGAAACATTGAAAACTATTTATCAAAACTTTTATTGAACACCTACCTTTGAGTTACTAATAACTCAAATTCAAAAAATTTAAAGTTCGAATTGAAGAGAATAAGAAACTTATTGGCTTACCTCGTGATGATGTGGTATGGAAAAAAAATGAGAGTTTGATTTGGTGTTGAACCAACGGCTTGTTTCTAAGGTTTATATATGGAGGCGAATGGATGGTGAGGAAGAAGGTGGGCGGAATGAATCACGAGGAAGAATGTCGACGGAATAAATGGTGGAGAACGAGGGAAAATGGTGGAGATCTTGAGGGAAGTGGTCGGAGAGAGTGGCGGGAGAAGAGAAAAGGGGACCGTTGTTTGGGGAAGACAATCGGTCCCCTTTTATACTAATTAAATTAGCACTGGTAAAACTGTAGATATACCGGTGTTGAAGATATGGAACACAGCTTCTCAAGGCTGCTATGCATTTTTTAGTTCTAAACCCAAGAGCTTAGATGGGAAATTTTGACTAAGTATGGAGCACGGTATGTTACCGGTGCTCACAATGAGAAAACCGGTGTTTACAATCAACTTACACAACTTCTATAGGCTGCTTAATTCCAACAAATAATTAGTTATAACAAGCCGCTGCTTCAGCACCAGTTTAGTAATGCACAAACAAGTGCACATACTTGGAGATGTGGGATGAAATATTTTTAGCCCACATCGACAAAAATTTTGAACTTCCCGCCAATAAATACTGAAAATTTTCAAAATTTTGGGTCAAGTTGAAATTCCAGCACATGGTTTAATCAATTCCCACTTAGTGTTGTGAATTTGTACACTATTTCCCTATTATTAATATTAGTACCTAATTAGTTTGAATTTTTAAATTAAATTTTAAATGCAATCGAATTGAGAAATATTAAATTAACCATGCATTAGACCTCGTGTTACGATATGTGCCCGATGGAGACTCGAAAATAGTTGTACCAAAACTTTGGTAAAATATCACTATTGCCCAAAAGTAAGTTTAACCGTCTTATTTTCATCGTATTTATTTCAAATTTTGTATTCTTGGGTTATTTTTAGGTTTTTAGAAGAAATTAAAATTACCAAGGAACTTGGAAAAGCTCTAGTAGATGTCTTAGTGTATCATACTCTAGATAACTTAGAAGTTAGGAAGTTCAAATGGGGACATATGATTGTGACTTTTTCCAAAAATGTGTAAATCATTTTTTCAACCCAAGTTTGGGATTGTGATTAGGGTGTCATATTGTCAGATTCCATCAGATCGAATTTCTGTTTGGAATCCCAAGCAAAAGTTTTACTTTTTGAGGTCCCTCCAAGAATATTGGAAATGTCAAAATTCCAAATTGGGAATTCAAAAGTTAAATTGTTTATTGTATGATCATAATCATGTGATTGTCACATGAATGTGTAAATCAACCACCCCCTTAAGTGAACTAAGATTTGTAAAGCCATATCTTCTAAAATTATGGTGTTGTTTAAAACATTGTATGACGTTGACCATTGAGGGAATTGGCTTGATTTTTGTTATTAGAACATAAATAAGTGACATGAATGTTCTTTCATTTTTAATAGTATTATTGACGAAGCGCTGATGTTTGTTGTACGCTAATTTCTGTTCAATTTGTCCACCAACCGGTGTTGATAATGAATGAACCAGTGCTCAAATACTGTCAAGCAGCTGCATGATGCTGCTATGCATTATTTTATCATAATATTTAACCAACCGAGAGATAAGATGAAAAAAATTACTAATTGTGGAGCATCAGTTACATCACTGATGCTGAAATGGAAAATATCTATGCATATTTTATGTAAAGCAGCTCTGCGAGGCTACTATGTATTTTTTTATCATTACATTTCCCAGCCCGATAGCTTAGATGGGAAAACTGTGGATTACGTCACCAGTTCTGAAATGCAAAATACTAGTGCTTATTCTGTGTTAAGCAGCTGCGCGAGGCTGCTAAGAGTTTTTTTTATCATAACATTTTTCCAACCCTAGAGCTTAGATGGGAAAAACTTACCAACTGTGGAGAACCGGTTAGGACACCGATGCTGAATAGAAAAATACTAGTGCATATTTTATGTAGCTGCACGAGACTGCTATGTATTTTTGTATCATAAAAGTTTCCCTACCCGAGAGCTTAGATGGGAAAAATTGCCAACTGTGGAGCACTGATTTGGACACCGTTGTTGAAAAGAAAAATACCGGTTCTCATTTTATGTTAAGCAGTTGCTTGAGGCTGCTATGTATTTTTTTATCATAACATTTTCTGAACCTGAGAGCTTAGATGGGAAAAAATTACTAACTGTAGAGCACCGATTACGTCACCAGTGCTGAAACGCAAAATACCGGTGCTTATTCTATGTTAAGCAGCTGCATGAGGCTGCTATGTAGTTTTTTATCATAACATTTTCCCAGCCCGAGAGCTCATATGGGAAAATACTAACCAACTTTGGAGTTCCAATTTTTTACCGGTGTTGAATTGGGAAAAAATCGGTGCTGACAGGAAAACCATAGCACGTGCTCTGTTTTCAAGCACCGGTTTTTTGAATAAAAGCGATGCTGAATTTTTGGCCGATAATACTAAATGACGTTTTGTCCAAGGCAACAACCAAAAGCAAACTACAATACACTGCAAACAAGTCAAATCATAATTCATATAATACTATCATTGTGCCGATTACATAAAACAATGGCAATTACACAAAAGTATAATGATAATTACATTCACGGTCATTGCATGCACCTACCTTTTCCTTTTCAGCATAACATCACCCTCCACAACCGCTCTCATCAACCCACAATCCGCCGCCATGTGACCGTCTTCCAGCTAAAGATCCACCCACATCCTCTAAACTTGGAAATACATACGGGAATTATGGAATCTCTATTCGGACGGGAAAATCAATCTCCTCATCGAAGTAGAACTTCTTCCCATGTAGGATGACATGCCACTTCTCGTTGCTTAGATCCCGGACATAAAAAAACTTGTCATTCCTGGGCAGCCAATATGAACTTGTCATCCTCGAACCCAACTTGATTAAGGTCAACTAATGTGAAACCCATGGGTTTCTTTGTATGAACCCCTGCTCCATTGTCAACCCACCGGCACTTGAAAACTAAAACTTTGAATTCTACATATTCTAACTCCAAAATTTCCTCAATCACACCGTAAAAGGCCATCACTGCTACGATAGGGTTTTTGTCTTTTTTACTAGGCTGCCACATCGATTCAGATTCAATGTAAACTCCATTGTTTTGCATCGTGCTCTTGCTGTCCTTATCAGCAGTTGTAAAAGTAAATACATTAATATTATACCCTAGGAACCTCCGTGCCGTGCACTTTGGCTTTCTAGTAAAGGCACAAAGTTTACTAGGCATGCCTTCCACATTGAATCGATTGTAAAACCAATTAAGGAATGTGGAAGAATGCTCTAGCTGTATTTTAATTGAAGGCTAGTCCAGATAGAGTGATTGTAATAATGAAATGTGCTCATGAACATAGGTTGCAGTCTCGCTACTGTTTCTTAAAACGTAAAGATGAACTGTCATCAACTTAGCATAGAAGGGAGTATGGAGTGTACCTTTAGAACATGCAACCCCATTCTTCGTACTAATATGTGCTTGCTCTCATAGGCCCGCCGACTTCTTCCCGACTAAATTCAAGGTACAATATTCAATGATCTTCTCGGTCACATACCTTTGCACAATGCCCGCATCTGGTCGGCTACGGTTGTGAACATAACCTTTGAAAATACCAATGTGCCGCTCGAACGGGTACATCCGATGCTTACCCACTGGATCGCATAGTCGAATTTCCCAAACCAAACAAATAACTAGATGAACCACGATGTCAAAGAAAGACGGGGGAAAGTTCTTCTCCAACTGACATAACACTAAAACCTCTTCCCGCTCCAAAACATCGAGCATCTATCTACTAATATTCTTCTGCCAAATGGAGTTGAAGAAGAAACATAGTCACATAACGCTAAATCGCACATTCTCCTCCATAACTCCACGGATGGCAACAGGAAATATTTGTTGCATGAGAACGTGACAATCATGAGATTTCAAGCCATTCGTACGCAAATCATCATTCACAAATCAAACATTTGAAGAGTATCCGGATGGTACCTTGATTCCTTGAATGCACTCTCATCCATTGACAGATTGTACAGAGCAGGAGAGAGGTAGTATGCTTCTCTCTTACCTATGGTGCTAGATCCAATCAAATTCCTAGCTCCACCAAATCTCTCCCCGCATTCAAGCTATCTTTCGTCTTCTTGGGAATATTGAGCATCGTACCAATCAAACTCTCGCACACATTTTTCTCCATATGCATTACATCTAGATAATGCCAAACCTCCAAATGCTTCCAGTAAGGTAGATCGAAGAAAACCGACCTCTTCTTCCAAGGTCCATTAGGAGCCATGTTACCAACCTTGTTCATCTTCTTCCCTAGAACAACATTCAATATCTTCACCTTGTTGTGTATGAAAACCCCCTTCAATGGTCTTGGCACCTTCCTACCTCCCCCTCCACCCCGCTAATAAACTGTAATACATCATTATGCAACTTGCGCTTCATTGGAAAGAATTTTTTATAACCCAAATACACAGTCTTGCGACCATTTTTCAGCTGTTAGTAATCCGTGGACTCCTCACACACCGAACACGCCTTGTGTCCCTTAACAATATAACCCGGAAGGTTTCCATATGAGGGAAACTTATTTATGGTACAAAAAAGCATTGCTTTCAAATTGAACTTCAATCCCCTAAAACCATCAAACACAGCAACGCCGGGGGACCACATAACCTTCAAATCTTGTATCAAAGGTGCCAGATTGGTATCGATGTCATTTCCGGGCTGTTTTGGTCCTGAAATCAATGTGCATTAACACATATTTCCTCTTCATACACAAATACGGTGGAAGGTTATACATGGCTAACATTATTGGCCAAGAACTATGCCTGGAGGACATGTTTCCAAACAAATTCATTCCATCAGTACACAAAACCATCCTTAAGTTCCTTCCAAAATCTGGATACCTCTAATTAAATCAATGCAATTGATCAACATCAGATGGATGACGAATGGCATTGTTCTCACCAAAACCATGGCCTATGTACCACGTCACGTTCTTTGCATCATTGGCATTCTTAAAAAATTCTTTAACCTTGGAATAATTGGAAGATACCACATGCATTTCTTGGGAATGCGCTTCCTTAGCTTCGCGACAACATCTCCATTGACAACCGCTTTTCTCCTTTTCTTGTAGTGTGACACATGACACACTAGGCATGCCACCTCCTTCAATAATTCACCCATGTACAAAACACAGTCATTGGGACAAGCATGTATTTTTTCATACTACAATCCCATCGGAGATAGTATCCTCTTCTCTTCGTACAAGCTGTCCAGTATCCCGTTACCGGCGAGAAGCTTATCATTCAAGAACTTCAGCAACTTGTTCATGCTAGTGTTGCTCCATGCACCAAGGCCTTTCAAATTAAACAATTCTACCAAACATGACATCACCGTATCTCCCTTGTGGTAACCGGGATACAATGGCATGTCCTTCTAACCTAAGAAATTTGACAAAACCTCGGGCCTCCTCCTAAATTCATCAGCAACCTTCTCACACATGTCATCTAAATCTAAGTCTCCAAAACACTCTTCTCCACTACCTGCAAGTGAAGAGATTAGAGTTGAGAAACCGTAGTAGTGATAGAGAGAGAGACAGAAACAGAGAGTAGAATCGCCTCAAGGAAGACAGTAGAGTTGAGGCATCTAGTGGACAACTCATTGAATATACATACAAACCTAAATGACCAGATTCATTTTAAAATTAAAAAACTTAAAAGATGCTCTAATAATATTGAATAGAAATGTTTTTGGCAACATTTTTGATAATGTTGGATTAACTGAAGATGAGTTATTAAAGGCATAACAAGATTTACAATCAAATGAAACTGATTTAAATCTTTCTGAATTTAACAACAAAAAAGCTTAATTAAAATTGGCTCTATCCGATCAAGAAATGTACAGGAAGAAAAAGTCAAGGATAAAATGGCTTCAACAAGAAGATTCAAACTCTAAATTTTTTCAGAACACTGTTAAATCTTGACATAAAAAACAAGCTATCTATGCTATTAAAAATTCAGATAATCAGTGGCTATATGATCAAGAACAAATAGGCTCAAAAGTTGTATCCTTTTTCTCAAATATGTTAACTCAGGAAGAACATGATGCATCAGGAATTAATACAACTTGTCTTTTGGAAAATGTTCCAACTCTGGTCACAGATGAAATTAATCAAAACATAACAAAATCCATTACACAAAGGGATATAGATATACTTTTGGACACTACGGACAATGACTCTGCTCAAGGTCTAGATAACTTCTCAGGTTTATTGTATAAACACTGTTATAACATAATAAAAGAGTATCTTCTTTAAACTGCTAGTGATTTTCTAAACCCGGGTGTTATTATTAAAGCTATATCCTCTACTCTAATTACCCTAATCCCTAAAAAGGAAGTCTGTTCATCTTTCAAAGACTTCAGACCCATAAGCCTTTGTAATTTTATTAAAAAATTATTCTCCAAAACCATTGCTAAAAGATTAAAACTAATTCTAAATGAATCAATAACACCTGAACAAACAACCTTCATATCTAGAAGAAAGCTTGTTGGTAATGTTCTTGTAATGCAAGAACTAGCAAGTTATCTTCATACAAAAACAAAAGGTTCTAACATGATTATTAAATTAGACATGATGAAAGCATTTGATAGAGTATCATAGCATTTTATGACTAAGTTACTCAATAAGATGGGATTCTCAGACAAATTAATACAAATCATTATGTCTAAAATTAGTGTGGCCCACTTCTCCATGCTAATTAATGGAAATCCTTATGGTTTTTTTAAAGGTTCAAAAGGGCTTAAATAGAGAGATCCACTATTTCCAATTCTATTTATCCTAATGACAGAAGATTTTAGTAGAATCATTAATTTCTCTACTGCTATGCTAATATTGGCTTCTATAAACATAATACATCTAGCCTTTGCAGATAATACAACTCTGTTGTTAAAATACTCTAAATCTGGGCTAAAAATATTGATAGGGTTTCTTCAACTATGTTAGAAAGTAACTGGTCAGAAGATAAACTATGACAAATCTTCTTATTACATATCGAAGCATGCAAATCCAAGAATTAAGTCTAAAATTGCTTCTATAACAAACATGTCATCTGGTTCATTACCATTTAAATACTTGGGAAGTACAATCTTTATAGGTAGGAATGAAATATTTACTACCAAAACATTCTGGAATCCATAACTAAAGGAATTTATTCATGGAAAAATAAAACATTATGATTAGACACATTGTATCAACTATCCCAATACATATCCTCATAGTTCTCAAACCAACAAAAGGAATAATTGATAAAATTCATAAATTGCTATCAAAAAATTTCTGGCAATCTAACAACTCGGAACCTTAAAAAAGAAAAATCTGGAAAAGCTATATTAACCTTTGTTATCCATTTGATGAAAATGAATTGAATATGAAGAATTTCACACTTGACACAAAGTGTCTCACTTAAATTCTGGTGGAAATTACAACATGGCCAATCTTTATGGTCCAAATTAATGTGGTCTACGTACCCCAAATAATAAGAAAATAACAAAAACTTGGAAAAGAATAAAAATAAATCCAACAAATTGCAATCCTAAACTCCATTATGAAAATAAGGAACATGTTAAGCTCTTTCTGACACTCTAACTAGACTAAAATAGGTCCATTAACCCATTTCTGGAATGTTGAAAGTCTACCTAATCCTGATCTATCCTTTTCAGAATTCTGATTGAATAAAAATTTTATCTCAATGATTTAAAATCGAGTCTGTCTCTTGAAAGGCAGTCTTTTCATAAGTTATGGAAAGACCAAGGTTTAAACTACAAATAAGAAACAAGCACATAAAATTTTTTGGTTGAATTAATCGGGTCATAAACTTATAACTATTGCACGTTGCATAATGAATTTTTAATATTGCAACTGAAACCTTTTACCTTTCTGTGGTTCTAATTCAATCATGTCTTTCCATAGACCTATGGAAAGATGGTCCTTGCCAAGACTTTGCCATTAAAATTAGGGTTTTCAAATAAAATCTTTTATAATATGGAAAAATGATATCTCTCCTGATCACAAAGATACTCTTATATGGAAACTAACTGAAAGTGGACTTTTTTCACTAAAGTCTGCTTATGAATTGATAAGACACAAGGAAATCAAGATCCCATCCTTTAGATACATGTGGTCTAATATCATACCAAAAAAAAAAATCAGTGTTTTAAACTGGAGGTTGTTAAACAGATTAGTTCATTTGCCATATGTGCTGGATGATTTATCTTTTAACTTGCCATCGGTCTGCTGCTATTGCAAAGATAATTCTGAAGCAATACTGATATGAATCTTGATGCAAAGACTCTGGATTGCTGAATTTAAATTTTTGACCGGATTAAGGAATTCGCAAACCCTAATATGGTTGCACAAAAATTGATCACAACTAGCTCTCGGGATTGCTCTCAATTCTCAAAAATTTGCTCACTAACTGGCCTGCATGATTAGTTCACAAATCAAGGGTATTAATACTTAATTAACCCACAGAATTAAGCAACAATGAAAGTGCTCGCAAGCAAAGAGTATAAACTCAAAAAGCCTGAATATTTAATTGATAAAAGGTGTCTAAAACTCGGCCAAGCCTCCCCTATTTATAGGGTTCAATTCGGCTAAAGCCCTAATAAAAAACATAATCTAAAATGACTTATGGAAGTTTAAAGAAGCTAAAACCATATTTAGCTAGAATATCTAAAATAAAGACATATATGGCTGAATTCATCAAGGTATGTTCTTGAATGAATATTATCTTATCCAATCTTACCAAATCTAAATCTAGTTAAAACAAAATTGAATATTCTGAAACCCCTATTAGATTGATTTTGAAATTAAGCTCTTCAAAGCCCACATGGCCAAACTTAATATCTAAAATTCAAAATGAAATAATTTTAAAATATTTTACCATGATCACACTACCTCATCAAAAACCTGGTGGAAAAAAAGAGTATAGTGTTCTTCATGATGTCTTCACTTCCTCACACTCTTGAATAATTAGTCTAGAACATAGTCGATGTTGATTTATTCATCAATTCTTCTTCAAGAAGTTGATCAATCAAAGCATTCAAAGTCACATCTTTAAGCTTCGTTCTTGCCCTAGTCATAGGGCTTGCCATGTCACTTAGAGGATCCCGAATATATCCTTTGAATGTCTAATCAAGCTTTGAGATGACGTCATCTATGGTGGTAGTAATCTTGACATTTGCATCAAATACATCATTCTTTCAACTCCTATTCAGATTTTTTTTAAATGGAAAACTTTAGAACAAACTTTAATCTGGAACAAAATGAATACACTTTTCTCTGGGATATGATTTTCCACTACTAGAACATCAAACACCACACTCTCATTTTTCTGGTTAAAATTTTTCCGTGCATAGTGATTCGGTTCATATGGTGTTCAAGAAATAAATGTTATTTTGAAGGAATAAAAACTAACTGTAATAACATAATTTCCCAAATTATGAACCACATAAATGATACCATCTTAGTTCAAAAACTGGATCTTCACTGAGATCATTCCATTGCTAGTCTAATGATTCTAAAGAACAAATTAATTAAGGAAAAAATAACAAAAAATAGATTAAAACTTGAAACATCCTAAATCCATAAAAATGAATACATATGGTTCTGTTTTGAATAATGGTAAGGCTGGTGCAGGTGTTATTTTCACAAATAATACAGGAAAACACTTATTTTTAGCAGCAAAGTGCTTTCACTCATGCTCAAGCTTACAAGCAAAAGCTAAGGCATTGATTATGGGGTTACAACTGGCTGAACAACAAGGCTACTTCAAACTGGAGATAGAAACAGATTCACTTATACTTCTCAAGATCATCATAAGAGAAATCAAGATCCCATGGAGTATTTGCAAAGAAGTTCAACACATTTGGAGCTTGCTAAAGAAACTAGATCATACAATCTCACATACCTATCGGGAAACAAATAGTGTGACAGATGCATTGGCAAGAATAGGGAGTTCTCAATAGGTAAACATTAAATTTGTCATTGCTGGTCTTCAAAAGGAGATTAAAGGGAAACTTCTTCTTAATGATATTTCATATCCATATATTAGACATTAGAGGCTATCCATTGTAATTATTTCTAATGAAATGCAAAACCCACAAATTATTGTGGATGTATGTATTCATATATAGTGAGTACAAATGGTATACAAAGTAGAAACTAATATGGAACATGATGTATTCAAAACCAATCAGAAAGGGTATTCTTTTCTTATCCTGATTCTAAATTAATTATATCTCTACTACCCCACCTCAATCCACTTCAAACGAAGCATATGATTTGTTGCAACGCAAAGTTTGGAACGTAAGAACTCAAACTGAGGACGAGGTAAGCCCTTTGTAAAGATGTCAGCAAGCTGCAAGTTTGTAGAAACATGAGCAACCTTGAGCTTTCCATAAGACACCATCTCAAGCAAAAAATGATAATAAATTTAATTTGCTTTACTCTCTTAATGGATTTTGAGCAAAAAAGAGAGCACTATTATTATCACACGACAAAACACGAGGCGCATGAGTCGATACATGTAAATCTTGAAGATGATTCACTAACTAAGCTAACTCCGCAACAGTATTTGCCATAACAAGGTATATAGATTCTGAACTAGAACGAGAAATTGTGGGTTGCTTCGTATCACTCCAAGACACCAGGCTACCACCAAGGAAAATGACATAACCATATGTAGAACTACGAGCCTCAATGCAAGGATCCCAATCAGCATAAGACTAACCCAGAACTGGTAAAGCGGGTGAATTTACGCGAAACTGCAGACCATAGTGGAGAGTACCACACAAATAGCGTAAAATTTGAGTGATGGCTTGAAAATGGTCATCAGTAGGAGCCTACATGTACTGACTGACCATGTTCACAACATAAGAAAAATTGTGACGTGAAATCGATGAATATTGAAGTGCACCAACTAGAGACCAATAAAGTGTGGGATTTCCGAACGGCTTATCGAAAGAGCTAACAAGCTGTGAAAAAATCACAAAAGGAATGGAAATAGGCGCAGAATCCTACATCACAACGTGCAATAAAATGTCCTTGGCGTACTTGGCCTAACCAATGAATAAGCCGTCAGAAGTATGTACAACCTCCAACCCAAAAAAGTACCGTAGAGGACCAAGTTTGGTAATCTTGAATTCCTTTTGAACCCAATCAATAAACGTCTGAATGAGATGACCATCATTCCCAGTATGAATAATGTCATCAACATAAACAAACAAATAAAGAAGAGAGGCACTCTGTGAAAAAACAAATAAAGAAGTATCAGAGGAACTGTATACAAAACCCAGACTAATAAAAAATGAGCTAAAATGTTAAAACAAAGCGCGAGGAGCTTGCTTCAACCCATAAATATCCTTGTGCAGACAACAAACAATATCTAGATGCATGGGGTCTTTGTATTCAGCATGCTCCTCCATATAAACTAGAGAGTTAAGAATGCCATTTAAAAATGCATTCTTAACACCCAACTATCGTAAGGGCCAATTGCGAGTAACAACCAGAGATAAAACGGTACGAATAGTAGAAGCGTTCACCACAGGACTAAAAGTATGATCATACTAAAAACTTGGCAATTACAAAAAGAACCTTCAGCAACTAGCCTCACTTTATGCCTTTCAAGCAAGCCATCAGCTTTATACTTCAAACAATACACCCATTTTGAACCAATAACATTTGCATTAGTTGGACGAGGAACCAAGTCCCACGTCTACTGAGTGCAAAGAGCCTCCATCTTGGAATCCATGGCAGCAACCCATTCAGGATCCTTAACAGCCGAACGATGACTTTCTGGCTTGTTTTAGCAAAAATAGCGCTCAATAAACCAAAAATATCATAGTCGGAAAAATCCTTGTACATGAGAGCACCAGTGCAAGAGTGTGTGGCCATCGAATGACAGGGAGACCGCTCGAGCATAAAATTAGCCGGTGAGATGGACGCCGATGGGGAGACAACCAAAATTAGTGACGATGGAGGCGGATGAACCGGCCAAGCTGAAGTCAAAGCAGCAGGAATCGCTGATGGCGACTAGAAAACCAATGTGGCTAGAACTGGTGGTGTGTCGACTGCATGCACGGTAGGTGCGATCAACGCATCGGCTTCACATGCAGGGGGCGTATTTAGCACTTGCGGCTGTATGGACAGCAGCGCGTTCAAACATGTACTGAGGTGCTAGACTTTGAGCTGTTGTTTAACACAATTTTCTGAATTTTTTGACTCATGGTATGAACTATAAATCAGAGTTATCCAAAATAATGGGCAATTCGGCTGGAGAAGATGACTCAAAGACCTCCAAAGGCACAAACAAAGGTTCCAAAAAAATGCAGACATCAAGTGAAGGTGATTCACTGGCAGTGTCACTACGAATAGCTGGAAAAAACATCTCAATAAATCGAGCATGATGAGTGAAGTACTCCTTCTTCGTAAGCGGATCAAAACATCAATAACCCTTGTAATATGAAGTGTAACCCAAAAATATACAAGATATACTCCGAGGTACTAAGTTGTGCACGACATAGGGCCATAAATACAAAAAAAACTCGACAACCAAATGGATAAAAATTGGAGTAGTCAGGAGTGGTACCAAAAATAACTGAGAGCGGAGATTGGCCAGATAAAACTGGAGTAGGCAGTCTGTTGACGATATAGACTATTGTGGAAAATGTATCATGCCAAAATGAATAACGAAGGCCAGAATAAAAAGGCATCGACAGACCTTTCTCTGTAATATGATGCTTCCTCTCTGTGCAATCATTTTGCTCTAGAGTGTAAGGACAAGAAAGCTGGTGATGAATGCCCTTATATGCAAAATGAGATCGCATGCGATGATTCATAAACTCTATTACCATCACTCTGAAATGGTGGTAGAGAATTAGTCTCAACAAGAGCCTCAAAATGCATATAAGCCTCTAAAAAAATCAGACTTTCGTCGTAGAGGATATAACCTTGTAAACCAAGAAAAATCATCAACAAAAATGACATAATAAAGGTATCCGATATAAGAGACAACATGTGAGGGTCCCTAAAGATCACAATGAACTAAATCAAGTATGCGTGGTGCGCATTTTAAATTATCGTTAAAAGAAAGCGGCTTGCGTTTAGCCATCTCACAAGAAGAACATAAATGAGCCTTAGACAACAAACTAGTAACATATAAACTTCCAGTTCTACTTAAAGATGAAATAACATAAAAAGGAATGTGTCATAAATGACTATGCCATAGCTCAAATGAGGCCTTGGCTTTTATATGAATTAACAAAAGTGACTAAAGCAGCACCACAACAATCTAAAATGTAGAGACCCCTCTCACTGCGTCCTCAGCCCACGAGCTCCTTGGTAACCTTGTTCTGGATAGTGAAATAATTGTCATTAAAACAAACAACAAAATTTAGATCTCTGGTTAACTTGGCGTAGACAATAAATTCTTAGTAATATTTGGAACAACCAAGACATCATATAAAGTAAGAGAATCAGAAATTTGGGAATTGCTAGTGTGGAAAATATGCAAAGAAGAACCCTTGCTAAAATAAACACGACGATTACCATTATAAGGAGTGATGCTATCCAAGTTGGACGCAGAAGAAATTATGTGATTGGTAGATCTAGAGTCAATGTACCAATTAGAAGCAGCATTATATTGCTTAAAATGTTGTGGTTGAGTTGTATTTGCAAAATTAGCAATATCATCGCGAGATACGTGAGAGAGCTTGTAGCAGTATTCAGCAAGATGACTGGGATGATGACACCACTGCACAAGTAAGTGCCACTACCAAGGCCACCCTACAAGGCTTGGCCACTGCCGCCTGGAGCTGGGGAACGACCGACACTCCTTCTACGGATGCGGCCTCGGCCGCCTCAGCCTTGCCAGTTTCTACAACCTCCCGTGATGAAAGCTGGTTGTCTGGGCGCTTGCTGAGAGGCAGAAAAAGCACCAGGTACAGTTCCAGAAGCAGAAGTCGATCGAGTTTTGAGAGAATACTCTAAAGCTTCAGCATCAGCCACAATTGTAAACAACTCCAAGTGAGGATTAATAATCATTTGAGCTGATGAAAACTGGAAAAAAATTGTCATTCAAACCACGATAAAATAATAGAACAATATCGATGTTGGAAAGAGTGTGACCTATAACATACAATTCATCAAGAATGTCCTTAAAGCGAGAGTAATAATCCTGAACAGATTGATCATCCTGACAAATGTTGTATAAGGGATCACAAAAAGGAAGTTGACAAGCACGAAGACTGTTTTGATATTTAGCAGCCAAAGAATCCCATACTTGAGCAACAGTCACCGTACCATCGACTACCGACATCGCAGATGGAGTAAGGGATGAGAAAAACAATCCTTGGATTTGTTGATCTGATTGAATCCAAGCATCGTAAGCCTCTGGGGAAGCTTTGGAAATTTAGCACCTTCAGAATTCTTGTAAGAGGATCCCTTACAGGCAGAATCAGTTGGTGGATATAGGCATGACGTAGATCCACCAACAAAACCATTCAACTTAAGTATGACGGTGGTTGGAACCATCAAGTTTGATGGTGACGCAGCTAATCAACGTAAAACAAAAGTAACTTGAGTACGCCTGTGGGAGTAGTTGGAACCATCAAGGTTGATGATGATGAAGTTAATCATCAAAGGAAGCAAATATGACGTCATCAGGAACAAACAGGAACAGATCCGAACACAAAAGAAAAATCAAATTGCATGAACCATACAACAAGCTTGTGATTAGTTGTGGACAACTAAACTAACTTTCGTTCATGGATTGAGAAAATCAGCAGTGGCAACAAACAGATGAACGTCGGCTGAAGGGATTAGCAATACGTGTGGTGCAAGGCAATGACGCATGATCGTCGGTTTGGTGGTGCGTGGAGCGGGCCGCGTCCAGTTTCCTATTGGTGATCGACAACGGCTAGGTAGCGGCGGAAATCGGGAAAAACAACGATGGGTGGGCTGCGGCCAGGATCGGAAAATCTAAAGAAAATTAGGTAATTTTCGGGTAAAGCCAAGAATATTAAGAGAAGCCTAATTGATACCATAATAGAATGTAAAACCCACAAATAATTTTGATAATGTGTATTCATATATATTGAGTACAAATGGTTTACAAAATAGAAACAAAAATGAAACATGATATATACAAAACCAATTAGAATGGACATTCTTTTCTTATACTGATTGTAAATCAATTAAATATCTATTAATTCAAACGCTTTGTTTAGATAATCAATAACTCTTAATTTTTTATAGGTTTATACATTGTATTGAGTTATTGATTTTCTCTTTGAGGTAAGGTTTATGTCCCCACTTTTTGTGTACCTTATTTTCTTTATTACTAGTGGAGTACCATCACTCGTTGCGTGATATCATTAATTAAAATATTGAGATTAAGTATTATTACATTTTTAAAATTTTAGTCATCTAAAGAAAATTATATGAGTTATGAAGTGAAATACTTAATTTAGTTAGAAACCGTTAAATATTGAATAAAATAAAAATTGATTATTTTTATAATATTTTATTCAAATTATTCAAAAAATTAATTATTTATATTTTGAGATTCATTTAAAAGTTATCATAATTATATGTATCTCATTGCAATACATAAAAGTAAATATCAAATGACATTATTAGTTTCACTAATTATAAAATGTCCTCATTTAACAGTTAGTTGGTCTAAAACAAGACTTTGTCAAATATAAATATATAAATAATATGTATACATATTTCTATGAAAAGTACTCTATTAACGTAAAAAAATATCCGAACATTTTGTTATTTCAGATTATGTTTTTCTTTGAATTTTCTTCAATGATATATATAGATATACTACAATGAGATATTTATGGTTTTAAAAATACCTTTAGAAGTAATATATTTTAACAAGTTATGATTGATTATATATATATATATATATATATATACATAGTAAAGAATTAAAATCAGTAACAAATTATGGTATTAGTATGTTAACAAATTATGATAGATTGTGTACAGTAAAAAATTTAAATCAATAACATATTATAATATTAGTATGTTATTTTTAAATAAATTAAATTTATATTAGTCAAAATAACTTCAATATCTGTGATTGACATTACCTTCTAAATACTTTTTATTTTATGATACTTAAGAATAAATGGGTAGGGTATCTCAAACCCCCACCAGCACAGCACAGGTGGTGTTCTTTAAAGAAAGTAAACAAACTGTTGCTTGAAGATTTCCTTTTCAATTGAGTTAATAATAAAGACGTCATTATATATTAAAGGTGTTGGATTGGTGCTTTTCAAAAGTGCTAAATTTGCCGATGCACTTACATTTAGTGTGCCTCTTTTTTTTTCTAAAAAAAAGATTATTCTAGCAAATTGCAGCTAATTATGAAGATGCTGATTATTCGGAGTTTGGTGTATCTAAAGCAAGTGCAGTGTGGTTTCTTAATAGAAATTGAAAATACTTATAATGGTGATTTTTAGGACGATTTTTTAAGAAGAAATCGCTCCATGATTTAGAGGTAAGAAATCAGTCAAGAAATTGGAAAGGGGTCACTTTTCCCCCTTTTTTTTGCTTCCTCTTGCAGATGTTGGGACCGCTAACATGCGGCCCCTTTTTAATTTCCCTAAAGTGGACATGTGGCACCATTCAACTGGGCCATGTGTCCCACTAACACACCCCTTTATTATTAATTTTTTTGAAATTTTCCAGTTTAAATTTTTTATAAATATCTGTACTTCTTTTTAAAAATTAGTAGAAATTATTTTTAATATCTTCAAATCAATTAGACCTTGTGCTGGGTATTCCATGTCTATCAAGCTGGATTAGTCGTCTTTCTTTTTTATTCATTTGCTGAGTAGTTAAAGTGCCTTGAATATGTTCAGTACTGCTTCTCTTTGCCAACTGATCAGCAACCTGATTAGCTTCCCTGCACACATAAGATAATCTTTTTAGCAGACAATTGCGCCATTCAAAAGAGAGTAAAAAGAGTGCAGATTAATTAACTGCCGATATATTACCCATGGCCCTTTCTATGGATTTTTTACAGCCTGTATAGCCATCATACAGCTGATTCAATGGTAAAGGAGTTAGAGTTCAAGTTGGACTCTAAAGCAATATGTACTCCTAGTTTAATAGCATGAATTTCAGCAATCAAAGGGGACTGACAGAAGATAAGATTAAGTCTACAGTCAATGAAAATCCCTTGATGATTTCTCACCACGACTAATATACCACTTGATTCATTCGAAGATTTCCATGATCCATCTACATTAATTTTTAACCTACCAATAGCTGGTTTGTCCCATTTAACAATCATAATCCTATTGGTTTTTTCCTAAAATATGAAACCAATCCTGAGCCTAGCCAGCATTGTTCATTTTGTCTAGGGTATTAATGGGATTAGCTGTCAGAGCTAATCTGATAAGTTCTTTGATCTCCTTCCAGACAAATTCAACGGAACAGATGAAGTTTTCATGCATTTTTTTATTTCTAGCCAACCACAGATTCTAGCATATAAATATAGGACATATTCTAATCAGGTAATCATTAGTTGCATGAAAATTTGAAACTGAGAGGTAATGTGACAACCTCTCCCAAATAGTTGGGAAATTATATCTTGGTATCATCAGAATATCATGCATTCTCTCCCAGATTTTACAAGATATGGGGCACTCATTGAAAAAGTGATTCAGTGAATCAGTGTAAGTGCACATACAACACTTGGATGCCAATTGAATACTTATAATTTGGAGATTGTAATCAAATAGTATTAAATTATTAAGCAATCTCTAGAAGAAAGTTGCAAGCTTTGGAGTGACTCGAGGGTTCCTACAAATTTTAAAGATCTGACCTTGTTGCGGTTGTTTCTCAAAACCTGGTATGCCATTTTTGTTGAGAATTTTCTGTTTTGCTCTTTGATCCAGATCATCCAGTCTTGAACTCCCGTTTGTGGTCCACATTTACGTGTGTGAGTATAGCATGTAGATAGGAAGGAAAATACTACAGGTAATCCATTAGAAATTGTTGTTTACTGTCAATAAAATTGTGGCAGAGTCATCTTAGGTGCAGGGGCTGATGTTAGACCTACCCACTTATCTATAAGCAAACCTTCTGTATTCCAATTTCCTAATAAAAAACTGCAATCCCCTTTGCCTATCTGTATCTGTGTACATTCCTCTCTAATAGAGGATACTGTGGAAATTCTTTTCCATGCATGTGAGTTTTTGTAGCTCTTAGGGAATGACCATAGTAGTTTTGCCCACAGAGTGTCACCAAGTTGTAATTTCCACCACAACTTTAGAGAAAAAGATTTTATTGTGGCCCTAATGTCCCTAGCTTCCAGTTCATTCTCAGATAGGAGAAAGAGAGATTTTTCCATTTCCTCCATACCTTTTTCTAACCATTATCCGATTCTCCCCAAAAGAATTTTCCAAACTTTACCTTAATGCGTTTTATTATCTGTTTGGGGGGTTCATTGTTGTCCATATATGCTGTGGATAAGCATTTTGTACATATTTAGCTAGTGTCAATTTTCCAGCTTGACTTAACCAGATGTTCTTCCAATTAGACCAGGCTGAGTCAATTCTTTCCATTAGTGGCTGAAATAGCACAGTCCTCATTCTCCCTACATCATTGGGCATCCTAGGTATCTGAATGGTGTTGTGTCAAGCTTCATATTAAGGATTTCTATAATCCTATTCTTGAAGGACAAGGGGGTTTTACTGTTGACATAAAGGTCACTCTTGTTGAAAATTTTTTTTGCCCTGAAACCTTCTGAAATTGAGTTAGAATTTATTTTACTCCTTTTAAGTTATGAGGATTCCCTTTTATGAACATGACTGTATCATCTGCATAACTACTGTGTGTTATGTTTGGGAACCCCTAGGCATGTTAAAATATTTTAGGTATCCCTGAGCAAACAAAGCTTTCAGTGGCCTAGTAAAAGCTTTAGTTAATATATTAAAAAGGAAAGGACTAAGCGGGTTACCCTGCTTAATCCCTTTTGTGGATTTGAAAAATCCTGAGGGTGACCCATTTATCATGACAGAGAACCAAGCAGATGTGATAGTATTTAAGATACTATGCACAAATTTTCCATGAAAACCAAACCTCAACATTACAGTATTAAGAAAAGACCAAGATACCCTGTCAGATGCTTTCATCATGTCAAACTGAATTATAACATTATTCTTACTTATTGGCTTATTTAAAAGACTCATCATCTCCTGCATAAGAATAGCATTATCTGCAATATCATGTCCCTTTAGAAAAGCTGACTGTTCTACAGAAATAATTTTAAGCATCATGGGTTTCATTATCTCCATAAGAATCTTTGAAATTTTTTTATTAAGAAAGTTGGAGAGTGAGATCGGTCTGAATTCTAAATAAGAGCTGGGATTGACTATCTTAGGAATCAAACCAATCCAAGTGCTGGTTACAACTCTTGGGATTGTAACTCCAGCAAGGAATTCATTTACAGCTTTAAGAAGTTCTTCCTTGATAATATCCCATGTAGTGATAAAAAAAAGTCCCATTATAGCCATCTGCTCCAACTGCTGTTGTTTTATTAAGTCCTAGGATAACGTGTTTGACCTCTGTCAAAGTAGCTAGTTTAATTAATGAGGAATTGTCTTCCTCATCAATTATACTAGGGATGTGGCCTAGGAATTCTTGATAGTAAATACCAGAATTTGATTTGGTCTCATCTGTGAGCAATTTTGTGAAAAACCGAACTCCCTTTTTCTGAATTTGTTCAGGTTGGTCCAGCCATTGACTATTTGAATCTTTAATCTTTGTTATCCTAAGGGAGTGTTTTTTTTATTTGCATGAATTATGAAAATATTTTGTGTTAGCATCCCCAATTTGAAGCCATTTAACTTTAGATTTTTGTTTCCAATAAATTTCTTCCTTATTCAGAGCTATGATCAATATAGCCCTACTGTCATTAAGAGTTATGAGATCTTGATCCATGCATGTTCTATCATAGACCTCTTCATTTTTTACCACTTGTTCTTTAGCCTTTTTATGTTGTCAGCAATATTACCAAATTCAGCTTTATTCCATTCCTTAAGCCTTAATTTTAATCTTTTTAATCTTAAGGAAAGTCCTAGAATCCCAGTTTCCTGTATAGGCATAGACCATATAGCATGTACTACATTCAAGAAATCTTCCCTTTTAGTCCACATATCTTGGAATCTAAAGGGTTTTGGTTGAGCATTGTTTGCTTTTCTGATTTCTAGTAGCATTGGTGAATGGCCAGGTGTAGTTCTGCTAAGAATGTGAATGGATGAGCCAGGGAAGGAGTCTAACCACAAGTCCTGAGGTGATCCCCCATCTAATCGTTTCCATACAGGGCCATGAATCCTATTATCAGACCATGTAAACTGATTACCTACTGTGGAGATCTGCTTTAGATCTAAATACATACTGAAGTTTGCAAAGTCATTAATATGATTCAGATTAGGTGAGCTTGAATCTTTATTATTATAAATAGAACTACAACGTTGAAGTCCCTTATAAATATGGCTGATTTTAGGTTTAGTTGAACCAACTGGTCCCATAAAATATGCCTTTCTGATCTAGAGTGCAGGGCATACACAAAAACAGCTTCCCATTTAACCTGTGAGTTACAGCTACTTACTTCTAATGCTAGAAATTGTTCCTATGAGTCAACTACATTAACCACGTAGTCATTTTTCCAGAGTACCCCCATTTTATTGTTCAGAGAGGTCATAGATTCATCAAATTTCAGTTTTTTCATTAGTACCTAAATCTGTTCCACTCTATGCTTTGGTTCAATTATGCAGGGAAAGTTCATGTTATACATCTTAACTAGCCATTTGAGTCTTCTAGTGGATGTTGAAATTCCCCTAACATTCCATACTAAGAGGTTAAAGTTTTTATGTGTATCAACCATGATAACCTGAAGATGAGCTTTTTGAGTTAGACCTAAGAGTCTTTTTATTCAGTTGAGTAAAGAAACTACTTTTCTTTCTCTTTTCCACTTTATTATCTGAAATCATGTTTGATTATGTTATCTGATTGTCCCTAACCATGTCATGTTCAAATGGAGATAAAACTGTGGTACCTGCTTGTTGCATCAGTGGGTTACCTGACTGTGTTTCCACATTTTCTTCATCCTGTGTGTTTTTTTATCTCTGATTCAGCTGTAGAGCTTGAGGTTTCTTAATCCTCTGATTCCATTAGGATGATGAACATGTTTCCTGTTTTCCTGTCAACACCTAGCAACTCATTAGTGTATAACTGATTATCAGTTATAGGTTTGATAATTGATCGTATAATGTCCATATCATCATAAGCAAATCTAAGTTCAGGATTCATGTTCATTTGATTAAAGAGGTCAACATCTCCATCAGTCTCAGGTAAATTTGATATAGCAAGTGTTAAACTGTTAACTGGACTATCTTCAATGTGAATTTGGACTTTTTCTTCCTGTTCCTGATTTAAACCTGATGATTGTGCATTATTATCCCTGATTGGTTTCCAAGTCTATGGCAATTTATTGGGGGCTTCTATTAGGGCTTGTAGTCGTCCCACTAAGAGATTTATGTTCTAGTACCTTCTTGTTATCAGGCATAATTTTGTCCCATAAAATCTTTGAACCATCCTCATTGGTTTGATTTTGTTTGTTATTATTCGGAACCCTGACATGATTAATCTTCGGCATTCCCAATCTACATTTTGTTTCATGGTGCCCTAACTTTTTGCATTTGATGCAGTAATAAGGAATATCTTCATATTCAATTGAGTACTTATCATTTTGCTTAGGTGAACCTAACCTGATTGACAAGGGTAGAGCAGCCTGGACATCACCCTCAATAGAGATTTTGATCGCTGAGGGTTGGGTGAGAGATGAGGTCACCGCGTCCATTTTGATGTAGCTGCCAATCAGGTTCCCAATGGCTTGTATTGAAGAGGTGTTGTAGTAGTACAACGGTGCGTCCCTAATTGTAATCCAGATTGGTACCACCGAGGACCCCGTGTCAGGTGAGAATTATGGCGTCAATTTCAGGACCTTCATTAGAGCGCCGCTAAATGACCATTGGGATTTCATCCAGCAGCAATGAAAATCCCCAACCTCCTGGAATCAAAGTAAGATATGACGATGGTTAATCGAACCTAGCTGATACTTGCCTGAAAAACCTACAGTTTTGAACGCAGCTTCCAGCTTGTCCATCGTCGATCTGCCCCTTTGAAACTTTCCGACAAGAGCGTTTGCATAGTGCGAAGCTAGCTGTTGGATTTCAGCTTTGGAGTACAGACAAGCTAATTCACCTTTGAAATCTGTGGTCAGATTGAGATCTGGGTTTGATGGGAGAAATGAATTAATTGGAGGGCTTTTTGTTGCTAAAGCTTGGAGGAAAGATCTGGAGGCAGGTGGCTTAGCCGTTTCCAGCATAGCCATGGTGGTGGTGGAAGTTGCCTTTTTTTTGTGTCAGAGAATTTTGGGGACGAAGGTGTCTGAGTAGAGAACACACCCATTGCACTCTGTCTTATGTCTAGCTTCAAATGCTTTAGAAATCTACTGGGAATTTCAGGCTTCACTCTTTCTTTTTCCTTTTTATGAAAAAGGCTTCACTTCTCTTTGTGATATATCTATCTTTGCAATCAATATCATGTGTATAACAACCGGTTGTTAATTTTGGTAATATTATAACACTAGCTTTCATAAAATCTTTGTTCGTTTGCTTTGAAAATAATATCTTACATAGAATTTTTGTTCTTTTGCTTTAAAAATAATAGGGTACTCCCTCCGCTCTAAAACGAAATATTTGTCCTCTTAGTCCAAAAACAAATGTTGAAATACTATATAAAGTAGGATTTAGGTCAAAAGGTTTATACATGATATCCTAAATTTGTGGCTGATATCTTTGTCTTTGTCTTCTACGAGGCAGCCTGGAATTTTGATAAGTAACATTGTACAATTCTTCCCACATTTTCCTCCAAATTTCTTTTAGGACCTTTCTCCGATTCTTTCCCATGGATTTTTCCCCAATATTTCTCCATTCTCCTCTTCCTGCTGCTCCTGCTGCAATCTGGAAAAAAAATCAACAAAACATCAAATGAATATCAACAAAAAATTGTAAAACACCAACATGATTATCATACTAAAAATCATAAACATGAACTACAACTAACAAAACATCAACATAATCGTCGAACTAAAAATCATAAAACATCAACTACAACTAACAAAATATCACATAATCGTCAAAACTTGAAATCATAAAACATCAACTACAACTAACAAAACATCAACTAGAAATTATAAAACATCATCAAAGCTTAAATTGTCAAATTAAATATCAACTTCAATGACAAAAATCTCAATAAACTACACGTAAATATCATTAAAATCAGTATAAACACTAACAAAATAGAATTAACTACATCATAAACATTATATATATATAAATATATAAACATTACCAAACGCAATCAGAATATAACATCAGATCATTACATCAACAGATCTACAGATTCAAAAGATGAAACCACAGAATCAATAAAATCATCTTCTTACAGTTAACTTACCAAAAAAAAAGAAGCAAATTCTAAAAATCTAGAAGCTACTTCAGATTTAGCTACTAGCAAATAAACCCAAACAGCTCGGGAAAAATCATCTACTATTGTCAAGAAATAAAAAGCACCACTAGAAGATGGTGTATTATAGGGTCCCCAAACATCACAATGAATTAATTGAAACAATGCAGTAGCATTAGTAGTACTTAAAGGGAAACTATGTCTAGGCTGTTTTGCTCTATAACATATAGAACAAGGCACAATATGTTTATTATTGCTAGGAGAAATAGAGGACAACACCGTGGAAGATGGATGACCAAAACGCTGATGCCATAAATCAGAAGAGGACAATGAAGCAACTGTAGGAAGAGGCTGCAGGATAGGACTTCGAGCACGAGCATCCAGTAGACGGAGCCAAAACACCCCCCCTTTCGGTTCACCCACGCCAATCACTCTCCTCATACTGATTGTCTGTAAAATGCAATAATTTTCAGTAAACAAAGCTAGATAGTTTAGGGTAGCTAACAATTTAGAGCAAGACAGTAAGTTGCAGCGCAATGTAGGGATATATAACACGTGCGGCAGTTTAAAACCATCAAAACAAATGGAACCAAATTGTGTAGCGGAGAACATCGAGCCATCGGGCAGAAAAATATTCACAGCATCAATAGTAGTAAGATCAGAAAGAGAACCTTTGTCACCAGTCATATGATAGGAGGCTCCCGAATCAAGGATCCATAGTAAAGTATGCTTGCCAGACACATCACCAGAAGAGTGAAGCTGATTAAACAGGTCCATGGTCATGTTTCATTGGTCATCAGACAGGGCAGGGCCAAAATTGGAGCGAGCAGTGACCGTGGAGGAGGCCGTCGCCACCAGGCTTGGTGGCGACAAGGCGGCTCCGGCGAACGGCGGTGGGGGCGATAGATCGGTGGCGCCACCAGGTTGACCGGCGTTGACTAATGGCCGATCAGGTGGTGCCGATTTCTTGCCCTTCTTGAACCACTCCGGGAAGCCGTGTATCTTAAAACAGGTGTCTTTGTTATGACCCTTGCGACGACAATGTGTGCAAACAAGATTCTTACGATCGTCGGCAGAAAGAACCACTGGCGATCGACGTGCAGCATATGCCATAGATGTAAAAGAAGAATCACGGGCTCGAATGATAGCTCTATGATTCTCCTCCTGAGTAACAAGGGCATACACCCTCATGACAGATGGCAACGGCTCAATGCTCAAGATATGGGATCGCAGGGTGTGAAAACCTTCGTCGAGACCAGAGATGAATTGATAGATCAAATCCTTCTCTCTCTCCTGGAGGATTTTCGCCTGAAAATTGCACTGGCATAAAGCCTTGCAATCTTCACAGATACAGACCACAGGCGGTCGCATGCAGTGATAATCTGCAAACAACTTCTTGAGTGTGGCAAAATAGATGGCGATGGGCTGATCGTTCTGCCTGCAACCTTGAATGGCTTCTTGTGTCTGCATAAGCTTCTTTCCATCAGCGAAAATAAAGCGTGCCTTAAGATCATCCCACAAATCCTTGACGGTAGAGAAAGAACTTGTTGAAGATCGTATCACTGGATCCAGGGTCTGTGAGATCCAGCATACAAGAGTAGCATTAACCCCAGGCCAGATAGCAGCATCTGGATGATCATCCTGGGGTTTTGTGATGGATCCATTAAGGAACCCAATCTTATGTTTGGCCAAGAATGCGTAACAAATCGCATCAGACCATTCATTGTAGTTTTCTGGTCCTTTCAGCATGATTGGTACAAGTTGTAATCCTGGACCATCGCAGGAACCAATGTAGTAAGGATCAGTCGACACACGACCAATCGGTAAAGCAGCATGAGTGCCAGATTGTGATTGCAGCTGTTTGAGTAAAGCTGCAATTACGTCACTAGCACTCAGATCCTGAAGTTTCGTACCCTCAGGAATCTCAAAACGAGGTTGTTCATCAGAACCCGACATATTGTAAAATCAGGGACGGATAAGAACACTGGTGGACAGTTGCTGACGGTGCGTGGCGGACGGCGCGTGGGCGGATGGTGGCGACGCGTGGCGTCTGTCGGCAGCGGATAAAAAAAACACGAGCAGCAAACGTCGTTGACGGGATGTTTTCAGAAACCGGCGGACAGCAGCGGCGGCGCGTGGGCTTCGGCGGCGGCGCGTGGGGTGTCGGACGGTGGTGGCTCGGGAAAGATCAGGGCAGCGGAAAATTTTCTGTTTTAGGTTTCAGAATTTTAGGCTCTGATGCCATGTAGGAATTAAGGGTAATAATCTGTGTTCTATTCATGAGTTCAGGATACATTATATAGTAGTACAGGAAACCTATCCCAGTTGGGAGAAGGTAACAGAATACAATTATATCTACAATTATGGTAGGAATACAAATCCAATTCCAACACCAATACTAATTAACACTAATTCCATAACAACTATAATACTAATTCCATAACAAAAGAGGATAAAAAACAGGGAAATGCAGGTGAAAATAACGAGGAACAAGATTATACCTCTGATTCTTCTCCATCGCTTCCCCTACCCTGATTTGCAAGCTCTTCAGCTTCAGCAATTCATCGTTTTCCGCTTTCAAGTCACAGGCGACGGAGCACGGCTGGTTGGATGTCGCGAATCTCTTTGACGATTTCGAGCTCTGCGTGCGACTAGAGTTTGTTGGCGGTGTTGGCGTAGATGTTCGCATTGATCGGATCTAAATTGCAGATCACATCGCGAGGAAACTGACAGTTCTCTAGAGGCGGAGCTGTGGCGGAGGCGGATCTAAATAAAAAAATTCGGGAGGTTTTGGGCGATTCCCGGCGTGATCGGCGGTTTCATTGTTGGTTCATCGGCGTGAAAGAGGAACTGAACAATGGAGAAATTAATTTCTGAAATTATCTTATACATGGACCAAAGTTATTATATTTGCATAAAAAGCCCTTCATTTTTTGAGCAATTTTCAGAAAAAAATCCCATCCCATTTAAAATGTATATTATTGAGTAGGCTTCCTAGCAGACAGTCTGTCCATAAGCTTATAGACATGCTACTTATTTTTTTACCTTATACACTGCATTTGTAAATTACACATTAAACTTTGAAATTTTGAAAGTATTTTTTTATATTATAATTTTTTATATTTTCACATTCAAATACATATTATTACTTGTTTTAACTTTTAAAATACAATATTTAAATTTTATAAAAAATTATAACATTTAAGGTAAAAATCACTGTGAAACTGTACATAGGATTATGAAAAGATCGTCTTTCCTAAAACTTTCTCTATATTAATTACATAATGATCTCTATCTAGAGTTTAATTTGTCTAAAATAAAACTTTGTGTTTTATATTTAGCAACTTTATAAACGCACATTTAAGAATGTTTACTACCGTTCAAATAAAATATGTTTACTACATTTTTGAAGGCTAGTCTCATTCCAAGGATTGCTGTCATCTCATTTAATAAATTATTTATCAGTCAATTGATTTGAATCAATTTGTTCTATACTATATATCTAATGAACTCCTAGAGGTTTTCAGCACATCGTTAAACAACTAAATCATATCAAAATTAAATTTATAATCTGATACGAATATCAAATGCTTTGATGCACATAATGCTGATAAAGCTAATCAAAGCCGCAAGTTGATGAGGTGCAACGTGGGAGATTATGTTTGGGTTCATCTACGGAAAGAGGGGTTTCCAAATGCTCAGAAATCTAAGTTGAATCCACGTGGAGATGGTCCTTTTAGAGTGTTGGCTCGTGTGAATGACAATGCTTACAAGATTGAGTTACCAGATCATTATGGTGTTAGTGCGACCTTCAATGTTGCTGATTTATCTCCATTTACATTTGAAGACGATTCAGTCTCGAGGGCGAAACCTTTCGACCACGGAGGGAATGATGGAGATGCCAAGACGACTACCACCATAAATGAAGACATTCCACGACTTGATCAAACATTTAAAGGATATGTTCGAGATCCTCTAAGTGACATGGCAGGACCTATGACTAGGTCAAGGACTAAGCTTAGGGATGCTGCTTTAAATGCTTTGATTGATCGCCTTTGTGATGAAGAATTGAAGAAGGAGTCACCATCGACATCTTGGATTCATTATTCAAGACTATCGACAAACTGAAGACATCATGAAGAACACTATACTCTTTTTTCCCACTGGGTTTTTAATGAGGTAGTGTGATCACTGTAAAATAATGTCATTTTGGGTTTATTGGACTGATAGCTCAGCCATGTGGGCTTTGAAGAGCTGAATTTCGAAAATACAGTCCATTAAGGTTTAGTATATTCAGTTTTATTCTGATTAGAATTATATTTGGTAAGATTAGATAAGGTAATATTCTTCAAGGTTATTTCTTGAAGAATTCAACCTGATTACCTTAGATTACCATTTATTTTAGGTATTTTAGTTAGATATGGTTTTAGCTTCTTAAAGCTGCCATAAGTTGATTCCGTTTCCATTTGTGATTAGGATTTGAGGCAAGATTGTAACCCTATAAAAAGGGAGGCCTTATGGACGAAAATTACAACCTTTCATCAATCAAATATACAACCTTTTGAGTTCATACTCTTTGCTTGCGAGCTAATCCATTGTTGCTTAACCCCGAGGGCTAGTTAAGTATCAATAAACCTTGTAATCTAATCCTGAGGGCTAGTTAGAGAGCAAGTCGAAGTTAGGCGTACCCCGAGGGCTAGACTCCTGAATTTCGTGCGAGATAGTGCGGGTTTGCAGATCCCTTCACTAGATCAAAGTTATCAATTCCGCAAATCGTGAGTCTTCGCAAGGAGATTCATATCATAATCCTTATCCACCTACAATATTAATGTGGTAATATCACAAACAAATAAGGTTTGAACCTAAGAGATAATTCAATACCTAGATATAAATTTTGGACCAACTCTCTACAAGTATTGTGTGTGTTTGAATATTTGTTTATTAATTAAAACTAAATGAGACAGGAAAATAGCATATGTATTTCAGGTAATAAAAATAATTTATCCAACCATTATCACAAATCAACATCATATATGATTTCATATTCTTTCAGTTTCTAATATTGTTCTCGTCCCCTATATTAGAATGAAGGGTCATGACCATACACCCCATTTGTTGCATGAACTCACACTTTTGTTATTGCCTGTGTTCATGATACTACTCATGGATTCCCAAATTATAGCATTAAATCCAAGAACAATGAAGTACATGTGAACATGTCAATGCAATCTAAATTATCAATCATTATCCGTCAGAAGGTTGTCAATTTTCCTCAGACTCATGACTCACTCACTCACTAGCAGTATGAAATCTGAAATAAATCTAGGTGGTCAATCCAAATAATTCATATACTCTAATTAAATACAATTACAAGGTAATTTACTACAATATACTCCCTCCGTCCCCCAAAAACTGACATATTTACTTTTGACAAAATATTTTAGAAGAACTGATGTAACAGAGAATAATTATAAAATAGTAGTGATATTTTGGGAAAGCAGCGAGTCCAGTCTCAAGTAGTTAAAGTTAAAGAGGATATTGTATAGATATGTAATAACACATTTTTTTGTCATTTTCAAAGTATGTCATTTTAATTAGGGTGGACAAAATTAGAAAATATACCATTTTTTGTGGGACAGAGAGAGTAAATAAGAATGAATAAAATCTAATTATATCACCTTAAACCTCACACAGTAATCAACAATTGCTTCGGTTGCTAAATGAATTGCAAAAAATACTCATACAAACTAAAAATATTCAAATTCAACATGGTACAAAAATGAGATTTTCAAGCGAGAATATATATTGAAATTCTCATGCAAACTATTATATTTTCTTGAAATCTCCTGGAGTATTTATACTACAAGAAACAAAGCTAATCTAGGTGTGAAATTAATTTTCTAATCTAATGTTAATCGTACAAAAAGTATTAGGCAAAGTCGTGGGAAAGACGGTGTTTCCATAGGCTTATGAAAAGACGGGGTTTGATTAGAATAATAAAAGGTAAAAGGTCTTAGTTGCAATATTAAAGTTTTAGTATGAAACATGTAGTAGTTATAAAATTTATAACCCGGTTCATACAACCCAAAAATTTTATCTTAATTTCTTCTAATTTACACTTTAAACCTTGGTCTTTCCATAACTTATGGAAAGACCGTCTTTCAAGAGACGGACTCAAAGTATTATATCTAATGTATTCTTGCTAAAACAAGAATACTACCTTATTTAGATTATTACTCCCTTGTTTTGCAAAAGTTTACCAGTGCGGCCGCACCGGCTCGCCTCGGTGTAGTTCCACCATTGAGTTGAACATATTGTAACACTTTTCAAAATTTATGTGACACTTTTCAAGATTTAGATAACACTTTTCGAATGTTTATGTAACCCTTTATAGGCTACTATAACATTTTAATAAGTGTTGCAAGAAAAGTGTTACGATAGATCTAGTTTGTAATATTGAAATAAAACTAAAAATATTTTTATAATAAGAATAGGAAACTAATTATATTCCATAGAAAATTAGTAATATAATTCTAACTACAAATTATTATTCCCCAAGAATATAATTGTAATCTAATTAAGGAACCGAATCCCAATTAGACCAAAATATTATATAATAATATAATTTAGCCCCCAAAAACCAGTGGACTGAATCCAAGTGAGATTAGGAAATTTCATGGACAGCTTCTAGCCAGGCCAGATCGGCCCGAGCCTTCAACACGCTTCACACGCTCTGCCACCAGCTAGGCCACGCGTCGCTCATGTCTCCTTGATGTTTTCCCTTTGTTTTTCCCCGTCTTCCTTTTTTTTAATGAGAAACACCCGAGGGTGAGGGTTATTTTATTATAGGAACCCCAAGCCTAGTACCAAATGATCGAATATACAATTAGAGTTGGATAGTGAGATAACATAGTTATGTCCAAAAGATGTAAAATGTGTTTGCTAATATTGTGGATACAGCTATCCTAAGAGAAGTGATAATTGTTGAAGTTGCGATCCAAAACTAGAGGATCTCCACCCCTCGTGTTAATCCTCTGTAATGGCCAGGCAACTTCAACCACGTGACAAGAAAATAGTCACAAGTATGCTGAGTCTTGTGGCTTTGAAGTTGAGCATCTGTAGGAGTGATTCTCACTCCCTGACCTAGCTCCCTTCCAGCAACCAGTAAAGGAGTATCCGGGAGTTGCAGCCAACAACTCCCTTCCAACACATAGTAGCAGCAATCAAAGCCTGAGCAATCTCCCCCTCATAGTAGTGCTTCCCTTGTTCTGCAAATGAACAAATAACAGACATTCAGCAGCATCATATTCTAAAATTTGGGAGTTTTAGCAACTCGAATATGTGGAACACAGCCTCTATCCATATCTATAAGACCCTGGATTCTAGGTGTAACATTAGTCATATCCAGCCCTTGGTTCAAATCAAAGTGATGTTTAGCTATGGCATGAGCAACAGAGTTGCATTCCCTGAAAGTGTGGACCAGTTCAGCACTACCAAGCAAAGATTTCACTTTGTATACCTTATCAAAAACTTGCCATTGTGCCTCATATGGATTCTGTATCATATCAACAGCAAGCTTACAATCTGATTCCACAATAATGTTACCCTCCAGATGGTGAAAGGATTCAGAAGCATATAATATTGCTTCAATTTCGGCATGTAGGGGGGATGAAGATGTTATTTTTGCCGAACTAATTCTAACCGGTAAGCCAAGATAGTTCCTAGCTATAAGACCCACAGTGGCTTTGTTAGAGCACCAGGCTGCATCTACATTTATTTTTATAGATCCATGTTTAGGTCTTTCCCAGCAAATAGTCCTTAAATTTGGCTTAGGGGGAGGCCTTAGCAGTGGAGTGAGATGGTGAAAATATTGTGGTACTGAGACTTTGGATAACATTGTTGGAGGACAACCACTAACTGTCAATTTAATCAAATTCTCCACCTCAGTGCAGATAACATTCATGGATAAAGGCTTGTGGTCATATAGATAGTTGTTTCTAGCTTTCCATAGACACCAGCATATCACAGATGGGAGAAACATGCAATATATTTGGTAAAACTTAGTTAAATCTTGACAATCCCAAAACAGATAGAATCTTTGAGGAATGGAATGTGATGTATTAAGGGTAAAAGGTATTGAATGAGTCAGCTTCAACCAAACTGAGTGGGCCAAGGGACAGGAGATGAAGTAATGTTGGATAGAATCAGATTGACAACAAGCAGGGCACTTTGAAGCTAGGCTGTAACCGCATGCAATAAGAACATCATCAAAGGGAAGAAAAGCATGTAGGAGTTTCCAGATAAAGATTGAGATCTTTTTTAGTACCAGTGGATTCCATAAGAACTTAGAGACAGGAGAGGTACCTGTTGGTAGAACTAGAGCTCTATAGGCCGACTTAAATGTAAATTTACCCGATGGTTCTGGCTTCCAGATGATTCTATCCTCCCTGTCCTCAGTAACAGCAGCCTCCTGAAGAAAAAGCACAGTGTCATGTTCAAGAAAGGATGCAATTTGGTTCAGAATAGCATTTCTGTTGTTAATGAAATCAGCCACAGATATGTCATCCATTGTAGAGGTAATGTAATCAGGGATTTTAGAAAGGAGAGGTCCATGCGGACACCAGTTGCCATTAAGAAAATTACATCTCCCATTCCCATGAATAATTGAGGAATTGTTAACAGCAAATTCATTAATGTAACAAATTCTCCTCCAAGTAACAGATTTCCTGTATGATGGTGGTAGAGACCAAAGAATTTTAGACCACAATGAAGTTCCCAATTGGCCCTTCCACCATAGTTTGGCCGAACAAGAATCAATAATGGCTTGAACTGATCTAAAGCCCAAACCATCACTATTAGTAGGTATGGCAATGTTAGCCCATTTCTTCCAAATCTTATTCTGTTTACCTTCAGTCTTACCCCAGAAAAATTGAGCCAATTTTTTTTCAAAAGATTTAATTATAGCTTTTGGGGGATTTGTAACCATCCAAGTGTGCTAAGGAATAGAGTACAAAACTGATTTAATGAGGATCATTTTCCCACCAGAGCTTAACCAGCAGTTTTTCCAATTTTGTAGCTTAGCATCAACATTGGCCAGCAGTGGGAAAAAGTATCTGTTCAGAGTTCTTCCTTTGAAAATAGGGCATCCTAAGTATTTGAATGGAAAAGTCCCTTTTTTCATTTTTAAAATTGCTTTAACCTGAACCTTTCTTGCAGCAGTAGCCTTTTTACTTAAATAAAAATCTGATTTCTCAAAATTAAACTTTTGACCTGAGCAATGTTCAAAGACTTCAAGAAAGGCCTTCATCTTAATTAAGTTAGGTTTAGAAGCTTGCATAAATATTATGGTATCATCCGCATACATCAAGTGAGAAACCACAGGAATAGAACCAGGAATCTGGTATGAGGACAGACATTTATTCACAAAGATAAAGGTCAAACTCCTAGAGAAAGCCTCTGAGAATAGATTAAAAAGAGAGGGGGATAGAGGGTCACCTTGTTTGATTCCTCTTGTTGCACTGAAAAATCCAACTGGATTACCATTGATAATGACTGAAAAGTAGGCTTGAGACAAATTGTTCATTAAAGCTGTTAAAAAATTCCCATTAAAACCAAACTTAGATAAAATCTGTTTGAGAAAACTCCATCTAACTCTATCAAAAGCTTTCCTCAGATCAAGCTTAAGGATGCAGTTAGGAATTCTATGTTTCTTATCCAAAAATCTAATCATCTCTTGTAAATATAGAATGTTATCGGATATATCCCTATGCTTCATGAATGCTGTTTGGTTCAAGGATATCAGATTCTCCATATGTGGCTTCAGTCTCTCCAGAAGAACTTTAGAGCAAATCTTATTCAACACATTAGATAGACTAATAGGTCTAAAGTCATCAAATGAAGTTGGGGTTGGTTTTTTTGGAATTAGAGTAATCCAGGTGCTAGAAATCCCCCTTGGTATCTCAGCACCAGAAATGAATTCATTTACCACTTCTAACAAATCTAGCTTAATAATCTGCCAGCATTTGGTGTAAAATTTTGGAGAGTATCCATCTGGCCCAGGGCTGCTGTTCTTGTTTAAGCTTTTAATTACGTTTTCCAGTTCACCCTCAGTCACAGGTCTTGCTAAGTCAATATTATCACTATCAGTTATGATACCAGGAATCTGCCTTAGAAAATGAGTGTCAAAAGTATCATCCAAGATTAAATCAGGTTCAGTCAATAAATCAGTAAAATATTCAACTGCTTCCTTTTGTATGTCTAGCTGAGAATTAATCCATTGACCTGATCTAGTTTTTAGTTTGGTTATGTGGAGTTTACAGTTTCTTTCTTGCACAACCTTGTGGAAAAAGGAAGTGTTATTATCACCTAGCTTATGCCACTTTAATCTAGCTTTTTGCTTCCAGTATTTCTCTTTTTCTTTTAAGATTTTTAGCAACAAAGCATTTTAAGACTTTTAGCAACAAAGCATTTTTTTCCCCGTCTTCCATATTTAATCCTTAATTTTTCATTCTTTTTTTTTTACTTTTAATTTTTCATTCTAGGTCAAACGGTGAGTTTTCAAATTTCAAAAGGCCAAAATTATTGAAACATCCTCCAAATATCCAAATTTTCATATAATTTCCAAATTAGAGAAATATGTGCAGAAATGCAGCCTAAACTAATAATTACTAGTTACACTATCAAATAAGCCATATCATGATCCATTAATCAATAAGTTTGTCATCTAATATTTATTTCATTTTATAAAAATTTATCACTAACTTTACCGTAACAACTACTTTGTGAAATATTCGTACGAGGCCCTTGAGATGATCTCTAATTTGTTGAATTGAGACAAAATAAAATTAAATATAGTAAAAAAATATAAATAATCTATAAATCATATTAAAATATGGGCAAATTTAAATATATGTTGGGAATTCCTACATGCGAGTAAATTTAATGAATGATTACTAGATTATCCCTATTACCTGTATTTATGAGTTTTGGACCTGCATTTAGGAAATATTTTTAACTATTTAATTTCCTAAACAAATCCTAATTCTTAAAATATTCCCTATAATATCAAAAACTTTACCAACTACCTCAACATTTTAAATTGTGCTTTATCAATTGTTTCTGCTTCGGAAACAAACAATATGGGAGGAGATGTTGAAGATGTAACATTATGGTCAGATGGCCCGGAGGACGTTCTGCATTTACTAAAGGCTATGGGCCGCCCCGACCACCCGACACCACAGGTCCGGTCAGGGGGTAAGTTACGGTAACCAGCCACCAGGACCCGCATGCGGGATCGTACTCACCGCCCACGAGGAGCCCACCCACCACGTGGCCCGTGAAGACCACGCTTTGAATAAGGTCATCCCACACCGCAGCTTGCGAGCCTCGAACCCGGAGTTCCCCCTGGAGTACATGCGTCCCAACCAATTGGGTACGCCCGTGGGTGTACGTTCTGCATTTACTACTATCTAAACTTGATGTTGGGGATGCTGGTGATTTCTATTGTGTTTGTAAAACATGATGTAAAGTTCCTCGAGCTAAGGTTGAAAGAACACTAAGTGATGAAGAGAGATGCACTTGTCCTTGTCTCATATTCCCAGACAAACCTTTCTTTCATCCTTTGTACAATACTGGTTCCAGATGGACACTATTCCTACACTGCCCCAAGGAGTTATTCTTGCACAAAACTTGGGTTGGCTATTATTGAGATTCAGGGATGCTAACTCTTTCTTCTATAATCCATGAGGGATTGTGGATCTTTAGTGATGCTTTTGGTGTAAAATGTTGGAAAATGATGGTTAAAAGGTTGAAATTCGTCAAGTTTTTTGCCTTCGTTTAGAGTGGGACCCGAACAGATTTTGGGTCAACGGATGTCATTTTTGGGTTCTCCTCCGCGAGTACTATAAAATCGACTATTTAAACTCTCAAAACGGATCAAGGGTGAATGAGATATTGATGTTTGAAAAGTCACTCTTGAAAGAGAAAAAATTAGGCGAAAATTGGCCCAAATTAGTTTTTCTCTAGACTATCCAAAATGCGTATGGACCGCATGGAAGTCTCTGGAAGGCCCAACCGCATAGTATATATGGAATTGCTTGCGTGTAATTCTTAATAGATAAGAACAAAATACTTCCATATTTTGTGAGATATCTTGTCTTAAATAAATATGCGGTTTACCATGTTTAATACGATGAAGAATATTTGTGCAAATATTTCTTCCTTTTCCAGCAGATTTGATTCGAGTATTCATGGAATGTCTCGGATTTGGTGAGTTGGTGATTGGAGAATATTCTTCTCTAATTACAGAAAATCAGAATATCATGTTTCCATGATTAGGGTCTCTAGAGCAGTATAAATAGAGACTCTAAATCAGTCAGAAAATTCACACCATTTCTCAAGTCCCTCCATAATCTAAACTTGAGTCTTCTTTCTGTCTTTCTCGAAGTTTCCAGTTGATGCTCTGTCGAGGTGATAGTCCTTCGGGCCTTGCGTGAATCCAAGGTAACTCTTACTTGTTAATTGTTACCTTCGATGGTTTTATCCTAGGGAACGATGTCCACGACGGGACTCATTCGTTTCAAGGGCAGCGAGTGTTACTCGTGACTCCATCAATTTGTGATTACTTGAAACATGATTTATGCTTTGATTATTTATAATTTAAGCTTTTCGATTGTATGCTTGAATAATTAATAAAAGTCTATTAGTCTTGCATATATTAATTGCTCGTTCAATTTTGATATTTAATTTTCACATGATAAAATCAATATATGTCCAACAGTCTTGAAACGAATGATATTTGTTGATTTATATTGATTAGAAGATTACATGTTTGCGTAAACATATATATATATATATATATATATATATATATATATCAATGCATGTTTGGTTTAAATATGCATGCATAATATGCATATGGATATAGATATGTGCATGTTTGGTTTAAATATGCATGCATAATATGCATACGGATATAGATATTTGCATGTTTGGTTATTAATCTTCAAATGGATACCATATGATAGTATGCCATATTTATTTGTAATCCGAAACTCTTGCATGCCATATTTATTTGCCATCTATTTGGATGTTGTACCGTGCATGCCACTTTATGGAAATTGTATATGTGCAAAAATATGCATGCTAATGGTTTTGGTTATTTACAACAAAATCACATTGAGCAATTTGTTATGTATAATTATTTAAAATATTATACTACGATATTAGATGTGTACATATATTTAACGATGAATGATTTTTTGTATGTACACATTGGTGAATCCGAGTATACACGATTGTATCTATCCGAGGAAAACTTGGCATGGAGATACAGCAGGATTTGCTTGGCAACTTGAAAGAATCAAGAGTGTAACCACGGTTTTGCAAACTATGGTACGTATACACGTTAATTAATGTGAATCATGGCATATGCTATATATACATATATTGCTTGGATTATATTTGATAACCATTTGCGTGAATCTGGATGTGAACAGGACTTTGTTACAAAGAGTGTTATGTGAATAATATTTGTACATATATGTCCAGTACACTAAGGCTATCGAATTTGATAGTAAATGAATTTGGTTATATTAATCCCTTAATTATGTGGGAAAATGAGTTGAGCATGTATGTTAAATTACATGGCGCAATTATGGAAATATGCTAATTCCATGATATTCATGCTTATGAGATTAAATGTTGATATGGTAAGAAATCATATTTGATTATTTGCATGAAAGATTGAATTAAATTTACGGGAAAAAAATGCCATGAGTTTAGAATATGGGATCAGACATTATTATTCAATTACATGAAAGAAGTACATATGTTTGGAAATTATGAGACATATTTAAATTTCCTAAGCCCTCAAAATGTTATAGTATTTGTTTAAATACTTGATCAAATGTTGAAATACCTATTTTGCATGGTATAGTAATTTGGTTGTGTGGGCTGCTCATGTTGGTTAAAGGTTTAAACCATATTTGTGTGAGAATGTGCTGCTAGTGATTCATGACTTTTATATGTTTGGTCTGAGAATCGCATGCGATAAAATGGTAAACTTCATTTGCACTTAAACATGACATCTCTCGGCAAGAGTGTAATATATTTGTGCATGAATGAAGGATGTGACATTGGGTTATTTGATCCATGATGTATTCTCGTTCATTTAGGGACTTGATTTAGCTTCATATACAAAAATTTTAGATCTATGTTGTGTCTAAAATTGGGTTATGCTTTTATATGCTATGATTATATGAATTGTTTGGGAAAGTGCCCTTTTGATGCAATGAAAGGTTTGAGAAGGCTTGTCCCAATAATTGGCTATCTTGATTGATCGTTTACGAGCATATGGCTCACAAGTGACAATTGTTAGATTGCACAGATTGAGCATATGGGCTCGAAGTTCAACATATTCTGGTTATTTTGTATGACCTGAAAAATGTGAACATGAAGACATTAGTTTATGACTATGTCTAGGGTATTGGTTCTTGTGAACCATGGTATAAACCCTAAAGCATGAGTTATCATGACTATGCTAAAAACCTTTGATTATTTGTAATCAACGAATTCAGGGGAAAATCGCAAGAATTTGGTTGAGACAACTAAGAATCCTGAGAATGGGAATCCCGAGACTTTTGGTCAAATCTCTTGATTTATGGTTGAAAAATCTAAGAATCATGAGATATGGAATCCCAAGACATTTGGTCAATTCTCTAGATTTTTGGTTGGAAAGCCTTAGAATTCTGAGATGAGGAATCCTAAGACATTTGGTCTAGGAACCCCAACACACGAGGTTTTGATAAACTTAACACGTGTGAGGATGTTTAATAAAACTAGCCCAATGTGGGGGGTAGACGAAAACCTAAAAATTCAACGACGATATGAATTTTGATAGGTACTTGAAGTGAAAAAGTCGCCACGAGAGATTTGAATCAAGTTGATCAAGTCAGGAGGACTTTAACTCGAACCAAAAGGGTAAACTCGAAATTGAGTCTAGCAATGCACTCAAACTTGAGTGGAGCAATAGACTTGAATGTGTTTCGAGCATAAAGACACTCAAGTTTGATTTGAGTAGTCTGAAAGTAAAATTCAGTTGTACTGAAACTTGGCTTTAAAATGGCCATGAAATTGTGTGGAGTTAGTAAACTCACACTGTGCCCTAGTGAGAGTTAATCGAATCCTCGATTGATTGATACTACATCGGTTGTAGTATTGGTCATGCGAGGAAGAACAATTAATTGAGATCGGAAAGTTTAGTTATCTCTAATTCCAAGGGAGTTGAAGGAATAAGAGAGACTTTCACGATAAAAGATCAATACATGAAGGTGTTTTGATTGTTGAAAGGATCAAGCCCTAAAGAAATTTTATGGGTAAGAACCTAGTGTTTGATTCATTATTGAACACACGGACTTTTAGTAAGTTGGGTTTGTATATTAACGAAACCACTTACGTGATACATAGAAAACATATGAGGTTATCTGTGACCATGATGTGAATACATAGAATCCTATGGGAATGTGATTCACAATGTAGACATTTGCAAGGTCATTTGGTGATTGAAGGAAATTGCTAGAAATGATCAAGCGTTGTGGGGGAGCCTTTAAGTTGGTTGGCGTTCTTTTAAATAAGATACCCTAAGAAGGAGGAAAATAAAGCTCCTCATAGAGCCATCCTAAAAGTTCTTTCGAATGTGTGGGTTGGCATATTGCGAATGTAGTAAAAGGAATACTTAAATAGTATCTATACTAGATATGCACAATGTTGAAGTGCTATCAATTTCTTTAAATTCACAAGAAATATTATGCAGAAACTAGAAATATATCTTGATGGAAAGTGTATTTTGTGGAAGTTTCTGTTAAAGATCTTGATTTATCTTAAATGGACTTAAGAGTCAATAGATGAAATCATTAAGGATCAGGGATACCAACGAAGGAAACGAGATTCCATGAAATAATTTTTGTGGAAAGTGGTGATCAATAGAGAGATTGATCTACCATGAGTGCAAATCACTAGAGTACTAGTAGATTTGAACAATTAGTAAGTATATTTGTGTACTTGATGGGTGTTCTCTAGACGTGAGAATGAGTCCAAGGGTGATGGTACTTGCTATCAAGGTTTTGTGAAAGCTAGAAGTACATCTAATGAACCTAAATGGTTATTTGGAGAGTTAGATATTAAAATCTGAATAGAGCAAAATGATAAGCTCAATGCTCCTAAATGACCCATCATGTGACCAAACTAATTGTTGTTTAGCCAGTGATATTAAATCAATGAGTTTGATGAAGGCGGATATGCTAAGGGACACAGAAAATGACCATGTCATTTATGTCTTTGAATTAATGGTTTTCTCATTGATAGAAAAATTGATACGATGATTGAGTCTCTTGGAGATATGTCGTATTCAATGGAATGATTCTAAACATTATGAGTTACCTTTTTTGTAAAAGTGAGGTGTCTCTTAAGAAGAGAACTCAAGAGTCATTGATAGTCTGTTGTACTTATTAAAGTGCACATTAGGCAATTCTTATAATGGATAGTAAGATGATACACGAGTAATCCAGAAACGATTACTGGAAATAAGCTGTGTGTGAGACTCGTGGATATGGCTTGATTTTGTGTAGAGAAATGGTTCTCTCTTTCTAGATTCATAGAGGAATCTAAGTCCATCGTGTTGGACAAAAATTGGGAAAGATATACCCTAGGATGACCAAAGCGCTTGTATGCTTATTGGTGTAGCGTAAAGCTTGTAGGTTAAAGCCATATCGATGATGGTGTGTCTCGACATAGACACTTTACTATTGGACGACTACTCTCTATGAGAATTATCGATGTTGACTACGTAAGGTCAATATGATAAGAGTTGCGATTCTTTGACGAAAGGATTGAATTAATTTCTTGACGAAGAAATTGAATCGAGAGTTAGTTGAGAACTCATCGAAAGGAATATGACGAAGTCCAATAAATGGTGGGTTACGTACGTGGACACCCAACCTATGTGACTGGAGATCCCAAGATCTAGGTTCAAAGGGACAACTAAACTGCAAAGACCCATCGTGATCACTGTGGGGGTTTCATACCTCCTGTCTTATTCCTATGATGAAGAAACAATGATGTGAATGGAGGTTAAGCATTAAATTGCTTTTAATGATTCAAGGCATCGAGTATGTAGTACTCGAAAGAGCGTAATAGTTTGCGGAACTGCTCTTACGCCAAGAATCACCTATGTAAGCGAGAAGTGTGGCCGCTTCGAAAGGGAATTGTTGGGACGCAATTCTTTAGAAACCTTACAGAACTAGGCGTGTGCCATGGCCTGATTAATGGACACAACCGAGGAAAGCGCAAGGGCTAGGAAAGATGTCTGTGGGAAGTGCATTGTCGTTCACACAAGCGGTTGGGGAAGTTCAAGGACATCGCGTCTACTTCCTAACCAGTGGGCTACGTGTACTCTCTCAAGGGAAAGTTCAAAGGGTGACACCTACTTATCCTATGCAGCATCTATGCCGTTGAAATGAATCTATCATCAAGTCAAACTCTGTGTCTGACGTGATTGTTCTGATTCCTACATCAATATCTATTCATGTGGGGGATTGTTGGAAAATGATGGTTAAAAGGTTGAAATTCGTCAACTTTTTGGGCTTCGTTTAGAGTGGGACCCGAATGGATTTTGGGTCAACGGATGTCATTTTTGGGTTCTCCTCCGCGAGTACTATAAAATCGACTATTTAAACTCTCAAAACGGATCAAGGGTGAATGAGATATGGATGTTTGAAAAGTCACTCTTGAAAGAGAAAAAATTAGGCGAAAATTGGCCCAAATTAGTTTTTCTCTAGACTATCCAAAATGCGTATGGACCGCATGGAAGTCTCTGGAAGGCCCAACCGCATAGTATATATGGAATTGCTTGTGTGTAATTCTTAATAGATAAGAACAAAATACTTCCATATTTTGTGAGATATCTTGTCTTAAATAAATATGCGGTTTACCATGTTTAATACGATGAAGAATATTTGTGCAAATATTTCTTCCTTTTCCAGCAGATTTGATTCGAGTATTCATGGAATGTCTCGGATTTGGTGAGTTGGTGATTGGAGAATATTCTTCTCTAATTACAGAAAATCAGAATATCATGTTTCCATGATTAGGGTCTCTAGAGCAGTATAAATAGAGCCTCTAAGTCAGTCAGAAAATTCACACCATTTCTCAAGTCCCTCCATAATCTAAACTTGAGTCTTCTTTCTGTCTTTCTCGAAGTTTCCAGTTGATGCTCTGTCGAGGTGATAGTCCTCCGGGCCTTGCGTGAATCCGAGGTAACTCTTACTTGTTAATTGTTACCTTCGATGGCTTTATCCTAGGGAACGATGTCCACGACGGGACTCATTCGTTTCAAGGGCAGCGAGTGTTACTCGTGACTCCATCAATTTGTGATTACTTGAAACATGATTTATGCTTTGATTATTTATAATTTAAGCTTTTCGATTGTATGCTTGAATAATTAATAAAAGTCTATTAGTCTGGCATATATTAATTGCTCGTTCAATTTCGATATTTAATTTTCGCATGATAAAATCAATATATGTCCAACATAAAATTCTCTACAACATTAGTTTTACTTTTAGACGCATGCACAATTTCATAAACTACCATCTTGCCAAACAAATTCAAGAAGAATCCAAGATGATACAAGGCAAAATTTCAACAAATTTGTGAAGGATATATATACACTAAATCAGCTCTTAACAAAAGCCAATCCATTGGCGTTAGCATCTCTCTCCATAAACCTCGTGAACCTGTCCCAATCGGGTGGCTAAGCCCGTCAAACGGATTGGGTCACCCGTTGGATAACCGTTATCCATATACTATTTTCACTTATTGGATAATATTTATTGGATAATGACTCATTGGGTTAATTTATATAATTGGGTTGTAGTTATGAGTTTAGTTGAGTTGGATAATGGGTTACCCGTTGGATAATTTTGGGTGGATTGAGTTGGGTTGGGTAATAGGTGACCCGTGGATAATTTCATATCATAAGATAACTAAATTTTAATGATTTAATTTTTCCCTAATATATAATTATTTATTATATTATGTAATATAATATTATGTACATTATATTATATTACATAAAAAAATATAATATGTTGACTTTGTAAACTCGATTAAATTAACGAACAATATTAGTTGGGATCGAGCTCGAGCTCGAGCTCAAATACTATACGAGCTCGAATATTGTACGAACTTGAATACTGTACGAGATTGAGCTCGAATACTGTACGGGATTAAACTCGAATATTGTACGAACTCGAATACTGTACGAGATTGAACTCGAATATTGTATGAACTCGAATACTGTACGAACTCGAATATTGTACGAGATTGAGCTCAAATACTGTATGAGCTCAAATACTGTACGAGCTCAAATATTGTATGAGATTGAACTCGAATATTGTACGAACTCGAATACTGTACAAGATTGAGTGCGAATTTTGTACGAACTCAAATAATGTACGAGATTAAATTCGAATACTGTACGAGCTCAAATATTGTACGAACTCGAATATTGTACGAGATTGAACTCGAATAATTTATGAATTATAATTTTTATAATTTGGGAATTATAGTGAATATTTAAGTTAAATATTACACATGCATTTAATTAGGTAATTTTGAATATTTATTGGGGACAAAGTCTTGTGCGAGACGGTCTCACAGCGAGATCGGGGGTTAAATTATAAATAGTATATACTTAATTTGGGATGGGGTATTTATTATAGTTTTCATATTATTAGGGATTAAATTGTAACTACGGTAAATATGAGCATACATTTATTGTATCTCTTCCTCTTCCCCTCATTCTTTACCTTTTGTTTTTCTCTCTCGAAAACCGCTTCTGTATTCTTCCGTCCTTCTCTTTTTCCCTCTTTTCTGGCGACCTAGGCTTTCTATTTCCGTCGCGGTTTCTGTACTTTCTTCTATTTTTGTTGCTTAATACGCATTATATCGTGTTTTGACGTGAGTGTAATCTTGTGCTGGTTCAATTTTTGGAGTTTCTTGCAATTTTGCTTGATAATCGGTTCGGCTCTTCATCAAGCAACTCCGATGACTTAGATTTGTTCTTCTAGCCGATAAGCTTTGTTTTTTAGTCGTTTTATTGTATGGTAAGCTTTTTGTTGTTGAGCTCTGAGGTTTCTGTACTTTTTTTTACGATTACTATTCTATTCAATTTTGAGGGTGTTATCGTAAATGAAGAGGATATTGCGAAGCTGAATGTTTTTACATGCATGTTATTTATTAGGTTTTCATTGATGTCGATCTTTTTTAACTCTATTATTTTTCATGTTTATCGTTTTGTAGATGTCAAAGAAAGGAGATCTTGTTAATTCTGGTTGTATAGACGATGCTGTGATTAAAATTGCAAAGTCATACTCCCAGCCTTCCGTTTCTTCGAAGGCTGCTGTAAAGCAGAAGAGGAAGACTTATTCTCAAGGTTTGTTGCTTTTTAAAATTTATTTGGCGGGAATATTTGAATTTATTACTATATTTGTTCATTTTTTGTCGTCTAGGGTTTTACATGACGTTTTAATGTTTGATTATGATGTTTCAAGGTTTTCATTTGACTTTATTTTCTGGTTATGAGATGTTTCTATTGGAAAGGTGTTGTGTATGTTGTTCTTATTATATGTGTGTTTTACTGTCAATATTGTATGATTTTTAAATTACAGTGATTCTATCATAATTTTCAGTAAGAGTGATGATGTAATTATATCAGTTGATGTTTTCATTATATATGTTTTTATTTGATGTTTTACAGTTCTGATTTGATGATACAAGTATTCCATTTGACTTTACTGTTCTTGTACTGATGTTTCTTTGTACTGTATGGTTTTATGTGTTATGATGATGCTAGTGTTTATTAGTTTGATGATACAAGTATTCCATTTGACTTTACTGTTCTGATGCTTTACAGTTCTGATTTGAAGTATATCGGTTGATGTTTTCATTATATATGTTTTTATTTGATGCTTTACAGTTCTGATTTGATGATACAAGTATTCTATTTGACCTTACTAGTTCTGATGCTTTACAGTTCTGATTTGAAGTATATCAGTTGGTGTTTTCATTATATATGTTTTATTTGATGCTTTACGGTTCTGATTTGATGATTCAAGTATTTCATTTGACTTTACTAGTTTTGATGCTTTACAGTTCTGATTTGAAGTATATTAGTTGATGTTTTCATTATATATGTTTTTATTTGATGTTTTACAGTTTTGATTTGATGATACAAGTATTTTATTTGACTTTACCAGTTCTAATGCTTTACAATTCTGATTTGATGTATATCAGTTGGTGTTTTCATTATATATGTTATTTATGCTATAAATATTTTTTCTTTTGTTTTAGATTGTGGTGTTCCTGTACGAAAATCTAATATGATTCGTGGTTTGACGACACCTACATTTACTGCAGGTATATGTTTATCTCTATAATTTTGTTGTATGTTTTTAATTTTTATTAATATTTTAATTTTCCTCTAGCTTTGAATCCAAGGAATGTGAAAAAGAAGAAAGTGGCTGAGGTGTCCATCCCATCATCTCCAGTTCCTGATTCATCCATCCCTAAAGAAATTGTCCGGAAGAGGTGTGTAAAACAAGCTGCTGTTAAACGAGTCAAATTGATTAGCGGTAAGGGTAAGGTTCTTGCTGATCGTGATAGCTATTCTGATGCTGAAGGTATTATTCAAATTATAATATTATGTTTTATTATGTGCTTTGATACTATCTATTTTAAATCTTTCATAATGTTTTATGTTTTTTAGAGGAGGGTGCCAGTAAGATTCATTTCAGCCAACTTGCTTCTGTTTTAGCTGAGAACGCAACTGGTAATATTTATAATTTTGATTTATTTATAATTTTATATTTTATGAATTTCTCTGTACCATTTAACAATATGGTTTGATGTTTGATATAATTCAGATGAGGGTATCAGGCAAGCTTATTCTGACTCTGGAAAGAAATCTGCTAAAAAAGGTAAACATTATTTTTCTCTAATACTTCTTTTTCTGATTTTTGATTTTTTATTCATTACTCTTTACCCTTTACCAATATGGTTCGATGTTTTATGTAATTCAGGTGATAGTGTCAGTTTAGCATCTGCTGGGGCTGGAAAAAAATTCTGCTAAAAAAGGTAAACATTATTTTTTAATACTTCTTTTCTGATTTTGATTTTTTAGCCATTACTCTTTACCCTTTATCAATATGGTTTGATGTTTATGTAATTCAGGTGATGGTGTTAGTCAAGGTTCTGCTCTGGCTGGAAAAAAATCTGCTAAAAAGGGTAAAGATAGTTTTCTTTTTAAATTCTTCTTTTTTCTGATTTTTATTTTTTATTAATTACTCTATACCATTTACCACTATGGTTGTATGTTTCACATTATTCAGATGAGGGTGTCAGCCATGTTTCTTCTTCTGACCTTGGAAAAAAATCTGCTAATTTCCTTTCTAATACTTTCATACTTTTGATTTTTTTATTTATTATCCTTTACCAAATAGGACTATGTTTTGATGTTTCAGCTTCTGATCTTCCTGGAAAAAAATCTGCTACAAAAGGTACAATAATTTCCTCTTTTAAATATATTTTTTTTCTGATTTTTTATGTTTCAGTTATTACCTTTTACCTTTTATTACTATGGTTTGATGTTTTATATGTTTCAGGTGATGCTGTAAGTCTAGATGCTGGAGTTGCTGATATCCTATATGGTAAATCATATGTTTTAACCTTGCTGTTTTAAATTTTCAATTCATATGATATTTTTTTGTTACCCATTATTTGACTGTATTTAATATTTTTGTTTGCAGGGGAGATCTTCAGTACTGGTCCTTCTCAATCTCAAGGACTTGATGCTACCATTGATGAAACTGGTCATGCAGATCAGGCTAGTGGTGATGATGATAAAATGGAGACAAGTGATGGCTCGGAATCTGATGACAGTTCTGACGATGAAGGTAAGAAGCCAAATGATGTTGAGGAAGATGGAGAGGCTTAAGAGGAATCTGAGAAGGAGGGAGGGGATGAAAGTGAAGACAATTCTGATGAAGGTGAAGAATCTGACAAGGGGGGGGGGCATTCTGAAAATGTTGTTGATGTTTCAAAACAAGTTGGTGATGATATTGGTAGTAAGTCTGATAGTGAGGAGGATTCTGACAATGGTGATGAGAATAAATTAGTGAGTGGGGAGAAATATGATGATTCTGATGAAAATGAGGATGATGATGAAGATAGATGTGATGTGAAGGAGGATGACTCTGATGATTTTGATGAAGTGTTTGATGATGCTGGTGGAGAGTCTGATGATTCAGATGAGGAAGGTGGCAAAGGTGTTACTGTGTGTAAAATAGCTTCTGTTGGAAAAGGGAAATCTGTTGTGAAGAAGAATGTTTGAGAGAAGAATGGGGGAGTTATGAAGTCAAACAATCTAAAGGGTGTCAATGATCCATCCAGGTATGCATTAATGACTAACAGTTTTATGTTATGTTTCATATTTCGGTGTTGCTTATCATTTTTTTAATTTTTTTGCAGCTCGAAAAGGGGCTACTCTACGAGGTGTAGCCCTGGTAAGATTGTAAAGCTTCTGAAATCATTGACTGATGGGCAGATCAGGTCAGTTATTGATATAGGATTTGAAGGATTATTGAAGATAAATTTTGGTGTCTTGTCCAAAAATGTGATTCAATATCTGATATCTAAATTCAACCCAATTAGTCGCTTGCAGTGAATAGGTAGTGATAAGTATTATATAACCAGGGATAATGTTTATGATTCCATGTGTCTGCCTATAAGTGATGTTGAGGTTGTAGAGGCTAATAACTCGGGTAAGGGGCAGAATAGGGATATGGAGTTGAGGTTTAAGTGGAAGATGGATTTAGGGGCTGATAAACATGACAATATTCCTTGTAATAGGTTGCTATGTAAGATGTCATTATCGACTGAGGGAGGTGATCTTTTTAAGAAGTATTTTCTGATGTATGTGCTGTGTACTTTCCTTGCTCCCACATCTAGAAGTACTGTTGATTGTAAGCTTTTGAGGGTTGTGGAAAGTGTGAATGAAATCAGGAATATGGATTGGTGTGGGTATGTGTTGAAAAAATTCGGTGATGCTGTTGAGAGGTACAACAAAGGTCCATTTGATGCTATAAATGGTTGTGTATTTCTACCTTTGATGTGCTATCTTTATAGATTTCCATTTCAAGGAATCCCATTGCCTACTTCCCTCCCCTTAGTCCAACATTTTAATGACAGTAAGGTTAAGGTAATTTGTAAGTCCATAGTGAGTGATGGGTTTGATGCTTGCGTGATGAGCGGAAATGGTTTTCCTTTGACTTCAATGGGAAAATTAAAGTTAGGTTCATGACCAGGTAATGGCACTGCCCGCAGTACCTCTTGCTTTGTAGTGTTGGAAATTCCTGAGGATTTACCCACCGACGAGAAAATTCTTGCTGAAGCTCCTTCTGTAAGTTTTTTATTTATCTTATGTTTTTTGTTTTTATATGATATTTCAAATTATGACTAATAATTTATTTGTTTGTAGGATGCTGTTGAGTGTTTAATGCGATTTGCTAGGAATATTGAAATTGTTACCAGATCCTATGTAGCTGAGATGATGAAGCTTTGTGAAAAAGCTCCAGCTACTGCACAAGATAGTGTTCCTCCAGTTCATATTCCTGTTTGTTCACAGGATTATTTTTCTGATGGTTTTTTTGATCATATTGAATAAATCATTAAGAATTCAGTGAAGAAGTGCACTCCTGAAGTTCCAATATTGAAGACTGGACCCAAACTATCTTTTAGTCTTGGGATTGAGAGCTTGGAAGATATTGGACGAGTTGCAAGTTCTTCTACTGTTGTACGTGAAAAGAAGGGGTTTACAGTTGCTTAGAAGAAGGGAGGACAAGTGGGAAAGTCATCAAAGGGATTGAAGAAGAAATAATTCTTTTTTAATGATGTGATGAACTTGTGTTTGAGAATGATGTTTTTAAGTATTACTGTTGGATGGTTTTTAGCATTGTTGGTTTTGGATGGTTTTTGGATGTGATGAACTTAAGTTTGTGGATGATGTTTCAAGTATTTTGGATTGTTGTTTAGGTGATTCTCATAATTCTTGTTTGAATTTGACATTTTAAAATAATGCAGTGATATTTCATGAATAGGTCTTGATGTTTTATGGTGTTGATAGTAAATCTTATTTTTATGCTTTAACTCTTATTAGTCTATTTGTAGAGTTTTTTTTTTTACATTAATGATTATGTTTGAAAGATTATGTTTTAAAATTAGGTTCTCACATTTTAGGTGTTGTCTAGTTTATTTATAAAAAAATGTGACATATTTCTAGTTGTAACTTTTGGTATATGTAAAAATCCAGTAAACTTTAAATGCTCATTACATATTTGTAAGTTATCATACATTTAAGTTAAAAGATCACGTTCCTACAAATTAAATTTCAATACTCAAACAAGAAACTTATAGAGATTAGTAAACTCTAGAATGATTTCCATAATAAAAGCATATGTATTCTACTAAGTTGAGTAGTAATTTTAATTCAAAGTCCTCACTTTTGAAAAATGTTACATCAAATGAAAGTCTTAAAATGTCAAATGAAAGTATTGAAACATCAAATTTGTTCTGCAATTTTAGAATTCACCCTTCATCAACTTTGGTCTTCCCTAATTCAGATGATTTGGGCTTTTGGAGTCTTTGACCCAAATTCCTTCTTTTGTGGCTTCTTCCTTTCTAGCTTTCCTTTCAACCTCTTACTTATTCCCTTTGTTTTTGCTTTTTTTGGATCTAGGACTCCGGGAGCACTTTTTGTTGGTGAGTCTTTGGCATTGTTTGTCGTTGAATGCTCGGTTTTGTCTTGATCTTTAAATGAAAGCAGCTGACCTACTGTAGTCGAATCCCAGTTCAAACCATCCTCAAGTGTTCTACGAGTATCTTTGTCATCTTCACATTTCAACACTAAATTTTAGTATTTTCTGGGCATCTCATAGCGCCATGGTATCTTACCTTTCATCTCACTGTGGTTTTTGCTATTTTGTGTTGATGCACCTCCAAGTACTCGGTTCCATATTTCCTTCTTTGCCATCTTTGTCCATCTCTTTAGTATATAATCTTCAGGTATTGTTGTGATGTTGCGCAAGTGGAGCACACGAAGGCTGTGGAAGCACAGCAGCCCAACTTCTTCAAAGTATTTACATGAACACTTGATCTCCACTTTACCATCCCTGAGTGTATAATAAACCTTCTCTACCTTTGTTTCATTAGTTTCTGGGCTGACTTTGTAAATATCTTCATAGCTAATGTTGAATATTTTCTCCACTTTACTCGTCATTGCTAACTTCCACTCTGTTTCGAAGTCCTTGAAAATTTTAAGAGTGTATATCTCCCCAGCTTGTTTCAGTAATCTGGGCCCTTCTATAGCTGCTCTTGGTTTTCCTATTGAACCGTTGTATTCCCTGCTTGTCTCTGTGCTTCTCCAACTTTTGACAGTTTTTGCAAATATTGCAAAAAAAATGTGTCAAGTTGGTTGTTTTTGAAGCATTGAAGCTGATTGCTTTGTTGGTACTTTCACTACGTTGTGATGAAAAAGTTCCAGCTGAGAAGAAATCCTTGCTTAGTGCAGTGCACCATTTATCTCGGAGTTCGTACAAGCGCTTGAACCAATCTTTTTCTTGCAGCTGGTAGGTTTCTATCATGGAATTCCAGCATTTTTCAAATTCTTCTTCATTTGCACAACCTTTCAAACAGTGGTCGAATGCCATTCCAAATTCTTCATCACTTTTTACTTTACCGTAATGACTAATTGCATTCTGTTTCAGATGCCACAAACAGAGTCTATGTTTTATTTCTTTGAATACCTACGAAACAATAATTTCAGTAAATGCATCATCAAATTGTTTCTTAAAAAGGTCATACGCTGCTAATGTATCATCAATTATAAATGTAGGATGCTCATGTTGCAGTGTCAAACCAAGAGAAATTGTATACATGTCCATGATGAGTTCTCAGATGTTCTAAAACTGATTATGGTGATGATTTAAAAATTAAATTATTGACATCACAAGTAAGACAATTAGAAGCATGGTTCTAAAATATATATTTAGAACATCAACTGTATAACATTACAGGTTAGACCTTTTTGATGAAACATCAACTAAATAATATAATAAGTTACACTGGTTCAAAACTTCAACTGAATGAATATTTAAAACATCATAATAAATATTTAAAAGGTTAAACACATAACTTGAAACATCAATCGTCAGATAGAGTTTAGAAATACCTCTTTAATTGCCTTTACCATAGCCAAATCCTGGTCAGTGAATATAGTCACTGGTTGTTTTCCCCCCATTGATTTTTTAAATACCTCCAGCAGCCATACAAAAGTTTCAGCCTTTTCGTCTCCAATAAAAGCACACCCAAACATTGCATTGTTCCAGTGATTGTTTATCCCGAGAATTAGAGCACAAATGAGATTATACTTGTTTGTCCGATAAGTGGTGTCAAAAATCACATCACCATATAACATGTAATCTTCTTTCATCATCGAGTCTCTCAAAAAGAGAGCAGTTAGTTTTCCTTCATCATCCAGCTTGACTCTAAAAAAGTAGTCTTCCTCGGTAGCAGCAATCTGATAAAGATCATCTATGACATTTTGAGCATCCCCTCCTTCTATAGTGTCCATTCTGTACCTATTCACATAATTAATGTGATCTCTCATAGTGTGCCCAACATTTTCTTCTCCTTGGACAGCACATGCAAAATATTTGTAACTTGCTGCTGGTTTGAGACCTTCCTTTTCCATTGCTTCGATTGCTCTTGCTTTCTCATTTTCGATTCTTCTTTCACTACGTTGCAGGTACTGCCATTCTGATCTTGTGCACTCATGGTTATGCTCTACAAAGTGGTGTTTGATTTCATAGAACTTTTCATCAACAAGCTTGATCTTGATCTGAGCTTTGCATCCTGTTCTTATCACTAGAAAATCTTTTGATTTTCTTTTTCTCTTCCTTTCTGGCTGTAAAGTAGGTGTGGTTTTAGTTCTTGAAATGGACTTTCCTTCACATGAGCATGTGAAATATTTTTCTCTAATTACTCCTTGGTTTGACTGCCTTGTTGTTGACTTCCTTACACAAAATCCAAGCACAGTTGCATGTGCTCGATACAGTTTTTCAAGCTCTTCCCAAGTTCTTGCTCTCACTCCTTGCAAACACTCCCTTGCATCTATCTCCAATAGATTAGGAAAATCATCTGGCAGATCTATCATTTAAATCAAACATCACTCAACTTGTTTATAAAATAACATATTAATTATATCAATTTCAGTAACAGTTGACATCAGGTGCAGAAACATCAAACACTTTTATTAAAACATAAATATATATGATAGAAACATCACATACCAGTATATGTAGGTCAGTTTCTGAATTAGGTGCAGAAGCATCCAACATTTTTCTTAAAACATCAATCCATATAATAGAAACATCACATGTCAGTATATGCATGTATGTCTTTGAATCAGAATTCCAAGATTTGTTACCCATGCTAGAACTGACCATTTAGTTTTATCAATGAGAATAATGAAATCACTCATTCTATTTATAGTATGATACACTAGTTACAGCAACTAGTATTTAATAACAATTGGCACTAGATAAACAAGTATTAGTCACTTTCATTAACACATCAATCTCTATATCAGTAACATCACATAATAGTTTATTGTGGTTAACTTAATACAGATCTACAACATTATTTTTACATACTGGTACAAAGCATCAATTTTGAACATTAAAAGACTCTGAAGCTTTTTGAGCTGAAAAATCAGTCTGCATCAAAATATTCACAAGCTTTATGAGCTGAAACATTCGCAAGAAGATTAAATCAAGTTTTATATGATGATTCCAGTTTTTCATACTCACCTTTTATAGATTTTTTTTCGATTTCATTTATTGTGTCGTTCACCACAGTAAGTTGTTGTTCATTGTTCAAAAGGCTTGTTGATGAAGCTTCGGTTTTGCTATCATCTTCTTCGCACATCAATTGATGTTCCGATCTGCAAAATAAATGAAATTTTACATAATCTAATTGTACAATGTTCAACAAACTGATTTGATTATGTAGTTTTGAATAACATGCCTGATTTCTTGTTGATCGTCGTTGTTCATTGTTATTTGCAAAAGTTGGGGATTTGATCTTTGAAGGTTTGGGATCGATGGATTGCAGTGGTTGAGATCGATTGAAATTGTGAGAATGTTTACATAAAGCGTGTTTTTTCGTTTGCGCCTTCTATAAACGCGGCTTCTTCTCAGAATTCTTTCCATATTTTTTATATTTGTAGGTTAGTCCTTCTATTTTTTCACGTGTTTTAAATTGGCACCAAAAATAAAAATAATTATGCCAGGACCCCCGATTTTTTTTTGCATTTTACCTTAAATTACTGTAAATCCCTGGTCTTACGATAAGACGGTCTCGCATGATACAGACTCTTTATTGGGTATTTGTTAGGTTTCCATTGAGTTAACATAATATATGACCTATTAAGATCAAAATTTCCCATTCACATAATTATTCTCATCTCGCCAAATCCCAAAAACTAATGGCATTTAATACCTGATCTCATTGGATAATGACAACTTGTAACCCAAATCAGAAGAAAATATTGAATGAAAACCTATTAGGTTAGTTACATAATGACTTATTGGATAATGACTTATTAGATAATATATTTTAACCCATTGGGTCATATGAGTTATCTCATGAGTTACCCAGTGGATTATCCATTTAATTACTCTACCCATTTATGATCCAACCCATTATTACTCATTAATAAATAGATTAATTGGATAAAGACCCACTGGATAATGGATTAATTGGGTTTGAATAATAGGTTGATCCAATTAACCCATTTGACAGGCCTATTCGTGGCGTCCGCATCAAGTACTTGGCCTCAATTCTGGCCGGCTTCCCATTCACGAAGCGCACAATCACATCCACAGACTGCAGCGTCCCCTCCTCGTTCATCATGAACAATCCGGTAATGTCGCCGACCTGGCTCGACGAGTCAAAAACCGACGGCTCATTGAACTTGAAGATCTCCTGCTTGTTGGTGCCGTCGCGGGACTTCGTCAGCCTCACGTCAGGGACCAAGAAATTGATGTCACATTTGTTATTCTCCAGTTCATGCAAAAATTGTGGCCAAGGACAACCAACTTCGCTTTTGTGCTTTTTCACAAACATTGACATTTAATGGTCCTGCCCAAGCATGCACAATGCCAAGAAAGACAGACAATTTTGTTTTTATTTTTTAGACAGCTTATAGTTTTGGAAATCTATAATGTGTACTCAAAAGTCAAAGCCGGGACAACATTTTGATGAGATTTTTCAAGCCTGCATCTACAAAAGAACAATCTTTCCGTAAATTTGCGTTCTCAGCCTGAACTCAAAACCAGTCATAAAACCTTCATCCTGAATACATGGCAAAGTTCACAACGAAATTTTAACAGAATAGAGTTTAAATGTCTTACAGTGTGGCGGATTATGAGGAGACTGTCAGACAAGTCGTTTGTGGGAAGCGTGACTTTAGTTTCTACCGGGGATAGTGGGGAGGGGAAAGAAGAATCAGTGGCCACGGCAGCGGCATTCCAGCCATTCAAGTTATACAGTTGTGGACGCCGCTTCCTAATGTTTGCGCATTAATAAGGAAACAAATAAAAAGTTTCCTTATTTAATGCGGGATGGTTTGGCTAGGTTGGCCATAAAGATTTTACATTGTTGCTTTTATGAACACTTGGTAGAGACTTCCTGCTTCATGATGTTTGCTGCACTTCATTTGATCATGAATTTTTAAGATAATCTAATTTAATGTGTTTATGTAATTATAATATTTATCATAAATGGATCTTGAATAATGATTGTTGATGAGGTTAAAGTTAAATAATCAAAATTTGATTAAGATTAAAACTAATTAAGGTTAATACAATAATCATTCATTAAGTTTACATGCATTTATGAATTTTCAACCTGTATTTAAATTTTGTGTAAAATTTACTACACTTAATTGAAATGCAGGTAAGTTGGAAAGAACATGACCTAATTAGAAAGAGAATTAATATTGAAAAACAATAATTAAATTTTAGGAAAGACAGTTTTTCTTAAGGTTATGGGATAATCATTTGACTTTTTAACTCAAACAACATTATTTTTAAATTTAAATATTATACATTAGAAGATAACCATGTAATGGGACGTGGTTGAATGTGACAACACACAAATAATCATGTAAAAATTATAGTTTAAAATTAAAAATAGAATATTTAAATTAAAATGCAATATTTAAGTTAAAATACTGTATTTAAGTTTAAATTACAGTATTTAAATTAAAAATTATAGTAACTACTTCATATAAAAATTTAAAAGAACTTGTTTTAGAAAATTTTCTTATATTATAAAAGAAAGAGAAAGCATGAGTTAAGCAGCCGTCAATTAGTATACGGTACACTAGAGATACACACCACATTGTATCCCTAGTAACTAAATGTACTCTACGGTAAAAACTAATACATTCTCTCCTATTATTTAGGCATATATTAATTGATATTTTTATTATTTACACATGTAGTTTAATACCTAGGTATACAATACTGAACCATACCCCGAGGATAGGATATAATTTACAAGCAACTGTAACCTCTCACATTCTCTCTCTAAAAACTATACCTTTTCACTTCAATTTTCTTTTCTCCACTTCCCTATGATGGGGGAGATGGGAAAACAATAACTATTTAATTGAGATTGTTTGATCATTTATGTTATTGAATAAGTATGGATTTATTTCCATCAATCAGTATTTTTCATCGACCTGTTAGATTAGATTGTTGTTCTCATGATGATCACTCGATTTAGTTGACTGCATTGATGTTTTGTTATCGATCTTGGTTGTACAGATTGTGTTTTCGCAATTTTGTTTGTGTTTATGTATTATGGTTTCCATTAATTTGGATGAGTTCAGATGGGGAAACAAGTAATTTCAATTGAGATTGTTTGAGTATTTATGTTATTGAATAAGTATAAACTAATCTCCATACATAAATATTGTTCGTCTACCTGTTAAATTAGATTATTGTGTTCAGGATGATCACTTGATTTAGTTGATTGCATCGATGTTTAATTTTTTCTCGAAATGGTTGTACATATCGTTTTTTTGCAATTTTATTTGTATTTTTGTATTAGGGTTTCCATAAATTTGGATGAGTTCAGATATGTATTTTTCAAGGTGTTTACACACTACTGCAGGGGACCCCCTATAGCACCGGTATTTTGGTACATAGACACCAGTATTTTGGGCCCCTGGCCTGCTGGTGCCTAAGTAGGGTGGTGTTAAAACGTAGTTACAAAGGTACCGGTAGTGTATGCCGGTGCTGAAATATACAGGTATACACTACCGGTGCTAAAAATTCAAATTTTAGCACCCCCACTTAGGCACCAGTATTTATTGTACCGGTGTTAGTAAATAGGCGATCAATAAAAAAAGGAATATGAAACCCAAACAAACAAAACACAAAATAACAAGAATTTCATGTAAGAAAACTGAAAAATTCATAACCACAACTTTGAAGTTCATTACATATATCTAAAAATGCATAACAACCCACAATCCATGAAACAAACTAGACCTAAACATAGATTGACAACATTAGTTATCATAAACACTTGAAGCCAGTATCCATAAACCCTAGATAACATCAATGAACCAAAACCGTGAAGGTTAGTTCAGAAGCAAGTGCTGATGCGCGACACGATGGTGGCATAGAGAGCTGAGGCGCCATGGATCTGAGCTCGGGGAGATGGCATCGATGCTGGTCCAAGAGATGGCATTGGGGATAGTTCACCGCGGGAAGGGCAGAGAGGGGGTCGTCGTCGGGGAGATGGCATTGGGCTGGTCTGAGAAATGGTGGCGGCAGAGCTAGAAAGGTGGTAGAGAAGGAGGGAGATGATGGAGAGGAGGAGGGAGAGGATGGAGAGGAGGTAGAGGAAATGAGGGTGGGTTAGATTTGGGGTTTCAAATTTAGTTTATATAGACAAAATTTTAATGGTTGAGATTTAATCAACAAAAGAAATCAATGGTCCAGATGAATTCAAGTTGGGCTCTTTTTTTAAAAAAAAACTCTGTAGCACCGATTTGTGTACTTGTGCTAAAAATAAAAACCGGTGCTAAAAAGAAAAGCTGGTGCTCAAAACAACTCATGACGGTGCCTATGTATATTGAGTTTTGTTTTTTTTTTTTTAAATTGAACCCGAGAATAAATTTGAAATTTGTTTACTAAGTGTGGAGTACCGGTACAAAAACTGGTGCTAAAATAGCTGATACCGGTGCCTATATGTATGAAAAGCAGCTGCTTAGGACTGCTTAAGTGTGGCACATTTATTGTTTTTTGGACCTAAGAGCAAACATGGGAAAACATATTCTAAGTATGTAGCACCTGTACTAATACCGGTGCTAAAAAGTAACTCATGCCGGTGATAAGTCCAATATTTCCAAAATTTCAAGCAATCCCTCCAAAACTATGAATGAAAATTCAGGAAATTCATTTTCCCTCCATAACTTAGCACTGGTATAAATGAAAGCAACGTCGATGCTAGTATTATTTGATCTCTAAGTTAAAATTTTTAAATATTATTATTAGGTTCATAGAAGAAATTTGGATGCGGTGAATCACAAAAGTGAAGACACCAGAACGCAATTAAATAAGAGACAACTGTGCCGTGAATGGAAGAGCCTCAAACATATTTATAAAAAAATTCCGCCATGGCCCAAAAAGTTTTAATGACATTATCCTTCTCTCCGAAATACACGACTTTTTTAATTCTTGCATAAATTTAGAAATAGAAAATAAATGGTTTTTTTGATGAATTTTTGAAAAGCGCTAGTACATGTTCTAGAGTAACTTAGAGTTGATTAATTAGAAATAAGAAAGGGAAATCAGAAAGAATTATGGATATGTTCTTGTGCCTGATTGTTGATAAATATTTTGTTACGGACTTGGAAAATACAACGAGGGTGTATAGGGTAGCTTCACGTTCAAGCATATTTCAATTTGGAGTTACGAGTAAAGTTTTTTACTTTTTGCACTTAGGTCCCTCCAAAAAAGTTGGAGTTATCAAATCACGAAATTGGCGGTACCGAAATGCAATTCAATAATATACAATTGCAAATTTGTGATTTGTGCATGTATCGGTGAATGGAAGGGTTTCAAAAGTCAACATTGATTACTTCTACATAGTCTTGGAAAATTACACTATGACCCAAAATTAAGTAACACCATTAACTATTGCTCCAAAATATACAATTTTTGCTATTCTTTCCTGAATATAGAAATATAAAATAAATTATATTTTAGGTGAAATGTTGGAAAATGAAAATGTTAGTACATGTTCTTGGGTAACTTATACCATAAACATATTTTCACACAAGCAGGAACTTTCTCCTAGTCATTTCCTCATAAGACTCTCGACTAACTCTTTCTTTGCTACAGTAACGAATCCTTTGTCTTTCACCTTTGTCTTCGCCGATAACGGCTATTTACCACCGTTAACGGCTATCCCTACCGTTAACATCAGAGTGACTGACACGGCCACTGATCGGCCGGCCGCGATGGCGGAAAGCAATGCCAATCAAATCCCACCAAAATCGTTCATGGTAGCTCTCCAGACCAAATCCCAACCGCTATCGAAATCCTTGCCGACTAATCCAGAGCTAACCCCCAAATCAGACCATCTAGGCGACCCGGCTTGTCTTTACTCCGATGACCAAATTGCCAAACTATCTGCACATTACGCTAATGCTTTTGTCAAAAAATTCAATAAAGGGAGACTCTCGATGGACCAACTGGAGCTAGCCTTCAGGACGGTAGGTTTTACAGGTAGCTATCAATTAGGCTCTCTTGACTATAAGCATGTCTTGATCAGGTTCGAGCAAATCAACAATTACCAAAGATGCTGGATCAAAGGAGTTTGGAACTTCAATGGAGTTCTGCTGAAGATGATAAAATGGTTTCCGGACTTCTTGACTCACAGAGAATCGCCAATTGTACCTATCTGGTGCACGATTAAGGAGGTGCCTTTATACTATTATAATTATGCATCAATTGAGGCAATTGGAAATACTATAGGAAGTTTTATCAAGAATGCTTTAGCCACTGAAATTCTTACAAGGCCTTTGGCAATAAAACTATGTGTGGAAGTTGATTTGCAGAAACCACAGTGCAATTTTATCAGATTAGGATCAGTCTCTAATAACAGGAAATACACAATTGAATTTGAAGATGTTCCACTTTACTGTGATCACTGTGCTAAGTTAGGACACTCTCTGAATCAATGTGGAGCTATCCAGCAGAACACCAATGGTAAATTAGGGGAAAACCTGTTGCCACAAAGCTAAAATAATTCACACTGACAGCCCACAGGGAATAAGTTTAATAAGGCACCTATAATCTCTCTAGGGAGTCAAGCTGTTAATGCCCATACCAATAAAGAAAATACAGTTCATCAGCAAGCCATAACTAACCCCACTCTTCACCCTTCCTTATACTGGCCTCCAGAAGTTAATACTGGGTTGGAAAGTGAAGCCCTCCAATCACCAACAAAGACTCCTATGCAATCTCCCAAAATCCCAGCCCAAGATAATCTTCAATCCTCACTCTCAAAACTATTAAATGCAACAGCTTTATCCAGACCCTCTCAGATGACCTATGCAACGGATGATCTACAAATTGGCACTCTCAGACCCTCCCTGAATTAATTCTCCCCAACTAACCCCCCACTTTCTCTACGAGGAAAGATGGAAAAAAGGTTTTCTATTTTGCAGGATTTAGAGGATATACCACAATCAGAGGACCTCATGGAGCTGGAAGAGCAGGACTTAGAGAGAATTGCTAGCAACAGCCACAAAGATCACACTGCACCACAGTCTATAAGGCTTCAGGATAACTCTATTCAGCAAGGTAAGTCTAAAGGTAAGAAAAAAAACTATTTTAGTCAGCTGAATAAAATGATGCTCAGATCAGCTACTAAAAGTCATAAATCATGTGAACAATGACTCACACATCAACTATTAATTTCTTAACATAGAATCTTTGAGGAATGGAATCTTCTATGCTAAGACTAATCCATTTAGTTAGGGTAAAGAAAATTCAACTCCTATGTATAATTGAACCAATGCATGATAACTCTCAGTGTAGTTCCTACATGGAAAAGCTCAAATTTTCACATAGTCTGCCACTCCAAAACGGAAAAATATATCTTATGTGGAATAACCCAGTTACAGTCTTTTTAATCTCTCAACATGAACAGTTTCTGCATGTTCATATAGCTCACCTTAGCCTAGACATTGATATGGAAGCTGTTTTTATTTATGCTCTTAGGAACAGAGAAGGTAGGAAAGTTTTATGGTCAACCCTGACTGCCTTACCTAATAGTGAGACCATTTACATAGGGGATTTTAACACCATCACTTCACTTGCAGAATATAGGGGGTCCATGCTCTCCCTCTCTAGGTAGCATTAGAGATTTCAATAATTTGATAAGTTCATCTGGTGTTCAATAGATTAATACAGTTGGTAACCTATTCACCTGGTCAAACTCTAGACTTAGGAAGCCTACTTCAAAAAGATTGGATAGAGGCCTCTGCACCATTAAGTGGAATCAAATATTTCCTTCTTCATCTATACAGATTTTGAATAGGCAATCCTCAGACCATTCATCTCTCCTCCTCCAAGTTTCAACTCTGGCTGTTTCTCACCCTAAACCTTTTAGATTCATAAATGCTTGGTTTAATAGACCAGAATTTATGGACCTAATTAGGGAAAACTGGTCACTTCCACTTCCTCAACCTGGAATGTTAGGTTTCTACCTAATATTAATTAGATTGAAAAAAGTGATAAAAACCTGGAATAGAGAATGCTTTGGAAATATTGTTGCTAATGTAACCATTGCAGAAGAGGCACTAAGAATCCAGGAACTTATTTTTGACTCTACCTACTCAGATGCATATTTAATCAAATTAAATGAAAAAAAGGCTTTGATGCTCAGAGCATTAAAGGAAAAAAGAAAAATTTTGGAAACAGAAAGCTAGGTCAACATGGCATAGGCTAAGAGATAACAATACTCAGTTTTTCCATAGGACAGTGCAAGAAAAAAATTGTAGATTGCAGATCACTAAAATTAAAAATGGGCAGGGACAGTGGCTAAACTCTTACCTAGACATCCAAAGAGAAGCTGTTGCTTATTTCTCAGAATTTCTAACTGAGCCTCATCATATGGCTAATAATTTCTATTACCTTAATTTCCTTAGCCAAATTCCATCTGTCATCACTGAACAGGACAACCAACTGTTATCTAGGCCTGTATCTGAAGATGAACTTAAATCTGTGATTAATGCCTTGAATAAGAATAGTAGTCCAGGTCCAGATGGCTTCTCAAGCAAATTCTATATTAAAAGCTGGACTATCATTAAGGATGACCTAACAGATGCTGTAAATGATTTCATTTTAGGGTTAGAAATGCCAAAAGGAATTTCCAGTGCATGGATATCCCTAATTCAAAAAAAAAACACCACCTTCCTCTTTTGATGATTTCAGGCCAATTAGCCTCTCCAATGTCATCAACAAAATTTGCTCTCAAGTTTTAATGGAGAGACTAAAACCTTACATGGAGAACTTAATCTCTCCCAACCAGACTGCATTCATGAAAAATAGAGACATTTCTGATAACATTCTCTATTTACAGGAAATGATAAGATTCCTGGATAAAAAAAGTAGAGTCCCTAATTTCATCATTAAGTTAGAACTTAGATAGGGTGAATTGGGATTTTCTTAGGAACATACTGGTTAAATTGGGTTTTAGTGGGAACTTTCTAGGTGCAGTACTGAATAATCTATCACAAGCTTATTTCTCAGTTATTCTAAAAGGTAATCCAGTGGGTTTTTTCAAAGGCACAAGAGGAATCAAACAAGGTGACCCTCTCTCTCCTTTTCTTTTCAATATTTTCTCAGAAGCTTTTTCCAGAAGTCTTTCTTTCATATTTTCGAATAATAGTCTGTCATATTATCAATTGCCATCCTCAATCACCCCGGCATCTCATTTAATGTATGCTGATGATACTATTATCTTTATGCAATCCTCTAAATCTAACCTGATTAAGATTAAAGCTTTCTTAGAGGTTTTTGAATATACCTCAGGTTAGAAATTCAACTTTGAGAAATCTGATTACTATATCAGTAAAAGAGCTACTGTAGCTAAATCCAATCAGGTTAGGACGATTTTAAAAATGAAGAAAGGTTCCTTTCCATTTAAATACCTAGGATGCCCCATTTTTCAAAGGAAGAACCTTAAACAGATACTTCCAACCTTTGATGGAAAACATGGATAAAAAACTGCTGAATTGGAAGAATAAATGGCTTAGCTCAGGGGGTAAACTGACCTTAATCTAGTCTTGTTTATACTCTTTACCACAACATTTATGGACTGTCACCAAGCCCCCCAAACATATTGTTCAGACATTTGAGAGAAAAATGTCTAGATTTTTCTGGGGAGATTCAGATGGTAAAAAGAACAAAGTATGGAGGAGATGGGCAGATTTAGCTGTACCAAAATCTCTAAATGGTCTAGGTTTTAGATCAATTCAAGCTATAATTGACTCCTACTCTCTTAAACTTTGGTGGAAAGGTCAGTTAGGAACAACAATGTGGTTAAAATTGATATGGTCCTTACCTCAATCACACAGAAAGTCAATCACCTGGAAAAGAATCTGCTTTGTTAACACATTTACAGAAAATAAAACTTTGATAATTCATGGCAAGGGTAGCTGTAATCTCTAGTCAGCTAACTGGTGCCCAAATGGACCACTGATGTCCTACATTCCCAGATCCATCCTCCCACCATTACTATTTTACTCTGTTGCTGACTTTATTATGAATAAAGATTCTATTTTACCAATGATTTCCCCCTTCCTGGAACATAATACTCTCTCCTTTCTTCAGGATGTAGAAATTATTGCAAACAGAGAAGATAGATTGATATGGAAACCTGAATTGGCAGGATCTTTCTCCTTCAAATCTGCTTACAAGGAACTCACATTCTCCCCAGGTAATTTCCCGGCCAGCAAATTTATATGGAATCCAATACAACAAAAAAAGGTCGCCATCTTCACATGGAAACTGTTGCATTCCTTTTTACCTTTTGATGATGTGCTAATTAAATGTGGCTTTAGTCTTGCATCTAAATGTCCAGCATGCTCTCACTCTGACTCCATTCAACACTTCTTTATATCTTGCACCCTTGGCCATAACATATGGATTAAGATGGCATCTTTTTTGGGTTTTCACTTACATGAGAAAGACTCAATTACTCATAGATTCTTCTTGTTCTGGAATAGTCAAGACCTCCCAAAGTGGCACCATCTGATAAATAAAATACTACCACCTTTGATATGTTGGTGTCTATGGAAGGCCAGGAATAGTTTTTTCTTTGATAACACAAGTTTCTCTCCTGAACGGATATGTAAGGATATATGTGATCAAGTATATCTATCTCTCCATGCAAAAATCTTATCACCATAATGCTTCTTCACATATTCTATCCAACTTGTTGCACCTGATCCGCAGCTTAGACCACCTCCTAAACCAATCATATCAATTGTTTTCTGGGAAAGACCAAAGCAAAAATGTTACAAGATCAATGTAGATGCATCTTGGAATCCTAATAAGGTAACATTAGGCCTTATTGCTAGAAACAATTTTGGTACACCATTCTGGATTCAATCAACAGATATTATTGCTGCTACCCCACTCCAAGTAGAGATTCTAGCAGTACAATTTGCGTGCCAATCTTTTGATGATCTAGATAATACTGTTACAATTGAATCAGATTCATTGTTGGCAGTAAAAATGATTAAAGATCCATATACTGCGCACTGGACACTGTTTGATCTAGCTTTTAGAGTACATTCTATGTTAAAAAATGCTGAACTTAAACATGTCTTTAGAGAATGTAATTCTGTGGCAGATGCTATAGCAAAACACCATTCAAGCCATAACCTGAGTCTAAACCTTTCTAATGCTCCCAAGCACATCAAAGGCCTCATTTCTTTGGATAAGGAGCATACTCCTTACATCAGACTAAATAAGCATGCTCTTTAATGGAATTGATACTGCTAAGTTTTGCTTTCTCTTTTTTTGAAGGTGCTTTGGAGGAGGTAAAGACCTGAAGATCAACTCAGCAATATATTCATGGACTTCCAACTCAAGTTTCTGCAAAGTACTAAATCTGGAGCTGATAACAAGTACACTTCAGCTGCTAGTTTGATTACTTATAAATCTAACATTTGGTTTGGAGCTCTTCAGATTAAGCTTTGAAATTTTTGGATTGAAGTTTCCTGGCCAAAGGAAAGAATTAACACAAGGGGTGAAGATTCTTTCTTTTGGAATCGCAACTTCAATAACTATCCTTTACTAGTTTGGATAGTTGTTACACATCCTAGTTGTAGATAGGTAGGGCTTTTGGAGGCAACTATGTTGCTTCAACGCTCCTTATGAACAAGCTACATATTATGTACATCTTATTGATCTTTGACTAAGGCTTGGGGAACCTTAATATATAATCCCCCACCCTCGGGTGTTCTCATTTTAAAAAATAAACATATGTTCATGAGTAAATTATACCATAAAACCGGTGTTGAAATATACCAAAATCGGTGCCGACAACAATAAAAGCAGTTGCTTATGGCTGCGTCAATTTTTTTAAAAAGCCTTTACTCAACCCGAGAGCTAATACAAGAAATTTTGTCAAAGTACACAACACTGATGGTTCAACCGGTGTTGATATAATGTATGCCACTAGTTTAAGGCATTGGTTTCAAAAAACTGGTGCTGGAAATAAATTCCAGCACCGGTTCTGGTGAAATATCAGTGGTGGAGTTGAGATCAGCACCGGTTTGGAGGGTCTCCAGGGCTCATACCGGTGCCATAGTACATGTTTTCCAGTAGTAACAGTTCAGATGACATAGATCGCGCTTTGGATCAAGTGGTGTTGCAATTCTTGAAGATTCCGATTTGGCTAAGTGGTTCGTGTGTGATACGCTTCTCTCTGACGAATGATCATGATTCTCTCGGAAAGCAAGTTAATATCTCGATGGCGATATCATAGGTTTTATATATTGGATAATACACGCGATCAGTCTGGTTAACATGTAATTTAGATATATCATTGCAATAGATTAGTTATTGCTTGAGTGTAGTTGAGTTAGATGTCAATTCCACTTATTGTAATTGTTGTTGGGTGTTTTTTCCAACAACTTATAATTATTATTTTTAAAAAAAGAGGTGAGGAGAAGCGAATGTTTCGCGAAGAAGGAGATTGATAGGTGTATCACTTGTATACTTTTGTATCATTCTTGAATATCCCTACTTGTGAAAGTAAAAATTTTGCAAGGATCATATTAGGTGATGTTACATTAGATTTAACGCAACAATTTTTAAAGTTTAGATAACACTTTTCAAGATTTATGTAACATTTATTTAAAGGTTTAAATAACGCTTTATAAGGTATTGTAACATTTTAAATAAGTGTTGCAAAAAAGGTGTTACGATATCTCTAATTTGTAGTAGTAATTTTTTTAGTATAATTATTACTGTAATTGTATTTATTGTAAGGATATTATTATTATTATTATTATTATTATTATTATTATAATATGTATTCTTCTATTACTCCCTTCATTTTACTATATTTGGCATACTTTCCTTTTTTGTTTCTTTTATATTGACACAAATTCTGTTCCTGGGAAGATTTCTTCAAATTTATCTGTTCATTCTATCTTTTTTAAAAAAATATAAATTCAATTTCATCCACTTATTTCATTTACCATACATTCAGGAACCTAAAGTTATCATACCATATATAGAAAAACAAAGGGATCATTAGTTTTATTTATTATCATTTTTATTTATTTATTTTTAATTCAATTTAGCTCATTTCACCGCAATTTAGCACATTTAAGGTAAATTAAAACTTTTAAACTAATTTTAAAGTTAAAAAAAACCAATTGAACTAAATAAATCTAAATGTAGGGTCTTGATTGCTAATGCATTGTCTTTTTATTAGACTTAAGGGCATATGCACTACAAGAGTTGATTTAGTAAAAGTTAATTAAAACATCGTACTAATAGACCCCAATCCAAAAAAAATAAAAATCAATGTAACAGGTAAGTGGAAGCACCAATCTTGACACAATTATCATTTGAGAGTGTTGATTACATATTCGTTTTAGGGAAACTCATTTGATGCTTTTCATTGTCTACCAAAAAAAGTGATAGAAATTTATAATTTTGCACATGTCCAATTATAATTTTGTCCATTCAATAATTGACATATCATAACAAATTTATAATTATAATGATAGCATTGGAGATGAATACCTATAAAAGGTCGTATGTCAACATGCTGAAGTTCGACTCAAAACATTTTAAGTGGAACAAGAGACTACAAAACCGACTCTCAAATTGAAAGTGCTCCCATTTTAGAATTTTACCTCAAATTTAAGGTTCATCGGTATGAGGGCGTTAATTAAAACACTAAATATTAAAATATCTCCAATGCAAGAGTTGGTTTGGTAAAAGTCCGTTGACACATCATATTGATAGACCTCCAGTTCACAAAAGCATCTCCAATGCGAAGTTCAAGTAGAAATATCAATCTGATGCGGCATATTTTTTTTTTCAAGCTGTCAAGTAGAGTTTCTCCAAAGAGAAACTCATTTGGAGTCTATGACTTGAGATAATGGTAATTTACTGTGGAATCGCCCGACAAACTCAATCCAACTCACAGAGCTAAATCCACCTGATGAAATAAGTGTCCCGGCCCAAATCGGTCACAGTATAAAGTATCAATCTTTGTTTTTCTCGATAGATATGCAAACCACACAAATTTTGGTCTAGATACACTTTCCTTAATTACAAAAGACTCTCTAAAATCAAAACAATTAAAACATATCTACTAAAATATGGCCACTCTCTATTCAACTCGCAAACTCCTTTAACTAAATTAGGAGAGTTAATTCATTCATTTTGTTAGCCAAAATGATTTTTCATCAAGGTATCAGATTAATTATTTGGGCATGAACTGCCTATAATCTGGACCCATACTGTAAATTCTATATTTATCTAGTTGATAATTTGTGAAATTTATGCAAATATGGAATTGTTGGGTTGAAACATCAAAAAGGGTAATTTTGGGGATATAAGGAATTTGGAGTTGTAATCCGAGAAGAAGTATTTTCGCCCATGGTATTTTTATTGAAGAATATATCAATTCCTGTATTTATGGGATTTGAATGGATTTATGAAAATTAGAATTGATTTAATAAATATCCTTTATGGAAAGGATTTGGACGGAATATATTAATTCATTTCTTTAAGGGATTATATTTGGTAATTCCTATCTTCACGAGATTTGATTGTAATCAAAATATTATGTGGAGAAGGAATTATATTAGCACACGACTCCATGTGTATCAGAATCGGAGATGGAATAAATTTCACGTGTGCAAAGACTTTTAATGTTGTAACATACGGAAAGCTCCAGCCTAAAAGATTTTTCCGGAAGAACAGAATATTGCTAGTGTGTTGATTTATGGAAGGTTGAATATTCTGCAATATGTTAAGTGGTGTTAGAAGCATAATGAGTTTATGGAAAATCTCTATACTTATGGAAAAATGATTTATGGTATATTTAAGATAAGGAAAATCCTTTTATTTATGGGATTTGGATATGCTTCAGAAGCAGCTAAGAAATAAGAATGTTATGGAGATAATCATGGAGGGTTCCGATCTGCTCATGGACTATAAAAAGAGGACATTATGGCTGTATTAAACTCACAGACTTAATAGAAAAAAAATCTGTATACAGATTTGATATCATTTGAGAGTATTGCGAGAGCCAGACTTCTATGTTCCAACATATGTAACCTGTTGTTCAAAGTTCAGAATCGTATACCTTAATCCCTTAGGAGGAGGAGATCCAACGTCGACAAGTTTTGAGGTCACAGGGAGTCTGATCAAGGCAGATCGGTAGCAAAGAGAGCTTTCATGATTCACGTAATAGTTAGATAAGATAAATATAATTGTATGGTGTACTTTGTATTGTATCTTTCTAATTATGAATTCATTCTAAACTGGGCCAGGCCCCGCAGATGTAGGTGGATTTCACCGAACTGCGTAACCAAGTCTTATGTCTTTATGCTTTACTTTATTGCACACTTAGTTAGATAGGTTATGTTGGAACACAGTAGTGATAATTGAATTAATTATGTAAAATAAAATTTCAATTGGTATCAGAGCTAAGTCACTTATTTTGCCTTGGTTTTGACCAGGAAAGTGTGATCCAGTTTTACCAATGACGACCAGAGAAGGAGCTTTTGTATCTCGACCACCACTGCTAGAAGGAACGAATTACTACTAGAAGGCTTGCATGCGAGTGTTCATAAATTCACTAGATGAATTAGCTTGGCGATTTGTTGAAACTGAATGGAGTCCTCCAACTGAATATGCTGAAATTAGTTCAAAGGAGAAAGAAGGAGAATCGAGTACGAAGAAGCAGAAACTCAAGGACAAGTCTACATGGACTCGAGATGCACTAAAGGCTTCATTGGCAAATTCAAAGGCATTGAATGCTATCTTCACGGCTATAGATGAAAATCAGTTTAAACTCATCTCAACATGCCACCACGCAAAGAAAGCTTGGGATATCTTGCAGACCGTTCATGAAGGAACAAGCTGTGTACATGAATCCAAACTACAGATGTTGGCTACAAATTTCTAGGACCTAAAGATGGAGGGGGATGATACTATTTCTATATTCGATGGGAAACTCAAAGACATCTCCAATATGGCGTATCAACTTGAGAAAGTTTACAAGGAAGCAAAATTGGTGAAAAAGACTTTAAGATCCCTTCCTAAAAGATTTTCTATGAAAGTTGCAACAATAGAAGAAGCAAGAGATGTAGCCATCATGACCTTAGATGAACTAATGGGATCACTACAGACCTATGAGATGACAATGCAACAGTCTGCAAAGATAGTTCAGAAGGAGTTGGCCTTCAAAACCTCGTCATCAAGGGTCCTCCATGAATCTGATAGTGATGATGGAATTGAAGAACTTGCTCTTATCACTAAGAATTTCTCAAGAATGCTGAAGAATGGGGGTAAATAAGAAATCACAAGAAATATTTCGTGGAAATAGACCTCGAGCACAAGACCTAGGTAATATTCATGGAACACGATTGGAACAAGGAAATCAGCAGTTTCCCAGAAATCAAGATGGTGAAACAAAAGAGTCTAGAAGAATTCAATGTAGAGAATGTGAAGGATACAGGCAAATCCAGGCTGAATGTGCTAATACCTGAAAGAAGCAAGTAAAATTACACATCACCTCATGAAGTGAAGATGAAGAAGGTGAAACAAATGAAGAGGAACTTACAAGCAATTATACGGCATTTGGAGAAAAATTTCACGGAGGATCAGATGGTGAATGTTCCACATATCAGAGAGAGATGAAGGTGCATGTTCCAACAAGGATTCTAATGACACGTCCAGTTATGATGACAGGTTAGTTGTGAGTGATGAAAAGATCTACAACACATGAAAAAATGTATGACACGTGGCTTCAAGTTGTTGATACAAACAAACTGTTGAAGGAAGAAAAAAATCTTCTGGCTGAGAAGAAAAAGGAGTTGCTAGTTCTATTTTTTGAACTCAGAAGAGAGATTGAAGAATTAAATTTGAAGCCAAACTGAACAACTAAGAGAGCTGAGATGGTCGAAGCAACTATTACCAAGTTAAACAATGGGAAGGAAAAACTTGATGACATTCTGACCATGGGAAAGAACTTTGGATATCGACATGGAATCGGGTATTACAACCCACCAGGTAACACGATTAATATCAAGTCGAAGATTCGAGAGAAAAAAAAAGAAAGTTCATCAAGACTCATCAAAGGAAACCCCTCATCTGTCACTACTGCATGTATCAAGGTCATACAAAGAAACAATGTCGAAAATTGCTCAGGTTTATCATGGCAGGATGACAACTCTTGGTATGTTTCAATATAGACAATGCTTAGCGAACAAGGATAGTCAGTAAGGTTTGGTTTGTTAAACATACTAGTACTTGTCATGTTGCTCATACGCCTCTTATTGCACATTCTAGAGACTCGTGGCACTTTAATAGTAGTTGCTCTCACCACATGACTGGAACTCAAGAAATTTGAAAAACATCAAACCATATGGTGGTGGATTTGTTACGTTTGGCGATGGAAAAAAGAGTCAAGTGGGTGGAAAAGGTGAATTGCATATTGAAGAATTCCCCATATTCACTAGTGTTTTGTTGGTGGAAGATCTAAAGACTAATCTCCTAAGTATCAGCCAGCTGTGTGATGATAATATGACCGTGGAATTCCATAAGGAGAAGTGCATAGTGAAACATGGAAACAACAAAGTGCTTACTGGTATTCGGTCATCAGACAAATGTTACTTGTTGGAACAAGAGATGAACTTCTTGACTGTCGAATATGATGGGGATGATCTTACGGTCGACTATGTTCCAACATCGGATGATTTCTCAGATCACGGACGCAATGATGTTGGAACATTAGATGAGGTGGATCTTACAGATGAAGCCGATGGCTCTTATAACGTCATCAATGGTGGAACACTGTCCTCCCCAGAACTCTCCCATGTTCCAACATCAGTGCAAGCCAAATCAAGCAGAAGAATGGCTCGATCGATCCCTCAGGTTAATTATATAGAACTTGCTGGTCTACAGTGTTTTCTCTCCATCATTGAAAACAGGAATTACAAAGAGGATCTGATTGATGAGTATTGGATTATGGCAATGCAAGAAGAACTTAGACAATTAAAACACAATGATAATAAAGTAAAATTAGTTGCTCAAGACCACACTCAGGATGAAGGAGTTGATTTTGTTGAGACATTCGCACTAGTTTCCAGGTTATAATCTATTTGCATTCTCCTTGCTATGACTCACACTCTGAATTTTACGTTGTACCAAATAGTTGTCAAAAGTGTCATCCTACATGGTGTGGTTAATGAGGAAGTATATCATCAACGTAAGATGGCTTTGTATGGATCAAAACAAGAACCAAGGGAATGGTATGAGCGACTCACTGCCTTTCCTATTCAAAAAGGTTATCATCGAGGGGGAGTAGATCGCACCTTGCTTGTTTTTTGAGAATTATCAAATATACTGATTGCTCAAATCTATGTTGATGATATAATCGTTGGGTCTACTTCACCATCCTTGGTACAAGATAGTGTAACTTTGATGCTTGCCAAATTTGAGATGATTATGGTAGGAGTATTTGCAAGATTTCAGGCTGATTCTAAGAAAGCTCACTTGACTGCAGTTAAAAGGAAAATTTGATATGTTAGTGGGACTTCTGAGTATGGAATCTGGTATTCTAAGAATCAAGACTCTCGTCTGGTTGGCTATAGTGATTGGGGTGGTAATGCAGATGATTGTAAAAGCACCACATGTGGATGTTTCTTTATTGGTGGAAGTTGTTGTGCACAATTATCATTGATGAAGCAAATGTTGAATGATTATGGAATTAAAGAAGGGCTTCTAACAGTGTTATGTGACAATAAAAGTGCTATTGACCTCTCAAATAATTAAGTACAACATTCTTGAACAATGATAATTGATATAAGCATTCATCTTATTCGAGAACTGGTTGAAAGGAAAGAAGTGGTAGTTGAGTATGTTCCAACATCAGAAAATTTTAAGCCTTCATTGAACTGGTTGGACTCTGCAACATTTGAGCTCCTCAGACAACACTTAGGTGTTTTTCAGATTTGAGGTATTTCCTTAAAGCTTTTATTTAGCTATAAATTTTTTATTTTTTGTGTAAAAAAAAACAAAAAAAATCATAAAGAAGAAAAAGTGAACAAAAATAGAAGCTGTGGACACATGTTAGAAGTTGGTGTTGAAGACATTAAGGTGATTGATGTGATGACTAGTTGGTGAAAAGATGATGGTTAAATATATTAGAGAGATTGCTCTTACTGGTATTCTAGTTTAGGATGATGAGGAGTTGGAAGGCAGTGATACTGGTCATGTTCCAACACGGAGCATGGAGACAGGTAGAGAAGATGTGGACATGGAAATAAATGAGCCTGGTATAATTAGAGATTCAGATGCTCAAGCATCAGTAAATGTGGGTGGACAAGATCATGATCTGGGTGGTGATCAATTCTATGTTCCAACACCAGACATGGAGATAGGGGGAGAAAGTACTGATGAAGTGAAGGAAGCTGAGCATGTGATGTTCCAACATCGATACAGACTGGAGGTGTTAATTCTGAAGCAATGAAAGGATCTGATGTTCCAACATCAGAGAAAGTGGGTGAACCTGAGAGCTGCTACGTTCCAACATCGGTGACTGATGTTCCAACACAAGGTGAACAAATTATTGAAGGCACTACCGATCAGAATGCAAAATCAGTGAAAGAAGAATCACAGTCACCAAGAAGAAGATTAAATCAGAAGGAGGACATCGTTTAAGAGCAGCTCTCTCAATCAAGGATGCACTCAATTCTTTATTCTTTGATGCGGACTGCCATAAGAGATATGCTATTGTGTGTCAGAAGGGGATTTTAGCCTAGAGGACAATTGATCTGGGTGTATATGAGGAGTGTGGATTTATAGCCAACTTGGACTATTTGGGTCTCAAGAATGCTGCCTAAATTTACAAGGAGTACAACCAAGAGATTGTCGAAGATTTTTATGGGAGACAACAATGATCCAGATTTTGAGTGGTACCCCAGAGTTTACATCATAGGCAAGGCATTGAGATTTTCTGAAAGACTGATCTATCGGTTACTTAGACTATATATCTTCAAGGATTTAGAAACTGTTTGTGCTGAGGACTTTGCAATGACAGACGGTCAGATTATGTTGGAAATTACTAGAGAATTTTAGTCTTAGTAGTCACTCAAGGGAACACTACTGCATCTAGTTTGAATATCAGGTATTTCTGATTGATGTAAATAGTTGGATTCTCTCTTGAAATACTATAGCTCTTACCTGAGAAACGGACAAACAAGAGGACATTTGATCAAAGACATGTGCATGCTGGAATTCTAAGGCTATAACTTCTGATGTTGATGAGAAGGTCAAGTTTGTGGCCACTAATGCAAAGTTGAGAGCTCTAGCCATCTAGATTAGATGAGGCACAAATACCTGCTCCTGAAGAGGTTTGAAGGCTATGCTATTGCTATGTTCTAACATAGGCCAGATATTTATTTCAGGAAGAGCTGCGTTTATTGGATAATTTTGGTTTTCTATGTCTATTGTGTTTGGCATGTTTATGGTCCCAAGGGGGAGATATTTTGGATTTCTTGGATGACTTTATTGGCTATGTTGGGTTGATATTCCAACATGCTTATTATTCCTGGATCTTGAGGGAATCTGGAATTCAGGGGGAGACGTTATGTTTCTATGTTCCAACATCCAGAGTAGTTTTCAAAGATTGATGTCGTATTTGCATAAGCTCTGTGTTGAAATGCCAAAAGGTAATTGGTCCACAAAATTCCTAAGGGAGGGATTTTAAAATTTATATTATCTATTTGGCAATTTGTGGAAGTTATGAAAATATGAAATTTTTGGGTTAAAACATCAAAGAAGGTAATTTCGGTGATATAAGTGATTTGGAGTTGTAATCCGAGAAGATATATTTTCGTCCATGGTGTTTTTATTGAAGAATATATCAATTCCTATATTTATGGGATTGGATTGGATTCATGGAAACTGGAATTGATTAAATAAATATCCTTTGTGGAAAGGATTTGGACTGAATATATTAATTCATTTCTTTAAGGGATTCGATTTGGTAATTCTTATCTCCAAGAGATTTGATTGTAATCAGAATATTATGTGGAGAAGAAATTATATTTTCAGATGACTTCATCCGTATCAGAATTGGAGATGGAATAAATTTCATATGTGCATGCACTTTCTATGCTGTAACATACGAAAAGCTGCAGGCTAAAAGGTTTTTACGGAAGAACATTGCGATTCTGCAATATGTTAGGCGGTGTTAGAAGCATAATGAGTTTATGAAAAATCCCTATAATTATGGAAAAATATTTATGAGATATATGAGATAAGGAAAATCCTTTTATTTACGGGATTTGGATATACTTCAGAAGCAGATAAGTAATAGGAATTTTATGGAGATAATCATGGAAGGTTCCGATCTGCTCATAGACTATCAAAAGAGAATATCACGGTGGAATTAAACTCACAAACTTAATAGGAAAAAAACCATATACAGATTTGATATCTTTCGAGAGTATTGCGAGAGCCAGAATTCTATGTTCCAACATACATAATCTGTTGTTGAAAGTTCATAATCGTATACCTTAATTCCTCGGGAGGAGAAGATCCAGCGTCGACAAGTTTTGAGGTCAGAGGGAGTATGATCAAGGTAGATCAGTAGTAAGGGGAGCTTACAGGATTCACATTATAGTTGGATACGATAAGTACAATTGTATGGTGTATTTTGTACTGTATCTTTCTGATTAGTGGATTTATTCTGAACTGGGTCAGGCCCCGCAGATGTAGGTGGATTTCACTGAACTGCGTAACCAAGTATTGTGTCTTTATGTTTTACTTTATTGCATATTTGGTTAGATAGTTTATGTTGGAACACAATAGCGATAATTGAATTAATTAGGTAAAATTAAATTTCACGTATGATACCCAAATAAACATTATAAAGATTCGTTTGACCGAATAAACGATCTCACATGCCTGAAACACCCAAGCGGATTGAGATCTACAAATTTAGATGATATCCTCAAGATGGAAAACTATCAAAAGAAAAGAAAGAAAAGAGCAGGATCATTGTTCAAAAAATAAATCTTTATTTGACAATGTATGTTTAGGTGTTTAAATTTATGCTGAATAAAATGTTAAGATGAAATTGAATTTTTAAAAGAAAATTAAAAAGAATGAAATTAAAGTAACTTTATCACATTAGAAAGTGTATCAATGTGAAAAAAAAAAATTAATACAGAAAAATGAGGAAGATTCATTCACTTTGAGCCCTTTTATTTTCTCTAGTGAATGATACTGCTGGTGCCTAAACTTTAAGGTAAATGAAGTAGCTAGTGCAGAAGATCAGATCAGTTGGTCCCCAAAGGCAGAGCAGCCAAGCCAAGACAAACAAATCATGCTACAAAACATAACATGTGAAGTGGGAATCTACTTTCCCCTTTCTTTCATTTTGTTCCTTGCAGTTCCAGCAAATTGTGTAAAACAAGCTGGATTACATTCTCCATTACATACTAAAGTAACAGAAACCCTTTATATATTATTTTCAGATATCCCTCCGTCCTAGATTAAATTATTCATTTATTTTATAACATTTTTTTCTATCAAATTTTGACTGCATATTTGAATAGATACATTAGATATAATATTATCGTATGTGATATTGTTGAATTCATTGTAACAAGTAGTTTCTAGAAAGTAACTTTTTGTTTGCCATTATTATACGTAGTTACATATTAACGGCCAAACATGTTTCTCGATCGGTGTGAAATGATTAAGTCGTAGTTAAGTTGTGACGGAGGGAGTAATAAATTTAATTACATAATATTATTTATTTAGAAATTACATGTTACACCAAATTTACTAAAAATGCATTCGATGATGTTATTATTTAAATATATAATTAAAATTTGGTGTTTGAAAAAGTCCCCCAATAGACTGACTAACGTTAAACCAATCATAAAATAGTAGGTCTCCTGACAGGCGGCATGTCCATAAGCTTTTGAACATGCCATTTATTTTTTACCTTATACACTGCATTTGTTAAATTACATTCCAAATTCAATTTTTTTGAAAATATTTTTTATGGTGTTTATTTTTATATTTTCACATTCAAATACATAATATTTCTTGTTTTAACTTTTAAAAAAAATATTTAAGGGAAAAGGGCAAAAATGACCCTATTAAACTGAGAACGTGTAGGAATAACCTTGTAAAATCTGAAAGTGCAGAAGTAACCCTATATTTTAGTCAAAATGTGCAGTTTTGCCCATATGGCAGATTTCCAGCGTTGACCGATGTAAATCAGACATTGACCAATAATAAAAAGACTATTTTACCATCACTTCTTCTTCTTTAGCTTTTCCTGCTCCGAGACCTGCCGCCGCCAGACCTTCCTGCTCCACCGCCGGACCTCCACTGCCAAACCTATGTCTCCGATATAAACTTGCAATCAACAATTTCGGTATGTAGAAAATAAGAGTAATAATTTGTGTCTGTATACATGAATTCAGGATACATTATATAGTAGTACAGGATACCTATACAAGTTAAGAAAAGGTAATAGAATACAATTACATCTAAAATTATTGCAAGAATACAATTCTAATTCTAATTCCTTAACACTTATCCTTAAGTTAGAGCACGGGGATCGGAAATGCACAACTTGCCAAGTAAAGAATGAAACTGGTTACATCCGAGAGCTTTAGTGAACAAATCCGCAGGTTGGTTTGTAGTACGGATATGTTGAGTAATTAGTGCACCAGATTGAACAAGATCCCGGACAAAGTGACAATCAACTTCAATGTGCTTGGTGCGTTCATGAAAAATTGGATTGGCCGCTATGTGAAGAGCAGATTTACTGTTACAAAACAATTGCATACGAGAGGAGTGCGAAACCCCCAAGTCCTTCAGCAAAGACCTAAGCCATAACAACTCACAGCAGGTAACTGCCATAGCATGATACTCCACTTTAGCAGAAGACCGAGAAACAGTAGGTTGCTTTTTGGTTTTCCAGGAAATCGGAGAATCACTGATCATAACAAAGTAACCAGAAAGAGAACGCCTAGTAATCAGACAGGTAGCCCAATCTGAATCACAATAAGCAGTCAATTGTAAAGTACTACGGGAAGAGAGAAATACACGAACCGTAACTTGCCAGTGAAGAACACAAGGAGACTTCATGAATTGCGCAAGAGTATGAACCGAATAACTAAGTTCAGGACGAGTAATAGTCAAGTATATCAGACTCCCAACCAAGCGTCGGATACTGCTCCGAGTCATGGTAGGCTGGGCCTTTAACACGAGCCAAATCATGTTGTTGCTCCATCGAAAAATCAATTGGTTTAGAAGCAAATAAACCTGTATAAGATAAGATGTCCAAAGCATATTTCCTTTGCAAGAGAAACATCCCCTCCGGTCTTCTAGCAATCTCAATGCCCAAAAAATACTTGAGCAAACCAAGGTCCTTCATGTGAAAACAAGAACCCCAAGTATTTCTTGAACTTAGAGATGAGCGAAGAAGAACTACCGGCAATAACCAAATCATCCACATAAACCAGAACATGTAAAGAAACTGATCCACGGGAAAAGACAAATAAAGAGTAATCGGCCTTACTCTGAACAAAATCAAATGCCCGTAAAGCCCGAGCCAGTTTAGCAAACCAATTTCTTGGAGCCTGACGAAGACCATAAAGAGATTTCTGAAGGCGACAAACCTGACTAGGCGGAACAGCTAGCCAGGCGGAGGACGCATGAACACTTCTTCATGCAAATCCCCATGCATGAAGGCATTATGAACATCCATCTGATGCAGTTCCCAACCATGGATAACTACAACATACAGATCAATCAAACGGAACTTATCTTCGCAACCAGAGCCAAAGTCTCAGTGTAAACAATTCCTTCAACCTGGCGATTACCAAGAACCACGAGACGCGCCTAATGATGTTCAATAGTACAATTTGAATGAAACTTCGTCCGGTATACCCATTTGCACCCAATTGCCTTCTTATACGTAAGCAAAGGAGACAAAGTCCATATCTGATTTTGCTCCAGCACAGTAATTTTCTTAGCCATAGCATCCCGCCAATGAGAATGACGGGAAGCCTCGGAGTAAGTAGTGGGATCTGCACTAGATGTTACAGCACCTAAAAATCTAGAATGCAAACTAGAAAAATTATCACAATTTACATAATCAGTAAGAGGATAGAGAACACCCGAGGAAGATGACAATGCATGAGGGAACGTAATCGATGGGGTGGTCTTCAGTAGTAAGAGCACAAGCATAATCATCACAGTCGTAATCTGCCAAGTACGATGGAGGACGACGAGATTGAACACTCTATCTTGTAGGTGGCAACTCAGGAGCGGAACTATCCGGTACCAGAGAAGCTGGTAAAGTAGAGACCAATGATGTAGCATCAGCGGCAACTGGCGGAGAAGTACCGGCAGTGGGCAATGGACGGTGAAGGTAGGCCGGCAGCGGCCGGCTTAGACGTACCGACGTCGGGCAGTGGAGAATGGCCTGTGGATGCCGGCATTGACTTTTCGACGATGATTGACTGTAACTGGCCGGCGACTACCGGCATTGACCGGCTGGTGTTGACTGGCGGGTATTAATCGGCGTGAACTGGTCAGCATTGACCGGCGGTAACTGGTCGGTGGTGATTGGTGAGACAGCAGACGACAGTAGCTGGCCACCGGTGGACGGTGGAAGGCCAACGGTGATCGGTGGTGGTGGATCGGCAGCGGAAGGCGGAACCAAAATTTCGTGCTGCTCCGGCGAGAAGGAAGAGGAATTTGGCGGCGGTGGTGTGGTGGCACCGCCAAGTTCATCGAATAAAGAAGATGTCAGACTTACAGAGTACGGGAACTGGTCTTCAAAGAAATCAGCATCCCGACTGTTAAAGGTCACTTGGGATTCCAAGTTAAAAATGTGATAGCCTTTCTTTCCGGCAGGATAACCAAGGAACAGGCACCGTCGACTTCATGGTGCAAACTTTTCATGATATCTGGGAACATAAGCAGCAAAACACAAGCATCCAAAAATCCTTAATGATGAATAATTTGGAGCCTGCCCATAGAGCAACTCAAAGGGAGTACGACCGTTGAGATGCTAAGTCGGTGTTCGGTTGATCAGGTAGACAGCAGCAAGAACACATTCTCCCCAAAATTCAATAGGAAGACAAGCTTGGAACCGTAAAGCACGCGCCACATTCGGTAAATGACGATGCTTTCTTTCAACTCGACCATTATGTTGTGGATTATCAACCATAGATGTCTTAAAAATGATCCCAGATGCAGTAAAGTGAGATCGTAGAGGCAAAAATTCAGTGCCGTTATCAGCCCAAACTCGTTGAATTGTCCGGCCCCACTGGTTCTTCACTAAGGCACTAAATTCTAAAAATCTAGAAGCTACTTCAGATTTAGCTACTAACAAATAAACCCAAACAACTCGGGAATAATCATCTACTATAGTCAAAAAATAAAATGCACCACTAGAAGATGGTGTTCTATAAGGTCCCCAAATATCACAATGAATTAATTGAAACAATGCAGTAGCATTTGTAGAACTTAATTGAAAACTATGTCTAGTCTATTTTGCTCTATAACATATAGAGCAGGGTACATAATGTTTATTAATGCCGGAAGAAATAGAAGACAACACCGTGGGATATGGATGGCCAAAACGCTGATGCCATAAATCGGAAGAAGATACTGAAGTTACTGTAGGAAGAGACTGAAGGACAGGACGGTGAACACGAGCATCCAGCAAACGAAGCCAAAACACCCCCCTTTTTGTTCACCCACGCCAATCACTCTCCTCGTACTGATTGTCTGTAAAATGCAATAATTTTCAGTAAACAAAGCTAGACAGTTCAGGGTAGATAACAATCTAGAGCATGACAGTAAGTTGCATCGTAATGTAGGTATGTATAAAACATACGGCAGAATAAAACCACCAAAGCAAATAGATCCATATCGAGTAGCGGATAACACCGAGACATCATGCAAAAAAACATTCACATCATCAATAGTAGTAGTAAGATCAGTAAGAGAACCTTTGTCACCAGTCGTGTGATATGAGGCTCCCGAATCAAGTATCCATGGTAAAGTATGCTTACCAGACTCATCGCCAGTAAGAGAATTAAACTGATTAAACAAGTGCACGGTCTTGCTCCATTGGTCATCGGAAAGAGCAGGGCCAAAATTGAAACGTGTAGGTACACTGTCGGAAGAAGCCACCGCCACCAAACTAGGCGGCGACATGGCAGCTCCGGCGAACGGTGACGAAAGTGCCACGGATGCACCTCCGGGAGCAGCGGCGGTGGCTGTTTTCCTGGAAGCTGGTGCCGGCTTCTTGATGGTATCGGCTTTCTCCTTCAACTCCTTGAACTAGTCTGGTACACCATGTAATTGGAAACATGTATCTTAATCATGAACCTTGTGACGACAATGTGTACAAAGAAGATACTTGCGGTTGGCTGCAGAAAGAACAACTGGCGAAGAACTTGCAGGTGGTGGACGGCTGGCAGCATACACCACGGAGTCAGAAGAAGGCTCACGAGCTCGAATAACAGCTCTATGATTTTCCTCTTGAGCAACAAGGGCATATACTTTCATGATAGATGTCATTGGATCAATGCTCATGATGTGTGATCCCAAGGTGTGAAAACCTTCGTCGAGTCCAGAGATGAATTGGTAGATCAAATCCTTCTCTCTTTCTTGGAAGACTTTCGCAGCAAGATTGCACTGGCATATAGCCTTGCAATCTTCACAGGTACAAACCAGGGGAGGGCGCATGCAGTGATAATCTGCAAACAACTTCTTTAGTTTGGCTAAGTAGATGTCGATGGGCTGACCGTTCTGCCTACAACTCTGAATGGCTTCTTGCGTCTGCAAAAGCTTCATACCACTGGCCAAAATAAATTGTGCCTTTAGGTTATCCCACAGATCCTAACTGTGACAAACGAACTTGTAAAAGATCTTATCACCGGATCCAGGGTTTGCAAGATCCAGCAGATAAGAGTAGCATTAACCCCAAGCCAATTAGCAGCATCAGGATGACCATCATGGGGTTTGGTAATGGATCCATCAATGAACCCAATCTTGTGTTTAGCAAGGAATGCGCGATAAATCGCATCGGACCATTCAATATAATTTTCTTGACCTTTGAGCATGGTTGGTATGAGTTGTAAACCTGGACCATCGCCTGAACCAATAAAGTAAGGATCAGTCGACATACGACCAATAGGTAAAGTAGTCAGAGGGCCAGATTGCAACTGCAGCTGCTAAAGTAAAACTGCAATTACATCATAACCACTCATATCATGAAGCTTTGAAGCCTAAGGTGCATCAAAACCAGTCTGTTCTTCAGGCCAGACATTGTGGTAAATCAGGTACAGATCAGGGGCAGGTACAATAACCAGCGATAGATCGGATGAACAGGACACACCGGCGCAGACGAGCGGCGGCGTGAGATGGCATACGGCCGTGCTGTGGACGGCATAGCAAAGGCGAGTAGCGGACGACGACTGATGTGCAGCAGTGGAATCAATGGGCAGCTTGACGGCAGCAGCGGATGGCGGCAGCGGCAGACGGCAGCGGCGGTGTGCGATGGTGCACCAGCGTCGCGTGGGGATCGACGGCGGTGGCTCGGAAAATTTAGAGCAGCAGAAAATTTTCTGTTTCAGGTTTCAGGATTTTAGGCTCTGATACCATGCAGAAAATAAGGGTAATAATCTTTGTCTATATTCATGAATTCAGCATACATTATATAGTAGTACAGGATACCTATACAAGTTAGGAAAAGGTAATAAAATACAATTACCTCTACAATTATGGTAAGCATATAATTCTAATTCTAATTCCTTAATACGGTAACGTTTTCTTTAGCAGCACTAATGACATATTGATAGTTCAAACTGCATAAATTCAACCAAAAATTAAACAATTTAACAAGGTTATGAAAATAAAAATTGCGCAAACTAATTCATCTGCCCATCCCATCACCGGAATCCACCCATCCCAACACCGGAATTTTCCCATTCCCATCGCGCCACCTTCCATCTCCACCACCTCCAAGACCCGCCCCGCCACATTCACTCTCCATTATCATTGTGCCACAACCACTGGCGGATCTAGGGTGGGGGCACCAGCCCCCACTGACCCCACCTTCAGTGTTTGATAATACTATTTTTAATTAACTTTTAAAAAAATGATTGTATATGTGCTCTTAGTAAATAGATAAATTTTTAGCAGTAATTTTAAAGAAGTTTATTAGTAGTACAAAATACTCACTTGATTACTTGTCTTAATTAAGAGTTCGTGAACCCTTCTTGTTTTAATAAATTTATTTCGAGTAATTTGCAAGAAAACTATAGGAGAAATTTAAATATACATTATATACTGCTTTATAATGTACTAATCATGTGCAATGTATGAAATATTTTTGGTTCAATCCATGATTGTCTTGTTGCATTAATCGAAAAAAGCACATCTTATTGAACTATTGAAGAAAGAGTTATTAAACTTTATACGAAATAATAATAATAATAATAATATATAAGAAATATTGCAATATTATACTATTTATATTGAGATTTATGTTTTATTAATATTTTATTTTCTAATATATTATTAACTATTATAGTATGCCCCTATTGAATTTATTTTCTAAATCTGCCACTGACCACAGTCTCCCCCGTTGCGCCACCCCACCATAACCTTTAATTGGCATGCCACCACCACCACAGCGCTTACCTTAAATCCGCCAAGCCACCACCACCACAGCCCCCTGCCTTGCCATCGCCCCTTACCCTTGACCCTGCCCCAAATTGGTGGCGCACCCTTAACCTTCAACCCAAACCCTTTGCCTCGTGCCTCATCCCGCCTCCACATGGAATGCCGTCACTGCAACTCCGTCTGTGGCCACTCGACCTTATCTCTGCAATGGAATGCCAACCCTAACCCTAACCCTCCGCCTCGTACCTCATCTCGCCTCCACACAGAATGCCACCTCCATCTACAACTCCGTCGTTGTAACTCCATCTCGTTACTTGACCCTCCGCCTCTATCTGAAACCCTCGTGAACTCCGTCTCTACAACCCAAGGAAAGAAATGAGAAAATTTTGTTTGGCTAAAAATCAAGAGGACATTCATGTCTTTTACCTTTTTTTGGTTTTTTCAAAATTTTTAAAAGAAGATTAAAATGGTCATTTCACCAATTTCTGGCAATTTCTGCCGTTGATATTTCGGTTAACTATTTCCAAGGTTATTTTTGCACTTTCATATTTTACAAGGTCATTTTTGCACTTTCACCCAGAACATAGGGTTTAAAATGCAGTCACTCAATATTTAAATTTTATAAAAATTTTTTTACAGGATTTAAGGTAAGAGCCACTGTGGACCTGTCTATAAGTTTATAAAAATGCCGTCTTTCCTGAGACTTTCTCATCATAAAAAATCTCCTTTCAATAACTTGTAGAGTCCATTATGACACATTTTAAAATTTTTTCAAAATTACAGGAATCCCGTTATAAAAATAAAAATAAAAATCAAATCACCCTTATTAATTACATCAATTATAGAATAACTCAATATAAAAGGTTTAGTTGATTTAAAATACGAATTTGTGTTGATATATTAATCAAAAAACTTTTATACTACTACTCCATTTGTTCCAGCTATTTCTGCAAATTTTAACTTTTTAGATTGACCAGAACTAATTTTGACCATTAATATCTTTAATTGTGCATATTTAAAAATGATGAAAAAATAATATTATAAAAATAGATGTTAACACGATTCTAATGATATCACATATAATAATATATTATTTTATGTATTACTTAAAATTTATTTTTCTAAGTAAGAAAATTTGACTAAACAAATAATGACAAGTATCGTTTCAAGGTACACACTTGGGTGGACACTTCAATGGCTCCCTTACCCACATATCATATTACTGTTAGTTGGATCCACTTTCATTTTGTCTCACTATTAAAATATGCCACGCTCACCACTTTCATTAACTACACCCCACCTTATTAATTATCAATTAAATTACTTACTGTATACCGTGTAATATTAATTAAACATATGACAAGCACATCCAACTACCATAAATGATAGGATATGGGATTCTTAATCTCCATCACAAATTCACAATTAGCGCGCTACCTAAATTGATCGACACGAAGAGATCATGGGTCATCATCACCCCTCTAATTCCAGCAAATCTCACTGCACCAGTATCATCTCCAGGTAAAATATTAAAAAAAATCCTTCAAACCCCTTGGTTGACAAAATGGTTGTTAAGGGTATATTGGACAATTTATTGGATATTGTTTTTAAAGTTACGTTTCCTTCTCATTTTCTCAGATTGACCGCTGCACTGTGTTATCATTTCCACGCTTTCCACTGACAGCTGTTTTTATCTTCGCAGTTTGGTGATTGCGCAAAACGACGATGTTTTGATGCTTCTTGCACGCCTCTTTTATTTATTTCTCTTACACCCATGTTCCTTCATGTGCGAGAACTGAAATCGTGGGCGTTATTCTGCCACGCAAGCGCTGTTCCTTCATGTGCGAGGTATGGAAACAAAAACCCCCTACTTCAGTTTCAACACTTCCCAGTCTTTCCGTAGCTTGGGTTTTCTGAATTTTAGGTCTTTGCCGAGCTCCCAATTTGAGGGGCCAATTTTTGTTGGATCATTGCTCGAATTCTACTTTCCAACAAAGTTATCCAGCCTACTCTCGATCAAATCTGCTTAGAGGTATGTAAACAAAAATCCCCTACTTCAATTTCAACACTTCCCAGTTTTTCTGTAGTTCGATGTTGATTTTTTCCTTCATTTTAACGCTCAATGTTCCGTCTGCTGTAAGTTGTAACATTAAAAAAATTCTCATCTGTGCTATCTTGGGGTAGGATAATATTAAATATAGCATTGCTTTGTTTGATCTGCTTAGGCAGCTCTGTGTATATGAGTTATGGTTAATAACATAACTAATTCTGGCATATGAGTTAGTGATTGATTTTTTTTCTCATCCATGCTATCTTGAGGTAGGATAATATTAAATATAGGATTGCTTTGTTTGGTGTGTATAGGCAGCTCTGTGTATATGAGTTATGGTTAATAACATAACTCATTCTGGCATATGAGTTAGTGATAGATAAAAAAGTTTTCATTATGGACCAGTTCACATTTGTTGTTCTCTGATTTCTGAATTCGCACTGAAGCTAATTTTCATAATAGTTGTTTGCTTAATTGTCCTCAGCTTTCTTCTTATGTTCATAGCTATACATTGTGCAACAGTACATGCCTTCCTTTCTACAATTCTTTGCACAGTGAAATTTGTTTGATTTTATCTATTCTTTTTGCAGTATTTTTTTCCAACATGGATAAATATTTGCCACCTGACAGGATTTTCCATAGTAGTTCATGGAAAGATTCATGGCTCTCAGTCAATTGCGAGAAGGGTACTACGTCTCTACTGAATCATACACAAAGGTCCTTAAATTGCTCCTTTGCTTTCTTGATGTTTGATTGTTGCATTGTTCATCACCTATTATGTCTGTACCTAGAACTTTCTTAATTGTTGTGTTGTTTATCAAGAAGAAGAAATTGTTGGCACTTTACTGAGGAGTACTAGAACTGCATAAGTTTCCTTGATGTTAGTGTCGAACCTGTCATTAGAGCTGCCAGAACAATCCAAAGTTCTTTCTTGTAGTTATCTATTAGACTATTACTAGCTAGGACTTACTGCTTTATATTATATTAGTACATTATTTTCACCTCTAACAATTGGGGTCATCTACAAAGGAAACACAAGATAAAAGAAAAACATGGAAAAGGGCAAGTTGATGCATGTCTATGACACATATGGGTGTCATATGGAAAGACCGAGAAACTTTGATCGTTGATTGTCAAAATTAAGAATAAATGTAGATACAAGCATGGTTGTTATATTTAAGGAGTACTCCAACTATTCAAACAAGTTATTGTGAGAAGTTAATGTTTTGTTGATCTGTATCTTTCTTTCATGTTTTTTTGTTGAATGACTTAGTGTAATACTTTCAGATTGGAGCACTTGAGGGCACAAGGAATATTACTCTCTATGGATTTTTACGTGTTCAGAGTTGCTTTAGAGGTTATTGAGCTCAGCACTATATGAGGAACCTGAGAAGAGGAATAACAACTATTTAGTCATGTATAATTTTTAACCAAGCTACTCTGGGAAGTTTTTGGCCTGATAATGTCAATTATTTTCTTACAATATTTACCATTTATGTAGTCTTCTGCAGAGAGAAAATTAATGAAGAGTATGCCATTCTGTTGGAGAGACAAAGCAGCTATGTGCATACAAAAGCAAATGATGCATCACTGATGATCCAGTCAGGTAAATGTTAGAATTAGCTTAAGTTATAACTGTTCAATTTGTCATATTGATTTGTGTACACGAGCCACAGTAATACTTAAATTAGAAATAGTATATTCTGGCCAAATATTTATTGGCCTGGCTTCTGAGTTAAAATACATGATCAGAAGGTTAAAATGACAAATATTCTGGTTATACATTTGAAGTTCATATTTAAATATTTGGTCAAAGGTAGAAAGTTTCCAACAGAAATATATGTGAAAGTTCATTGGACTACTTTTCTTTTTAGTAAGAGCTTCCTTGAATATAATATAGCATGGGAGAGCATATTAGTGTTTACTCTATGCAGTCAAGAGTGGTACTGTACTGATATTTGCTCTCCTTTTCCAATGATTTTCAGTCATTTGTGGTTGGTTGGTTGGAAGACTTCTAGAGATATATAGGGCTGTTACAATTCGTAGCAGGAAAGGTATGTAAAAGTTCTCCCCGATATGTGTTATAAAGTTATATATCTAATAAAGAACCTTTTGAATATAAGGAATCAATGAAAGTCATTTTTTTGTTAATTATGGAGTCTCTCTCTTTTCACAACCTCACCATGCATGGAGACTAATAGCAATATACATGAACTAATGGTCGCTTTAAAGCGTTTCTTTAAGTTGGCAGAGTGTCGAATTGTAATGATAATAGTAAAAAAAATTCCTCCTATTTTTTTTTCATCCACAACTACTTGGTTGTGATATTGTAATGTGGAACCGAAGGGAATTCCTTTTCATGGTCGGTTAATTTACTGTAATGCATTAACCTTAGAACTGAATATATCATTTGTCTACCATCTACTGTATTGCATTATAACACTCCAAAATATTTATGATTTAGAACATTTACTTGAAAATGGTAAGATTAAATGGGATTATTGTTTAGGAATTGTAAGACCAGTGGAAGAATGCATATTCTTGTCAGTGATGTAAGTGTTTAAACTTGCAAGTTATAAAAGACATACATTTTCACACTGAACTTTGATTACGGGACAAACTATAAGTATAGTTTATAATATAGTTCAAGAAGGTTTAAGGTCAACGAGTGCACTATGAAAGCTTTAAATGTATAATATTATTGTGCGAATGACATATGTCTGTAAATGCCGACCAGTGTACTTTTAATTTAACTAAACACATATAATTGGCATAAAATTATGAAGCACAGAAAATAAATTCAACTACAGAACCAAAATCTCATCAATGTTGTAGGGGAAAACATAGATATAGATTGTACCAACTATTCAAATGTTGTAGGTAGAACTTTTACTTCTTCTAGAATTTGGACTTTGCTTCCAGCATGTTTTCATCAAATGGTCCATTATGTTATTGAAGCTATCATCATCCTACACAATCCCATCAAGTATGACATATCTTCAAATAAATGATCAAGAGTATATTGCAGTTGAACAACAAGAAGTGCTATCAAAATCTTACAAGATTCAAAGATGAAAGCTCTGCATAGATTAGTTAATGTTTTGCAAGCTTGCATTCGCCATGCAACATAATATCATTGGTTACATTTTTAATTCAATTATAAATGCTTCAGCTATTTTTTGCCTGTTGATGTAACTGTGATTGCTATGATGGGCTACTGAACTGATTTAAAGTTTATGGAGGAATCGTCGAATGTTGTGTAGATTCTGAGCGGCTACCTGAGCAACCTTTGTTTTACTTTTTCTTCAACTAGAAATTTGCTTCCAGTTTTTCACCATTCTTCTTTAACATATTTTGTTGTGTTGAATTTGTCCTCTTTTAATTGACTTAAGAATGAGGAAGAATATTGATCATGAAAATTTATTAGAGTCAATTTTAATTTCACAATGACACTAACATTAATTGATCCAATAGATCTTTAATTTATGCACACACACATGTAAATATAAAAAGTCTTTAATTGTAAAAGCAAACCTTGATGGGCTACATATTTGATGATGTTTTGAGTGCTTCCTAAGCTAATTGCATGTACAAAACTTCTTACTTTTCATTGTGGATTGTATTTTACTGCTATGCTGACTTCATTTATCAGTAGATGAAAGGTGAGTTTGCTTCTAAGTCACGGGCAAACCCTTTTATGAAATGTAGGTTTTTGTTAGAATGTATAGAAATTGTAGCTGATTCAGATGGTAGAGCAATTAGTTTCTTCCTAGAGTAGTTTATTTCTCCCTGCCTTATTTTGTCAAACTAATGTGAGATCTAATGTAATAGTTAAGTTGAGATCAGTTGCTTATTATTAAGTTCTCGGGGTTTTTTTTCTCCACTTATTTCATATTTCTTGTGAAGTTACCTGGAATGGATCTCAACAGAGCTACCTTTTAACCTTAGAAATTATAAGATTGGGCATTACTATTCAGTATCATGGCAGCACATTAAATAAAATTAATACAAAAATTATCAGTTTTTTATCATATTAGTTATAAAATATATTGCTCAGTTATCAAATCCAATGTTAGAAATTAGTTCTACTCAAGTAAAATATAAAATTTAGTAGAATAAAGGTAACAACAATTTTGTGCGAGGTAATGCTTTTAAAACATTTTAAGAATCTTGAAAAATATGAAACTCAAAGTATACAATAGACTGTTAATAGAGATATTTAAACTCATGTAACTGTTAATCATCAAATTAAAGTGTCACTATCATGTCTATTCATCATTAAACTTTCTAAACAAATAGTTGTTTGCTTAGTTGTCTTCAGCTTTCTTCTTTTGTTCACAACTACACATTGTGCAACAGTACTTTTTTTTAATAAAAACACCCTAGGGTGGGAGATTATATATTAGGATCCCCTGACCTATGAGAATAAAATAGATACAAAGAGAGTAGTTTTACAGATTAGCTACTAAGGCAACATGATTGCCTCCAAAAGAATAGTTAGCATCTAGTGACTAAGGTTAAATATAGCAGTATATCTAAGCTAAATTGTGGGAATAGTAGTTGCGATTCCAAAGTAGAAGAATCTCCATCCCATGTGTTAATTCTTTACTTTGGCCAGGCAACTGCCATTCTGGCATTACTAAAAAACAGTCCAAGAAGATGTCCTGTAGAGTAGATCAGCCATCATTGTTCATGAAACAATCTGCAAAATATTGCAAGCACTTGAATGGCAGTGGAGAATTGCAAAGAAAGCTGCAGTAACTGGAGTAGAGTATTGTATCCTTGGTGCAGAGATCAGCAATGGAGTGTAGTGGAAAACAGGGTGCTGGTGTAAAGTAGATAGCAGAGGTACCTGAGGCAGAGAAAAGAAAACCAAGTCAGCAGTATCAATCATCTTTGGTAGCATGTCTATGAGTTCTAATGTAGGGTGTATGATCCCTATCCAATTTAATGAGGCCTCTGATGTTTGCAGGGATGTTAGAGAGGTTGAAACTGAAATCCACCAGGTGTGAAGATTGGTGCTTAGCAATAGCATCAGCCACTGAGTTACATTATCTGAAAGTATGTTTAAGTGTGGCATTTTTTAAAAAGAGAGTGAGCTTGGAACACTAGTGCATACAGGGACCATTTTGCGCAAGTTGGATCTCGAATCATGTTCACTGCGAGAAGTGAGTCGGATTCAATGATGAAGTTAGAATCCAGAGAAGGGAAAACCTGACAAGCAAATAAGATAGCCTTTATTTCAGCTTCAAGTGGTGATTTGGCAGAGGTGCTTTTGGATTTGATTAGGCAAGGAATTCCATTATTATCTGTGGCAATAAGGCCAAGTGATGAATTAGAGGAAGACCAGGAATCATCTACATTAATTTTGATAGAGTTAGGTTCGGGCCTTTCCCAATATACAATGGAGATGGAGGGTTTTTGTGGTGGTCTAGGGGGAGGTATCAGTGAGGAAAAAGGAAGGCTCATGTTAGGGTGTAGGTTTGAGGGACAAGGGTTAGTTGAAAGGGTTAGGAAGATTAGGTCTCTAACTTCTTTGCATATATGAACTGTTGAGAAATTTTTGTTATCAAAATAAAAGGCATTTCTGGCTTTCCATAAGGACCAACAAATCAGTGAGGGTAGCAGTCTACATACCACTCTTTGCATTCTAGGAAGGTCATTACAATTCCAATATGTAAAGAATCTATCTGTTAAATTGTCAAGATTATGTAGGTTAAAATCCAAACATGCAGCAGTATCATTCCATATAGATCGAGCCAGATGGCAGGAGATAAAAAAGTGTTCCAGAGAATCAGCATGGTTACAAGCTAGGCATTTAGAGGCAAGGCTAAAACCACATTTGATTAAGACATCATCAAAAGGCAAAAAGGAGTTTAGCATTTTCCAGGTAAAAATAGAGATTTTTTTTTCTGCAACCTGGGGTTCCATATAAGTTTAGTAACAGGGAAGGTACCTGTTGAGTGGGTGAGTACCTTGTATGCTGATCTGAAAGTAAACTTTCCAGTCTCCTCTGGTTTCCAGATAAGCTTATCCTCTCTTTCTTGGATAATCTCTGCCTCCTGTAAGAAAATCAGAGTATCATGCTCTAAAACTGGTGAAATCTGGGTCAAAATAGAGCTTTTGTTATTAATGAAATCAGCAACTGAGCAAGGGGAAAGAGTAGAGATGATGGAGAGAGGAATACAATTAAACAGTGGTCCATTTGGACACCAGTTTACAGTTTAGAAATTGCAGTTACCTTGGCCATGAATAACCAGACAGTTATTTTCAGCAAAGAAATTTAAGTTACAGATTCTCTTCCAGGTTTGGGATTTTCTATGAGTTTGAGGCAGTGACCATAACAGTTTAGACCACATGGTCTTTCCCAGTTGGCTTTTCCACCAGAGTTTAAGGGAGTATGAATCAATTATAGCTTGTACTGACCTGAAACCTAATCCATACTGAGGTTTATGTACAACTATGTCTGACCATTTCTTCCAAACCTTGTTTTTTTCCCTTCAGTTTCACCCAAAAAAAATCTGGACATTCTCTTTTCCAGTGACTTAACTATATGTTTAGGGGGGTTTAAGGACAATCCATATATGTTGTGGAAGGGAATATATGCATGATTGAATGAGAGCCATTTTACCTCCTGAACTTAACCATTTATTTTTCCAGTTTATCAGTTTCTTATCTATGAGTTCAAGCAATGGTTGGAAATAACAGTTGAGTGTTCTACCTTTAAAAATTGGACAACCTAGGTTTTTAAGAGGAAATAAACATTTTTTCATTCCTAGGATTGTCCTAATCTGATTTATCTTTGCAATTGTGGCTCTTTTACTAGTATAGAAATAAGATTTTTCATAATTGATTTTCTGGCCTGAGGTAGATTCAAAAATTTCTAAGAAGCCTTTGATCTTTATTAGATTAGGTTTTGAGGCCAGCATAAAAAATACAGTGTCATCAGCATAACTTAAATGTGAAGCTGGGGTGATGGCAGAGGGTAACTGAAAATATTGAAGACTGTTATTAAGGAAGATGAAAGAAAGACTCCTAGATAAAGCTTCAGAAAAAAATGTTAAAGAGAAAGGGGGATAAGAGATCACCTTGTTTGATACATCGGGTAGCTTTAAAAAAACCAACCGGGTTACCATTTATGAGAACTGAGAAGTATGCCTGAGAGAGGTTGTTCATGATAGCATTCAAAAAATTACCTGAAAAACCAAATCTACAGAGAATGCTTTTTGAAAAATTCCAATTTACCCTATCAAAAGCTTTCCTAAGATCTAGTTTAAGTATACAGTTAGGCACTCTATTTTTTTTCTAAAAACCTTATCATTGCCTGAAGATGCAGTATATTATCAGAGATGTCTCTGTTTTTCATAAAGGCAGATTGATTAGGTGAAATGAGTTTCTCCATGTAGGGTTTCAGTCTCTCCATAAGGACCTTGGAACATATCTTGTTTGCTACATTTGAAAGGTTGATTGGTCTGTAGTCATCAAAAGAAGAAGGGGTAAGTTTTTTAGGGATTAAAGTTACCCAGGTACTGGTAATGCCTCTTGGCATATCTGTGCCTAAGAGGAAATCATTAACAGTAGCTTTTAGATCTTCTTTAATGAAATCCCAGCATTTGGTATAGAATTTACATGAGAAACCATCAGGCCCTGGGCTACTGTTTTTGTTCAAACTCATAACTACCATTTTAAGCTCATCTTCTGTTACTGGTTTAGACAGATAGAGATTGTCTTGTTCAGAGATAATGGTAGGTATTTGGCTGAGAAAGTGAGGGTAGTAGGTGTTGTTTGCAGACTGATTGGGCTCAGATAGGAGTTCAGAATAATAATCAATGGCTTCTTTTTGGATTCCTGAGTAATTATCTAGCCAATGTCCTTGTCTGTTTTTAATTTTTGAGATGTGTAGCCTGCAATTTTTTTCCTGTACAGTTTTATGGAAAAACTGAGTATTAATACATTGTGCAACAGTACATGCCTTTCTTTCTGCAGTTCTTTGCACAGTGAAATATGTTTGATTTTATATATTCATTTTGCAGTTTTTTTTCCACATGGATAAATATTTGCCACCTGAAAGGCCTTGCCATAGTAGTTCATGGTAAGATTGTTTTCTATGTGTATTTCGATAACTTATCTTCTAAGGCTGCATTTGTTTAGATTCTTTTAAGTTGTGATAATTCATGTTCACAATGGTGGCCTGGATTTCTATTTGCTTTAGTACACCATGATATATGAAAGATATCGATAATTTTAAATGTTGTGTATTTGTTTCATTCTCGAGATTTAAAAGATGATTTCTTTGTGATTGTGGTTTCATAAAAGCAACCGAAAAGCTTAGTAAAGGAGTGAATTAGAGCGCTATAAGAGAGCTCTGTGTATTGATACTGCAATTTTTTCTTTGAAGAATTGAGGACTCATGTTTAGAATATATTATGTTCTTGAGTGGAACTCCCTGCTTGCAGGCGCTTTACTCTTGCTACGTTTTTTATTTGTATTAACATACATTTCCTTCATTTTTTTCCATCTGTGACAGCTATAAAATGCTTCGATTTATACTTGAAACCTATAGCTCTTATATGGTGCAATGCTGCATTATTAGCATTTCATAAAGCAATTTTTGATCAGTGAAACAATCCTTTAGTGGTTTCTGCATTTTTCCTTGTTCAAAATGGAGATGCTGGTATTAAGTGTGAAATTGGAAATTGGTATGAGTTTGGCCTACTGATTTGTTGCTGTTAAATGAAATAGTTTTCTACCATTTTCAAGTAGCGTGTTTCTGATGTTAATATCTCTGTGAAAGACATGTTATATATAGATATTTAGAAGTTGATACATCAATAGCAACTCTTCCTACCTGTATAATGTCTTCATTTTATTGATAATGCTTGCATCCCTGTGATCACTTAAATGGCTACAGGAACATAGCATCATAACATATCCTTTGCAATATGGCTGAAATGTGAACTACATCTATGATGAATTTTTGTTAGGACTTAGGAGTGGAATGGAAGTCAGCCACGTGCATTGTTGCATTCACGGCGGTTTAGTTATAATCAGTTTTAGTCTGACAGAAACTCATTCTGAACCTTCGTTCATTGGTGGTGATTATGATGTAGTGCAGGTGTGCTTTTTAATTTGTGTTCCGTTGCTTTTGCTTCTTTCACACTGTCTAACTGATTGTGAAATAGATTATATGTTGTCAAGGATCTTATGTTGAGTAAAGATTTATCCTTCGTTCTTTCTTTCAGGTATTCAACGCTGACATAAGTGATGAGGTTGCCTATCTGTTTAGTATTTTTGTGAAGAAGCAAAGAAAGAGGTTTGATTACAGTAAATAAGTTCATTATTATTTTCTAGGTTTTTCACACTTCATGTATAATGTGCCTTATTTACAATGCTTTACCTGTCATTAGTTACCTAATTTGAACTCTTCACTCTACTAACAATCTTACATTCGTACAATTTCAGGAGGAATTTATTATAAAGTTTACAAATATTTGTCAACTTTTGTCATTGAATGCCATCTTAGCTACTGCTTACTGTGTTCAGACCGCCAGATAAGTGTGGTACAAATTCCCACTTTGTATGTGCACTTTATATATATATATATAGTGTGTTGTGCACTTGGATGATCTTACGCAAAGATATCATTTCTTTACTATGAGTCTACTGTCTTAGGCTCTTTTGTTCGTTCATATTTGTGATTACAATGACTCTTTTGGTGAAAGATATATTTGATGAATGTTCACGTTTACTAAAATATTTGCAATGTATCCTTTCATTTTCAAACAAAAAATTGCACTATATCATTTCTGCGGTTTATTGATTTTGGTTTTGCCGTGCAAAAAACTTGGATGCATGATGAGAGTTTTATGTTTGCATTTATTGCCAGTGAGACTCAAACGTGACGAAATAAATATTATGATACTTCATTGATGGTTTCCTTTTTCCTTTGAAATCTTCATATAAATAGTCTATTTTGTATAGCTAGAGGAAGAGGGGGAAATGCATCTTTATTCAATACTCTAAACATATATCCTCGCCCTTTTTAATATCTTTAAAACCCTTTGTAATCATTCTTGAGTTGGGTAGATTAAGGAGAACCACCAATTTGATAAGTATAGAGGTGTTTTTGTCACCACCAAAGCTCTTTTGAAGATAGTTGTAAGTTGGGAAAGAGCTCTGAAATTTAGTTTTACCAATTTTTCTTGTCTTCACTAGTGTGTTCCAACATGCCTAGTTTAACCAAGTGCATAATAACGTAATGCGTAAAAGACACATAACTTGGTTACGCAGTTCGGTGTAATCCACCTACATCTGCGGGGACTGACCCAGTTCAGAATGAATTCACTAATTAGAAAGATACAGTACAAAGTACAGTTTACAAAATACTTATCTTTACTAACTATATCGTGTGGACTCTGCTAGCTCCCCTAGCTACCGATCCGCCTTGATAAGACTCCCTCTGACCTCGAACTCCGTCGACGCTGGATCTCCTCCTCCCGAGGAATTAAGGTTTCCGATTCTGAACTTAGTGCGGCAGGTCAGTGTGTTGGAACACAGTGTTCTGACTCTTTGCAACTTCTCGAAAGTCTCAAAAACCTGTGTGCAGATTTTTGCTCTGTTAAATCCGTGAGTATGCAGCCGTGTTTGTCCCCAATTTATATACCGAAACAGACTTGAATACTCCTTGATTATCTCCACAATATTCCTATTCCAAATCTGATTCTTGAAGCATATCCAAATCCCATAAATAAAGGGATTTACCTTATCTCATTCTATCCCATATATTCGAATAAATCTTCTCCATATAAGTAGGGATTTTCCATAAACCAATTATGCTTCATACGCCTAAACATATAGCAGAATATACGAATTCCATTTATACCAAACTACTGCAATATTCTGACTTTGATTTCCATAAAAAACTTTGGCGTAACTCTTTTGCGTAACTCTGATGCACCACCATGTTCCAACATGGTCTGATATGCTGTTCAAAATTAAGTCACACAAAATTGCCAATAAAATATTTACTTGCAACTCCTTTGACTTTACAAGCTCCATAGAAATCTGTATGGAGAGGCTTATCTCTTCTTAAAACATGTTTGTCAGTGTGGTACTGTGTGATGGAGAAATGGAATAATTTTCATATTTAGCTCAGCTTGATTCATTTTTCATCTCATCTCGCTGCTTTGATTATGATGACAGAAACTCATTCCAGACTTTCATTGATCTATGATGTAGTTCAATTAATGTTAATCACATCTATCATTCATGCAGCAAGTTAAGGTGTTCTTTAACGAATTTCTTTTCATTTTTTCTATGAAATACTTCTTTTCTAAATGTCGTTATGATGTATCGTAAGGTTTCTTTACAATATATGCAAATTACGTTATAGTATTTCTCTCTTTTTCTCATCAGTTCAGATCGTTGCTTATTTTGTTTTGTTTTGTTTGTCTGGATATGTGTTTCAATATTTCATTCCTCCTTTCATGTTCATAGCTAGTTTCCCTTGATTCTGATGCCTAAAGCATGAGTCTTACAGCTACATCATTAGACTATAATAATTTTAAGAGTATCTCTAAAACTAAACAATAGCTAAGTGTAATATGATTTACTAGGTATTTCATTATGTACTGAAGTGTTTAACAATTTTGGTTGTGGAAGTTGGAGATTTTATTTAGGTTATATAAAGTAATGTGTGTGAAAAGCTTCTAATTTTCTTCTCTGAAGTTTAGAGTTAGGCTATGAAATTACAGATAAACATCCCACTATGCTTAAACATGTTTACTGCATGAGTTATAACTATGCTGCTTAAACATGTTTACTGCATGATTTATATCAGTCAATTCAAGTGTGGTTTACTCCAGTAAGTTTCTTTGTTGTTCTTGAAACTTACAGGGCCATTGCATACATTCCATTGACAATATTGGCAGTGCCTACTTCAATACTTATGGTATTACGTCGTCCTTTATTTTGTAAATCAAAATTTTCATTTTGGCAAATTTAAAGATGTTTGGAGGTCATTTTTTGTGTTGTTTTACAAACGATTTGAAAAATCTCGATGGAGGGCGGTGATCGATCAGAGAGAAATGCTAAGAGGAGGAAGGCTTATGCTGAGTTATCACTTGAGGCAAAGGGAGAAATGTTGCAGCGGAGGAGAGAGCAGAGTGCTTTAAAGCGTTCATTTAAGTCAGCCGAGGGCCAATGGCAAATGATATTGGTATGTGTTTTTCCTCCTAATTGTATTTGTAAAGTCCTCCGGAGTTGGACTTATGTATGGCATATTGTGAATACTAGTAATCTGGTGTTTTAACACTACTGAGTGACTTCTGGTGATATGGTGTTTTAACACCACTGCTATCCAGCAGTATTCCAGCAGAAGTATGTTTGATGTCCACGATTTGTGGAGTGTATTATGGGATATAATTGTGCGATCTGATCAGAATATTGTGAAGATAAATGATTGATTTCGGGGTCATCTAATTCTGGTAAACGAATATTCCTGTAATAGTTAGGAATTGGTTAAGTAGTTTATTTATGGAACAAGTCCTATTGATAACAGGATTGTTCAATTAAATACCAGATTAGCATTAGATCTTTCCTTAGTCTAGAAGTCTATTTGTGGTAGAGTTAGACAAGGAAAGAAGTTGATTCAAGGCAGGATTGCGATGGGATAAATAGAAGACGATTACAACGCAATCAATTGACGCGACCAAGATTCAATCTCTACGTGAGAGCTTTGGAGCGATCTGCCGTGGTGTTTTGGAGGTTCGTAAACAACCGACCAAGTTCGTAAAGATCAGAAACAAGGAAGTCTTAATTCCTCGGGAGGAGGAGATCCAGGGAGACGTGTTGATCGTGAGGGTTCAACGACGTAGGATCGACAGTGAGGGGAGCTCACAACATTCACTCTGTAGGTTAGCAATGGATTAGTATTTAAGTTAAGCTTCTTGTACTAAAGACTGCTTTCTAGTGAATGGTTTCTGATCTGGGCGCAGACGTAGGTGTATTTGCACCGAACTGCGTAACCAAGTTGTGTGTGCACTGCGTATTTTGTTTTGCCTTTTAACAACAAACTGATCTTGGTGTTCCAACACCAAACTGTTAAACAACTTGGTATAAAGATTTAGAATTCAGGTGAAACGGAATTTCAATTGGTATCAGAGCTAGGCACTTGCTAACCCCTATACAGGGAGAGTGAGATCAGGTTTCACCATGGCACCAAAGGAGGGGGCCTCTGTCACTCGACCACCGTTGCTGGAACAAGGCAATTACGCCTACTGGAAGGCACGTATGAAAGTATTCATTGGAGCATTAGATGATCAAGCATGGAACTATGTTGTAAATCAGTACACTCCACCTCCCAGTGACAAAACTAAAGAATCGAGCTCATCAACGATCAAACCATATTCTGAATACTCTACTGAGGAGCATAGAGCTTACATGTCCAACTCAAAGGCATTGAATGCCATCTTCACAGCAGTAGATGAAGATCAATTTAAGATGATTTCAAATTGTGAGACTGCAAAGGAAGCATGGGATGTGTTACAGACGTATCATGAGGGAACAAGCTCAGTCAGAGATTCAAAGTAGCAATACTATACATCGAAATTTGAGGAATTGAAGATGCGGCAAGATGAAACTATCTCCGAGTTTAATGGACGAGTCTGAGATATTGCAAACAAGGCTTTTCAGTTTGGTAAAAAGTACAAAGATCAAAAACTTGTAAGGAAAGTGTTGAGGGCATTACCTCCACGGTTCAATATGAAGGTCACATCAATCAATGAAAATGGAAGGATTGGGATGATGACACTTGATGAGCTCATGGGGTCTCTGGAATCCTATGAGATGGAGATGTTGCAAAATAAAATCGAAAAGAAGGAGATGGCTTTTACAAGCACAACCTCTAGGAAGGAAGATGAAAATACAGATAATGAAGATTCCGATGAAATTGCTAACATAACCAGAAACTTCTCCAGATTCATGAAGAAGATGGGCAGGAAGCCACAGGACAAGTCAAGTGGGAGCAAAACTCCGAATGCCAACTTCACTCCCAGATTCGGTCAGGCAACTGGTGTTGAAACACCGAAGATCAAATCGGTAAATCCGAATCTGAACAGAAAAATCCAATGCAGAGAATGTGAAGGCTTTGGACACATACAAGCTGAGTGTGCCAATACACTTAAAAAGCAAGGGAAATCATATGCCATAACCTGGAGTGATGATGACGGAGGAGACGATCTTAAGGATGGAGAAGAGTATACAAATCATGTTGCTTTCGGCGTGTCGTTGGAAGAGTCTTTTGAGATAAATCGCAGTGTGTTGAATGAAGAAGAAAGTGATAGCTCAGATGAAGAGACTAGAAGCATTAGTGATGATGACATTTGCAAAGAAAGTATGGAGATGTATAAAATGTGGTTAAAAGTGGCGGATGAAAACAAAGAGCTCAAGGTTGAGAACAAGAGGTTATGTGAAAAGGTTAGAGTGAATGAACTTGGAAAGAAAAATGCAATTGAAGAACTTGAACAACTTAAAAAGGAATTTGCTGAAGTAGTTCAACGAGCGGAGACAGCAGAACAGGCTATTAGACGTCTCAATACAGGGAAAGCTAAGCTTGAAGATTGTCTGAAAATGGGACAAACTACCAAATTTGGAATTGGGTATGAAAGATCAGTTGATGCGTTGAAAAATAAGGCAGATCAAGGTGCACTTGCTCCAAGAATAATTGAGGAGAATTGCCCCATCAAGAGAATCAGGAGATGCGGATACTGTGGAGTTCAAGGTCATGTGAGAAACAGGTGTTTCAAATTACTTAGGACACTGTCCGTCAACCCAGCATATCGGTATTTCAACACCATTCCAGGATACAACACCGTGCACCAAGTCAACACTGGAGGATACAGGAACGGATCCTTGAACACACATGCAACTCAGAGATCACATCGCATCACTCGACCAGTAAGACAGGTATGGGTTCGAAAGTCTCAAAATATTTGTCTTTCAAGTTTTGTATGTTTTGGAGCACATACAGGAACCTCGTGGTACTTCGACAGTGCGTGCTCAAGGCACATGACAGGAGTTCCTGAATTTCTGCGAAAATTCAAACCTGGATTTGGTGGACATGTTAAATTCGGTGATGGAAAACGAAGCAGAATAATTGGCAAAGGGGAGTTAGAAATCAAAGGGCTTCCAGTGTTCCAAGATGTGTTGCTAGTGGAAGGCCTGAAGGCTAACCTATTGAGCATCAGTCATTTATGTGATAATGATATGACGGTGTACTTTGACAAAGATAAGTGTATTGTAAATCATGGGTCTGGAGTATTCACTGGATCCAGATCAATGGATAAGTGTTATCTACTCGATCAAGATGTCACCTGCTTGAGCTCGAAAAAGGAAGTTAGTACACTGTGGCACAGAAAATTGGGGCACATAAATTATAAATCTTTGGCTCGTATTTCCAGACTAAATGCAGTCAGAGGTATTCCCGAAATCAGTGAAATCAAGGAGACTGTCTGTGGATCGTGTAAGGAAGGAAAGCAAATTCGTATTCCTCACCATGCTGTACATGATGTTTCAACATCAAGACTTTTGGAGCTTCTACATATGGATCTAATGGGGCCAGTGAGTACACCAAGTGTGGCAGGGAAGAAGTATATTTTTGTCTGTGTGGATGACTTCTCGAGGTATACGTGGGTATCATTCCTCAAAGAAAAATCAGAGGCCGCTGATGTATTCAAGACCTTGGCGCACAAGCTTCATGTAGAAAAAGGAACTGTTCGAATTGCACGCATCAGGAGTGATCATGGAAAGGAATTCGAAAACTCTAAATTTCGGGACATCTGTGAAACGCTTGGTATACATCATGAGTTCTCTGCCCCCATAACCCCTCAGCAGAATGGTATAGTAGAAAGAAAGAATCGGACACTGCAGCAAATGGCACGAGCAATGCTGGCTGAGAAAAAAATTCATTCTAGATATTGGGCTGAGGTAGTACACACTGCATGCTACACCATCAACCGAGTATATCTGCGTCCATTTACCGAGAAGACACCGTATGAGATCTGGAAAGGAAAGAAACCAGATGTGTCGTATTTCCATGTCTTTGGCAGTAAGTGTTACATTATGAAGGATCGAGAACGCTTGGCTAAATTTGAATCCAGGAGCGACATTGGAATATTCTTGGGCTATTCTCCTACCAGCCGAGCATACCGAGTACTGAATCAACGTTCTGGGGTAGTCATGGAGTCCATTAATGTGGTGATAGATGATTCAGAGGACGACAATGCTGGAGAAGGTGATGCGCTTGATTCAGCCGTTCCTACTGGTGTTGGAACACCAGCACCATCAACCGGTGTTGAAACTCCAGAATCTGGAAATCTTGATTCTGACCAGAATCCAACGAGACATATGCAGTTAAGGGATCGACCCCGTGTAAATTACAGAGAATTAGCAGGATTATCGTGTTTCATCTCACTCACTGAACCAAGAAGTTACAAAGAGGCTTTGCTAGATGAATATTGGATCTCGGCAATGCAAGAAGAATTGCAGCAATTCGAGAGAAACAATGTTTGGTTTCTTACCCCACGACCTGTTAATGTAAATGTGATTGGTACCAAGTGGATTTTCAAAAACAAATCTGATGCAGATGGTAATGTCACCAGAAATAAAGCACGCCTTGTTGCTCAAGGGTACACACAAGTAGAAGGGGTTGACTTCGATGAAACTTTTGCCCCTGTAGCCAGATTGGAGTCCATCAGACTAATGTTGGCCGTGTCCTGCATACTAGACTTTACTCTTTATCAAATAGATGTCAAGAGTGCATTCCTGAATGGCATAGTAAAAGAGGAAGTTTACGTGGAGCAACCTAAGGGGTTTGAAGACCCTCAGTTTCCTGATCATGTTTATAGGTTGAATAAGGCGTTGTATGGACTCAAGCAGGCACCTCGTGCTTGGTACGAGCGACTGACAACCTTTCTGATTCAAAAGGGCTATCGTCGAGGGGGAGTAGACCGTACGCTGTTCGTCCTGCACAAGGGGTCAAAGATTCTAATTGCACAGATCTATGTGGATGACATTGTGTTTGGATCTACCGATTCAGCCTTGGTGAAGGAGTTCGTTGACTTAATGACTCAAGAGTTCGAAATGAGCATGGTAGGAAAATTGTCGTATTTTTTGGGATTGCAGGTTACTCAGGAGAAGAATGGGCTGTTTATCAATCAACAAAAATATGCTGAAAACTTGATCAAGAGATTCGGACTTACAAGTGCAAAGGCAGTACGCACCCCAATGGCAACCACCGACAAGCTTACAAAGGATGAACAGGGGCAAAGTGTTGATCAGAAATTGTACAGGAGTATGATTGGCAGCCTGTTGTACTTGACTGCAAGCAGACCAGACATCTGTTTAAGTGTTGGTATTTGTGCTCGCTATCAAGCTGATCCAAAGGAATCACATATGTCAGCAGTGAAAAGGATTATACGTTATATAAGTGGAACAGCGGAGTATGGAGTATGGTTTTCTCGAAACAAGGATTCACAATTAGTAGGTTTCAGTGATTCGGACTGGGCTGGGAATGCTGATGATCGTAAGAGTACCACTGGAGGGTGCTTCTTTGTTGGATCTAATCTGGTCAGCTAGTACAGTAAAAAGCAGAATTCTATATCTTTGTCCACAGCTGAAGCAGAGTATTTAGCTGCCGGGAGTTGTTGTGCGCAGTTATTGTGGATGAAGCAGATGATGAGAGATTATGGGTTTAATGATGTGGGTTTGACAGTCCTGTGTGATAATAAAAGCGCCATTGATATTTCCAGGAATCCTGTGCAACACTCTAGAACAAAGCATATTGATATCCGACATCATTTTATCAGAGACTTGGTTGAAAAAGGAGAAGTCGCAGTCCAGTATGTACCAACAGCAGAACAACTGGCTGATATATTTACAAAACCACTGGATGGTGAGACGTTTGAAGGCCTCAGACAGCACTTGGGTGTCTGTCGAATGTAAGGTACTCTGATCTGTACTTTCTATTGTATTATTTACTGTTGTGTTGTTTCTTTTATAATATGGTGAAAAAGAAAAAAATATAGAAAAATCAAAAGTATCAAAAATATGTGAAGTGGTGTTTAAACACCGAGGACTTCAGAGGGAGAAAAATCAGCTGGGCCGAAAACTTATTGGGCCTAGGTTTGTACTCAGAAGGAAGGAAAAAGAGAAAGTCTTTTGGGTTTCGGAAAAAGGGGGGAAAAGGAGAAAGTGACAAATTGATTCCCACACAAACTCAAATTCTCGACTGTTCATCTTCTACGTAGCTCACAGCTCCCTGTTCATCAGAAAAATTTGCCAAAACCCTCGATTTTTGTAGCTCACTCAAAACCCTGTAACAATGGTGAGCTCCACGTTCCAGAAGATGGTCCGAGATTTCGTCAAGGTGCAGGAGCCGGAGAATCCGCGAATTGAAGAGCTCGATTCGGATGCAGATGTGGACGAGCTGTGTGGAGATCGAGTGCAGACGCTAGCCAAGTGGGGTGGAAAAGTTCAGAGACGGAAAGCTAGGTTTGATCATTCCTTCGTCTATGATGGAATGTACTTTTGCTCTGTTCTTGAATTTATAGAATGGATGGTGCAGAACAGAGATTATGTAGACCTTAGAAAATATAAAAGTCTGCATGGCAAAGTTAATGGATTTAAACTTGAGGAGTTATTAACTGGTGGAATAGGAGAGATTAGGGAGATTAGTGAGTATAATGCCAAATTGGTTGGGGTTGGTTTCGGAGAACATTATAGAGTAGGAGATGAAGAGGGTCAGTACTTCACAATGTACACACGGATAGCTTCCCTGCACAGGCCGATTATCAGGAATTTGGGTGATAATGTAGTTGTGCAGCCCTGGATAAAAGTGGTTAAATCCACTGATTTTACTGTGGCTGGTGACACAGAGATAGTGTGTTTTGATGAGTCTCCGTTTCAGACTCAAGAATCACTGAGAAGGTTACCTGTTCCTGTTGTGGACATTAGTGATAGTGAAGAGGAGGCTGGGTGTGCAGGTGGCACTGATGAGGCTGAGAGGATTTTGAGGGTGAATGAACCAGAGAGTGCCTTTGTACTGAGTGAATCAGCATTGAATGAGGCCATATCAGAGTTGTTTAGGTCTGAGTCTGCCCTATCAGAGTTTGTGAGATCTGATTCTGAGAAGGAAGATGGTGAAAGAATTGCTGCGGAGAGAGCAGGTGGGGCTGATGTGCCAAGTACTGGTTTGGTTGATACTGATGGTCAAACACCAGATGAGAGCCATGCTGAGGAGGAGCAGAGTCCAGCTGATCTGGGTATTGGTGTTGAAACACCACTGGAAACAAGTCCAGCCCAGGGATTTAAAAGGAAAAGGAAGGAGATTGGTGTTGAAACACCATCTGAATTTGGAGACAGATCTGAGACAGGTGAAGAAAGGTTGGCCTCTACCTCCAAGAGAGTTAGAAGATCTAAAAGATGCAGAGTCAAAAGTACAGCCACTAGTGAGGACAGTGATGAGCCGAATGGGCTAAAACTGAAGAAGTTACGCGCTGCCAGACAGCAAAGACAATCTGAGACAATTGAGTCTAGTGCACAACCTGTACCTGAAGCGAGTGAAGCCATTAGCCCTGAATTCTTTGATGATGCAAGTCAACAGAAGTGGAAGTTTGTCTGTGACAGGAAGATATTGGCGGAAAGGCCAGCTGATGCTGTAAAATATAAGGAATGTGGATTCACAGACTATTTGCATTATCTCAAGGTGTTTAAGGCAGCTACCTGTTTCTGTGACTATAACAAGCAACTTGTGATGGAATTTTACTCTAATTTGAAGGAGGAGTGTGAAGACGAAGACTCTCCGTGGTTTCACAGAGTATATGTGAGAGGAACAGTGGTGGTATTTTCCCCGGAGGCAGTGAATGTTTGTCTGCAGCGTGGAACATCGAGGAATGTTCAGGCGGTGTTCCAACACCAAATGCCTGAGAATTTCGATGCAGTGGCAGTAGAGTTGACCGGTGGTGTGGAAAGTTTGTGGCCACTGACTGGGAGACAACAAATACCAGCATCAAACCTGACCTCCAGGTATTACTGTTTGTATATGGTGGCGGTTCATAACTGGATTCCATCGGTAAACAACACGATTGTCACCAAAGAAATGGCGACTCTTCTTTACAGCATGGGAACGAGGCATAGGGTCAATCTGGGCAGGTTGATTTTTAATGATATTTTGGATTGTGCTCACAAGACGAGGAAGGAAGCTTTAGTCCATCCCTGTGTGATATCGATGGTACTGCAAAAAGGGGGAGCAGTTGCAAGCGAGACCGATGAAGTACTGGCAACCCAAGTATTACGGCCAACTCTCAGAACCCTGAGTGGTCGTATAGTGAAGGACCTACCCTGGACGCCTCCAGCGACAACTGGCTCGGATGAAGGAGCAGCTCGGCTGAGAGCCATTGAGGTAAGGGCAGCAGTGTGTCAAGAAGTACTTGAACGTCATCAGGCCACTATTGCAAAGATTCAGGGGGAGCTGGCAGCTTTGGCGGCTGAGAGAGAAGCATTGCTGGGAGCGAATCAAATGATAATGGATCAGATGCTGGTGATTCAGACAATGCTGCATCAGAGGAGTCCGAGTGATAGTTTGGAATGATTGGGATTCTTGGTTTTCTTGGTTCTTCTTGTCATATTACTGAATTCAGGGGGAGATTTTGTGTTTTGAATAATTTGAATGATGTATGTTTGGTATGGATAATTGGATATTTGTGCTAGCTGGTATTCTGGTGTTCAATATTGTTTATGCTAGTTGGTTTTCTGGTATTCTATGGTGTTTGTGCTGATGTTCTATGAATTCACCAATATGCCAAGGGGGAGATTGTAAAGTCCTCCGGAGTTGGACTTATGTATGGCATATTGTGAATACTAGTAATCTGGTGTTTTAACACCACTGAGTGACTTCTGGTGATATGGTGTTTTAACACCACTGCTATCCAGCAGTATTCCAGCAGCAGTATGTTTGATGTCCACGATTTATGGAGTGTATTATGGGATATAATTGTGCGATCTGATCAGAATATTGTGAAGATAAATGATTGATTTTGTGGTCATCTAATTCTGGTAAACGAATATTCCTGTAATAGTTAGGAATTGGTTAAGTAGTTTATTTATGGAACAAGTCCTATTGATAACAGGATTGTTCAATTAAATACCAGATTAGCATTAGATCTTTCCTTAGTCTAGAAGTCTATTTGTGGTAGAGTTAGACAAGGAAAGAAGTTGATTCAAGGCAGGATTGCGATGGGATAAATAGAAGACGATTACAACGCAATCAATTGACGCGACCAAGATTCAATCTCTACGTGAGAGCTTTGGAGCGATCTGCCGTGGTGTTTTGGAGGTTCGTAAACAACCGACCAAGTTCGTAAAGATCAGAAACAAGGAAGTCTTAATTCCTCGGGAGGAGGAGATCCAGGGAGACGTGTTGATCGTGAGGGTTCAACGACGTAGGATCGACAGTGAGGGGAGCTCACAACATTCACTCTGTAGGTTAGCAATGGATTAGTATTTAAGTTAAGCTTCTTGTACTAAAGACTGCTTTCTAGTGAATGGTTTCTGATCTGGGCGCAGACGTAGGTGTATTTTCACCGAACTGCGTAACCAAGTTGTGTGTGCACTGCGTATTTTGTTTTGCCTTTTAACAACAAACTGATCTTGGTGTTCCAACACCAAACTGTTAAACAACTTGGTATAAAGATTTAGAATTCAGGTGAAACGGAATTTCAGTATTTTTTTCCCAGTTTCAACACCAGTGTCATCATCACTGATGATGCCGACATCGCCTACTTCCCCTGTAATCCCCATTTGATGTTATTTAACGAATGGTCATCATACAAGGGGTATTTTGGTTTACCACTGTCACAAATATGGAGCAGTGGTATTATATGGGAGAGTTAATACTTAATAGCACAGATTGTGTGAGCTGGGTTGTCCTTTCCGCGGGTTACAAATGAATGTGGTATAAGATGGTACCATGAAGTAACGACACCCAAGACTTAGAAGTTCTAAAATTATATAGATTGAAGAAAGTAAAGTATATTATAGGACTCGTTAATAAAGTTGTGGACAGTGGGTTGATGGATTGCTACATTTGGTTTTTATTTTTGCTGTTATATCGACTAAGGTGGTTTAAATTTTTTTTTCTGCAATCACAGATTGGTTTATGTTTACCTGGTCTTCTTATTTTTCTTATGAGCTGATTGCTTTGGCAACGACATTTCATTTTCTACTTTCTTCGTCATCTACATTTGCTCATAATTCTGCAAATGCTACTGATACTCATAATTCTGATGCTCAGCAAGCAGAGTTCTTCACTTTTTTTAATTTCGTTTATGCTCATAAAATTTGCAGAGTTATGAATAATTTATGATGCTCATGATGCACCTGTAGCAACTGGACCATAGTGCACTATTTCATTATGCACTTCTGCCATCTATATATTGACTAAGGTGGTTTAAAATACTTGTTTCTGCAATCACAGATTTTGAAAAAAAAAAAAGAAATATGATTAGATCTTACAAATTTTCTGGTATGGATCATTGTAATGGATTGCAGATTCTTTTGTTTTATATATAAGTTCACAAAAGTTGATATATATGGCTTGGTTCACTATAGGAAGTCAAAGAGATTGGAAAAAAGAGAGAAACAACCGGGGTGGTAAGATTGGCATACTTACATGATATGGAAATGGATTGAATTAACAATTTCCTCTGTTTAAAAACTTCATGTTTAATGGTGGAGCATGTTTTACTCCCCTCCATTTTGAAATATTTCAATGCTCTTATGAGTTACTGGTGGTTGTTTTCTACTATAAGGTAGTAGCAAATGCATGCACCATTCTACATGGTTTCAAGTTTAAGTGAATTTTTGGATTTGAAAATATTTTCAAGAAAAATTATTAAGTTGAAGGGTCAATTTAGAGAATGCTTTTTTAAAAAATGTTTTTGATAAATGAATTAGAAATATGAAAGTATTAGCGACTGCTTTCAATGTTTTGGACAAATAAATCAACAATATCAAATAAGTGGTCCTGAAGAACAAAGCATAAAAGAAGTGAAGATAGAATATAAGGTCTAATGTACAGGATTAAGCCTATGCATAAAAATTCTTCTTTATTTTTACAATTAACTCCATAGGAGCCCAGGGAACTGTTTTTTCTTCACCAAATATTATCATATAGTAGAGCTCCCTGAAATGAGAAGAAAAAAAAAAACAGTCTGTAAAAACATAGCTAAAACTCTACATACATAGGTCATAACTCTCAGTGATCCATTCACAGACTGTAAAAATATTTTGTTAATGTTTACAAGGAGATTTTTGAACGGCAGTAGCTGCTATATTTTTGTACATTTTGTGCTCCCCGTTTTGGATCTGCTACATTTTGCCTTTTATGTTGCATATTTTGCAATGTACGGGTTGATTTTGTGTTCTCCTTTTAGATTTGCTGTATTTTTTCGGAGGTCATTTTTGGATTCGTTGGATTTTTCAGAGCTCCCTGATTTTTGGATTTTTAGGTATTTCCTCATTCAATTTTCTATAGATGCCTTTAAGAACATTCTTCAAATCTGAATTCTTTATAAATCTTGCTTTAGTTCTTTTCTGGTTATGTGTAGGGCATGTTTTTTTAATACATTTTTGCTTGTGTGCAGGTAATGTTCGTGTCCATGAGCAAGTTTCGGCTTTTTAAATTATTGTCCAATATAATGCAATGAGGATGTAGTTATGTATATCTCATTGGAGCTATATTAAGGGTATGTGTTTTAGTTCTTCAGATAGTCAAGTGTAGTGATACAATGTTCAAATGTTTTCTCAGCATTAACTCCTGATCTGAAAAACTTTTGATGCATTATGGATTTGCAAATCAAGGTGGATTCTGGTCTATACATTGTTTCTTAAAGCTAAAAAAATCTGTGAATAGTTTGAAATCGTATTTGTAATTTGTACGTGGTTGTAAATGGGTTTGTGTGTGTGTTAGGCTAATTGTGTTCTGAGCCTAAGGGTTTTAAATGTTGTTTGAGTTACAGGGAGACCAAAAGACGAACATGCTACACACAGGGAGAAGCACAATCAGGTAGAATTAAACATCATCAGTCTATATTTTTGATTCACTACCTTGAACGAAGCTAAATTTGATCGATTGAAAACATATTATGGTAGCTTTTACTTATTAATTTTCATGATTTTCACTTCTCTGGTCTCTTATTGCTTAATTTCCTTGATTTCACTGATGTTCCACGATTAATATTATAACTATTTAAAAATTATAATATGAAAGATTTTCTACGTTTTTCTCAATCTTAATAATATTTCTTCCCCATGTGCAGTACTGGTAGCTTAAATGTTAAAATTATCACTATCAAATCTTAGTATGAAGAGATTTTTTTAAGTTTTCATCTTTTCTTCTTGGGCGAGTCTCCATCATATGCAGTATGAAATATGACAGATCTCAAAATTTACATTTTTTTAATATCATTCATCAGAAATCAGTGAAATCAACAACAGTGGTTGTGTGTTGCAGCAGAAATCAACAGTGGGTCAAAGGTGTTAGCACCACATCAGTGAAATCAGGTACAGTGTAGTACTATTGCACCTTCTCCCCAAACTGTTTGTTGACCAAAATGTTTCATCATTTCCCTACTCAAATAAATAAACTATGTACAAAGCACATGACATTTCCCTCTTACATTGTTCTTTTTTTCATCCAAACCCTTTCCAAAATATCTGAAAATGGTATTGTACAATCTACAGTAAGCCCTACTTTATTGGGTTCCTTTCCTTTTCATCTCTTTTCGCACAGTTTCTTCTACTCTTTCTTCTTATCTTATATACACACACACACACATATATTACTATAATACAATTGCGTAGATATACTTACCTTTCTTCCCTAACTTCATAACAAGAACAAAGAGACTCAGCAACTGTTCTAAGATAGCATCCTTCAAAAAATTAAAACAGGACCTTTCACTCCTGGTAACTTCCTTTAAACCCCTCTCCTTATTTGTTCTTTTTTTTATGTTATTACACAGTTTCAAAACATTATGCTAATGCTTTTCTCCTCTGTTGATCTCTGTAAAATAAAAATACACCAGCAACGTACACGTTCAACAAATATAGATTCTGATGAATAAATTGAACTATACATGTGTTATACCATTAATGTGTATAATAAAGATATTCCTACTTCCATAAATTATATAGTTACATATTATTCCATTTCAAATACTTAGCTGCCAACATTCAAAATATAGTACAAAAAATAATTAGTTACTGCACTCAATAAGTATAGTAATAAACTTCCAAGTAGTAGAATTAGTTTCCAGCCTATTTTTTTTATTATTCTAATCACATTTCACGTTCTTTTATGTGAATAATAATACATGATGAAGACTCTGAATTTGCATACTTCAAAGCTTTACTGAAATACTAAACCAGTTAGAGCTGTCATTGTATGTGATGCAGGAACTATGGCATCGGAATAACCCATTGATGAACTACACAATACTGATCGCCCTTGGATCAGATTTGTTACAGTTCACGAAAAATTCTCTGCATTTCAAAGCCCAAAGAGTCCTACAAAATTGCAAAGGTTCATTTTTTCTGATGAAAAGGTAACTAACCTTTTTTTTGGAATAGTGGCCTATCTTACCATAATTTCTCATGCTGATTAGTTTACTGATGATATAGGGAGCCAAAATGGAAGGTATATTGTTCAACAAGGCATATGAAACTATGAGCCAAAAAATTCAGGTTTATAAGTGGTACAAGATATCGAATGCAAGCATAAAAGAAATTGACCCCAAATATAATAAAATGGATGTAGTAATTCAGTGGATCATCGACACCAGTACAGTAATTGAAGAAATCCCTGATTCCGGGCATCTCATTTCGGTTGAGCATTCTTATGTGCCGTTTGAAAGAATCCATGAACATCTCAATAAACTTGAAGAACCGATAGGTAAATATTTTTGAATGCATCTCTTCATGTTAAAGCTAAAAATTTATTGTCTTTACTAATGGTATAAATTATAGATTTTATCGGGCTTGTTGCTCAGTGCCTCCCAATTCGCACAGTCAAAACAGCGACTGACTCTAAAAAAGTTTAGAAGTTTGCTCTTATTGATGAAAAGTAAGCATAAGTGTTGCTAGAAAATTATAATCCAATTATCTTCTACAAGTCAATTTCCCTTAATGTTTGTATCCATATTTAGATTACAACCTTTGACTTTCACTATGTGGCAAGAATTCATTCCAAATGAAGGCAAATAGTTGCAGGACACTGTGGATGGCCTGCCAGTGCTCATTTTTCGTCGACTCAGGGTTAACTCCTTTCAAGGTATATATATTCGTAAAGCCAATGTACCATCACTGTCTAACCACCATTTCATTATCAAACAACTTCTATTAACATTCTCACTTGCTTTATTCAGGGATAGAAGTATCAACACATTACAGATCATTCCTTTTAATTGATGGCGCTGACAATCAATCTATGAAACTGAAAAAATGGTTCAATTTTTTTACATTTATCTCATGACAAGTATATTCAAGGTAATGCTTAAATTTATTGCTATAATAATTTTGCAGGGAAAAAGAGCACCACAAGGAGATCATGGCTACCATCGCCATCTTGAACCAATTCTCACCGAAACTTCCAGTGACAACTTTGGATGATGTCCGCACTTCAGTTGGTTATATTCTACCAACTCAAAAAGTAAATATGATGTTACGCTTTCCCTCAGTAACATGTTTGGCTGTTTGTTGTGGCCGTTATTTGTGACAGAGCAATTTTCTTGAAAAATAGATGGTGACCTCAGAGGTGAAGATATCTTTTAGAGGCATCTCTCAGAATTATTACTATATGGCTTGCGTAAAATGTTTTCATTCAACAACTGCCTCTTTAGATTATGAATTCACCTGCAATTTATGCCAAGAGAAACAACTTGCTCAGCAAGGTTATAGGTCATGCAATTCCTTTCATTATTTATTGTCTTAAGAATATATATTTGTTTAAATACCTAATTATTACTACATTTATGCTATTCTTATCCTGAATCTGTTATTTGCGTAGGTTTCGCTTTGAAGCATATGTTATCGATGACAATGGTATTATCACTGCTACATTCTTCGGTGAATCTGCTGAGAAATTATTGGGCTTGACAACAATGGAAGTTATTGATGGAGTCACGCAGGTTAATGCCTTCTATTTTGACATATGAATCAGCTCTTTTAACACTCCAATAGTTATTTTGCCTCAGTCCATTTGTTTTAAAAGAGCATTCCAGAGAATTAAACCCATGGATTGGGATTAGACATAACATAGTTTTTCTATTCATGAACTTCTAGGAATACAATGATGATCGACATTCTATCATTGACAATGTTAACTATGTTGTCCAAATTAAAGTCTCTAAATTAAAGGATGGCCAACTTAGCCCGAGGTACACCGTGTTTAATTTTACTGAAAAGCCATCCTTGCAAGCCTAGGGTTCAACCCTACATTTGCCAAAAAAAGGCGATGATCAATCATATTTAGAGATTAAAACTCCACCTGCTGCAACACAACAACTAATTATCCAAGGTACAACTGCATTTAATCTCATATAGCAATCCCACCTCATGAATACTTTTGCTTAGTTCCAAATGAAAATATAATGCATGTTCCTTGAATGACAGGCTCTGGAGCTTCTCGACCAGCTCGATCAAAGGTGAAAAAGAACCTTCTTTCCCAACTTGAAAGTGAGGAGCTTGAACTATCAAGGGCAGACGGGAAGAAACCAAAATTAGGCTGACTCCAACACAAGCCGGCCTATATGTAAATATTTTTTGTCGCATCTTTAAGATGTCTTTTGCTACAAATGACCTCTAAGCATAAAAAAAATTAAGGTTGTAGTAGTGTGTTAGGATAAATTCAGCTCATATGCATTTGCTTGTAACATCTCTTTTGCAAACTTGGATCGCTAAAAGCATGTAGGTAACATGCATATGTTTATGGTTTGGAATATTCTAATTATGTAGTCAGATGACATGTAAACAATGCTTATTAAAATGTCATCAGTAGTTTCTACTGTGAAATATTTACCTATTCCTACATGAGAATGGTAAGTTGGATTAGTTGATAGCTCGAGTTGATTATGAGCTTCAATTACATGTAAACTTGGTACATTTGTTGTTATAATATTTAAGTTGTTATGCAGAACCTTCAATTTGTATTCCATGTATCAGTATTCCTATAATTTGTTATCAAGCTCACAGCGTGTTGCGCGGTGTTACCTAAGTAGTTTTTATAGAATATGATAGGGGATAGGTAAAGAATCGAAGTGATAAAGAAATATATTTTAAAATAAAAATTCAATTTACAAATTACATAGAGATGGGGGTGATGAACAGATACACAAGCAAAATAGCAGCAACGCCCCCTTCTTCTCTAAGGAAAAAAAATGTCATAGCCCCTCCTTTAATTTTTCTTTCCCATTTTTTCGTTAGGGGAAAAATAAGAAATATCTATACTTTATTTTTAAAAAATTTCTGAAAATTATTCAAAATTTTGACAAAAACATCTAACAACAATTACTATAAGTGAAATTAACATCCACCCTAACTATTCTTTGGAAATAACTAACAACAACTAACTAGTCTATTTTGTTAATGTTCACAACTTTCTTTTTATATAGCTTTATAAGAGGTATATTAATCAATATATAAAATAATGGTAATAATGTGTGTATGTATTAATGATTTCATGCTACATTATATAATGGTACAGAGTACCTATAGAAGCTAGGAAAACGTAATAGAATATAATTACAATTACAAGTAATATTTTAATTCCTTAATAATCCTCCTCAAGTTGGAGAATTTGGATAAAAAATGCCCAACTTGCCAAGCAGGGAATGAAGCTGGTTACGTCTGAGAGCATTAGTGAACAAGTCTGCAGGTTGATCTGACGTGCGGATATGCTTAGTAACAATAGTGCCAAATTGAGCAAGATCCCAGACAAAATGACAATCAACTTCAATTTGCTTTGTACGTTCATGAAACACTGGATTTGCCGTAATATGAAGAGTAGATTGGCTGTCACAAAACAATCGCATAGGAGAAGTGTGCATAACCTCTAAGTCTTTCAGTAAACACTTAAGCCATAACAACTCAAAACAGGTAACATCCATAGCACGATACTCTGCTTCAGCGGAAGACCGATAAATTGTAGGTTGCTTCTTGGTTTTCCAAGAAACCAGAGAATCACCAATCATCACAAAATATCTGAAAAGAGAACGCTGGGTAATTGGGCATGCGGCCCAATCTGAATCACGGTAAATTGTCAACTGTAACGCACTACTGGAAGAGAGAAATAAACCTTGACCAGGATGACTCTTTAGGTAGTACAACACCCGAAGTGCAGCTTGCCAGTGAGGAACACAAGGAGACTTCATAAATTGATCAAGTGTATGAACCGAATAACTAAGCTCGGGACGTGTGATAGTCAGGTATATCAGGCGCCCAACCAGATGCCTATACTGCTTGGGATTATGGTAAGGAGGACCTTCAACACACGCCAGATCATGTTGTTGTTCCATTGAAAAGTCAGTCGGTTTAGAAGCAGATAAACCTGTATCAGATAAAATGTCCAAGGCATATTTCCTTTGCGAAAGAAACATCCCCTCCGGTTTTCTAGCAATCACTATGCCCAAGAAATACTTAAGTAAACCAAGATCTCTCATATAGAAACAAGAACTCAAGTATTTCTTGAACTCAAATATAAGCGCAAAAGAGCTACCAGCAATGACCAAATCATCCACATAAACCAGAACATGCAAAGAAACTGATCCACGGGAAAATACAAAAAAAGAGTAATCTTCCTTACTCTAAACAAAACCAAATGCTCGTAAAGACTGAGCCAATTTGGCTAACCAGTTTCTAGGAGCCTGGCAAAGACCATAAAGATATTTCTGAAGGCGACATACTTGACCATGGGGCACGACATAGCCTAGGTGGGGGTCACATAAAAACCTCTTCATGCAAATCACCATGCAGGAAAGCATTATGGACATCCATCTGATGTAGTTCCCAACCATGAATGACAGCAACAGATAAGAATAGGTAAACATAACTCATCTTTGCAACCGGAGAAAATGTCTCTGTATAAGCAATCCCTTCAACCTGGCGATTACCAAGAACCACTTGGCGTGCCTTATGACATTCAAAGAATCGAGCTCATCAACGATCAAACCATATTCTGATTGCGCTCAAGCACAGTAAGCTCTTGAGTCATAGAATCTCTCTAATGAGCATGTTGTGACGCCTCAGAATAAGTGGTGGGATCTACACTAGATATTACTGCACCAAAAAATCTAGAATACATACTAGAAAAATTATCATAATTTACATAATCAGTAAGAGAATAGAGAACACATGAGGATAGTGACGACGCATGAGTGAACGTAGCAGTAAGAGGGGGTCTTCAATAGTAAGAGCACATGCATAATCAGCACACTCATAATCTTCCAAATAAGGAGAAGGTCGGCGAGCGCGAAGACTCTGTTTGATAGATGACAACTTGGTAGCGGAACTATCCAAAACTATAGATGCCATGGAAGGGGGATGGACAAGCCGCACGTGAGACTCCATTGTTGATGGTGCATGAGACGCGTTAAACGCGTGAAGCGTCAGCGTCCTTGGTGATGCAACATCTGACTAGGCCGGAAGTGGAGTCCACAGTCTTGGTCCAGATCCGGTGATGGAACCATGTCCATTGGGGATGTGGTGGTGAGCACCAATGGGTTGGTGCCTGCGTAGATGAGTTGGCGGCGACCGGCCAAGAGAGGACCTGGTTTTCAAAAAAATATGCATCCCAACTGGAAAAGATTACGCAGGATTCCATGTCAAGTAGGCGATAGCCTTTCTTTCCGACAGGGTAACCTAGAAACAAACAACGCTGACTTCATGGTGCGAACTTGTCACGAAATCTGGGAACATGAGCAGCAAAACACAAGCATCCAAAAACCCCTAAGGATGAGTAATTTGGAGCTTGCCCACAGAGCAACTCAAAGGGAGTATGACCATTGAGATGCTTTGTCGCTGTCCGGTTAATTAGATAAGCAGCAGTAAGAACACACTCTCCCCCAAAAACAACTGGAAGACTGGCTTGGAACCGTAAGGCATACGCCACATTAAGTAAATGGTGATGCTTTCTTTCAACTCTACCATTCTATTGTGGTGTATCAACCATATATGTCTAAAAAATTATTCCAGATGCAGCAAAATGAGATCTCAAAGGCAAAAATTCAGTCCCTTTATCTGCCCAAACACGCAGTATAGTTCGTCCCCATTGGTTCTTCACCAACGCACAAAATTCCAAAAATCTAGAAGCTACTTCTGACTTAGCCTCTAATAAATAAACCCAAATAACTCAGGAATAATCATCAACTATAGTTAAAAAATAAAATGCACCACTAGAAGATGGTGTTCTATAAGGACCCCAAACATCACAATGTATTTATTGAAATAGTGCATTAGCATTTGTAGAACTTAATGGAAAACTATGTCTAGTTTTTTTTTCTCTATAACACATAGAGAAAGGAACATAAGTCTTTTTAGTCCTAAAATCAATAGAAGAAATAGAAGACAAAACTGCAGAGGAAGGATGCCAAAGACGCTGATGCCATAAATCAGAAAAGACACAGAAGCAACTGTCAGAAAAGACTGTGGGATAGGAGGATGATCACGAGTATCCAGCAGACGAAGCCAAATCACCCCCCCCTTTCTTTCACCCATGCCAATCACTTTCCTAGTACTGATTTTCTGTAAAATGCAATAATTTTCAGTAAACAAAGCTAGACATTTTAAGGCATATTACAATCAGAGTATGATAATAAGTTGCACCGCAAAGTGGTATATATAGCACATGAGTAAGAGTGACAACACCAAAGCAAATAGAACCATATTGGGTAGTAGATGACAGAGATTCATCAGGTAGAATAACATTCACAGTGTCAATAGCAGTAGTATTATCAGTAAGAGAACCTTTTTCATCGGTCATGTGATACGAGGCTCCCGGATCCAGTATCCAAGGCAAAGTAGACCTACCTGGCCCAGAAATAACCATAATGGAACCATATGCTCCTATGATGGAAGTAAGAGAATGAAACTGATTAAATAAATACAAGGTCGTGTTCCACTGGTTATCAGACAGAGCAGGGCCAAATCACACCAGGTAGGGACGCGGCCAGAGGAAGCCATCACCGCTAGACTAGACGGTGACATGGCGGCGTTGGTGAATGGAAATTGGAATGGATGAGCCATGGTGGATCCTCCGTTCAAGGCGGTGGCGGCCGGCCTAGAGGCTGGCGTCATCCTCCTAGCTGCACTGGCTTTCTCCTTTAACTTCTTGAACCATTCTGGTACACCAATGATATGGAAACATGAATCTTTGTCGTTACCCTTACGATGACAGTGTGTACAAACAAGATTCTTGCAGTCATATGCAGAAATAACAACTGGCAAAGAACTTGTAGGTGGTGGGGCATCGTGCAACATAAACCTTGGAGTTAGAAGAAGACTCGCGAGCTCGGATGACTGCTCGATGATTCTCTTCCAGGGGAACAAGGGCATACACTTTCATGACAGAAGGCATTGGATCAATGCTCATGGTATGTGATCGCAAGGTGTGAAAACCTTCGTCGAGACTAGAGATTGATAGATCAAATCCTTCTCTCTCTCTGATCCAATATCTCTCAAAACTCTCGCAAAAATATTGCAATGGCATAATGCCTTGCTATATTCACAATCACAACCTAGATGAGGTCGTATGCAGTGGTAGTCTGCAAACAGCTTCTTCGATTTGCTAAAGTAAATGTCGATAGCCTGACTATTTTTCCTACAACTCTGAATAGCCTCTTTGCAAAACCTTCATACCATCACCAAGAATAAATCATGCCTTCAGGTCATCCTATAGTTCCTTAACTGTGGCAAACGAGCTTGTAGAAGATCTCAACAACGGATCCAGGGTTTGCAAGATCTAGCAGCTAAGAGTATCCTTAACCCCTGGTCAATGAGCAGACAAGAGTAGCATTAACCCCTGGTCAATCAGCAGCATCAGGATGACCATCTAGGGGCTTGGTAATGGATCTATCAATGAACCCAATCTTGTTCTTAGCAAGGAACGTGCACACGTCAGACCATTCAATGTAATTTTCTTGACCTTTCAGTATGTTTGGTATAATTTGCAAACTAGAACCATCGCCTAAACCAATAAGAAAGGATCAGTCGACAGACGACTAATAGGTACAGTAGTCCGAGGGGCAGATTGCAACTGTTTCAGTAAAGTCACAATCACATCATAACCACTTATATCTTGAAACTTCGGAAACTCAGGTGCAACATCAATACGAGCTTGTTCTTCAGAGGCAGACATCATGCAAAATCAGGTATGGATCAGCAGCAGGTGCAGCAACCGGCGGCAGATCAGATTGGTGGTAGCGCGCGAGCTTTGGGATCATCGCGTGTGGCTTAATGCATGCACCGATGGGATCAAGAGAGGCGGTGCACATATTACCATGGCCAGACGGTGGCTGTGGCGATCGGCGAGCAATAGAACGAAGAAAACAATGGTAGCTGTGCGGTGGCACGTGGATTGATGCACGGCTTGACGGCTATGGTGGTGGTTTAGAAAGACAACATGATATTTTCTTAGGGTTTCAGGATTTAGGCTCTGATACCATGTGGATAATAAGAGTAATAATGTGTGTTTGTATTCATGATCTCAGGGTACATATATAGTGGTACAGAATACCTATACAAGTTAGGAAAAAGTAATCGAATATAATTACAAGTAATATTTTAATTCCCTAAATAAGCAATTTAAAAATCATGAGTTTAAACTTCTTAATATACCCATATCTTCACGTAACGTTTTTATTATTCCACTCTTCTTTGTAAATTTTAGATACCTTTGATGTGGGTTGGAGAGCTAATGAAATTAAACTCTCTTGCATCTTGATGCATTATATATTTTTTAAAAAATAGGGAAGATGCAGAAATGAAAATATTAAATTGAGAAAGTGCAGATATAACCCTGTAAAATATGAAATTGCGGAACTAACCCTAGAATTTTGTAAAATTGTGCAATTTTACTCATTTTGCTCAATTCCGGCGTTGACTCAAAAAGTCAGCCATTTAACAAACATGAAAAGACATGAATACCACTAAATTTAAGCTGAAAGTTCATAGACCATTTTACCGCTCACTTCTTCTTCTTCTCCTGCTCCGCCATCCCGCCGATCCGCCACCCCTGCTGCGCTGCCGCTGCTCCACCGTTACTCTACCAATCCACCACCTCCTCCTCCACATACACAAAACAAGTACATTCTAGATGGAAAGCAAGAACAGCTCACACGGAACCTTCGTCAGCACCGCCAGAGCCGTCCGAACGACGGGCGCAGACTTATTAGAAGCCAATGCTGCCAACAAAAATAAACACTTATTACAAAGAATACCTGAAAAATGGTGCTCAATTGTCACTGGTATCGCTGGCTGAAGCCCCCCGTTAACACCGCACGTCACCCAAATCCGATGCCGCTAGCTAAAACCCTAGATATGCCTATCCCCTACAACCCACCACCATCACCTCTCTCCGTCACTTAGTGACCTGCCACCACCTTAGCTTTGCCGTCACCAAAATCCATCTCCCCCTAAAACCCTAGATCTGCCTTTCCCATACAACCCACCACCACCACCTTTCTCCGCCGCTCAATGAACCAGCTCCACTTCTCCTCGCCACGCTCCACCCTGGCCCTGCCACCACCTCTCCCCGTCGCGCTCCACCTAAGCCCCGCTGTCCCCTAAGTCCAACTCCTCCCCTAAAACCCCATATAAGCCTCTCCCCGACAACCCACCATCACCACCTCTCCCCGCCACTCAGTGACCCACCACCACCTTTCCCCACTTCATCACCGCTGGGAAACCAAAAACAAAGAAGAAGAGAAAAATGGAGAGAGCGGCAGTGGGGGAAAAGAAACCGGAAAGAAAGAAGAGAAAAATGGAAATAGAAAGAAAGAAAATTTGTTTTGTTAAAAAGAAGGGAGTGTAATATTGTCTTTCACTATTTTTTATTTTTCTGTTTTTTAACAGAATGGTAAAATGGTTATTTCAATGATTTTTGGCCAATTTGGCCATTGACATTTTGGTCAACAAAATCTAGGGTTACTTTTACACTTTCGGATTTTACAAGGTCGTTTCTGCACTTTAGACCAAAATATAGGGTTAAAAACACACTTTTCTAAAAAGACTACTAGCTCTGTCCTAGCAAAAAAGACACATTTTGACTTTTGGAAGTCAAATGAATCAATTTTCAATTATTAATATCTTTATTTATGTGTGTAAAAAAATCTGAAAAAATAAAATTTTAAACAGATATGCTATAATGAATCCAACAACATAAAACATAATAATAGTCTTGCATATATAAAAATATAATTTTATGGCCGAAGTTTGCTCATTTTGACTTCTAAAAGTCAAAATGTGCCATTTTTGCTAGGACGGAGGTAGTAACAGATTGCAAGGAAATCTAAGTTACATGTCAACAAGGCTGATCGTCTATAGAATTACAGATTAGAGATCCAATAAAAATTGTAACATCGCCCACATGGATTAACTTGCTTCCCACGAAAATCATGACCACTTGGCATAGAGGAGTGTCACACATCAATGTTACTATGCTAAATAGGCATCTTCTACAACTGTAACCCTACTTGAGGTCCAACCACGATCTATCTTGTCTAAACAGTAAACACCTTGAAAAACAGGAATATGACAGATCCAAATTAATGGAAACCCTAAGATCAAACCACAAACAAATTCACAAACACACTAGATCAAATGGGTTGCCTATTTTTAAATCCCGGTGGGTATGGGTAAAATGTGATATGGGTTAAATAGGTAACTGGTCAAATGAGTAAGTGAAACATATGGGTTTGTGGGTTGACCACGAGTTTGGGTTGAAATCTGTAGGTTTACCTATATGGGTTATATAAACCCATAAGGGTCAATATATGGGTTGAAACTTGCGGATTACCCATATGAATTTGTATATAAAATCAAATATATGAGTTAATATATGGGTTGAAGCCTGTGGGTTTTACCCATATTTGGTTGGTATATAAACCATATGGGTTCACTTATGGGTTGAAACACGTTGGTTTACTCATTTTCTACTTGTAAGTTGAATGATTTTTTACCCATGGGTTGAGCGGGTTTTGATCCAACCCCTTTTTTTGTAATTTCCCATATTACCCAACCCATATTCAACTCGTCCGTCCATTGGCCACCTGTGAACACACGATTTGTACAAATAAATTGAGAACAAAACATCAATACGAACGACTAAATCAATTTGTCATCTAAACACAACGATCTAATCGATCATGCTGAAGGACAAAAATAATGTGCCGATTTACACTTATTCATAACGAAAAAATCAACCAAAATAAATGGTTGTTCCTCATCTCCCCATAATGAAAAGATATAGAAGAAAATATTGAATAAAGTAGAGTTTTTGGAAGAAACGATAAAGGGTTGTTGCAAGGGTTTGAGAGAGATGAGTGTTGATTTTGGCACATCTATACTTTATTTTAATCATGCACGTAATAAAAAAAAAAGCCACAGCCTCTCTTTAATTTTTTCCCCCACGTTTTCATTATGGGAAAAAGAAAGAAACATCTGTACTTTATTTTAATCATGTATGAAAATTGTATTCATATATAAGTGGTGTGATTCTATTTGATTGACTAATTTCTTGTATGAATGTAAAAATTGGATTGGGCAGGTATGCGGAGGAGGCAGCCATTGCAAACCCTGGAGGCGACGTCACCGCATCGGTGAACGACGGCTGAGGGCGGCGGTACGCACTGGCGCCAGCGGCTGGAGTGCCGAGTGCGGTGGTAACAAACAAAGCTGGTGACGTGTTCTTCATGGAATTTGATCTGTCTCTCATCTCTGTGAACCATTCTGGATTGTCTGTGAACTTGAAACAAGTAGCTTTGTCATGGCTCTTGCAATTACAATGCGTACAAATAAGATTCTTGTATTCGGCTGCAGTGAGAGCTCCAGGCGAAGATCCTGAAGATGTTAGGTGATGAGCGAAATATGCCCAGGAATCAGTTGAAGGTTCACGAGATCGAATGATGACTTTTTGATTCTCCTCCTGAGACACAAGAGCATAAATGTGCGTGATGGATTATGACAGTTCTTGAGTCATTACATTGGTTCGCAAGGTGTGATAGCCTTTTTCCTAACCGAGGAGAAATTGATAAATCATCTCTTTCTCAGGGCCATGGAATGAATCAAGAACATGATAACATGTGCACAATGGTTTGCAAGCTTCATAGGAAAAAACCCAAGGAGGCTGGAGAGAGTTGTAGCCATCATACAATTTCTTGAGTTTTCCAAAGTAGATGGAAATAGTCTGACAATTCTGGCGATTGTTGATGATATCATTGCGCATCTGCAGAATATTTGAACCATTACGAAGAGAAAAACGTCCAGCAAGATCATCCCACAACTCATTCACAGTGAAAAAAATAAGTCATAAAGATCGTAAAGTGAGATCAACCGTTTGCAAGATCCAGCAAATAAGGGTAGCATTCATACCAAACTAATCTTCATAATTAGGATCACCAGCCTTTGGTTAAGTAATAGTTCCATCAATGAAACCAATTTTCTTCTTAGCAAGCAAAACACTACAAATCGCAGTAGTCTATTCAAGGTGATTTTCTCCACCTTTCTGAACGACGGGACAGACGACCAAACTGGAACCGTTAAAAGGATGGATGTAGTAAGGAGAATTCGATGATCAGCAAATAGGTACAGATTTCCCAGTGCCAGATTGAAATTACAACTGCTTGAGTAAAGTTGCTATAACATCGGAAGTTGACATCGCTGCAGAGGAATCAGATCAGATTGCCGGTGGTAGATATGATCAGCAGGATCAAATGCGGCACCACGTGGAGTACATTAGCGGCAGCGTGTGTCAGGTAGGAAGAGGTGCATTGTGGTCACTTGCGGTGCATGGTGTATTGGAAAGAGGTCAACTGGATTGGCGACTGCTACGGATGATCATGGGTTGGGTCTGGGTCTGGGTCGGGTCTTATAAGATCCAGACCCAACCCTAAATATTTTTAGTTAGACCCGACCCAGACCCGTAGGGCCTAAAAGTCAAAATTATACCCAGACCCAACGGATCTTTGGATCCAAAACGGGTCCAAAATGGGTGTAAAAGTTCTAAAAATAATTTCCTTTAACTAAATCATACATATATTATCCTAAATACAAATAATTCATGGTCAATATGCACATGAGTTAATTCTTCAAGAAAAAAAAATCCAATCCATACAACAAACCAATATACGAAAGATATTTGTTGAATTGCGCACAAATAAAAATACAAAGTCTCTAATTATATTTATTCTTGACATAAAAAATAAATAAAGTCACTCATTCTTTCAAGACCTCTATCAACTCCACACATCACTCTTCCATATCTTCGTTAATACCATCATCAAGATCCTATAAGAAGTTGTTGTCAAAAAAGAAGTTGCACCATAACCAAACAACCAAATTTTAATTCTTAATGTAGATATAAATTGTTGAAAAATAGAAAAAAAAAATTTTACCATGTCAATGATGTCAACTACTCTATTTTCCGTGTCTGAATCATCAACAACAGTAAAACAAGCATGTGTATTTTCCATCGTACCTTGTTAATGAATGTAGATATTACTTGTAATTGTTATTAGATTCTATTTCATTTTCCTATCTTGTACATGTATTGTGTACCACTATATAATGTACCTTGAGACATGAATACAAACACACATTATTACCCTTATTTTCTACATGGTATCAAAGCCTAAGATCCTGAAACCTAAAATTCTAAATTTTTTGTCTTAAATTTCCGAGCTACCTTACCCTTTAAAAAATACTACTTTCCCCGACGACGAACTTGCTCTCCGCCACAGATCAAGTTTTCCCTCCGATTAACTTTCTCTCCGCTGCTGATCAAGTTCCACGCTAGCTTTCCTTCTCCTATCAAGACTCCACGTTTTGCTTCAGTTTTTTCCATCGACGAACCTGGGTTTTGAGCCTTTTGCATCTTCACCACACTCGGTTCCTGATCGGCGTCAACCATCCGGTGAGCTTGATTACCTCACTTTGTGACGTCAACCTGCTACTCCAACCAGCGCCGGTTGCTCAGGATAAACAAGGCGCATGTGAGATCCATGCACACGACCTACACTTCCAGAAGCGGGTGTGGTCACGCACGTTTGACAGAAACACACACGTCCCCTCCAGTAGTGCGTGTTTCCACGCTCGATTGCAGTGATGCATGCCTTACCCCCTTAGCGCGTGTAACCACGCGCCTACACACGCCTGATCCATTTCTTTGCTATTTTATCCCTATTGGTTGCTCTCCCGGGAAATTTTATATATCAAATAATATAAATAAATTATGTTATGGCTCTTTTCACCATCACCGTCACCCCACTGCCCGGATTTGCAGCTGTGGCCTCTAGCTCCCCTGCTTGATCTGATTCCAGCCCTTCTCTATCTGACAACCAATGGAGTAGGACCCTTAATTTATTTAGTCTGTTAAATTACTCTTCTGCCTGTGGGTCAGGTAAGTCTATTTTACCTTTGATTCTAAATTCGTGAGACTCATGTCACATAACTGGTGACAAAGGTTCTCTGATTGACATTACTACTCTTACCTATTCTATTAATGTTTTACTGCCTGATGGATCTTTGTCATCTGCTTCACAATATGGTTCTTTGCGTTTTTGAGATACCAATAGAACTTATGTGCTTTAAATACCTACACTACGATGCAACTTATTACCATACTCTAGATTTTCGTCTGCCTTAAAATGTCTAGCTTTGCTTACTTAAAATCATTGCATGTTACATAAAACCAATATGAGGACTGTGATCGGTGTGGGTTAAAAGCATGGACTGGGGGGTTATTGGCTTCGTTTGCTGGATATCCGTCTTCAGTCTCATATCCCTCAGTCAGTTCCGACAGTTGCTACAGTTTCTGCATCTGCTTTATGGCATCAACGTCTTGGTCATCCATCCTCTACGGTGTTGTCTTCTATTCCTACTCTTGATTTTAGCTTAAATAATACTTCTATATCTTGCTCAGTGTGTCATAGAGCAAAACAGACTAGACATAGTTTCTCTTAAAGCTCTTCGAATGCTAGTTCTTTGTTTGAATTGATTCATTATGATGTTTGGGGCCTTATAGCACACCATCTTCTGGTGGTGCATTTTATTTTGAGTATGTCTCCTGACAGACAGCCTGTCCATAAGCTTATGAATAAAGCACTTATTTCTTACCTTATATACTGCATTTGGTAAATTACATACAAAATTTAGAATTTTTGAAAATATTTTTTTATATCATATATTTTTATATTTTCACCTTCAAATACATTTATTACTTTTTTAACTTATAAAAATGCAATATTTAAATTTTATAAAAAATTACAACATTTAAGGTAAAAGCCCATGTGGACTGTCCATAAGCTAATAGAAAGGCCGCCTTTCCTCAGACTTTCTCTTTTATTTTTTAACTATAGTTGATGATTATTCCTGAGCAGTTTGGGTTTATTTATTAGTGGTTAAGTCAGATGTAGTTTCTATATTTATAGAATTTTGTGCTTTGTTCAAGAATCAGTTTGGGCGCTATATTTGTCGTGTCCGTGCTGATAATGGTACAGAATTCCTACCTTTAAGACCATACTTTACTGAATCCAGCTTTATTTTTTAGACTTCTATGGTTGACACACCACTGCAGAATGGTCATGTAGAACACAAGCATCAACATTTGTTAAACGTGGCTCATGCTTTGCGTTTTCAAGCTAATATGCCTATTGATTTTTGGGGAGAATGTGTACTCACTGATGCCTATCTGATTAACCGGACATCGACAAAGCTACTCAATGGTCGCACACCATTTGAGTTACTCTACGGAAGTGCCCTAAACTACAAGCACATGAAAATTTTTGGTTACTTGTGCTATACCTCCTACATTCCTAAATACCGTGACACGTTTGCTCCAAGAAGTCGACGATGCGTTTTTCTTGGGTATCCTACTAGAAAAAAGGCTATCGCTTTTATGATTTAGAATCATGTACTTTCTTCAACAATTGGAATACTAATTTTTTTGAAGACCAGTTCCCGTATGCAGCCCCTCCAACTTTGGCATCATCAGAAAATCCCGAAGGTGCAACCACCTCACTGCCGTTGGAACCTTACCTATTGCCGGTCGCCTCTCTGCTTTTGTAGTCGGATGCACCGACTAACTTCGATCCTTGGCCATCTTTGCTGACCGATCAAACCGATGATGCCCATCCTAAGCTGGCGATGTCGCACGCCCCTTACGCACCACCAGCTCCTGTGGGCAACAGGCCTCACGTGGTACCAGACCCAGACCCGATATCTACCCCGCCACTTGATGTGACATCAACGGCATCGAACTCAGCCATCCACCTCCACCATTTACTCTGACACAACCTCCTACCGCCGAGCTTCCTACCCGATAGAGTGTCCGCGATCGTTGCCATCCTCCTTACTTGGATGATTATGTCTGTGCTATTACTACTAAAGAAACTCACCCCCCCCATTGCTCCGATAATTCATGCGTCATCACTATCCTCAGGTGTTCTCTATCTTCTTACAGATTATGTAAATTTTGATAAATTTTCTATTATGCATTCTAGATTTTTGGGTGCAGTAACTTCTAGTGTAGACTCCACCACTTATTCCGAGGTGTCAAGCATGCTAATTGAAGAGATGCAATAGATGATGAGATTACTGGACTTGAGCGCAATTAGACATGGACGATAGCTTCTTTACCTCTGGATATGATTACAATTGGTTGCAAATGGGTATACCTTACCAAGTTTAAGTCTAATGGTACCATCGAACGTCATAAAGCTCATTCGGTGGTGCTTGGGAATCGCTAGATTGAATGGATTGACTATACTGAGACATTTGCTCCTGATGCGAAGATGAGTTTGGTTCATGTGTTTTTGTTTGTTGCAGTTATTCGTGGTTGGGAACTGCATCAAATGGATGCGCATAATGCTATTCTGCATGGTGATCTGCATGAAGAGGTCTTCATGTGGCCTCCCCTGGCTATCCTGCGCCCCCTTGACAGGTATGTCGCCTTCAGAAATCTCTTTATGGTCTTCGCGACTCCTCACAATTGGTTTGCCAAATTGGTTTAGGCTTTGCATGCATTTGACTTTGTTCAGAGTAAAGCAGATTATTATCTTTTTACATTCTCCTGTGGTTCAGTATCTTTGCATGTTCTTGTTTATGTGGACGATTTGGTTATTGCTAGTAGTTCTTTGTCGCTTATCTCTGAATTCAAGAAATACTTGAGCTCTTGTTTTCACATGAAAGATCTTGGTGTGCTTAATTATTTCTTGGCCATAGAGATTTCTAGAAAATTGGATGGGATGTTTGTTTCACAACGGAAATATTCCCTCAACATTTTATATGACACAAGTTTATCTGCTTCTAAACCAACTGATTTTTTTCATGGAGCAATAAAATGATCTGGTGCATGTTGAAGGTCCCCATGATCCTGAGCAATACCGGCATCATGAAGTCTCCTTGTGTTCCTCATTGGCAAGCTGCAGTTCACGTGCTGCACTATTTGAAGAGTCATCATGGTCAAGGGTTATATTGTCCTCTCGTAGTGCGTTACAGTTGACTGCTTACTGTAATACGGATTGGGCTACATGCCCTATTACCCGACGTTCTCTTTTCAGATACTTTGTGATGATTGGTGATTCTCCAATTTCTTGGAAGACTAAGAAGCAACCTACGGTTTCTGGGTCTTTCGCTAAAGCGGAGTATCGTGCTATGGTCGTTACCTGGTGTGAATTGTTATGACTTAAGGATTTTCTTAAAGATCTGGGGGTTACGCATACTACTCTTATGCCTGTCAATATACTCTTTATATTACGGCAAATCCGGTGTTCCATGAATGTACGAAGCATATCGAAGTTGATTGCCATTTTGTCCAGAATCTTGTGCAGTTTGGTACTATTGTTACTTATCATATCCGCACTTCAGATCAACCTGCATACTTGTTTACTAAAGCTCTCGGACTTAACTAATTTCATTCATTACTTGGAAAGTTGGGCATTTCTGATCCCCATGCTCCAACTTGAGGGAGGGTGTTAAGGAATGAAGATATTACTTGTAATTGTAATTAGATTCTATTTTTTTTCCTAGCTTGTACAGGTATTCCGTACCACTATATAATGTACCCTGAGACTTGAATACAAACACACATTATTACCATTATTTTCTACGTACCTCTATAAATATTATAAAGGTAAGTAAATAAGAGTAGTCAAAATCCCTACTCAATAAAATGAAATATAACACAATCACATTTATGGTCATTGAGAAAAAAAAAGATAAATACCTTTAATATCTTCCATCATCCAATTTTACAAGCACATCAATGCTTCCACGGTTTGTGAATGAAGTATACAACGATGAGGACTAAGAACTCGCCCGCCCATGTTAAAAGCACTTTCGAAAGCCACGGTTGAAATGGAAATGACAAGAATGTCCCTAGCAATCTTTCGCAATGTAAGATATTTTACCTCATTTTCCACCAAAAGAGAATATCAAACTCGGCATCATCGGGTAGTTGATCTTCATTCAAATATTCATTAACTTCACACTTCACACTTCACATTTATTGTCTTTGTTTTCTTGACTTGGCCATATTCATCCTCATCATCTTCAAAAGAAGTTTCAGCTGCTCTTTTCTTGATAGTTTCCATGAAGTGGGTCTTGATCACTCATCACATTACCTTTTCTTTGATACTCCACTAGAGTCTTCATTCAAACGACGGTACAGATGAAGAACGAAACGAAGTGAGAGGCCGGGAGGCAGGGAAAATAGTCGAGTCGATCAGGCTCGACGATCAGGAGAAGCAAAACCAAATCAAGATTTGGCCGAAAAAGAGATGAACACTCAAACCGAACTCGCCCATCCTCTCCAGTGCGGCACGAAGCCGCTGATGCCGAGTCGGCTCCTATGCCGGGTCATCAAGAATCTTCCTGATTTTTTGTAGCTTCACTTCAGCTCCATCACCATAGAATTTCTCATAATAATATTCCACACTCCATTTTATTTCTTGGATCCAATATTGTAGAAATAGCCAAAGTTGCACTAATATCATGCCAATACTTGTCAAATTTTCCAATCATGCTCCATCTTCCTAATAATCTTAACATCACTTGCTAACCACCGTTTCAAAGCAATTCTAATGTTACATATTTTACGAAAAAATAAGTTGATGGTCACAAATTTTCTACCTGAAAATGTATTTGTAGTCTTGTAAAAAATTTCCAACTTCTCACAAACCATTGCCGCCAAAGTCCAATCATTCTCACTAGAAACAACAAACTTCAATCTTTTATTCGACTGCTTTAATCTCATGAACACATCCTTAAAAGGAAAAATAGTTTGAAGCATAAAAAATGTCGAGTTCCACCTTGTTTTACAATCAAGAACCATACGTTTTCAAATTAGGCATGATCAAAAATCGACAAGCCTCATCAAATTTCGCTATTCTTTTAGGAGTTTCCATTCAAAATGAAACGCACTCTCGAACTGCCTCAATTCCACATTTGATCACATCCAATCCATATTGAACAACCAAGTTAAGAATATGAGCACTACAACGCATATGCAAGAAGTCCCCACCTAACATTAGTGTCCCTCTTTCAAACTTTTTCAACAAAATCTTTACCATTCCATCATTAGTACTACAATTATCAACTACCACGCACGCAAGCTTATTTTCGAATGAATATTGAGATAAACCCTCCATCAAAACCTTTGCAATTATTCCTTTAGTATGTGGACATGGCACATAACAAAACCTATAATATAAACATTGAGAATATAATAAAATAGCATAGATACAAATTTATAATGATTTTTTTATAAAAAAATTAACCAGATAAATTAAATAAAAAATTCATACCTCAAAGTTCAATTTCGTAGAATCCATTACTGGTCTATAAAATGTGCGGTCACAACAATATAACCCTTCTTTTCATTGGAAGCAGTCTACATGTCCGCCGTGATGGATATTATGCTATCATTGTGTTCAAACAATATACATTGAGAGATTTTTTTTATCTTCATTATACTTCTGAACTATATTACGTTTCAAAGTATGCCTTGACATTATCTTGAAAGAAGGATGGAAGCTATGCACAAATCTAATAAAGCCGATACTCAAAGAATTCATGCATAACCACCATAATGTCCAACTGTCAATGGGAAAACTCTCGATCAAATACACTAACCTTTCCTTAAATATCTAAAGAAACGGATCCATCATCTTTCGAATTCATACTTAATTGTGTTTGTCCATGCGCAAGTCCAAAATGTCTTCCTGTACACACTGTATTCATATGTTTTCTGTGTGGTTCTATGAGCACCACCCGAAGCCAATCTTCTTTTGCAATGGTTTGCAAAATTGTTTTTTCAACCCCATTCACAACCACCTTATCCAAGGATTCCCACACATTTACCTCTTAGTTGATTTGGATTTTGTGCTCAGATTAATAGATTGATTGGCATCATCATCTTCAATGTCTATGAAACCATCATCTTCATCCGTCTGAGTAGTATTAGACCATTTTCTAAAAACAGAGATCTCCCGCTCCATCAATCCTGGAATCTTCTATCAATTTGAAACATGTCCACAAATAATTTTATACTTTTTTTGTTGAGAGCAATAATAGCATCCCAACAATCTGAATATTAATCCATTCCAGAAACCAAGTTCCACAAAAACACATACAAATTAACTCAGATCAACAATAACCTAAGGCCTGAATTCTATATTGTCTTCAACATGGGAGTAAAAATGCAATGAAATGAGAGCAATAACAGCATCCCAACAATCTGATTATTAATCCATTCCAGAAACCAAGTTCCTCAAAAACACATACAAATTAACTCAGATCAACAATAACCCAAGCCCTGATCGATTTCTTGTACTTGGCTACTTCCCCATCATTAGGGAAAAACCCCATAAGCCTCCCACACGTATTCTGATACGCGTACATGAACCCTCCAAGGACTCCAATAAGCCCCCCTGTCACCATCGAAGGGCCCCTAATCCCAGGCTTAATCCCGGAGAGGTAGCCGACGGTGACGGAGACACCGGTGATGGTGGTGAGGCGGAGGTAGTCGAGGACGTTGAAATTGGCGACGTTTTTGGTGAATGGAGGGTTCCGATCTATGACGGGGTACTCTAGCTTGGTGGATGCTGTGATGTCGGTGTTCATTTCTTCGAGATTTGATTCGGTGCGGCTTCTTCTTCTTCTTCTTCTGCTGAGTGTTGAGATTGACTCTGATTTTCTTCTGACAAATAATTTTATACCATGAAGTGAACCATAGGATCATTTAGGTCTTCTCTAAAAATAACTAAATAAACAAAAGCAATTCTTAAATTGAATTCAAAGACTATAACAGTATAAGCAAGCAATAAGTAAGAACAAAACTTTTCAATTGAATTGATTTCTTGATATTGAATATATTAAGGTTAAGGCTTACAGTAGGTAAGTAATTGATGTATGAACGATCAATTCAGAGTGGAGATTGTACAAGAGTGTACTAGAGAGTACGATTAAATCAAGCGTGATTTACAAATGAAATGGAATGAAGTACTTATAGGAGAACATTTGAATTCTAGTCTATTACAAATTGGATTCCGATTTTGGAATCCATCAATCTGGAATGTTGGATCTGCCTTGTTGAATCTGGACCTTCCTTTTCGTTGTTGAGTGGGGAGTGAGGCCCGCCACCTTCTGCTGTCTGTTGGTTGATTGAGTTAGTGGGATGTGGAACCCACCATTATCTGTTGTCTCGATTTGAATTTGGTGGAAGCTGGGATCCACCTTATCTGCTGCTTTGTTGAATTTGTTGAAGTATGATGGAAACTGGGATCCACCATTTGGCTGATTGAATTGGGTGGAAGCTGGGATCCACCTAATGGAATTCGTCATTGTTTACGTTTTATTATAGTCCCTACATTTCATAGGGATCTTGGCTATCTTGGAGGTATAATTGATCATCTGTTTCCTGTTTAATGGCCTGCTTTTTTCTAACTAATTCTTGATAGAATTCAAGAATTTTCTGAAGGTCTTCATCTGGCTCTTGTTTTGGAATTTGTGTAACTGGTTGTGGTTGAATGGGTGTTGGACTTAAGAGTTGAGGCTGTGGAATGATACTGGCTGATGTTCCAATGGGTGTTGGACGAGAAGTAGGAATAGGTGATGGAAGTGTGTGCTGAGTAATGGGTTTGAATGCAATTTTCATTTTTTGGCCCGTTTGGAAATAATGAGTTATTGCTTTACTGGAACAGAATTCTGGGTTATAGTTGACCCACCATTTAATCTTGTATTGTCTAACTAAAGAAAAAAGTGGAATGGAAGGGTAAATGGAGATTACTTGGAAACTCCAAGCGAATATCCAAGGAACCCTAAATATAGAGTGAAATAGAATCATCCTTTCATACGTTTTGGAATGGCTGAGTGTCTGTTGGCTAAGGGTTTGGAATGTGTGAAATGCATCAAGAATTGGCTTTGGGTAGATCTCTGTGGATGGTCCAAATTTGAACCACCAATCAAAGAACCATTCTAGAATATGGTTATTGAAGGTGTTCTGGAAATTGATAAACCAAGAATGGTCAAACGATCTGTAATAGAAAGTTTTATACCATGCCTCGATATAATCAATGTAATTGAATCCAGTACAAAAATAGTCAACGGAAAAGGGAGTGATGGAATGACGGTTGGAAAACTATTGGGGGCTTAGAATTTGTTTGATATAAACTTTGGAATACTCAATTCTGCTGGGATACTGTTTATTTGGAACATAATGAATATCAATGGATTGAGTGTCTACTAGAATGAGCTCATAAAATTGTTGGGTTTTATGAATGTCAGCTGCCATCCATAGGGATGATGGAAAAAATAGATTGGACACAAAAATCTTTAATTGAGGAATATCAGGTTTAGAATTAAAATGAGTGACCAGAATATGTTCAGGGTTTGGTTTATCAAAATATGTGGAAATATGTTTGGATGGCTGTAGAGTGGGTATTGAATGCTGTTGAGGAGGTAATGAAGTATGGGCTCTTTTTAATGGAGTAAAGTTTGAAGTCAAAGGAGGAGTTAGATCTTGAATTAATCTGGAATGAGGTGTTTGGGCTATAGTGGAATATGATAAAGGAGGGAAATCTGGGGATTGAAGTTGTGGAGTAATGGAGGGAGTAAGTGGTCTTGGATTTGCATAATCTTTACTGGTCCTCGAAGTAGATGAACTAGATGATTTTGAATCACTCATGGCGTCCTGTGAGGAATTCACGAGTCAGGAAATCTGGAATAGAATTTTCTTTTCCTTTGATAAATTGAATATCAAAATCAAAAACTGATAAAATGGCTTGCCATCTAGCAAAAATCTGTTTTGAAACTAAATTCTTCACATCTTTTTGCAAAATATCTTTTGCTGATTTGCAATCAATGTTTAATAAAAACTTTTTATTGTATAAATCATCTTGAAATTTTGAAATGCATAAAACTATGGATAAAACTTCTTGTTTTACTGTGGAATAATTCTTTTGTGTATTAGACCAAAATCCTGAATGATATCTTACTATAGAGATTTTTCCTAAATGTTTTTGTTTTAGTATGCCTTCATATCCTATGTTGGATGCATCTGTTTCTACTATCATGAATGCTTCTGGATGTGGAATTCCTAAACATGGTAGTGATTTAGCCTTTAGCTTAATTTCTTTTACTAAATTAGTATGCTCTTCTGACCATGCCGGAGGATTGGACTTTAATCTTTCATATAGCTTTTTACATATAATCTTAATATTGGGAAAGAAATCTGAAATGTAATTTACACATCCTAAAAATCTTTGTAACTGATTTTTATCTCTTATTTCATCTGGAAAATTTTCTGCAAACTCAATAGATCTTTGAATAGGTTTGATTGTTCCTAAATGTATATCAAATCCTAGAAACCTAATCTTTGTTTGGAATAATTTCATCTTTGGTTCGGATATAACCAAACCATTTGCTTTTATTATTTTGAGTAAAATATTTAAGTGTTTAAAATGACTATCAATTGTATTGGAATAGACTAACACATCATCAATATATACTATTACAAATGTTGAATAAGGATTAAAAATATCATTCATTATTTTCTGAAATTCTGATGGTGCATTTTTTAATCTGAATGGCATGACATTCCATTCATATTGACCAAATGGAACCACAAATGCCGTTTTGTATTTATCCTTTTCATTTATTTGAATTTGCCAATATCCTGATTTTAAATCAAATTTTGAAAATACTTTTGCATTTACTAATCTATTATTCAAATCTCTTTTATTAGGAATGGGATATCTAATCCATTGTAATACCTTATTTAAGGGTTTATAATTTATTACTAATCTAGGAACTCCTCATTCCTTCTCTGCATTTTTATTAACATAAAATGCTGAGCAGCTCCATGGAGATTTGCTTTTTCTTATTAATTTTTTATCTAAATGATTTTGAATTTCTTGCTTACATAGTTCTAATAATTCAGCATTCATTTGAATAGGTCTTGCCTTAGTAGGAATGTTTTGTTCATCAAAATCTTGTTCATATGGTAATGATACTATATGTTTTTTCCTATCCCAAAATGCATTGGGATGATTTGAACAAATTTGTCTTTGGAATTCTTGTTCTAAATTATTTATCCTTTCTTTTATATTCTTATTTCCTAACTGTTCTTCTATTTTAGAGTAACTTAATTCCTCTTTTAGGAATGAAATATCTTTTTGTTTTCTATTTAAAATACATATTCTTTTATATATTGAATTGGTTTGTAACAAATGCAATTCAATTTGACTAGGAGGACTAATAAAAGAAAATAATAATTTTTTACCTAATATTGTTGTACTAATTCCTTGTTGAGTCTTTTTAAAAAGGGTTATTTGATAAAAAAATGGATTTCCTAATACTGCATCATAAGATACATTTTCTAATATAAAAAATGAATGTTTAATACAATAATTATTATTACTAATATATCCATTGGATAATTTTTTCTTAATAATCATTGGAGTATCATTTGCTGCTGAAAGCTGTTCATTAGTTTTTACTAAATATTTACTTCGAATTAATCCTGATCTTATGCATGATTGATCTGCTCCACTATCAATTAGTGCTACTACAGTAATACTAAAATCTTGAACTCCTATTGTTACCAAAGAATACCATTTTTCCATATTGATTTTATTAATAATATTAAAAAATTGTTGATTTGTGGGGATTTCTTTTGAAATAAGAATATCAGAACTACTAGGTGTTTCTAATGATATTAATTTTAATTTTAATTCTAAATCTTTTTCTTTCAAATCGTTTAATTCTGTTTTAATATTACGAATTTCATTTTTTAGCAAAGTAATTTATTTTCTTAAATCTTGAGTATCCGTTGGACTAATTATAGACTTCTTTTTCTCTTGATCTGAATATTTTTTTATTGTTTGACTTAAACTAAAAGCTTCTGTTATCTTAGGTTTATTTTCATCTAGAACCAAATTTTTTAACCTTTGAATATTTTCTGTTTTATCCTCAGAATTTCCTATTTTATCTATTATATCTAATAATTCTTTTTTCTTACCATGTGTACTGTTTAACATATTTATAGTTGAAATTTTACATTGACATATACTATTATTATCACTAGAAGAATCTGAATCTGACTCATAATTTGAATGTTCATTTTTTGAATCATCAATTAATATAGCTAATAGCTTATTTCTTAATTCTATATCTTCTAATACATTAATTTTCTTTTCTGTTTTACAATAATTTGCAGTATGTCCAAACTTTTTACATTTGTAACATTGAATATTTTGAAATTTGTCTTGTTTTTTTATGAAACTTCTTTTTCCTAGGTTTTTCATAGTCTATTTTGTGATATGGTTTCTTATTTTTAAAATTATCTCTTTTTTGATAGTATTTATGTTTTCTGAATTTATTTTTCTTTATATGTTTGTGTTGAGAAGATGGAGGTTTTATTCCTGTTATGTCAAATTATTGGCAAAATGATCCCATTTCTTTTCTTTCTGATCCATATTTGTGTTGAATTTTCAAATCTTGACATAAAGTTAAAGCTTCTTTTTTAACAAAAACAAATACTTGTCCAAAAGTTATATCATTATAATTTATCTTTTCTGTTCCTAATGCTTTACTTAAATTTGTTAGTATCCTTTGAGAAAATAAATTTTGTAATCCTGTTATAAATTTTTCTTTCCAAAATGGTGAACTTGAATCTGTTCTTCTAAATACTTGGGTTAAAAATATATCTTTGTACCATTTGAAATTAGTTAAAGTAGGGCATCTTAAATTAGTTAGACATATTTTTGAACTTTCTAAGGCTTCTGCAGGATTTCCTACAAAATACATAGATATAGTATATAATAAAAATGCTGATCCATCAGGGACCATGACAAATTGAATGTTATTATCTTCTCATTGAGCTTCTTCTGACTCATGGTTCATTATTGATTGTTTATCTTCTAATGTGAGATAATTATCCCACCATTCTTTTAATTGTCCTGTAAATCCTGTTACTAATAACATGACTATATTTGGTTCTGTTGGAGTTATTGTTGCTTTATAGGCTACCCTAGCCATTCCCATTTCTTATAATAAATTCAATATTTGATATTCTGATAATCTATCTATATTCCATTGATATATTGATGAACCATCATAACTTTTGAATGAATGAAGATTTTCTTCATATTGAAGATCTGGTGGAGTTGGTTTTGGGTAATAAGCTTTAGTATCATGTTTTTCAATTATATTTTAATTTATTAATTTGCCTATCAGGGTTTTCTTCTACCGGTTCGTGGAACTGGTGTTCTATTGAATTTATCTGTTTGTCAAAATCATTTTCTGATTCTTCGTCTGTACTTTCAGAATAAGAACTAGCTGAATCATCTGTATCTATTGGATTTACCTCAGATATGACTCCTATTTGCTTAGAACTACTTGGTTTATCATTTGGTCTAAGAGATAATGATTCCTCCATTTTCTTTGAAAATGGGGATACTTGAAAATGAGGTTTTGAAAATGTATTTTGGAATAGTTCTGTCTTATTGCTTAATTTAGTGTCTAATTTAGTGGAAATAAAATCAACTTGATTTTCCATAGTATGTAGTAATTGATTGGAATAATTATTTTGTTGGTAAATCTTTTTAATATCTGCTAAATTTATTGAATCTGTATCATTTCCTAGTCTTCCTGACTTTAATGGAGAGGCAATTATTGTGGTTTCCTCGGCAACAATATGGACTGATTGGAGTGGTGGATGAATAGAGCTAACTAATGTATCATTTGGCAATTTCCATTTTTTGTAAAGATTAGACGTACATTTATAGCTGGAATTTCTGTAAAGTTATCTTTTCTTATTAATTGTTCCTTTTTTAAATAGTATCCTAACCACATAAAGAATTTCATTTTTCTAATTTTCTTAGTTGTAAGTTCATTATAAAATTCTTTTTTGATTTGTTCTCTGTTGTCCATGCTTAATTTTTCAAACTATATTCTGTTTTTAGTATTTTCGGGACTATAATAATCATTATTCAAATATACCTTGTCTATTATAAATTCATTATCCTTATTCATCATATTAATCTCAGATTGTCTCATTTGACTAAGTGTTGGGGAACCTATTGAAGAATTAGTATCTGGAATTATTTTTGGTAAAGGTGAAGAATATCTTATTTTAGTTTCTTGTAAATATGTTGCAATATCAGATGTTGAATGCCTATGAGTTCTATAACTATCTATACTTGAATACCTAGAAGATTGTCCTGAATAGAATCTACTAGACATAGACTTGTTGAATTTTATTAATATTTTTCCATCATTTTGTTCCTCTATTTCTGATGGCTCAGTTATTCTTACATTTCTTTGAATTCCTAATGGCCTTTCTGCTAATATTTCCTCTGGAATAGTTATCTCATTCCATTTTCATAACTTAGGTGTTTCTATTGAAATATTATCTGAATTAGTTGTTACATATACCGATTCGCCTTTCTCTGTTGGATTTAATCTTAATGTTGTTGGAATCATGGATTGCATTAATTTAAAATATACTCTATAAATTAATACAAAATGTTCTGTATCATTTACTATTCTATCTTGTTTTAATTGAATATCTAGTTTTAGTGAATCCATAATATGTGGATCTGTTAAACTAACGGAATAGTTTGGAATACATCTTTATATATATATATATATATATATATGTATATGTATATGTTTATATATATTTATATTTATATTTATATTTATATATATATATATATATATATCTTTATTTATATTTATATTTATATTTATATATATGTATATATTTATATTTATATATATATCTTTATTTATATATATATATCTTTATTTATATTTATATATATATATTTATATTTATATATATATATTATATATATATATATATATATCTTTATTTATATTTATATTTATATATATGTATATATTTATATATATATATATATATCTATATATTTAAACATAATGCAATAACCCAATCAATGATTAATATAATAATAGAAACAACCTCGAACAATTATACATTCAAAATTAAAATCTTACATCTACATTTTATCAAAATCTTACGCATATGTAATCTTACGCATATGTAATGTATTACAGTTAAATATCCAAAATAAAAATCTCTCATGAACTACATTTGGAAACATTATAATTTTACACACTTTACTCAAGCTACATATGGAAATATCATACATTTACATAGTTTGAAAATTTATTCTAATAAAATATCTAATAAAATCTTGGCAAAGTCTTAGGAAAGACGGTCTTTCCATAGGATTATAAAAAGACGGTATAATTAGGATAACAAAAAGTAAAATGTATCACTTGCAATATTAAAATTTTAGTATGCAATATGTAGTAGTTATAAAATTTATAACTCTGTTCATGCAACCCAAAAATTTTATCTTCATTTATTCTAATTTATACTTTAATCATTGATCTTTTCATAACTTATAAAAAGACCGTCTTTCAAGAGACGGACTCAATCTTACTCAATTTAAATATACCAATCCTTTTTTAACACTAAAACAAGTTTATAATAGTCTAATCCAATTCAAGTTTCCAATATTACAGTATTAAAGGTTTTACAGTAGGTTTAAAATTTTATATAACAAAATCTAACCCAATATATAATCTACAAATTTCATTTTTAAACCTATAATAAATTTATAATCAATAATCTCTACGTATTACCACAGTTCAGATTGAAGAATACAATGTTAGTGATGAAATAAAAAAAAATTTTATTACAGAAGGTTTGAACTATATAGATAAACTACTATTTTCTTTTTAAAGGTTTATCCTGACAAAGTCTTATCCAACAATACCCATGTAAGAACTAATAATCATTCCAATGAACTGAGCTACGTATGAATGTGAGAGATAAATCTACGTAAGCTCTAATCTTATCGAATAATATATCTCAAATGCAATCCCAGATTCCCAATCCAATCAAAATATTGAGAAAAAAACCTTTAAATTGTTATCGTATGATGAGATGTTAGAGAGAATATGATGCGGACTATTGTAGACAGTTGTTGGCAGCCATCCAAAAAAGGAGAGAATATGAAACTGATTGGGGATTAGGTTTATGATACCATAAAGATGGTGGAGCATACCACCATCTTTTGACTGATTGAATTGGTGGGAAGTAGAATCACCACTATTTTCTGGTTGATTGAATTTGGTGGGAGGTGGAATCCACCACTAACTGCTGCTTTAAGGTAAAGTGGAGTCTGGGTCCTTCCATGTAGAGCCTACCACCATCTTTTGACTGATTGAATTAGTCGAAAGTAGAACCCACCACTATCTTCTGGCTGATTGGATTTGGTGGGAGCTGAGATCCACCACTAGCTGCTGCTTTAAGGCAAAGTGGAGTCTGGGTCCCTCCATGATTGCCAGTCTGAATGAGCTGTGAAGAACGTCATTGCATACATCCCTTACAGATTAAAGGGATCTTGACTGTCTTGAAATGGGTCTGGTTAAAGGTGTAAAATTGTATTCCTTTGTATTCCTAATGGCCTCTCTGCTAGTATTTCAATCTTAATGCTGATGGTGGTAGGCTCTATGCTGGTATCATTTGGAGTACCATTTGCAGCTGATAACTGTTCATTAGTTTTTTCTAAATATTTACTTGGAATTAATCCTGATCTTATACAAGATTGATCTGCACCACTATCAATTAATGCGACTACAGTTGTACTAAAATTTTAAACTCCTATTGTAATTAAGGAATACCATTTTTTCATATTAATTCTATTAATAACATTAAAAAATTGCTGATGGGATGGGGTCTCGTTTGAAATTGGAATGTAAGAACTACTAAGTTTTTCTAAGGATGCCATTTTTAATTCTAATTCGAAATCTTTTTCTTTCAAAGTATTTAATTCAATTTTGATATGACTAATTTCTGATTTTAAGAGATTAATTTCTTTTCTTAAATCTTGAGCGTCTGTTGGATTGGTGATTGATTTTTTTTTTAATTCTGAATATTTTTTAATTGTTTTACTCAAGCTGAAGGCTTGTGTTATATTTGGCTTACTATCTTTTAATACCAGATTTTTTAATCTCTGGATATATTCTGTTTTATCCTCAGAATCTCCTATTTTATCTATTATATCTAGTAATTCTTTCTTTTTACTATTTGTACTATTTAACATATTAATGGTTGGAATTTTACATTGACATATGTCTTCTGAATTTCTTGAAGATTCTGAATTTGACTCATAATTTGATTGTTCAGTTTCTGAATTATCAATTCATATGGATAATAATTTATTTCGTAATTCTGTATCTTCTAAGGCATTAATTTTCTTTTCTGTTTTACAATAGTTCGCCGTATGGCCAAATTTTTTACATTTGAAACATTGAATATTTTGAAACCTATTTTGTTTTGTATTGAATTTTCTTTTAGGATTTTTCTTTTCATAATTATGATTCATATTTTTAGTATCTTTTTTATGATAATATTTATGTTTTCTAAATTTATGTTTTCTTATATGTTTGTAATGGGATGATGGGGGTTTTGTACCAGTATAAACTCTGATACCATAAAGAGTATAAACTTAAAACAGTATATTTTTTTTAAAGAGTATAAACTTAAAACATTATAAACACCATAAAGAGTATAAACTTAAAGCACAATAAAACAAATATTGAATAAAAATTTTTCTGATATTGAAATAGGCTTAGGCTTACAATGGACAAGGAACTCAAGATTGTACGTTGACCTCAGATTGTAGAGGTTGTAAGAATTACAAGAAGGGCGATAATTCAAGCATGCCCTAAAATGAATTGAAACTTCCTACTTACAGAGAATTCTGAAATGCTAATCTATTACAATTTGGAATCCGTGATTGGGATCCATAAATCTGGATCGTTGGTTTGTGTCATTGAATCTGGGCCTCTTCTTTCTCTGTGAGTGGGATGTGGAGCTTACCACCATCTTTTGACTGATTGAATTAGTGGGAAGTAGAACCCACCACTATCTTCTAGCTGATTGGATTTGGTGGGAGTTGGGATCCACCACTAGCTGCTGCTTTAAGGCAAAGAGGAGTCTGGGTCCCTCCATGATTGCCAGTCTGAATGAGTTGTGAAGAACGTCATTGCATACATCCCTTACAGATTAAAGGGATCTTGACTGTCTTGAAATGGGTCATACATTTGAGTATCTTCTTCATTTTTAATAGTAATTTCTTGTAGAATTCAATAATCTTCTGGAGGTCTTCGTCTTGTTCAATGCTTCGATTCTGCTGAGATGAAATAATCTGTCTAATTGGCATTGGACAGGGTATTTGAGGGTACGAGGCAGTGTTTGAAGGAAGAGAGGCTGAATGATTGGAGTAGAAGTGCTGCTTGGCTTGAATGAAGTTTTTAGTTTTTCTCCGGTTTTAAAATAATGAGTTACTGCCTTTGGAGAGCAAAAATCTGGATTGTAGTTTCCCCACCATTTTACTATGTATTGTCTGACTAAAGAAAAGGGTTTTGTGGGGTGGACTGATTTAATCTGAAAGCTCCAAGCAAATATCCAAGAAACTCGAAAAATGGCATGGAATAAAATATTCTTTTCATAAGGTTTGAACTGGCTAAGTGTTTGATGGCTGAGAGTTTGGAATGTCTGAAATCCTTCCAAAATTGGTTTAGGAAGGATGTCTGGGGATGGTCCAAATTTGCACCACCAATCAATGAACCAAACTGGAATATGGTTATTGAATTTTTGGTGAAAATTAATGAACCATGAATGGTCAAAAGACCTGATAAAGAAAGTTCTATACCAGGCTTGCATGTAATCAGCATAATTAAATCCAGTGGGGAAATAATTAACTAAAAAAGTAGTGTTTGCATGAAATTGGAGAATTGGTTAGGGCTCAAAATCTGTTTGATGTGTATTTTAAAATATTCTATTCTACTGGGGTCCAGTTTGTTATGAATGTGCTGATCTCAATAGATTGAGTGTCTACTAAGATTAATTCATAGAACTGTTGGGTTTTATGAGTATCATCAGCCAACCAAGGAGATGTTGGCAAGCTAAAATAGGAGACAAAGGCTTTGAGCTGTGGAATTTCTGGCTCAGACTCAAAATGGGTGACCAATATGTGTTCTGGATTGGGCTTATCGAAATAGGTTAGAGAAGGTTTTGAGCTGGTTGGAATGGTTTTTGTGCTGGGTAGTGGAGTATGAGCTCTGGTTAAAGGTGTAAAATTGGAAGTTAAAGGAGGAGTCTTATTTTGAATTAATCTGGCATGGGGAGTTTGAGCTATGGTGGAGTAGGTTAATGGAGGAAAATCTGGGGATGGAATGACTGGAGTGAGAGGCTTTGGACTTACATAATCCTTGCTGGTTCTTGAATTTGAAGAACTTGATGATCCTGAATTTTTACTCATGATACCTGTAAGGAACTCACGAGTCAAAAAATCTGGAAGGGAATTATCCTTTCCTTTTATGAATTGAATATCAAAATCAAAAACTGAAAAATAGCTTGCCATCTGGCAAAAATCTGTTTGGAAACCAAATTCTTTACATCTTTTTGCAAAATATCTTTTGCCGATTTGCAGTCAATGTTTAATAAAAAAATTTTATTATATAAATCATCTTGAAATTTTGAAATGCATAAAACTATGGACAACACTTCTTGTTTAACTGTTGAATAATTGTTTTGTGTAGTAGACCAAAATCCTGAATGGTATCTTACTATAGATATTTTTTCTAGATATTTTTGTTTTAATATGCCCCCATATCCTAGGTTGGATGTATCTGTTTACACTATCATGAATGCATATGGATGTGGAATACCTAAACATGGTAATGATTTAACCTTTAATTTAATTTCATGTACTAATTTTGTATGATTGTCTGACCAAGCAGGGGATTTTGATTTTAATCTTTCATATAAATCTTTACATACAATTTTGATTTTTGGGAAAAAATCTGATATATAATTTAAACATCCTAAGAATCTTTGCAATTGATTTTTATCTTTAATTTCATCTGGAAATTTGTCTGCAAATTCAATTGATCTTTGAATAGGTCTAATGTTGCCTAAATGTATGTCAAATCCTAGGAACCTAATGTTTGTCTGGAATAGTTTCATTTTAGGTTCGGATATGACCAAACCATTTGTTTTTATTATTTTTAGTAAAATATTCAAATGTTTGAAATGACTATCAATTGTATTAGAATATACTAATATATCATCAATATATACCATTACAAATGATGAATAAGGATTAAAAATATCATTCATTATTTTCTGGAATTCAGATGGTGCATTTTTTAAACCGAATGACATGACATGACATTCATATTGACCAAATGGGACTACAAATGCCGTTTTGTACTTATCTTTTTTATCTATTAGAATTTGCCAATATCCTGATTTTAAATCAAATTTTGAAAATATTTTTGCATTGACCAATCTATTAATCAAATCTCTCTTATTTGGAATAGGATATCTAATCCATTGTAAAACTTTATTTAATGTCTTATAATTTATGACTAATCTAGGAACTCTTCTTTCTTTTTCTGCATATTTATTTACATAAAATGCTGAGCAGCTCCATGGAGATTTACTCTTTCTTATTAATTTATTTTCCAAATGGCTATGAATTTCTCGTTTACATAATTCTATTAATTCGGCATTCATTTGAATAGACCTTTCCTTAGTAGGAATATTTTGCTCATTAAATTCTTTTTCATAGGGCAATGAGATTATATGTTTTTTTCTTTCCCAAAATGCATTGGGATGGTTTGAACATAGTTGATTTTTAAATTCTTGTTCTAGTATTTTAATTTTTTTCTTTTATTATTTTATTCTGTAATTGTTCTTCTATTTTGGAATAACTTAACTCTTCTTTTAAAAATAGAATGTCTTTTTGCTTTCTGTTTAGGACACAGATGTTTTTATATATGGAATTAGTTTGTAATAAATGTAATTCTATTTGGCTAGGAGGACTAATGAAAGAAAATAATAATTTTTCCCTAATATTTTTGTACTAATTCCTTCTTGAGTCTTTTTAAAAGGAGTTATTTGATATAAAAATAGATTTCCTAACGCTGCATCATAAGATACATTGTCCAATATTAAAAATGAGTGTTTAATACAATAATCATTATTACATATAAATCCATTGGATAATTTCTTTTTAATAATCATTAGAGTACCATTTGTAGCTGATAACTGTTCATTAGTTTTTTCTAAATATTACTTGGAATTAATCCTGATCTTATACAAGATTGATCTGTCCCACTATCAATTAATCCGACTACAGTTGTACTAAAATTTGAACTCCTATTGTAATTAAGGAATACCATTTTTCCATATTAATTCTATTAATAACATTAAAAAATTGCTGATGGGATGGGGTCTCATTTGAAATTGGAATGTAAGAACTACTAGGTTTTTCTAATGATGCCATTTTTAATTCTAATTCGAAATCTTTTTCTTTCAAAGTATTTAATTTAATTTTGATATGACTAATTTCTTATTTTAAGAGATTAATTTCTTTTCTTAAATCTTGAGCGTCTGTTGGATTGGTGATTGATTTCTTTTTTTCTAATTCTGAATATTTTTTAATTGTTTTACTTAAGTTGAAGGCTTCTGTTATATTTGGCTTACTATCTTTTAATACCAGATTTTTTTATCTCTGTTTATATTCTGTTTTATCCTCAGAATCTCCTATTTTATCTATTATGTCTAGTAATTCTTTCTTTTTTCTATTTGTACTATTTAACATATTAATGGTTGGAATTTTACACTGACATATGTCTTCTGAATCACTTGAAGATTCTGAATTTGACTCATAATTTGATTGTTCAGTTTCTGAATTATCAATTAATATGGATAATAATTTATTTCGTAATTCTGTATCTTCTAAGACATTAATTTTCTTTTCTGTTTTACAATAGTTCACCGTATGACCAAATTTTTTACATTTTTTACATTGAATATTTTGAAACCTATTTTGTTTTGTATTGAATTTTCTTTTAGGATTTTTCTTTTCATAATTATGATTCATATTTTTAGTATCTTTTTTATGATAATATTTATGTTTTCTAAATTTATGTTTTCTTATATGTTTGTAATGGGATGATGAGGGTTTTATTCCAGTTATACCAAATTGTTGGCAAAATAAGCCCATCTCATTTCTTTCCGATCCATATTTATGTTGAATTTTTAAATCTTGACATAGAGTTAAAGCTTCTCTCTTTACAAAAGCAAAGATTTACCGAAAAGTTAGTGTGTTATAGTCTATCTTATCTGTTCCTAATGTTTTTTGTAAATTTGTTAATACTCTGTGAGAAAATAAGTTTGGTAATCCTGTAATAAATTTTTCTTTCCAGAATGGAGAGTTTGAATCGGTTCTTCTAAAGACTTGTGTTAAAAATATATCCTTATACCATTTAAAATCAGTTAATGTTGGACATCTTAAATTAGTTAAACATATCTTTGAACTCTCTAATGCTTCTTCAGGATTTCCTACGAAATACTTGATATGGCATATACTAAAAATGAAGATCCGTCTTGGACCATGAAAAAATTTATGTCATCTCCTTCTCCTTGAGTCTCCTCAGTTCATGATTCATAATATGTTGTTTATCTGTTAAAGTGAGATGATTATCCCACCAACCTTTTAATTGACCAGTAAATCATGTTACTAATAACATTACTATGCTTGGCTCAGAAGTATTTAAATTTGCTTTGTAGGCCATCCTGGCCATACCCATTTCTTGTAATATATTTAATATTTGATATTCTGATAAACCATCTATGTTCCATTGATATATGGATGAACCATCATAACTATTAAATGTTGGATTTCTTTCTTCATATTGAATATCTGGAGGAGTAGGTCTAGGATAATAAGTTTTTGTATTATGATTTCTCCAATTGTTGTGATATTTGTGAGTTTTTAATTTATTAATTTGCATTTCTGGTTTATCTTCTAATTGTTCTTGAAATTGGTGTTCTATTGAACCAGTCTGTTTATCAAAATCATCTTCAGACTCTTCTTCAGATATTTCAAAATAGGAATCATCTAAACTCTCTAATACTTGTGGATTTACTTGGGATATAACTCCTATTTGTTTAGAACTACTAGTCTTATAATTTTGTTTTAGTGATAATGATTCTTCCATTTGTTTTGAAAAAGGTTTTTACCTGAAAATGGGGTTTAGAAAGTTTATTTTGAAATATCTCTGGCTTATAATCTAATTTAGTAGAAATAAAATCAACTTGATTTGCTATACTCCAGAAATTCAATATGAAGAAAGAAATCCAACATTTAATAGTTATGATGGTTCATCCACATATCAATGGAACATAGATGGTTTATCAAAATATCAAATATTAAATATATTACAAGAAATGGGTATGACAAGGATGGCCTACAAAGCAAATTTAAATACTTCTGAGCCAAGCATAGTAATGTTATTAGTAACAGGATTTACTGGTCAATTAAAAGGTTGTTGGGATAATCATCTCACTTTAACAGATAAACAACATATTATGAATCATGAAACTGAGGAGGCTCAAGGAGAAGGAGATGACATAAATTTTGTCATGGTCCAAGACGGATCATTATTTGATATAAAAATAGATTTCCTAATACTGCATCATAAGATACATTTTCCAATATTAAAAATGAGTGTTTAATACAATAATCATTATTAATATAAATCTATTGGATAATTTCTTTTTAATAGTTTGGAATACAATCAAATCTTATTGTGTCTGGGTTGGATTTGTATCTTAATATTTTAGGCCCAATATTTTAGACCCGTACTTAGATCCATTTTAAAATTTTAGACCCACACTCGATGAGTCTAAATTTTTTAGACCCATACCCGACCAACAGGCCTATACCCTATGGGTCTGGATCGGGTACTAGACCTATGATCACCCCTAGTGATTGCAGTAACACAACAACAGCGGCGGAGATCGGAGATCGGAGATCTGGAGGTTAGTGCGGTAAGCTAGGGTAGGGTGGCGGCGAGGTGTGAGGTGCATGCACGGTCGATGGTGACAGTTGTAGGTTGCGGACGGCAGCAACATAAATTTTAGGTTTTAGCTTTCATAATTTTAGGTTGTGATATCCTGTAGAAAATAAGGGTGTAATGTTGTGATTGTGTACATGATCTGGGTTAAAAAATATAGAGGTTCAAAAGAGCTATACATAAAAGAAAAATGATTCTATTTTATAAAGAAGTGATATTCACATAATATGCCTTTCCTTAATAATGTATAATGTTCTCAGTCTGTTATACATATCGTTCATTTGAAATTATATTCATGATTATAGTTATTTGAATAATGATTTAATTTGTGCTCTAAAAAAATCACATTATAGATTAGGGATCACTAATGTGCGTAACCCCCATATGCACCAGTATTTTTACTCTATAGGCACCAGTATTTTGAGTATTTTTATACCGGTGCTTAAGTGACCTGGTGGAAAAAAATGAGTAGTTTCATAGGCCCCTAAATGGTATCGGTGCAGAACTTACCGGTGCCTATGAAACTACATTTTTTGCACTGGGTTAGCCACCGGTATGAAAATGCTCGACATATCGGTGCATATGCATGAAATACCGGTGCAATTGAATTGGAGATCAATTTAAAAAAAATTGGCCAGTGAGAATAAAATCACCAGCCGGAATATGAAACCCAGAACAAACAAAACACAAAAAAAATAGACTTCATGTAAAAAACTGGAAAAATTCATACCATAACTCAAACGTTCATTACATATATTTGAAAATACATAACACCTCTAAATTCCTAAAACAAGTTAGACCTAAACATATATTAACAACATCAATCATCATAAAAACTAAAATCTAATTTCCAGGAACCCTAGATAACATCAACGAACTAGAATCGTGAAGGTGAGGTCGGATCTCAGATGAACCGGAAATTTTGGTGGAGCTCGCGACTTCGACCAACGACTAGAGCGCGGGGAGATGGCGTCAAGATTGTGCATCGCAGAGAGGGTATTGATGGAGTCGAGATGGTCCGAGAGATGTCGTCGGGGATGGTACTTCACGGCGAGGGCAGAGAGGGGTCATCGTCGGTGGCGGCGAAGTGGAGCTATCATCGGCAGCGGTGGCGGCAGAGAGGGAGAGGTGGTGGAGGAGGAGAAGGGAGAAAATGAAGAGGAGGTGGAGGCAAGATAATGAGAGGGTAATGAGGGTGGGTAGGTTTAGGGTTTTAGATTTTGTTTATATAGGAAAATTTTCATTGGTTGAGACTCAATCAACAAAAGAAATCAATGGCTCAGATGAAACCAAGTTAGGCTTCTCTTTTAACACTGTAGCACCAGTACCAGTGCCCAAAATGCTCGTACTAGTGCCTAAATATATGAAAAGCAGCTGCTTAGGGTTGCTTAGAATGATTTTTAAAAATAATAAGAAGCCAAGAACAAACCCAAGAAATGTTTTCTAAGTATGGAGCACCGGTACAATTACTGGTGCCTAAAAGGCTCATACCAATGCACATATATATATATATATATAAGCAGCTGCTTAGGGCTGCTTTAAATAGGGTACATTTATTATTTTTTGGACCCAAGAGCAAATCTGGGAAAAATTTTCTAAGTATGGAGCACCGGTACACATACCGGTGCCTAAATAACTAATACCGGTGCTAATTCCAAAATTTCAAAATTTTAAACAATCCATACAAAATTTGGAATGAAAATTCAAAAAATTCTTTATCCCGTCATAACATAGCACCGGTATGAATGAAAAACAATGCCGGTGCTAGTATTCTTTGATCTCTAAGTTAACTTTTAAATTTGTACTATTAGGTCCATAGAAGAAATTTGGAGGCGGCAATTCACAAAGTTGAAGACACAGAAATGCAAATAAATAAGAGACAGCTGCGTCTTTAAAATTCGAGGCATAATGGGTGAACGGAAGCGTCTCTAACATATTTTTGGAAAATTATGATATGACCCAAAAATTTGTTAAGACATTATCCTTCTGTCCAAAATATACAAATTTCATTATTCTTGCATAAATATAGAAATAGAAAATAAATTATTTTTTTGATTAAATTTTGAAAAGCGCTTCTACATGTTCTATAGTAACCTAGAGTTAATTACTCAGAAGATAGAAAGGGAAATCACAAAGGATTATGGATATGTTTTTGTGTCCGATTGTTGATAAATATTTCGTTACGTACTTGGAAAATACAATGAGGGTGTATAGGGTAGCATCACGCTCGAGTGGATTTCAATTGGAGTTGCGAGTAAAGGTTTTATTTTTTGCACTTAGGTCCCTCCAAGAAAGTTGGAGTTTTCAAATCACGAAATTGGCGGAACCAAAATGCAGTTCAATAATAAATGATCGCAACTCTGCAATTTGGGTATGTATAGGTGAACAGGAGGGTTTCGAAAGTCAACATTGATTACTTCTATAAATTCTTAGAAAATTACACCGTGGTCCAAAATTGTGTTACCCCATTGCCCATTGCTCCAAAATACATGATTTTTGTTATTCTTGCCTAAATATTAAAATATAAAATAAATAATTTTTTTGTTGAAATATTGAAAAGCGCTATTACATGTTCTTGAGTAACTCATACCATAAACCCATTTTTTGAAAATTTTCTATGAGCACAGGTATGAATACAAGTGCCAATCCTCAACATGCTGAAGCTGTTTATTTTTCCACCAAAACATTACCCACCAAAATTACTATTCTAATCATAGGCACCGGTATTAGCATCGGTATATGTCATTCATCAAAAACTAGTGTGGAAAAATATTAAATTCAGACATTTTTCTTCAAAAGGACTAGTTGTTGACACCGGTATTCAGTGCACCGGTGCTGAATTTGTTCATAGGCACCGGTTTTTTGTGTACTGGTGCTGAATTTTGGTGTTTTATCACTTGTATCACTAACATACCAATGCACATGTACCTGTTTTCTAGTAGTGGATGGTTCGAAAACCGGCTCACGTGCCCTTTCCCACTCGGAATCACCTGACTTAATTCTAAAAGTCCATCTCCTATGAGACCGTCTCATGGTGAGACGTGGAAAAATTATAAATAGAGAAAATATTATATGGGAGAATCTAAAATTTTGGTGTTAAAACGAATTAATTATCACTCGGAGTGACTTTTACATACAATTTTGATAGCCAGGGATCAATTTGCAAATACCTGGAAAAAAAACATAATAGTTTCTCCAAACCTAGTCTTCCACCGCCGTCTGCCATCCATTGCGTTTCACATTATCGTTCTTCAATTGCCACCATAATTAAGCTTCGCCGTTTGCGGGAATCCGTTCTGAGCATCTTCAATTGGAGTGAAGCCATCGCAGAAAGGGAAAACCTCGGCAAAGAAAGCTCCATCGGTTTCCAAAGGAAGAAATTGTTCAACTACAACGGCAAAGTAACGAAAAAGGCGGAGGTGCATGGGGTGAAACGCAGCCATGACAAAGGTGGATATGGTGAAACGTAGCGACATAGGCAGTGAAACGCAACAAAGACAAAGATGGTGAAGAATTCGAAATGTAGTTTCCGGCGAATCAGACATATACGAGTCAGGAAACGCAGACTGAGCTATAAATTTTGGGTCAAAATTTCACATTTAATCTGGGTTTGACGGAAAAATTAATTTCACTTTTTATTTGGACCTGATGAGACATCATATGAAACTAATTGAAAATCAAATTGAAATGCTAAAAGATCAAACATTAAATAAAAATAATTAAACACTAAATATAATAATATTAATAAAATAAAATAAAATGAACTAAAATACTGAGTGCAAGAATTGGTGAAGTTTTTCCAGTATTAATTAGTGATAACCAAAGAGCATTTGTGAAGGGAAGATACATTGTGCATAACATGTTGTTGGCTCAAGAGCTTTTGAACAGGTACAACGTAGAAACAATGAGATCAAGTTGTGTAGCTTAGAACGATATTAGTAAAGCCTTCGATAGTATTAATTCAAGATTCTTGGTGGAATGGCTAAACCTTTTAAAATTTCCTGATATTTAGGTGGAATTGATACGGAGGAGTACGATGAAATTATGATTTTACTTGTCTTATAACGGAAGATACACAAAGTCGTTTGAAGCCAAAATAAGGGTTAAAAAGGTGATCCAATTTTGCCTTTGTTATTCGTAATTAGCATGGAATATTTCACGAGGATTATGAAGATGAAAATGAACAAAGGGAGTGTTTACTATCATAAAAATGCAAGAAAGCTGGAGTTCACACGCTTCTATTTGCAGACGATCTTCTTGTGTTTTGTGGTGCAAACAAAAAAATCCCTAGAAGGAGTGAAGGAGGGGCTGGAAAGATTCAAAGGGGTAACAAGATTGGCAATAAATGAAGAAAATCGAAGATCTTCTTTTCGAAGATGGATGAAACAGAGAAAGACATGCTGACCTCAGTCCAGGATATAACTAAGAAGAACATCCCCATGAAATATTTAAGACTACCCCTACCTTCTTTTAAATGGAGCAGGGAAGATTGTGAGCTACTGATTGATAAGATAAGGGGAAGGATAATGGGTTGGAACACAAAGCATTTGTCCTACGCTAAGAAAATTCAGTTGATAAATAGTGTTTTGATCAGTTTGGCTGGATACTGGGGAGGTATACTAAGCCTGCTACAAAGTGTGCATAAATGTATCACCCAAATGTGTACTAGCTATCTTGGGGAAGAGAGGAGGGAAAAAAAGGCTTTACAGCAGCAACATAAACTTCGCTGTGTAAAAGCAAGAAAAGAGGAGGAATGTGGATAAGGGATTCAGGGCTCTGGAACAAGGCGTCACTGTGCAAACACCTACAAAATATCAGTCAGAAGAAGGACGTCCTTTGGGTAAATTGGGTACAAGAATAGTATATGAAGGAGAAAGATTTGGAAGACTGTAAGTATTCCTATACTCACAGTTGGCCATGGAAAACCTTAATAAAGCTGAAGGAAAATGTATACTCTGATCTAAAGAAGTCCATTAACAGAGAGGGGAAACTGAAAATTGCAATGATGTATGATAAGTTGAAGGGAGGCGATGAGGAGGGGTATAAAGGGAAGGTGATTTGGCACAAAGAAATACTGCTGAATCACATATTTTTCATTTGGATGCTGCTAAACAGATATCTAGCAACAAAATATAGGTTGGGTGAATTCAAAATTCTAAGGGATCAACTGGAGTGCAGTGTTTGTGATAAAAAAGAGAGTCTAGAAAGAACTGATCTTTTTTTTTCCCATTAAAACCATCCGAAGATGGGGGAAATTATATTAGGCCTTCCCAAGCCGTATAATAAACAGAAAATGAAAACAGAAAGAAGAGATGAAGCCATGGCTTAGTTGATAAATACATGAGTGAGCCATAAGCTCTTGAAGCAACAATTGTTGCTTCCAAAATTAAGTAGAGTAAGTAGCTAATAGTTAGAGGATTACAAAAACTATTAGTCTATTAGGGAAGATCATCGAACTTATTAGTGAGTCGTAATAACGAAACACAAGTCAGTCAAAATCACCCCAAATAGACTAAAGAGCTTATCCTCAGCTAGTAGAAAATGCCAACAGTATAGAGGGAATGATCCAGAAAGTGAAGCCATCAGCAAGTGAAGTCCCTCAATCCGTATGCCATCCAGTGCATTGTACCAGCAGTTTGATGCAGTAACAGCTATAATCGAAGCCATCGGCAAGTGAAGTCCCTCGATCCGTATGCCATCCAGTGCATTGTAGCAGTAGTTTGATGCAGTAACAGCCTATATATAACAGTTAAAATCAGTAGCATCCATTCATTGTACCATCCTTAATGAAGGTGTACCTATTTGATCTAGCCTAATTAGACCTTGAATAGTATTGGAGAGCATTTGAAATCTAGACAGGGAGGAACTGGTCTGAGCTTTGAGACAAGCCTTGGCAAGAGAATCAGCAACCAGATTTGCTTGTCTCTAAATATGCACTAGGTTGATATCACTCAGAAGTTGGTGAATATCATCAACTAATTGGAACAGTTTCCAGTGTGCATTTAGGGGATCAATTACAAATTGAACTGCATTTAGACAATCCGATTCCAAATAAGCAGGAGAAGAGTATCCTATATACTTCTCTAAAGCAAACTGAATTGCTTTCATTTCAGCTTCCAGAGGGGAAATGGGCTGTGTATATTTAGTATGAGCAGCAGTGAAACTACCCCTACTATCTCTGATAATCATACCAAGGCCACACATGTTAGAATGAAAACACCATGCTGCATCAACATTAATTTTATAACCCCTACATAGCTTTGTCCAAGCAATTTTGAAAATTTTAGGCTTCGGAGTAGATTTGATCAGAGGTAAAAAGGAGTGTTCAGCAATGCTTAAGTCCATCTTAGAGGCTATAAAAACAGGTTTAGCACTGAACGTATAGAAAATTTGATCCCTTGTTTGATTGAGTACTAAACCTGTTAATGGCATGGCAGAGTCATATAAACATGTATTCCTCATCTTCCACAGATTCCAACATGTTATCACAACAGCAGATCGAATAATTATTGAATGCAAAGAGCTCAAACCAGTATAAGTGAGATAGCATGATAGTTTTTCCCATATATAGATGGGAAAGATCTGTCCCTGATTCCCATTAATGAATGGACAGTTTTCCAAACTTGCAAGCAAAAATACAGGAATTAAAAAAGTGATCCAGGGAGTCCTCATGATTATTACACATACAACATTTGGAGGGCAAGCAGAATCTCATTTTGCGCAGCACATTATCAAAAGGAAGATATGAGTTAATCAATTTCCACATGAAGACAGAGATTTTCTTTTAAATTCTAGAACTCCAAAGATGTTGAATAGAAGCAATAGTACCTCTCTGGGTTCTGAGCAAGAGATAAGTGGATTTAAATGAGAACTCACCCTTGATTCCAGGTTTCCATATAAGCCTATCATCTCTGTGTATTGAGAGCTTTGCTTCCTGTAAAAGAGAGATAGCATAAGAGGGTAGTACAGGAGAAATTTTCTGAAGCAAAACTGACTTATTTGAGATGAACTCTGAAACTGTACAGGCAGCAGATATATCAACAAGATTTTAATCACAGAGATCCATAATGTGACCTATATCTAACCAATTCGATGTCCAGAAATTGCAGTCACCTCTACCAACTATCACTCTAGAATTAGATTCTGCCCAAGCATTAATGGAACAAATCCTCTTCCAGTTAGGAGAAGACCTAGAAGAGGGTGGAAGTGATGCAACAAGATGAGTCCATAAAGCCTCTGCCCTTTGATATTTCCACCATAGCTTAACTGAGCATGTATTTATTATAGTGGTTATTGATCTGAAACCTAGACCATTTTGGTTAATGGGAAAGCAAAGAGCATCCCATTTCCTCAATGTTCTTTTAGGTTTTAGATTAGTGACCCCCAAAAAAATTTGCTGAGTTTTTTCTCTATGACAGAAATGATCTCTTTGCTAGGTTTTAGAACTGACCATATATGCTGAGGAATAGAATAGATGCATGACTGTATAAGTGTGATTTTCCCCCCAGTAGAGAGCCACTTATTTTTCCAGCTACCTATCCTACTGTCTATCTGTTCAATTAGTGGCTGAAAAAAGATTTTCTGTGCAATCCCAGTAAAAATAGGAACTCCCAAATGTGTAAACGGAAATCTCCCAATTTTCATACCTAGAATCCTCTTTATGTTGTTAACTGTGTGAATAGAAGCATGTTTCCCAATGAAGATGTCACTTTTACTGTAATTTATCTTTTGACCGGTAACATCTTCAAATTTGGACAGAAAAGCCTTAAATCTAATCAATGTTTGATTACCCGCTTTTAAAAAAACCACAGTATCATCTGCATAAGATAAATGTGAGATTTGGAGAGAATTACCTGGAAGGTCATAATATTCCAACTTACCATTCTAAAAAATAAAAGCTAAACTCCTGGTAAATGCTTCAGAAAAAATGTTAAATAGAAAAGGGGAGAGAGGGTCACCCTGTTTGATACCCCTTGTAGATTGGAAGAATCCAACAGGCTTACCATTTATTAAGATAGAAAACCATGCCTGTGATAGGTTCTTCATAATGGAAAAAATGAATTTAGCATGAAATCCAAATTTAGCAAGGACAGAATTTAGAAAAGACCACCTAACCCTATCAAAAGCTTTCTTAAGATCTAATTTGACAATGCAGTTGGGGTCTCTTTGCTTCCTGTTCAGAAACCTTACCATTTCTTGCAGGTAGATGACATTATCCGAGATGTCTCTACCTTTAAGGAAAGCTGTTTGGTGTGGAGAGATGAGTTTGGGCATAAGAGGCTTAAGTCTTTCCATTAAAACTTTGGAACAGATTTTGTTAAGTACATTGGAAAGACTTATTGGCCTATAGTCATCAAAAGAAATAGGGGTTTTGTTTTTTGGTATAATTGCAATCCAGGTACTACCAATACCCCTAGGAATGTTGTTCACAGCAAGAAAATCATGGACTGCAGAAAGTAAGTCATTAGCAATAATATCCCAAGATTTAATGTAAAACTTAGCTGTGAAACCATCTGGCCCAGGACTACTATTCTTATTAAGACTAAGAACAATGTCCCTGAGTTCAGACAATGAAACAGGTTGCAGGAGTCTATCATTATCCTCTTGAGTGATCAATTTAGGTATCTGACTCAAAAAGTGAGACTGGAAAAGGCTGCTATCAGGGGAGCTGTCATCTGTTAAGAGATCCCGGTGATAGTGAAGGGCCTCATTCTCAATGTCCTGTATATTCTCTAGCCACTGACCATTACTACTCTTAATTTTTGTGATCTTTAGTCTACATTTTCTTTCCTTAACAGAGTTATGGAAAAAACTAGTGTTATTGTCCCCCTCCTTTAGCCATTTGACCTTGGCCTTGTGTTTCCAAAAACTTTTCTGTTCTACTAGAGCCCTAACCATCTTAGCCTTTGCTTCTTTAAGTTTAACCAGATTATCAACAGAAGCATTAAGGTCATATATATGTTCCTGAGCTTCTAGAGCAGTTTCGGCATGCACAACATTATCATTTATATTGCCAAAATGTTCCTTATTCCAGATTTTGAGCTATTTTTTCAATCTAATGAGTTTAAGAAAGAAACCAAGCATTCCGGATTTATTAAGAGGAAGATCCCAGTTTTTTTTAATTACATCAATGAATTCCTTCCTTTTATACCAGGTGTTCAAGAATCTGAATGGCCTAGGATTAGATGGGATATCACTACCAATAGTAAGAAGCATAGGATTATGATCTGGAGAAATCCTATTCAAAATGTGGACAGAAGAGGCAGGAAAAGTAGATGACCAAGAAGAAGAACAGAGACCTCTATCTAATCTTTGAACAGTAGGGTTCCTTAGCCTATTATTACTCCAAGTAAACAGGTTCCCCACTGTATTAATTTCTTCCAAAGCCATTACATTAATAAACTCATTAAAGTCCCTCATACTACCAATTTTGGGAGTAGATGGACCTTTATATTCATTTATAGATGTAATGGCATTGAAATCTCCAATGAAAATAGAATCAGAGTGAGTAATTGACTTAAGGTCAGACCAAAGATTTTTCCTACCATTTCTAGTTCTGAGGCCATACACAAAGAAAGCATCCATGCTTTTGTTCAATGTGAGACTATTCAATGTAACTGCTAAGAATTGCAAGTTATCCCATTTAAGTGTTAGACATATGCTAGAATTCCAAAAGAGCCAAATATGGCCGTTATTAGCATGCATACAGTTGTCAAAATGTAGCAATTGTCTATATGAATCACATTGCATGTTGTCATGTTTAGGCTCAATTAAACAGATAAGTTCAAAACTGTGCCTATTGATCAAGTTATGAAGTCTTAGCATAGAAGTATCCATTCCCCTAAGATTCCAAACCAGAAGTTTAATCTTAAGTGTTGTGTTATTCATAGGGAAACATTATTAGAGCTTTTTGATCTAGTCATGATAGTATTTAACTGAGTTAAGTATGTCTCATTACTATGATTAGGCACTTTTTCTGATTGTTTACCCTTTTTCAGCTTGCTTGATCTGGAGTGTAAGATAGTAGAGCTTACCTGACTTACCTGATTAGCACTATTTCCTGTACCAATGTCAGAAGATGCAGTGTTTGGGATGTCACTTGGAGTAGCTTCATCACTGGATATGTCTTCATCTGCAAGAGGGAGGAATCTGTTTTGCCTGTGTTTCTGCTGAGAGAAAATAAAATTTTTAGCAGCAATAATAGTATTAAAAGGTGAAAAAGACTCACCCCGTTTGCTAGGAATATCATCCTTAGCAAAACCTTTCTTTGTGTTGAGATTAGGTGGAGCAGATAGAGAGTGCTTGTACAGATGTGTAGGAGACTGAAGTTGCAAGATTGAGTACTCTGAAGTATCATCTTGCATCACCTTAAGATGTTCAGCAACAACATCCTTAGAATTTTGCTCAACAGCAATATCCTGCTGAAGACCCATAACCTGATCGTCCGTAGCAGAGTCTTTCCTAGCATCAGAATCCAGTATCAGTTCAGCGAACTTCTGATCACCAACAAGGGTATCTTCAGTAAAAACCTTATTCTCAGGGAGCTTATCCTCCACCACATGAGGAGACTCTGTAGCGCCATCTTCTTCAACATTTATAACTGAGACAACCTTCTGCTTTGGAACATATTTAAAGGTCTGTGCTTTAGAAAGAACTGATCGGAAGCTTGGGGCTTTTAGAGATAACAAATCAAAGACAACTGAAGAAAGTGTTGCTAATGATGTCCAGGAAAAGGAAAAGCAAGAAGGTGGTGTTGACGATTGAAGGGTTATGTGACATTTGGAATGAAAGAAATAGGAGAGTCTTCGAAGGAAAGAAATTAAAAGCATCCACTATAGCACATCCGATTCTAGCTGAGCACGAAGGGAGGGAAAAATCTGGGAGATAGCAAAGAGCAGAAGAAGTAGAAAATGAGCTTGAAAATGGTGGGAAATGAGATTACTTTTTCTTTGTAAGTACTGGAGTTAGTTGTTAGAGGCTAAGAGTGAGCCAAAATTTTGTAAGTTTTGCTCTTATTTGATTAATGATAAATGAAAATGCTTTACCAAGAAAAAACAACTAAAATAAAAGTATTAATATTAATATTAATAAAATTAAAATTAAATTTACCAGACATCAAATAAAAACATTAAAAATATATGAGTTAAAATAGTAAACATCAAATAAATAATAGAATACACATTGAATTCATATACTACTAAAATTAAATATATATAAAAAATTTAAAACATCTATTTAAATATATTTTAACATCAAATACAAACATTTATACATCAAATAAAATAATAAATATATGTAAAAATTATTTAAATATCAAATAAAACACTAAAATGAGCATTAAATAAAAATGGTTGAACACTATATAAAATCCTTGAAACACATCAAATTTCAATATTTAAATATCATAAAAAATACGCGTGAATTTTAAAATATTGAAATGTTCATCAAAATGTAAAACAAGATTTTACATAAAATATCAATATCAAAATTGGAGTATTGATGTTGGAGAAAATAAAATATTTGTATCACAATTTTAAGATTATTTCACACTATTGAAACATCAAACATAAATTAAATAAAAATCTAATATTTTAAAACAGGAAATATCGATATACAACTTTAAACCTGCAGGATGAAAAACTAACACATCAATCAGATTAAAAGTATAGTCTAAAAGTTAAAAATTAAGATAATAAAACATCACTAACTAGTGTCAAAATGTGTAGAGTGTCAAAATTTTAACATGTAAACACAAGATTTACCTTAAAAGATCAAAATTTAATTTTGAAACACATGATTTTAGTGGGAAAATAAAAATTATTAAAAAGTATCATAAGGTTTGGCTGGAGTATCCGCTTCGGTAGTAAAAAATTTAATAGAAATAGAAATTTAAAAATTCAATGAATATCGTCACTGTATCAAAAATTTAATTCTATAAAAATTTAATATATTTTTTTCATTCAAATAAAATTGAACATTGTCATTGAATGAAGGAATGATTTGCCGTAATGAATTGTATTATTTATATCTGAATATATAGAGAGTACAATAGAGGTGTAATAAGAAAAGAACTCTAATCATAATAAATCATAATCTAATCAGGAGTCTGATTTATTCTAACACCCCCCCTCAAGCGGAGCGTCGGATGCTCGCTGACGCATAGCTTGGACCTGAAGAACTCGAACAGTGGATGAGAGAGCCCCTTGGTGAAAATGTCCGCAATCTGAAGAGAAGTCGGAACATGAGCAACGCGTAGCTTTTCGGATGTCACCAACTCACGAACAAAATGGTAGTCGATGTCGATGTGCTTCGCCCGCTTGTGCGCCACTGGATTCTGAGCCAAGAAGATAGCACTACTATTCTTTCATAACAACAGTGGAGAACCAAAAAGCGGAACCCGAAGATCACGAAGCAAATGAGTGAGTCAGACCACTTCTGAGGCCGTGTTCGCGAGAGCACGGTATTCAGACTCAGTGCTAGAGCGAGAAACAGTGGCCTGTTCTTGGCACTCCAAGAAACCAGATTCCCACCAAGAAAAACTACATAACCATAAGTGGACCGACGAGTCTCCAGACAACGAGCCCAATCAGCATCAGAGTATCCTAACACATCAGGAGTACTAGCAGAACAAATCCGGCGACCAAAATGAAGAGTGCCACGAACATACCGCAAAATTCGAGTCACAACAGCAAAATGGTCATCTCTGGGATCCTGAAGAAACCGACTCACCGTGTTGACCGAGAATGCCAAATCTGGGCGAGAGATGGTGAGATACTGGAGAGCACCAACAAGAGAACGATAAAGTGTAGGATCCCGAAATTGAGGGCTGGTAGAGCTGTGAAGCTGAGAACCAGCGACAAATGGAGTAGACACAGGTGCCACGTCAGACATACCGGCCCGATTCAAAATATCCCGAGCATACTTTTCTTGGCCAAGCAGTAATCCTGAGGAGGTAGGCGAAACTTCAAGACCAAGAAAGTAATGGAGAGCACAAAGATCCTTGATCGCAAACTCTCTGTGTGTCCGATCAACGAACTGGCGAAGAAGAGTCGAGTCATTGCCTGTAAGAATGATATCGTTCACATACACAAGTAGGTACAGTAACGACGACCCTCTCGAAAGGACAAATAAAGAAGTATCAGCTGAGCTGCACCGAAAACCAAGCTGTGTCAGATAACTGCTGAAATGCTGGAACCAAGCCCGGGGAGCTTGCTTAAGACCATAAATGGCCTTTCGCAAACGACAAACATAGTCTGGATGAACGGAATCCTAATAACCAATGGGCTGCTTCATGTAGACTGGAACATCAAGAACACCATTAAGGAAAGAGTTCTTGACATCCAACTAATAAAGTAGCCAGGAACGCATGGTGGCTATGGCGAGAACCGTCATAACAGTGGAGGCTTGGACCACAGGGCTGAAAGTGTGGTCAAAATCAAAACTCGGAATCTGCGAGAAACCCTGCGCCACAAGTTTAGCTTTGTGATGCTCAATAGTGCCATCTGGTCGATACTTGAGCCAACAATGTTGACATTCGAAGGTCGAGGCACCAAATCCCAAGTGTACTGACCACGAAGAGCGACCATCTCATCATCCATGGCTGAAACCCAGGCTGAATCCTGAAGGGCAGAGCGATAATCAGTGGGCTCTGTCTGAGAGAGGAGTGCGGCAATGAGACCATGAGCAATAATATCCGAATAATCCCGGTGCTGACTGGCACCAGTAGAAGACCGAGTGGCCATCCGATGAGTACGAAGCTGGGGCGGCGAAGCTAGAGGAGTTGAACCAGCTAATGACATCGAGGAAGATCGAGTTGCGCTAACCGGAGAGTGGCCGTTGGAAGTCGCCGGAGAAAGAATAGCCGATACTGGCTTAGACATGGTGGCCGGTGGCTGAGATGGTGGCTGAGGAGCGATGGCCAGTGGCTGAGATGTAGTGGATGTTGGCCGAGGAGCCGGGTCCAGGTCGGCCTTCCAGATGGAAGACGATGGTGAAGGAAGGGCAGCTGGAACAAGCACAGACACAGGCACAGGCGTGGTGGCCCCAATCTATTAAGTAACAGTTCCATAAAAAATGATGAAATTTCCAGATCTAAAATCGAATGACTGTCCGTGGAAGATGAGACATAAGGGAAGAAAGTTTCATCAAAACGAACGTGGCAAGAGATATAGATACGCCCAGAAGTTGGGTCGAGACACTGGAAGCCCTTGTGACAAGGGTTATAGCCAATAAAAACACAGGGAATGGATCGGGGTGTAAACTTATCAGTAGCAGTGGCACGCAGACATGGAAATGCACGGCAACCAAATGGGTGAAAGAGGGTATAGTCAGGCACATGACCAAAAACAACCTCAAAAGGTGATTTGCCACTCAGAACTGAACTAGGCAGATGGTTAATAATGTAAACTGCAGAGGAGAAAGCTTCCACCTAATAACAGTGCGGCACAGAAGAGTGAAAAAGCATGGCAAGACCGGTCTCTGTGATGTGACGATGCTTCCGCTCAGCCCGACCATTCTAAGCAGGTGTATAGGGAGAGGACATCTGATGATGAATGCCACATAATATGAGATGAGCCTGAATTTGGTGATTAGTAAACTCGGTGCCACCATCGGTTTGAAAATTTTTAACCCTAGCAGAAAACTGATTCTCAACGAATTTCTGAAACTGGATAAATGTGTCATAGAAATCCGACTTATGCCGCATTGGAAGAAACCATGTGAATCGCAAAAAATCATCAATGAAAATGGCATAATAAGAGAAACTATCGACAGACAAAACAGGAGCTGGTCCCCGTAAATCACAATGTACTTTATCCAATAAACCAGTAGCGCGCTTGTCACTAGTGGAAAGGGGAAAACGGCTACTCTTAGCCATCTGACAAGGAGAGCAACTGATAGGTGCAGGCATAGCAAAAGTGACAGAAATAAGGCCCCATCAATTCAATAACTGAACAATATCATGAGACACGTGACCGAAGCGAGAGTGCCACTGCTCAAAAGAAGCATGAAGCTTTGTAGAGTGTAGTTCACCTAAAAAACTGGAATCACCAGTCTCAAGAAAATAAAGACCAGACCTATGACGGCCTTTACCAATTATCGTCCATGTAAGCTTGTGCTCAATGGAAAATGCGTCGGCATCAAATATAACACGGACATGTAGATCACGAGTAAGCTTACTAATGGAAAATAAACTTCTAGTAATCTTAGGGACCACAAGGGCATCATTAACAGAGAAACCAAATAAATGACATTGGCCGATGTGAGAAATAGATAATGATTCACCATTTCCAACAAGAATAGAATCAGAACCACGATAACGTTGTACCTGATCAAGATGACTGGTGTGAGCAGTGATATGAGATGTAGCATCTGAATCAACGATCCACTGATTCGACGAAGAATGACGGTTGGGACAATTCAAACTGGCCTAAAACAACACCTTGTCCGCAATCCAATTAGTGGAGCAATCTTCCCGAGATATTGGGCCCAAATAAACCATAGCAAGGAACCAATATTGCACAGAAATTGACTGGATGCTGACGAGAATTTGAGCAATTCGCGAGAAATAGATTCAACTCGTGAGAAACAGGTTCAACTCGCGAGAAACAGGTTCAACTTGCCAGAAATAGGTTCAACTTGCGAGAAATAGGTTCAACTCGCGATAAATTGAAGGCCACGAGAAATTCACTTGATGCGCGAGTCAACTCGCACGTGTCCTTCACGCGCTGGAGATGTCTTCTTCGGCTGAGCTGGCGCGTGACTTTCATGCGCTGGAAAATGCGCGTGGATCTCGCTGCGAAGACGCCACTAGAAGTTGCTGGAAGACGCCGCTGGAAGTTGCTGATGAAGGCGCCGTTGGAAGAAGCCGCCACTGGAGGAGGGCGCCGCTGGAGGAGGGCGCCGCTGGAGGAGGCCGCCGCTGGAGGAGGCTGCTGCTGAAAGAGGCCGCCGCTGGAAACTTTGCCGCTGGAAGAAGATGGAAATTTTTCCGGAAAATCGAGATTTGAGAGGACACCGAAATTTGACCGAAACTTCGCCGGAGAAGATTGAAGGAGGGAGGCGCTGAATAATAAATTAAAATTTAGGGCTTATGATCAGAACTTGCTCTGATACCATGAAGGAATGATTTGCCGTAATGAATTGTATTATTAATATCTGAATATATAGAGAGTACAATAGAGGTGTAATAAGGAAATAACTCTAATCATAATAAATCATAATCTAATCAGGAGTCTGATTTATTCTAACATTGAACGTAGTGTTAATTTTATAACGTAAAACATCCCTGAATCTAAAAATGACGTCTTTAAAATATGGAAAAATCTTGGAAAAAACAGGGTTTAATTAGAATAATAAAAGGCAAAAAGTATTAGTTGCAATATTAAAAATTTACGATACAAAGTGTAGTAGTTATAAAGTTTATAACCCGATTCAAACAATCCAGAAATTTTATCATTATTTATTCTAATTTACACTTTAAACATTTGTCTTTCCATAACTCATGAAAGACTAAATTATTTTTTTAGTCCCCTACAAAGTATCTTATACCATCGTTTGGTCCTTATTTGCAAAATAACCCTTAGACGGTACCCAATAAATTCAAAACAAATTTTTTGGTCCTTAAAGGTGATTTTCGGAGAAAGTCAATGGTTAAATTGGTCAAAATATGTAAAAAGACCATTATACACCTGAATTTAAAAAAATGAAAATTAAAAATAAAAACTCTTCGTCTTCTTCGCCGCTGCCACCGTTGTTTGAATGTGGAGCTCGCCGTTGCTCGCCGTTGTTGGAATCTAGAACGATGTTTTCTTCCTCCTTCTCCTCATCGGAGCTCATTGGTGACGAATCAGTACCTTGGCCGCCGGGTACTGATTTCTTCTTCGAATGATTTCTTCTTCCTTCTCCTCCTCGTTGGAGATCGTCGGAAATAAATCAGTACCCTGGCCTCCAGGTACTGATTTCTTCTTCGAACGATTTCTTCTTCCTCGAACGATTTCTTCATCCTCCTCCTCCTTCGTCTTCTTCGCGTCTCCTTTCGCCGCAGGTTTCCTAGTGGTCGAGGGCTCAGGATGAAGTTGTCAAAAATCCCCACATTCGTGCTCGAGGGCTTGAGTAGGAGGGCTTAAGGGCTCGAGGCAGGAGGTTCGAGGGATTGAGGCAGGAGGCTTCGAGGGCTCAAGGCTCGAGGACTCGAGCGCTCAGGATGAAGTTGTCGAAAATCTAAAAATTTTAAAATTAGGATTTTTAATTGAAAATATTTTTTAATTAGTAAAATTACCATTATACTGCTGACTATACCGAAAAACCATTTAGTCTTACCTGAAAACCAACTTTGGGGACCAAACAAAATGTTTTGAATTTGTTGGGTACCGTCTAAGGGTTGTTTTGCAAATGTGGATCAAAAGATGGTATAAGATACTTTGTAGAGGACGAAAACAACAATTTAGTCTTTATAAAAAGACTATCTTTCAAGAGACGGGGTCTAAAAATATTAGGCTAAAAACTATAATATCTAATAAAGTTAAAGAAAGAAGAGAAGAAGTATAAGCAATGAATCACTTTCATGATTGATTTATAGTATTCTATTCCTCGTTAAACTGTACCATTTATATTCACATAAAAATATCAATATAAACAGGCCCAGCGTTTGTGAATTTCACGTTCGATTATGGTATCAAATAATCTCTATTATATTCTGGAGTGGGTCTCATGACAGGCGGCATGTTCATAAGTTTATGGACAAATCACTTATTTCTTACCTTATACACTGCATTTATTAAATTACATATAAAATTTAAAATTTTTGAAAATATTCTTTTATGTCATATATTTTTATATTTTCACCTTCAAATACATATTATTACTTGTTTTAACTTATAAAATGCTATATTTAAATTTTATAAAAAAATTACAACATTTTAGGCAAATACCCCTGGGGATTGTCCATAAGCTCATGGAAAGACCGCCTTTCCTGAGACTTTCCCTATATTGTGATTTTCTTTTTTGACTTTTTCTAAAAATCAGCCTCAAAAATCGTTTTCCTTTTTCATTTTTGCTGCACGGCCGTTTGTCCCTCAAATTCTTTTACGATCACAGGGACAACCTCCCTTCCCGTCGATCCGCCGCTTGGGTCCGCACTCTTCGAGTTGATTCTTTGCCGATCATCGACTTTTGTTGATTGTAAAATAAGTTGAATTTTGTCAACTTTTTGGGATTCGTTTTGAGTTGGGCTCGAACTGAATTAGAGTCAGTGGACATCGTTTTTTGGATTCTCTTCTGCGAGTACTATAAAAGCGACTATTTAAACTCTCAAAATGGATAAAGGGTGAATGAGATATGGATGCTCAAAGAGTTACTCTTGAAATGGAAATTTAGACGGAAATTAATTTGCACGTAATAAGTTTTCTCTAGTTTTTGACAATCTAAAACACGTTTGGATCGTGTGGAAGTCTCTAGAAAGCCCAAACCGCGTAAAGATTCTTAGAATCACGTGTGGAATATATGAGATTTGATACGCGGTTAATCATGATAAAGAATATGATATTCTTATCTTTCCAGAATCTATTCAAGTATTTGTAAAATATTTGGTGGTCAGAGAATATTTTCTCTGATTACGGGAATCAGATCTTTCACGTATCGTTCCATAGGGTTTCTTAGACATCTATAAATAGAGCCTCTATGTCAGACAGAAATCTCGCATCATTCTCAAGTTCCTCCCTACTTCTAAACTTGAGTCTTATCTTCTTTCTCTGTCTTTGTCGGTGATAGTCCTTCGGGCTCTGTGTGACTCTGAGGTAATTTTACTGGTTAAAATTATCTTCGATGGTTTTATCCTAGGGAATGATGCCCACGACGAGACTCATTCGTTTCAAGGACATCGAGTTTACTCGGGACTCCATCAATATGTGATTTATGTGATTGCTTGAAAAATGCTTATTAATTGTATTTTAAGCTTTTCAATTGTACGCGTGAATAATTAATAAAATTTTAGTATTCTTGCTTATATTAAATTGTTCGTGTAATTTCGTTATTTAATTTCCACATGTTTTATCAATATACGTCCAACATTCTTGAAACGAATGATATTTGGTGAATTATATTGATTAAATTTAGTCAGAAAATTACACGCCGAAACTAATGCCTATGTCGATGAAATCGCATGTGTTATATGCCGTAATAGGTAATACATGCTGTATGCGAATATGTCATGTATGCGACTTATATGCCTAGTTTGGAATTGTGAATCATATGCATGCGACTTATATGCCTAGCGAATTATGTTGCAATATGCATGTCATATCTTTATGCCTATTTTGGATTAATCGTATGAAAAATACTTTGTAATTAATTAGAAGTTTCATGTGATAATATTCGACTAAATAGTTAATCGAAATATGTTATGTATGTCTTCAAGGCATAATATTGAGAATGCTCATGTCGATTAAATTGTTGTATGAAATAATGCATGCCTGAGCTACAGTGGAATATAGCATTGCTAGTATACATGCTTTGATTGAGGAAAAAAATTGCATGCCACAACTTTTTGTGATCGAAATTGCTTACTGTGGAATTATGCATAATGTATGCTCGAGTATATCGTAATGTATGTTGATACATATAGGTAAATATGGAACAAGGAATGTTTTGGGAACATAGATTCAAATGTCTCTCTAGCTGAGGAGGCTCTAAGGTTACAAGAACTGACTTATGACCTGAACCCAACACTGTTGGAGAGAGTCAGTCTTAACCAGAAAAAAGCTAAGCTCCTAAAGTCTTTAAAAGAGAAAGAGAAATTTTGGAAACAAAAAGCTAGGCTTAAATGGCATAAATTGGGGGATAATAATACTCAGTTTTACCATAAAGTGGTACAGGAAAAGCAATGTAGGTTACAGATCAGTAAAATCAAAAATCATGAGGGTCAATGGATAAACACACAAACAGAAATTCAAAAAGAAGCTGTTAGGTATTTTACTGATTTGCTAAACGATCCTAACCAGAATAACTCAGATACCTATAGCTCTCATTTCCTGTCCCATATCCCCACAATAATGACTGATAGAGATAACCAATTTTTAGAAGCCTTAGTTACTGATACAGAACTTCAAGCAGTGGTAAACAGCCTAGACAGTAACAGCAGTCCAGGACCAGATGGGTTCACACCAAAATTCTACAAGAAATGCTGGACTGTTGTTAAGCAAGATCTGATAGATGCTGTCAATGACTTCATTTCTGGTTCTCAAATCCCAAAAGGTATATCCAGTACTTGGATAGCCCTTATCCCAAAAAAAGCCACACCTTGTTCTTTTGGAGATTTTAGACCAATTAGTTTATCTAATGTCATAAACAAAATCTGCTCTAAGGTCTTGATGGAAAGACTAAAGCCTCACATGGAGGCTTTAATCTCTCCTAACCAGTCATCTTTCCTGAAGAAAAGGAATATTTCAGACAATATTTTATATCTTCAGGAAATGATAAGGTTCCTGGATAAGAAAAATAGAGTTCCAAACTGTATATTGAAACTGGACCTCATGAAAGCATTTGATAGAGTTAATTGGCCTTTTCTTAGTCAGATCTTAACTAAATTTGGATTCACTGGGAAATTTTTAAATGCCATTATGAATAATTTATCCCAAGCATATTTCTCTGTCTTGGTAAATGGGAATCCATCAGGGTTTTTCAAAGCTACAAGAGGTATTAAACAAGGTGATCCCCTTTCTCCTTTCCTTTTCAATATTTTCTCTGAAGCATTCTCTAGAAGTTTGTCATTCATTTTCTCAAATAATAAGATTACTAGCTTCCAAGTTCCTGCTTCTATCCCTGTTGTTTCACACCTGATGTATGCAGATGACACTATCATATTTTTGCAAGCATCTAAAACCAACCTGGTTAGGATCAAAGCTTTTTTAGATATCTTTGAAATCACTTCGGGACAGAAATTTAACTTTGAGAAGTCAGAATTTTATATCAACAAGAGAGCTTCAGTTTTAAGATTCAACCAAGTTAGGGCTATACTGAAAATGAAAAAAGGCACATTCCCATTTACTTACCTAGGTTGTCCTATTTTCAAGGGTAAAACCCTTAAAAGATATTTCCAACCATTGATGGCTAATCTTGACACTAAACTCCAGAGTTGGAAAAATAAATGGCTTAGTGCGGGGGGTAAAATGATTTTAATCAAGCATTGCTTATACTCTTTACCTCAGCACCTGTGGGCAGTCACTAATCCCCCTAAAGCAATCATTAGAACCTTTGAAAAAAGACTAGCCAGATTCTTCTGGGGAGAATCTGAGGGAAACAACAAAAAAATCTGGAGGAAATGGTCTGCAATTGCAGTCCCCACTAAGATGAATGGTCTTGGGTTTAGGTCAATGAATACTATCATAGATACCTGCTCTGCAAAGCTATGGTGGAAAAGCCAGTTAGGAACAACTTTGTGGGCAAAACTGCTTTGGGCTCTGCCTATGTCATACAGGAAATCAGTAACTTGGAAATGAATTTTAGCTGTAAACTCTTTTGCTGAGAGGAATACAAAAGTTATTCATGGTAAGGGAAGTTGTAGCTTCTGGCTGGCTAATTGGTGCCCAACTGGCCCCCTTATTAATAGTATTCCTCAGAACATTGTTTCTGAAATGCCATACCTATCTGTTTCTGACTTCATCCAGGATAAACTTTCTGTTCTATCTCAAATCAACTCTTTCCTAGATCGTGATACTCTGACTTTTCTCCAGGATGCACAACTAATGGAGGATAGAGATGACAGACTAATCTGGATGCCTGAACCCTCTGGTAATTTTACATCTAAATCAACATACAGAGCACTAACTCTGCATACAGGTAACTCACCAGCCTCTAAATTCATCTGGAATAATGCAATTCAGAAGAAGGTATCTATTTTTACTTGGAAGCTGTTACATTCCTATCTTCCCTTTGATGAGGTTCTCATTAAATGTGGGTTCAGTTTGGCATCTAAATGCCCTGCTTGCTGTAATTCTGATTCAATTCAACACTTTTTTATATCATGTCACATTGCTAGAGCAGTCTGGAGTAACATTGCATCAATAGTTGGCTTTTACATCACTCAGGAGCACTCCCTATCAGAGAGGTTTTTTCTATTCTGGGATTGTCATGATCTACTGGGCTGGAAGCAATTCATATGCAAAATTGTGCCATCCATAACATGCTGGTCTTTGTGGAAAGCTAGAAATAGTTTTATTTTTGACTCTAAACCCTTCTCCACACTGGCTATTACCAAGGATGTACAGGAGCTTATTAAAATGTCAATTTTCTCCTCACCAAGAACATTTTTCTCCCATCCTGTAATGGATTCTCCTCTAAGCCAATGGATACCTTTTACTCGACCACCTCCTAAGCCTAATATTTCCATTGTTAGATGGGAGAAGCCACCTGTAGGATCAATTAAAATCAACATAGATGCATCATGGTATATAGATAAGGCCTCAGTTGGTTTAATTGCTAGGGACAACCTAGGGGACCCATTACTTGTTTTATCTGCTCCTACTAATGCTGATTCACCTCTTGAAGCAGAATTGAAGGCTATTTTAGTGGCCTGCAATAATTTCCATGATCAGGACCATCAGTACCTTTTTGAAACTGATTGCCTCCTTGCTGTTCAGATGATAAACGAGCCATATAGGGCAAATTGGAAGCTTTTTGATCTGGCCTATAGAATTAAAAAATTACTGAGATCATCCCATATGCAATATGTGGCCAGAGAATGCAATGTAGTGGCACATACTATTGCAAAATTACATCACAGCTCGGTCCAGAGTATTAATATGCAGAACATTCCACCACACATTAAGGGGATGATCTCCTTGGACAAAGTTCAGACTCCACATATTAGAGTACACCGCTTTCCTCAGAATTGATACTGTCCTTTTGTTTATGCAGGTTGGAGATGTAAAAACACTATGACTGTATCGAGCTGGTTCCTTAATCCCTCATTCAACACTTTGGTGCTGCTGCTCACTTGATACTACTGGTGCAGATTGCTGCTTAACACATGCAGATTGGTTTTTGGAGTTGCCTGGCCACAAGGGAGAACTAACACAAGGGGTGGAGGTTCTCGCTAGTGGATCGCAACTCCAGTACAGTAGTTTGTAAAGTCTACATCCTAGCTTAGTTAGCTAAATTACTTTTGGAGGCAACGGGGTTGCCTCACCATAGTTTCAATTGCGATATCTCTATTCTGGTTTGTTAAAAAAACTTTTCGGTTTGGCTGGGACTGGGGAACCCAATATATATCCCCCACCTACGGGTGTTTTCATTAATATATATATATATATATATATATATATATATATATATATATATCTCTGAGAAACATGCTTGGATGGAGTGAAGTTGAACTATGACTCTACCAAAACTGAATGTTTGCTTGTCTATAAATGGGCGGATTTAAACAGTCTTGTTAGAAAATACAAGTATACCACCAAAATTTACATGTCGGTTGGATTATCTTCTAAATGAAAAAAAAAATTGTTTCTTTACCTATATGTATGTTGATGCTATGATGGTACAAAAATATTATATGCATGAGTTTTTTTCTATAATTTTGAATTTTAATTCGAAGGTGCAATGTACATGAAAAATATATGATATACTTACGAATTTTAATTCGAAGGTCTAATGCACATGAAAAATATATGGTATGTTGGTATGTATATAATTACGTATATGGTTGGAAAACCTCTTTAAATTACGCAAATCGAGTTTCCTTGTCTTGAAATATTGTTTTTATTTCTTGGAAATCAATTTGTTGATTTATGGTGTGGCTCGGGTAATATGCAAGCATTTTATTTTGAATGGAACTAATGTATTTCAAAGCATCCGGATGTGGTTAAAGGTAATATGTTGTTGCCTTTTTGTTGATATTAAATAAAGTGAAGTGGGTAATGATCCACATAATTGCCAATTAACAATTATTTGATTAATGCTTTGGCGTGATTAATGTTATGGTAATTGACTTTGCTTAATTGGTCAACCGAGATTGATGCAATTCTTGTTAAATGGTTGGTTCCAAAAATTATATGAAAATAAAGTGCACAATCATTTTATGTGATTTTGAATATGTGCATGCGATTAAGTGGCTTAGTCGATTGACGGAAAGCTACGGAGATCGGCTTAGTTGACTGATGGAAAACTATAAAGATTGGACTTCGGGAAAGTTGTACATTGATTGAAAAGAGCATGAATGCTCGAGCGTTCGACATATTCTGGTTATTGTGTATGACCTAGAAAATATAAACGTGAAGACACTAGTTTATGAAAATATCTAAGGTATTGGTTTTATGAACCATGACAATAAACCCTTAAGCATGAGTTGTCGTAACTATGCTGAGAATTCTGATTACTTGTAATCTAAGAATTGTTGGGAAAGACTCTAGAATTTGGTTGAGAAAACTAAGAATCTCGAGATTGGGAATCCCAAGACTTTTGGTCAAATATCTAGTTTCTAGTGGGAAAACCTAAGAACTTTGAGATTGGAAATCCCGAGACATTTGGTCAAATCTCAACATTTTGGTTGGAAAACCTAAGAATTCTGAGATAAGAGATTCCTAAGAAATTTTGTCTAGGAACCCCAAGACACGGGGTTCTAAGGAAATTGACACGAGCGGGGATGTTAAATGAAATCAACCCAATGTGGGGAAGATGAAAACCTAAAAATTCAATGATAATATGAATTTTGATAGGAATAACTCAAGATGAAAAGTCATCATGAGAGACTTAGATACGAGTGGATTGAGTTGGGAATATAAGAACTCGAACTCGAACTCGAACTCGAGTTAAGGTGTGAACTCGAACTCAAGTTGAGCAGTTGACTCGAATGTGTTTCGAGCACGAAAGCACTCAAACTGGATTTGAGAATTCTAGAAGTCAAGTGCATTTGTACTTAAATTTGACTTGAATATGGGTGTGGCATTTGTGTGGAGTTAGTAAACTCACGTTGTACCTATAGAATTGGAAATATCTGTGACATAAGGGATATCAGAGAAATCCCTACATTGGATAGTTAACCGAATCATTGATTACTTGATACTACACTGTTGTGATAGTAATCATGATGGGATGTATGGTTAATTGAGATTGGGAAGTTTAGTCATAGTGATATGATTTTGAAAGGAACTATCCCTAAAAGAAATTTATGGTTAAAAGCCTAGTGTTTGATTCAAATTTGAACAAACAAGACTTTTACAAGTCATTGAGGTGGACAAAATAATGTTGTCAAAAGTGGTAGGCGTAAAATTAACGAAACCACTTACGTAATGCATTAAAACCATTTGTGGTTATAAGTGGTCATAGAGGGAATCGTTAAGGATTGAGGATAAACCAACAAAGGAAACGAGATTCCATGAAACGATGTTTGTGGAATACAATGATTAGTAGAGAGATTGATCTACCACATGAGTGCAAATCACTAGAGCTCTAGTTGATTTCAATGATTAGTAATTTTATTTGTGTACTTGATGGGTGTTCTCTAAATGCAAGAATGAGTCCAAAGGAGATGGTACTTGCTATCAAGGCTTTGTAAAAACTAGAAGTACATCTAAGGGACCTAAATGGTAAATTGGAGATTTAGATAGTAAAATCTGAATAGAGCAATATGAAAAGCTCAATGCTCTTAAACGACCCATCATTTGACCAAACTAATTGTTGTTTAGCCAATGATATTGAATCAAGGAGTTTGATGATGGCATATAAGCTAAGGGACACGAAAAATGACCTTGTCATTTATGTCGTTATATTGATGATTTTCTCATTGATATGAATATTGATACGATGATGTGTAATGACTCTAACATTATGAGCTGCCTTTGTAAAGATGAGTTGTCTCTTAAGAAGAGTACGCAAGAGTCATTAGTACCTATTAAAGTGTACATCAGACATTGCTTACAATGGAATGTAAGACGATACACGAGTAATCCATAACGATCACTGGAAACAAGCATTGTGTGAGGCTCGTGGATATGGCTTGAATTGTGTAAAGAAATGATTCTCTCTTGCTAGATTCTTAAAGGAATCTAAGTCCGTTGTGTTGGACAAAATTGGGAAAAGAATTATCGCCCATGCCCTTTAGTGGAGGATATCCTCGGATGACCAAAGCAAGTGAATGCCTATTGGTGTACCGTAAAGCCATATCGATGGTAGTGTGTCTCGACATAGACACTAGACCATTAGACAACTACTCTCTACGAGAATTATCAAGGTTGACTATGTAAGGTTAATGTGATAAGGGTTTTGATTCTTTGATGAAAGGAATGAACCGATTTCTTGATGAAGAAATTGAATCGAGAGTTAGTTGAGAACTCATCGAAAGGAATAAGGCTAAGTCCAATAAATGATGGGTTACGCACGTGGACACCCAACCTATGTGACTGGAGATCCCAAGATCTAGATTCAAAGGGACAACTAAACTTTAAAGACCCATCGCAATCACTGTGTGGGGATTCATACCTCCTGTCTTATTCCTATGATGAAGAAACAGTGAAGTGAATAGAGGTTAAGCATTAAATCGCTTTTAATGATTCACGGCATCGAGTGTATGATAATTGAAAGAGCTCATAGTTTACATAACTTCTCTTACGCTAAGAATCATCTATGTAAACGATAATTGTGGCCGCTTCGAAAGGGAATTATTGGGACGCGCTTCCTTAGAAATCTTACAGAACTAGGGATGTGTCATGGCCTGATTAATGGACACAACCGAGGAAAGCACAAAGGCTAGGAAAGATGTCTGTGGGAGGTGCATTTTCGTTCACACAAGCGATTAGGGAAGTTCAAGGACATCGCGTCTACTTCATAACCAGTGGGCTAAGTGTACTCTCTCAAGGGAAAGTTCAAAGGGTGATATCTACTTATCCTATGCAGCATCTATGCCGTCGAAATGAATCTATCACCAAGTCAAACTCTGTGTCTAGCGTGATTGTTCTGATTCCACATCAATATCTATTCATGTGGGGGATTGTTGGAAAATGATTGTAAAAGAAGCTGAATTTTGTCAACTTTTGGGCTTCGTTTTGAGTTGGGCTCAAACTGAATTAGATTCAGTGGGCATCGTTTTTGGATTCTCCTCTCTCATTCACCCGAAGGGCCCGGCACGCACAATCCTATCCTATCTGAGTTCGAGTTTACCCCTTGCACTTCGGACAGCCGCCCATAGTAGCATCATAAGGAAGACCCCCCTTTCGAGGCCGCTAAGGAAAGAGTACGATACATAGGAAGTTGGTCTTTCTCAACGTGGTGTATAGCACGAAAAACCTTTCGATACAAGATAGGGTCGTTCACATGAAAGAAAAAATTATCCTTTCTTCTCTTATTTATCTTTCCTGAGGGGGAAGATAAAGAGGGTATTATGGGGGAGGGGAAAGGCTTGGGCCTATCTATCCCGATAGGACCCCATAAAAAAGGGGAGCTATTGAGAGGTTCCATATTGCCGAGACGAAGGTCAGCACTTCTGTACGCGATTGTAGTATGTCACATTGTCTTGTCCCCACTGCATCAAAGAGTACCTATGCACTATGTTCCAGTTCACTGATAAGGAAGATAGATTTGGGGTAGGGGTCTACGATGCGTCAAGTATGACCCGGGGAGATAATGCTAACTATGGGTAGAAAGCAGGAACCATTTTGTAAAAATATTTAGGGGGGTTACAGATCTCTAATACTACCTACCATCGATCGACAGAGCGGAAAAACTAGATAAATAAGTTAAGTTAGAAAGCCGTATGATAGGTGGTAACTATCTTGTACGGTTCGGAGGGTAATCGGCATACTCCGATCAGTGGGGGGATCTTTGGCTCTATCGAACATACAGGGAATTGGAGGTAGCATTCAACCGATGTCAAGTCATAGACTGGTTTCTTCAGCCCTTTTTCTATGTGTTGGTGTTCTATATGACCGACATAAGACTCGACTTGTTAGATATTACGGAGGTTCAGTGAGCATCATGCCGAATCTCCCTACCATTTTTTTCTCTTTCACTTTGGCTAATATGAGTTCACCTGGTACTAGCAGCTTTATCGGGGAATTTCTCATCTTAGTAGGAGCTTTCCAAAGAAATAGCTTAGTAGCCACATTAGCAGCGCTTGGGATGATTTTTAGGCGCGGCCTATTGTCTTTGGCTATATAATCGTGCGGTTTCTGGGAATTTAAAACCTGATTTTCTCTGACCCAAATGGCAGAGAAGTTTTTATATTTATACCTTTTTTTGTTGGAAGGGCGACCGTCCGTTAAACTACCAAAGAAATAAGGGTAAACCAATGTGATTATGACATTGTAGGTGCTTGCAATGGGATGAATGCGACTTCCCTCAGTTGGTTTGGGTGGCATAACCCGTTGCAGAAGTCCCCCCTTTTTCCATTTTAGGGAGCTACTTTACTAAACAAAAAAAGGGATCGCGCTAGGCCTTTTTTTGGCTGAGCCCTATCGTATTTTGCTGGATGAGACCGATAGAAAGAAAGGACGGGGGGCAACCATGCATGGTACTTCTCGACTCTGTCTTCGAGGGACAGTTGAACGAGCGACTTATGAATGCTGCCGGGTCGGACGAGCCAATAACTCGAACGCGTTCGGTCTATTTTTTTAGCAAGAATCACAGCCTTACCTTATTATCTTCACCATGATACGGACTCCAAGTTCTTATGGCGGAGCACGAGGATATTAGAAAGACATATATATAATATGATGATGAGAATGAAAACCAGAAGCACGACTGGGGTCTTCGTGGTCCAAGATAATCAAACCATCAATAACAGTAACGTAAGCATGAGACTTTTTGGTAGTACCGGTGAACCAGATGGCCACGGCGATGAAATCTGGGACGGAGAACTTGTAGTATCTCTCTTGATCTGGCAAAAGCGAAAGAACCCCTAACATAATTCGAATGGAGGCTAACCTCTTTTTTATTGATTCAATACAATAGGGGAAAAGATCGTACAGTTCCCTACCAATACAAACTCTCAACGGATCCTCCGCGCACTGGGCATACCTCTTCCCGCATCTTTCTCGTGGCGGGAACAGAACAACAGAGAAAGACCCAGCCGACTGGTCCAGGGCTCGAGGGCGAGCTTTATTTATTTAGAGAGAATAGGGAGTGAATCAAAAGGCTTCCATTTTCGTTCTTGGTTTGGGGGCTTTCGGGCCTCGATCGATCTTTTCCGTAGTTGAGAAAGGGGGAAAGGGGTCTAAATCAATAGACATTAATGAACCATCATTGATGGACGTTGCACATGACACGATCAATTCGACTCAAGGTCCGGCGCTAATAGAAGTTGCTTACTTTCCTAGTAGCGAAGGAAAAGGGCAGACCTTTTTCTTTTTAATAGTAGGCGGGTCTAAGGAGATCTTTTCTAGGATTCCTTATCACGCCACACATGGAGATCTTTCCATTGATAGATAAAAGAGGGCCCCCTTGAACAAATTATTAAAGGTTAGGTTACTTACCTGCTTCTATGGAAGAGGTTTACTTTGTACCGCCTGGAGGTCATATAGATCGAAATCTGGAGCAATAAGAACGAAAGGGTTGGTGTGGCCATAGCTATAACTACTGGCACTTCAAAACAAAATGCTTAGATTCTAAGGGCACTACTGAAAGCCTTTTTTTAGGTCATGTAATAGGGGAGGTGTAAGCCTCGAATTTGGTACTTCGGTAGGGCCGGACGGCTTTGTTTGCCCCAGCTTGGCGAATCACATCCCCCGCACAATGACATTGTTTGTGTGCCCCTTACCGTTCTCTCTTAGTCTTTCAATGGCTGGGAAGGCACAATGGTAGAAGCGAAGCCTACGGCCACGCCGACCATCAAATAGGATATTATATTGGGCTCCTTCTCAAAGATTTGATGGTAGCCCACCCAAGAGTGCTTATGTCATAAGAGAACTCATGGCTGGAAACAAACCATAAGGTTTGTTTTGATATCCGATAGGAATAATAAAAATTAAAGTCCAGGTTGGTTGGTGAGCCTAGTGATAGGAGACTATCTAGCTTGGTTCGGAGAGCACTTGTTGGGTTATATATTGTTGCTAAATCTTACGGCCTAAATGCTGAACTATTGACTCTACTTGTTTGGATGGGTGTTCACCCCAAAGTGTTCCCGGACCACATGCATACATCCGTAAGTAACTTAGTGCAACATGGCAAATTTCATTGAGAGAAATCAGCAAAGAAAAGAAAAGGCATACAAAATTCTATTAGCGGGAGGAATCCAGAAAATAGGACTCCCTTCTGGGTAGCAGCGAATAAGAGGCTTAAGTCATCGATTCGAATCCGAACGAATAAGGTTCTTTTTTCTGTGCCTTCTCGGGGAAAGGCAAGCCATCTAGTCTCAGTGAAAATAAAACCCGTAATTAATAGACCTTTTAGTTATTATGTCGTGGGCTTGCAATTTGCATTTCATCCATTGGGAATTCCCTGCCATCTAGAGTTGAAGTGCCTCTTATTCCCTTTATAAGTAGAAGTACCTTCCTGTTCGAGGATTGACTGGAGTGTGTATATATCAGACTAGTGATCCAGTTCCATAGTCTAATCTATTCTTTCATTTGTATGGGTTACACCTAGTGAGCAAGTCTGCTTTTAAGCATTAGATTAGTAAGCGCTAACAAATAAAGATGTCTAATAGTTTCTTTTTGGGGACATCTTCCTCGCTTGAAACTCAAGTAAAGAGTTGCTTGGAAGTGTTTAAGCTTTTTTAGGAGCAAGGCTCGACGTAGTTGAGTTGTTATGGGTAAACTCCTATCTAAGATTGAGGCTAAGCTCCTATTCTGGCTCGGTCTTTAACCCATTTAAGGTTAGCTTTGGTATTTAGCCATTAAGGAGAGGAGGGTTTCCTCAAAAATATACAAATGCAAGCTAGTTAGAAAGGTTGTTCGCAAGATAGTCTAGAAGTATCTTTCCAGCAGAACCCTCTGGATAACAAAGACTATTGAAATATGGGCAGGAAGGCAACTCAATAATCAACAATCTTAACCTTCTTTTCTATCCATCTTCTCTTCGCCGAAAAACCCTTGTTTAACGATACTTTGAGAGTCCAATAAGGTCCCTATGAAGCTAGGTTCTAGCGATTCTTTAATTAAATATAGGCCAATGATAAGAATTCAGGGGGACTCTCCTTGAAAAAAGATAGGAATAGGACTGAAGCCGCTTCCTTAGTTGATGTCTCGTTATATGGTTTCCCCTCCGATCTTGGGTTGGGCATGAATGAACACCCGCTGGATAAGTTGGGACAACGTTTCTTTGTAACCTGATTACTGACAGCTTTCGGAGCAAAAAAAAAGCCATTCCACCAAGCAAACTTGGAATTTCAATATTCATAGGGCTTCTCTTTCTCTTCTCTGTGAACAATAAAATGAGAATTGCTAAATAGTAAAATGAAATTCCTCTATAGCACAAGATAAGGCTCTATGGAGGAATAAGCAGTGTTCTCTTTTCTGCTGTTGCCGTTGTTTCCACTGTTGTCGGAATAACTGCTTTTGGTGGTAGGGCATGGTTTAAGCCAGCTCCAGAGCCGAGGTGACTCCATTCATTCCTCTTGTTCAACTAGTCTACTTCAAAAAGGCTTTCCCCTCCAAGTTTTCCTGTCTTGTTCAATCTGTTCCTCTTCTGTCTGATTCATTGTAGTAATTCAAATAAGAAAATGTCATGACAATGGAGTTAATGAAGTAACCATCCAAAGATGGGTACGAGTGACCTGCTTCATGCCTAGATGATAGTTCCTGCTGTAGATGAGTTCAGCCTACCATTCAAGAGTAGCCAAGGAAGGAGCCAAGAAGAACATAGCTTTAGATCGACGTAAATGCCCCTTGAAAGGAAGTTGAACTATCACCCGTGGAGTAGGCAGTTGAAAATCTTTAGGTATTGGTGCAGTCAAGACAGCAAAAGTAAACTCATCAACAAGAAGAAAGGCAGTCTTAAAACAAGGAAGAAAACAGAAAAATGAACGAGTATCCATATCTATAGAAAGAATGTCAGTACACACTTGCACTATTAGTACAGTTGTGAAGTGAAGCCTAGGGCCGGGAGCTTACCCATGAGGTTCCTTCCATTTTTACGGGGAAAATGAAATTGCTTCATCGGTTTTTGGTCCCTACTAAATTAAGGTTTACGAGTTTACCATTCATATGGAGTAAATTAATTTATTTGTTCAGAAGCTCCAGAGGTTGACTGATAGGAATTAGAGAAGCTCGACTGGAAGGTCAAGGAGATAGTCTACTTTTGGGAACGAGATAACTCAAAGCTCAAGTCTTGGCTTTACCTTTGTTACTATCTTGTAGTGATTTGAATTTGAAGTTGCCAACCGGAACTCAATAACTCAAAATATCAATTCCCATCCTTCCTTTCAAGACTGATGATGAATCTAACCTCCAGCCGGGATCTAGCGTAGGGAGGCGACCAGAGAGATATAGGTTTAATAATACCATTCGCCTGCCCCGCCATTGAGTTAGGGAAATGCTTTCATTTCTTTATCTTACAGGAGAGGAACCAACTCCAACATAGCATCTACTTACATGAATGATGAATCTATTCTTTGTGGATGGATTTAGTAGGTAAAGCAAAAACAGCTCTTGGAGCTTCCGATCCCTTTTAGTGTAGCTGATACACTTTCTCTTCCTTACAGTTACGCTTCCTCTTTATTAGTTTAACTCCTCTTACTGTAAGGCTCGGAAAGCAAGCCTGCTCGCTAGCTCAAACTCAAACTACTAGCTCAAGCGACAGTAACTCCTCTCCCATAAGGTCGAGCCTCTTCGCTCCTCTTCCTTATTGTTATGGTCCCGAAGCTAAAGGCAAGGAATGAAAAGAATAGCTCCCCAGTAACTCTATCGCCTAGCAGGTACTTCATTTCTTATAACCTATCTCCTGTTCCTTATAGTAAAGCATGTTTTGCTCCTCTTCTCTGCTTCCGAGCTTCTTTCCTAAAGCAACGGGACCTAGAGCTCGACATGAAAGTGAATCCGCTTCTTTGAATTCCGAGACTGTAATCAAGAATATCAGGCCTTTAACGGGCGTCCCCCCTATTCCTTGATGTCTCGTAGGTGAGTTAAGGAGCGAAATAGGTAGTAGCTCATTAGTGCATTACCTCCTTGCTTTAGCTCCTGGGGCCGGTTACGCAACTATATTTGCTTGCTTCTGATCGAGCAGGAGCTAGAGTTCAAGTTGCTGATGATATACTGTAAGGAAAAGGAAGTTAAACGAAGAAGCAGAAACTGCTGATTATAGACAACCAGGAAACCTAGTTGCCGACCTCTCTTATTCATATTTATTATTCGAAATAAAGAGTAGCTTTTTACCCTTTTCATACCTTATTTACGGAGAAACTGCAATTAAAATGAGGCTCCTTTTCACATTGTTATTAATATAAAAGTAAGGCGTAACTCCCATCTTATATGCATTAGAAACCCTGGATCTGCCTTTGGGGATAGTTCCTTTTCTAACCTTGAATTGCCTTCGGGAGATCTGCGAGGTTATGATTATTCTTACTGATTAATCTATCCAACCGGAACTCCATAAATAAATCCTTCTCTAGCGCTTCTTCACTTTCCTACTTTACCGGGCTAAAGAACGTACAATGGAATAATGCAGGGAAGTGAATTCATCTGCTTCAAAGCAACTAACTCTTAACTCAACACCAGGAACTAGACTATCAGGATGAGGAATTGGGCACAGTATGAAATTTAGATGCACATATTCCTCCGGGTGGGTGATTGGGGTCTTTATGATACAATCAATAATTCGCTTCATTTTCAATTAGGCCTTGCTCTAGCTTCTTTAGGGGTTATTACTTCCTTGGTAGCTCAACACATGTACTCTTTACCTCCTTATGCATTCCTAGCACAAGAACTACTCAAGCTGCATTATATACTCATCACCAATATATTGCAGGATTCATCATGACGGGAGCTTTTACTCATGGAGCTATATTTTTTATTAGAGATTACATTCCGGAGCAAAATGAAGATAATGTATTGGAAAGAGTGTTAGACCATAAAGAATCTATTATATATAATTTAAGTTGGGCCAGCCTATTTATTGGATTCCATACTTTGGGACTTTATGTTCATAATGATGTCATGCTTGGTACTCCAGAGAAGAAAATCTTGATCGAACCTATATTTTCTCAATGGATACAATCTGCTCATGGTAAAACTTCATATGGGTTCGATGTACTTTTATCTTCAACGAGTGGACCAGCATTCAATGCGGGTCGAAGTATCTGGTTGCCTGGTTGGTTAAATACTGTTAATGAAAATAGTAATTCATTATTCTTAACAATAGGACCCAGAGACTTTTTGGTTCATCATGCTATTGCGCTGGGTTTACATACAACTACCTTGATCCTAGTAAAAGTGACTTACGATCTCTCTTCTCTTATTATACGATACGACTCGCCATGGATGAACAGAAGGCCTAAGAGAGATGCTCTCCGGCTATCCACTTCCCGTTGTAATCAAGTTCTGTCGGGATCTCTTTGAAGATTCTTTGTTTGATGGATCCGGTGTCGTGCTGTTCAAGGAGATGCTGTGGACCTTAGGTTTCTCATTATATTCTGTCTTTCAAGTAGAATGAAAAAAGACCTTGAGTTGGAAAACTGGCAATAGCTCTATCTAGGGTTCTGCACCAGTTGGGATTTGGAAAATGAGTTGTGTTCTTAGACTCAGCTTTCACGTCTTTAATCCTCGATTGAGCTAGTCACTGGCGAACGCTTCCAAAAGAGACCTACTACCTCTACTCTAAACAAGAGCCTTTGGGTATCAGACTAGCTTAAAAACTTAATACATAAGGATATAGTTCCTTTCCTCAAAACCAGTCATCCGAGTGGGGCCCTGCGATAGGTGCCATATTTAGGTTGCTTGTGACTGAGATAATTTCCATCTTCCCTTAATTAAGGGATTTAGATAACATCCGGTCGGGAAAGGGCCACTACTTGGTTCAATAATTAATTGAAGGAAAATTATATCCCTCTTCGACAACAAATTCTTATCCTCTTTTCTGGGGGAAATGATATTTTATTCTCTACGGCCCAAGGAAAAAAGTGCTCTGCTTTATTGAATCTTATTTCAACAAGGGGGTGTCGCTTTAGTTTTCAATAAGGACGTTTAGTAGTAGGTACTTTCCCTTAGAAAGGTGGGTAGATACTGACAAAGAGCTCAAGTAGATTCATGAATGTCCTGGAATTTCAGTATAGGCTTGACAGGTCGAGAGAGTCTTATGCCGTGCAATCTCTTGCCGAATATATTTATACTATGTTAAATCCATCTCCCTCGAGAGCATAGAACACCCACCCTTTCTTTGAACCTTGTCAATGATCGAACTTAAAGATATAAACTGAGTTCCATTTGATGAGTAACTGAGAACAAAGGAGAGGGATATGGAAAGAATAAAGTAATGAAAGAGGAAGTCATTGCTAGTAGTAACAACTTGTCACGATCCATTGGTTCATATAGAATCCATGTCCTAGGTGTATCAAAAAATATTCTTTTCGCTAAGCGTATATAATAAAATAGAGTGAAAGGGTCCACCCCGAAACCAAGCCAAGGGGGTACTAACTAACAGCTGAGTCCTCTCCGAACCGCAGGAGATAGTTGCCCATCATACGGCTCACCAACTTAACTTGCCTCGACGGGGGGCTCGCTCCAAGCAGGTTCGGATCACTTACAATACACGGCTCTACGACGGAAAGAGTTGGGTTTTAGAAGCGTTTTCAATATTCTTCTTTTTTTGTAGATGAGAAATGCGAGTCTATTTTGTCCACTTTCTTCTCTATAAAAATGATCAAAAAGGAAGGCGAGCTTGCTTCTTATTCCCATGTTTGATCTCTTCCATCTCTGCCTCGCTCGTTGTCACCTATCTTGAAGAAAAGTTTGGAACCCTGTAGAGAATCAAGAGGGGCCACAGAGATATTCCTCTCTACAGTGCTTTTAAGGCTCCCCCCTGAATAAGTAAGGCCCCGTTAGCCTGGGCGAAGATGGGGATAAAGAGCAAGGATTGAAGCCCTCTTAGCTCTGCCGGGCACTCGGCAGGGGTTACTCTGTAAATGTGTAGAGCCAAGTGTAGTGTGGTGTAGTAGTAGGCACTTCTAGGCCCCTTCTCGGCTACTGGATTACTCCAGTGCTTTGGGTACTATGGGCCCTCTGCCATCCATTGCATCAGAGCCCTTTCATGAGCGGGGGGGCTAAGCGCAGTTATTTAAATCAAAGGTTGAATGAAATCTATTATTTTTTAGATATCAAAATTAAAATAAGATAGGATAGATGGATGTCTCTATCTTTCTATTCATATATATTATGAAAAAAATGGATTTATATAGTTAAATAGCATAGCAAGAAGCCCCCAATCCTTGATTTGGCCAGGAAAGACTGCACTGCTTTGGGCCCAGGAAGCGACGGGAATGAACTCGGCTGCATCTCCTCCACACTTATTTTTCTTCGTGCCCGTTCCGCATACACTTTGCACACCATTGGCGCTTTGGTCTCCTCTTATTCTTCATTGGACGATTCGGATGGACTTCGCCGTTCTTTCCCAACAAAAAAGAAAGGGATGTATCACATCGAGATGTCAATTCGTTTTCTGCCCCCAATGAGATGGGGAATTTTAAACCCCCTATTTATACTTTTTGGCCCTTCATCTTTCTGAATTGAAACCCAACCCGGCTCGCGTCGTTCCAACAACCGGCGGGGAGCACCTCAGTATACGATCGCGCGCAGTAACTGAGAGTCCTATTAGACCTAAGGCCAACTTAAATTCACCAAACCAAGGTTCATCTCGTGTAGTGATTGTGGACTCGTACAAGGATATTGAGTAGATGGTTGATGTATCAGACCCGACCCTCTCTTTCGTAGCATGTATTCCCATCCGTGTCGCAACTGATTCGGTAAGCTACGTGTCCGGTGCATGGAGAACTGCCTTTGGTCTCCCAAACTGACTTACTCGTGGTAACCTTTTGGCCGCCCAACGACCTAGAATGCTAGTCACTACTCCCACTGGGGCTAGGAAGTAAGCCCCACAACCCAAAGCGGCAAAAAACAAATAAAATTTGCTACAAAAGCCGGCTAACGGAGGTAATCCTGCATATGAGAACATAGTAATGGAAAAGGTAATAGCCAAAATAGGATTTGTTTTGGCTAGAGCGCCCAAATCTGCTATATATTTGACACGGGTTTGCCGTAATGCTAAAACTATGGCGAATGCATCTATCGTCATTAATGCATAAATAAAGATACCAATTAGTAGTGATTGAATTCCTTCTATGGTTCCACATGATAAACCAGTACGAATATAACCTACATGTCCATCAGAACTATAAGTTAGAAGTCTTTTTACTTTCGTTTGGGCCATGGCGGCCAGTGCTCCTAAGATCATAGAAGCAATGCTGCAGAAAAAGAAGATTTGTTGCAATGTAGCCCCATAAGAACCATAAACAGAAACACGTGAAATATTAGCAGAAATAGAAATTTTAGGCAAAATAGAAAGAAATGTTGTAACTGGGGTGGGTCAACCCTCATAGATATCAGGTGCCCACATATATAGAGTCAAAAGAGATATGGAGTCTGAAGGGAGGGGGGGGTTTCTTCGGGGCTCGAGAGATGGAATAGATAGGGCCCCACAAGTTTAGAATTCTAACTGGGGAATTCACACGAAAGGGAACGGGGAATTCTCAATGAAAAAAGTGCTCTCTGAACCAAACGTGAAAGTAGTTTTCCATCAGACGGCTGTTCCCGTAACTCTACTCTCGACTTGGATTATATATCCAAAAAGGTCCGCTCTTGGCCATTCCACACGCTGCCTAGCAGAGGCGTGGTTATCTGAAGTGGATTCTCTCTTTTGTAGTAGATGCCAAACCTGCTGTGCCCCATTGACTAAGAAGGGGGCGGGCGCAGCAGCTACATGGACCCCTTCCTTTCTGTTGTTCCCAGCGCTTTCCCGGGCGAGCCCTTTCCTTTGGGAAGCATTCCCTTATCTAAACTTGGCGGACATTCTTTCCATCCTTAGTTAAATAGGGGGTGGGAATAGGCCCAAACATGATTGGAAGGGTCCTAGCTACGCCATGCGTTCAATACAAAATCTTGAAACCTGCAGGGATGACAAAAAGAGGGCGCTTTCCTCTGTTGCACTGAAAAAAAAGGACCTCAGATAAGAGCGCCTTATCTTAATCTTAGGTTTCTTTTCTTCCTCCCGCGCCCGGCCCGCGTTATAGGGGAAGATTAGCAAAATGGGAAAAGACAGAGGGAGGGAGAGCAGCATCTTATTCTCTTCGCGAGAACTTCTAGATCGGAGAAGCATTCGGAACGGGCGGATTTGGTAGGGAAACGAAAGGCTACTTCAATTGAGGCTGCTAAAGAAGGAAACTCGAGAGGGTCACCTTTTGAAGCGTTCGCCGGTAACCAAAGCCTCACTCCTTCCTTTTGATTATGTCGTGACGCTGACTGAATCCAATCGATAAACCCGGAAACAAAACTTCGTTCCCTTTCATCCAGTAAGTAAAGTAGGTATACGAACTTCTTTACCTTAGACTATATTGGAACAAAGTAAAGAAGGGGGTAGAATGAAGAAAGGAAGGGGACAAGGGCGGTCTTGCTTGGCGCGAAGGCTGCTGGTTCGGGGGTAGAGTACAGTACTAAAGGTCCTCGGACTTTCAAGCGGTATTTCTTTTGGGCAGCTGTTCACCGTTGGATCTCGCCAATACAGCCCCCTATAGTTTTAGTTACCGAGATATTTTTTTTCATTGTTCCCAGGGATTTTTTGGGTAATCTGCTTCCATGCTACAAACAGTCCAATCTTAACTTTACTTTGTTGCTCTTCTTTCTTTCCTTGCGAGCAGGAAGCACACCAGCAGCGTGCGTTGCGTAATTCTACTGTGTTTTTTGCACTTGACTGGGTAGACAGTTGACCGGAAGATAACTTAGATTTGCCCGGCCAGCAGGCGGGCGGCGTGCTTATTTTGTGTGACAACACTACAGAGAAAGCGGCGCTTTTAGGCGGCCAGCTCTGTGACAACACTACAGAGAAAGCGGCGCTTTCGTGTAACATGCTATGGTATCAACGCCCTTACGAGGTAGTGATGAGTTTCACGCGCTCTAAGCCCAGCCCGCGTTATAGGGGAAGATTAGCCGCAATCTGAGCGGTACCACCTCCCATACCCTACCACCTATAGGCGGCCGTCTATCCTACAGCCTCTCGAAAAGGAACTGCAGTGATCTTGAATAGGAATCCTACACCGATAAATAGAATCCCCATAAAATACCACTAGATCGAGCACCAGTGATTTCGTATCCGATTAAAATCTTGGCTAATTGATCGAAGTGGGTAGCTCCAGTAGACCCATAGATCATGGAACAAATAGGGTGGGTAGGCCCAAGCACCACAGTACACGTATAGACACGAACCCTCCTCGTTACCGTACGTTCAACTCTCACCGCATATGGCTCGCACAAAGACTCCTAAATCCATCCCGAGCCTTTTGTTTCACCTCTCCAATCCTCGATCAAACTTGCGTTCCCCAGGCGCTATGAAATGGGGGGTCTTTCCTTCGCCTTATCGTATATGTATTGGCTTGGCTTCATCCTGAACCAAGGAGGTATTCTGGCGGACGCATGCGTGTAGGAAGGCCGACCACTACATAAGCTAAAAGAATACGACTACAAGACAAGTCGGAAGCTACTCGCTTCTATTCTCGTTGGGATTGGATATAGATAGATGGGGAATCTATAGATCATAGTAGTTCGCCAACCTCTCTAACTAACATACGATACAATTTAACTTCACGGCATGGCCAAAAAAAGAAAGAGCTTCGCTCGGTTAGCCTTCCTACGCTGACGAATGCCTATTTTATCTTCTTTGAAGTTTATAACAAACAAGTGGGAGAGGCGGGATTCGAACCTACGTAGAAAAACTTCAACAGATTTACAGTCTGTCGCTTTTGACCACTCGGCCACTCTCCCCTTCCCGGGCTGAGGCCCCCCTCAATAGGTTCTAATTCTAAGAAGGGGGTGGCGCCGTGAATCAATCACAAAGCTTATGCATTTAATTGAAGGAAACCCAAACTATTAGCTTAGCTAGCATTCTGGGAGAATCTAGTCATTTAGTCAATTTATAACAATCTCTGTAAAGCAAGGGGTAAAGCTTCTATGAGAGCTTCCCCTTCGTGTAGTCGTCGGCCTTCCCCAGCCCCCCTTCGTCGCTTCTGGCGAAGCTGCGAGCCTACTTAAATATCTTATGCTTACCAAGCCTAATCTAATTAAATAGGGCTAAAGCAAGCAAAGCAAGCTTTCCCCCTTTATTTTTTGTGGGTCGCGCCTCGCCGCAGGCACTGAATGAGTGGAGATCCTTCTTATCCCTAAGAATTAAAAGAACCAAGTTCACCTATACTAGAATGAGGAATAAAAACCAACAAACAATAAACTTCCCACTTTTGATGTCCCACGATTCTGCTAGTTTAGAAACTAAGGAGAAGAACAGGGGTCGCTAGGTCAGAAAAGCGATAACTATAAATTATCCCCAAGTAGGAATGAATTCACCAATTATGAGTTGGGCGCTTTAACCATTCAGCCATGGATGCATGAGACTCAGCGAGTGAACTAGGTTTTGGTATTCCTTCTCGAGCTTCTATTTCTTCGGTTAAGGGAGATTCGAGAAAAGATGGAATAGGAAGAAGTGTTTCCAGAACGAACAAGATACGGGTTGAGAAGGGGGAGTTAGCAAAGTTAGACAAGATTGAAATAGGCATAGAAACATGTATTGATGTACCAAATCAGCTAATGCTGCCAGGTTGATGTGATGTATTCCACCAGTTGACTGAAAACTTTATTATTGGTATATCAATCGGTCCAGCACGGATTGAAATAGGAGCCGATTCGACAGAAAGCTTTTGAAAACACAGTGCACCCATGTAAATAAGGAACAAGATCAATACAGAGGTTAAACGAGCATCCCACACCTAAAAGGTGCCCCACATAGGTCTTCCCCAAAACCCCCCAGTAACTAAGGTAAACAACGTAAAAAAAGCACCCATTTCTATACCGGTTCCGGAAGAGCGAAGAAAAATGGGATGCTTTGTTAATAGGAACAACAAAGTGTTTATAGCCGCTGCGATATAAACAAGAATACTCATCCGAGCCGTAGGAACATGTATATACAGAATACGAGAATTTCCACCTTGTTGAAGATTTAGTGGTGCTACCCGAAGACTTAAATGAATAGCCATCGCTGTTAAGAATAACCGAGATCCGATGATAATTTGCGCGTAACTCCTGGTCTTTGACATCAAAAAAGAAGGTTGTAAAAACGAAAAAAAAGACATGTAAAAATTTTGTCCTAGTTAGTGGAACAAGAAAGACATGGAAAATACGCAATCCTCAAAAAAAAATTCCCCTTTCTGTCTTTTTGCTTCGCTCGTGCGTAGCACTCCTTGCTCGCGGAGCGGCATACCGACACATAAACACGTACAACCATCAAACCAGAGAGCCTTAAAACTATAACAGTAGGAGTTTGGTTGCTTCTATGTAGAGCTCACTGGCAGGATTCTGTAATTATAAAAGAAGATTGAGGGGGTCAGCACACCCAGGCCATCAAAACTCCGTGTGCGAGATCACTTCTCGATTCTATTCTAGGCCGATAACTTTTCTCTTATCCTAAATTAGACCCATACTGGGGTTTCCAACCTCAATCAAAGCTTGTGCCTCACACGATGACTCTTACTTAAATAAAAAAGGGAATAGAGGAGCTATGAACGACTACTGAAACCATATGCTTAACACATGCAAGTCTAATGAAGTTTTCTTGGAAAGGATTTGAGATTCGGTTAGTGTGCATACACTTCATCTTTCCTTAGGTATTTTTTTGCCTATTGACTGAGAAAGGACGGGCTGGCTGCCTATCAGAAACTAGGTTCTGCCTTGGCCGGCCAGGAGGAAGCCTCATCCCTTAGACACATTTGGCGCTCTTCATCCTTACCGCCCTGGGTATTGGGGCTAGGATCCAGACGTTTCTGAGCTAACATTAACGCCCCCCGGATTTGCAGCAATTATCGAACGACAAGAAGGATTTCTCTGAGGAAGCCGAATAAATAGGTACCCGAAGATAACAAAAGAACTCGTCACTCATTTCCCCAGCAGCAGCCTTCCGTCTCATGTCTGGTCGACAGTCTACTAGCTTCTGAGCATGCGGAGGAGTCTCCTTTCAACAAAGATTCCTGCACATAATGATGAGATAGAGTATCCGACCGTGGATCAGGCCCTCTTAGTAAAGGAAAGGTCTGCATCTATACCTTTTTTTGGATATAGAGTTGGGATTAACTTTGCCGGTGAAGCCTTCAAGGTAGGTACAATGTGAGTCAGCCATTCTTCTTCCAGACCTATGTGTGTAGCATGGCCGTCAGCTCATCCCTAACTATGGATAGAGCTGGGGTAGGCAAAGGCCCAGCCCATAAAGACCGGTGCCGGCTCGTCTGCGCATATTATTTTTTTTACAGATTCAAACTATTGACAAATTTAATAAAATAAAGAAGGAAGAGTGCCGTCCGCGCTTACTCTACTAGAATATGAGGCTTCTAGTTCTAACTCTTCATTCTTACTATTACCCAGGAACGGCCTGGCGAAGACTTCAGCTTAAAAGCTTTGAACCTGAGCTATTTAGGAAATAAATAAAGAAAAAACCACTCTCTTACAATTCTAATACGGTTAGCTAGGAATTTAGATGATGAATCCAGATCAGGTTCTTTCTCTCGACAGGACTATCCGGGAATCTTACCTAGAAGAAATCGTGTCTATTATTATTTAATTATTACTACGAGTCTTCAGTCGAAGTGGAGCTTGTCATTTGAATTGCCAGACCCCTGCCTGACTAGTCATCATTAGCTCACGGTCTGTTGGAGCGGCTTTGCCCAGTGATGAAGAGGAGCCTACTTGATGACAATAGGGCTGGGTAATTACTTATCTGTGAGTATCGGAACTCTCGAACCTCTGGCTGTCAGTTGGCCCCTTGGAATGGGATTTGAAAGCGCCTTTTCTTCATAGTCAAAGTTTATCCTTGCCTGAGCCCGTCCTTCAAAGAAATATCTTAACATTTGCGTAGATATGAGATCATGAGACAAAGCAAATTCACATCCTCAGATCTTGGCCTAAGAAATCCTTATTTTCTCTCGCTCGATTGGGCGCTACTTGCCTATTGACAAAAGTCATCTCCGAAGGTGTTCGACCTCAACTCGCTTTTTTTGTTGATATCATAAGGGCTAGAGGAGGAATAAGACCGATTCGATGTTGGAGCTTTTATATTCCAATTTCTTTCTTTGTCTGAAAGACATTCGGTAGAATTTCACTTCTTCCTTTGCTAATCTTCCTTCAAGCCTTGCTCCTTCTTCCGCTTTATCTATCTAAGCCTCCTCATTTTTCCTTAGGCTGCCCCTTGAGGGCGCATTCATGCTGTTACGGGACGAGATCTAGGATTGAATTCATGTGGATTGATGTAGCTTTTTAGCTCTTAGTTTTGAGAGCTTCCTTGTCATGTGTAATCGAATGAAGGTTATAGGGTATTCAAACTAGAAGCACTACCGAGGAAGTGAAGTCTCGCAAATATCTTTTCTTGAGCAAACCACTATGCTATGCTTGGCTACTTATGGCGCGCTTAAAAAGTGGTATAAGTTAATTCTGAGATGGAAGCTAACAAGCCTCTGTTCAAAAGTTGTTCGGATAATTAGATCAACACTGGTAGTCTGCTAGCGCTAAGACTAGGCCTTACATTATCCGTTCAAACTGTCCTTTCTTATGGTATAGAGCAGGGAATGTTCTCTTCCTTTGAGAGTCTCCAGACGCGGTTCTACGTTCACTAGATGTATGTATGTGAATAAGATCCAAGCCACAGCCTAACTAATAAAGCCGGGAGTGAGTTAAAAATCCTGTTGATGAACCAGTTCAGGATAGTTACCCAGAACGTATTGAAGCTTACCTTATTAGAGAGCGTAGCGGTAAGACAGAAAAGAAGAGCCTATGACTCCATATTTAGATTCAATGGTGGAATCTAACAACACATACTCGAAATAGTTCTTCCTGAAAGTTCTTACTCTAAGGCAACACTCTTATGAGACAATAAAGAACAAGTGCCGATATTAAAAAAAAGATAACAATGAGACAGATCCTTTTCCAGAAAGATCCACCCCATTTTTTGCACTAGGATTTACTTGATAGCTCAGAACTATAAACCAACGCAATATCTTTTTCAAAAGATCAAACAACTCAACTGGATATTTATGCTTTAATACTACTTACGCAAGGATACATGAAGTAAGAAAGACACCTTGATTGGTCTATTCTGGCTAAGCCTAGTTCATCCTCGTCTCTAGCTCCAACCGCTTCCAGTTTTTTTAGAATACCATTTATGGACATAACATAAGAAGGCTAAGATAGCAGTATAAGGGTAGGTCGAATTCCAAACTCTTTCTCTCGAGTATACCCATTACCAAAAAATGGACGTAACTCTGGGACACATGCGGATAGCCGCCCCGAAGATACTTCAGAAATGGAAGAAACTCTAGCAGGAAATGCCTAGCCATGAAGTGCAGTTGAAAGATCGGATTATAAGAAGCTTTTTTTGCCAAAGAAAGAGAAGAACCTACAACGTAGTGTTTTTTCCAGTTCAGTTACCAGTCCACCTCTACCTTTTCGGCTTAGCCACTCCCTAGCCCGGGAGCTAAAGTGAAGCTAAGCATTGGGGAATAAAATAAGGGAAGGAGTGAAACCAAACTTCTCACAGTAGAGGAGAGAAAGAGCTTTTTATTACCATAAAAAAAGCAAAGAAAAAATAGGTATAAGAAATGTCTTACTAAATGCGCTTGCTTCCGTCTTCAGTTCAGAAGAATGTTCCATTGATTGGACCATACCCATTATCCTAGCGACTGCTTAAGATAACAAGTCAAGAATAATGAAAGACCAGATAGACACAAAAAGAAAGATAAAAAGAGTTCGACCGCTTGACCTCAAATTGGCGAGGAATTCAAGAAATCATAGGTGCGGAAGGCCAATGAACATCGGCTTTAGACCTTAACTTAGATGTACCCTACTTCCTCAAAATGAACCAGCTATAGAGATGATCTAATCCCTGGACTGGAACCCCGGCTTTCTATTTTCCAGCTTAATAAAGATAAAGATGGAAGTTGTTCCTGCCTTACCTCTAACTTTCCTTAGTAGACACTGTATTCATTTACTAAATTAAGTAATCTCACTACTGGACTCCGCTCGCTTTCTATAGATAAGAGTTGAATACACTAAAACTACTAAAAAGTATGCTTACCCTGAGGGAAGGGATAACTATAACTAGTAACTTAAAGTAATAAGCTTGACTCCTTTCAGGATTAGGTATGCGGTCAAGCATGTTGGATTCGTTTCGTTAACATGATTCCTCAAAAAGTAATTATTTTCTTCTTGATCTTTCGATCGTAGAGCGAAAACATCACCTCCTTCTGGTAGCATCATCGCAATCACATCTCGGTTGGATTATCTGAAGTGAAGAAGTATACTAGAAATAGCTTTTTTTCTTGTGATCTGACTCCAGCCCCGCAAAATCAGGTTCAAGGCTTGAGATTGGTGTGATTTAGAGAAATATCAAGCTATCGTCTTAGATTGGCAAGCCCCTTTTTGAAGCAATAAAATGAGAAATGAAGCCTACGAAGCGAACTACTTTTTCTGGTTAGTTTGTTCAATCATCTGACCTATTAAAGTGAAAACTAGGCAGCGGACTGACCATTCATTTGTTCTTGCGAATCAAACCATTTGTCCTTATTTCAATAAAAGATGCACGTTGCTCGAAGAACTTTTTTTTTCTTTATCCCAATTCAATACTAAACAAGTACGGACTAATTGAATACTTGTATAAAAAATTCCGAATGCTCTCTTTTTTTTACGAGAAAATCCGAACTAAAAAATTTGTACCTCATAGGGGCGTTAGTTACTGAGAGGTTCGAAGAAATATCTCTTCGCTTGACAGAAAGAGAATGCGCGTTCGTTTGATCTTAATCCTTGTGAAGCGAAAGGGAGACTAGACTCGATCTGCACGGACCTCCCAATAATATCCATAAATGACTTGTTTTTAGTAAAAAAATGGATATTACCATATGTAAATTCAGGTGCATGATACACGTCGGTACTCCAGTGCATTTCGCCATCTGAGTCAGAATAAATATGTTTTCTTTCTTTCTCTTTAAAATGAAAAGTGGATATTCCCGCCCGAATCTCAGCAATCACCTGTTCTGATTCTACATATTGATCATTTTATATTAAAAGAAAACTCTTTGCTGGAATATTCACATTATGTATAATATCTTCACTCTCAATAGTTATATACAAGTCCGTAGAACATAGAAAAGCAGGATGTCTGTGACGTGTACGTGTCGGATGAACTAAATCCTTATTGAATTTTATTTTTCCATTATAAGGAGTTCTCACATGTTCCGCAGTACCTCCTGTAAATACTCCGCCGGTATGAAAAGTTCTTAATGTTAATTGAGTCCCCGGTTCTCCAATCGATTGACCTGCAATAATACCTACGGCTTCTCCCAATTCAACCAGGTCGCCATGAGTAGGACTCTGGCCATAACAAAATCGGCAGATCTAAGATGTACTCCTACAGGTAAAGGGGGTTCGAATAGGTATTGTGTCCGCGTGAAAAGTTATGAATTGGTTGACAAGCCCAACCCCAATGTCTTGATTTCTAGTGGCAATACATCGCTGAACCATATATATATCATCTGCTAATACACGACCAATTAATGTTTGAATAAAAAACCGTTCGGGCATCATCCTATTCTGAGGACTCTGAGAAATAGCGCGGGTAGTGCCACAATCTGTTCGACGTACAACAATGTGTTGGGCTACTTCAACAAGTCTGCGTGTGAGATATCCAGCATCTGATGTCCATACAGCAGTGTCCACAACCCCCTTACGGGCTCCGTAGCAAGAGATTATATATTCTGTTAAAGACGGCCCTTCCCGTAAATTGCTTTGAATAGGTAAATCAATCATTTGTCCTTGAGGATCCGACATTAATCCTCTCATACCTACTATTTGATGTACCTAAGATACATTTCCTCTAGTGCCTGAAAAACACATTATTTGAACGGGATTTAAGGGGTCAGCCATCCTAAAATTTGGATTCATCTCCTGTCGCAAATATTCACTTGTAGCATACCAGATTTCAATAGATTGACGTAATTTTTCTACTGCATGTACATTCGGTGGTGTTTTTCAAAAATCAAACTTTTTTGTTCAGCATCTTGAACTAGGCATCCCTTTGAAGGTATTGTTAAAAGATCATCAATTCCTAATGAAATAGATGTAGCAGTAGCTTGTTGAAAACCCAGGGTTTTTACTTGATCCAGGATGTGCGATGTATATGCCATTCCAAAGTGCTCTATTAATCGACTAATAAGTCGTTTCATGGCAGTTCCATCGATCGCTTTATTGTGAAAGACCAGATTGGCCCGTTCTGCCATAAAGTACCTCCATATTCGGCTGAGTAGGATTCTACAATGGGTTAGGGTCAGTGATTGAAAAACATCCTTTTTTCGATTTTGATTCGGATAGAAATTGTAATTCCGGAACTCTAATCTCAGCTGAACTGTGGAAATGGAGGTATCTGCGGTATCATAGAATTCCTAAGTAGCATATGAACAGGCGCGAGAAAAACCCTGTATTGCTTCTTCCATTTTTCGATAAAGAAAAATCTGACTAACAGTGGTTCGAATGTATAGAAATTTTTTTTTTATTATACTTCGTACTATTAAATAGTGTCCATAAATCTCATAATAAGTCCCTAAACATTCATAGTGAATTTCGACGGGAATTTCTCTTGAAGCAATAACACGTCGGTCCAGCCGCCACCGGAGCCACAAAGGACTATCTAAATGGATTCGTTTCCGACGATAAGCCTCAATTGCATCATAGGAATTACAAAAAAAAGGTTCTTTCGTATACTCATAATTATTATTGGCACTTCTTTAATTTTCATCCTTGCTGCGATTCCGTGGATTATATTTCATTACACAAATACCTCGACGATTCCCGCTAGTTAATACATAGAGCCCTATAAGCATATCTTGGGTTGGTACGGAAATGGGATCCCTAATAGCTGGAGACAAAAGATTCTGATGAGAAAACATTAGTAAACGCGCCTCTGCTTGGGCTTCTAACGATAAAGGTACATGAACAGCCATTTGATCCCCATCAAAATCTGCATTGAATCCCTTACAAACTAGTGGATGCAAACAAATAGCACGTCCTTCCACTAAAATGGGTTGGAATGCCTGTATGTCTAATCTATGCAAAGTAGGTGCTCTATTGAGCAATACAGGATGTCCCTGCATAACTTGCTGAAGTATTTCCCATACAATGCTTTCTTTTTCCCGAATTTTATTCTTAGCAACTCCTATTTTAGAAGCAAGATGTTGTCCAATTAGACCATGAATTACAAATGTCTGGAAAAGTTCTATTGCTATTTCTCAAGGTAATCCACATTGATGTAATGAAAGTGAAGGTCCAACAACAATAACGGACCGTCCTGAATAATCTACTTGTTTTCCAAGCAGAGTCTCTCGAAATCTTCCTTCTTTACCTTCAATTACATCGGAAAATGACTTGTAAACTTTATTATGACCATCCTTCGTTGGTTGACCACGTCGAATTCCATTATCAAGAAGTGTATCGACGACTTCTTGGACTAATTTTTCCTGGCACATTACCAATTCTCCTGGAGTAGATCTATTTGTTGTTAATAGATTGGTAAGAGTGTTGTTCCAATAGATAACTCTTCTATAGAGTTCATTAATATCCGAACTCATTAGCTTACCCCCATCTATCTTAATGATGGGTCGAGGAAGAACTGGTAATAGACACAAACCATCCATTCTGGTTCTACATTTGTTCGAATAAAATGCTTTGTCAGTTCCATACGCCGAACCAAAAAATCCTTTCTTCTTCCAACTTTTTGATCTTTCTAGTCATTTCCCGTGGGACCTTCTTCGCATAATTCTTTCCATTCTACTAATGAATTTTCTAGAATAATTTGTAAATCTAGATCAGCTAATTGTTCTCGTATAGCAATGGCACCAGTAGACATTTCTCGATTTCGAAATGTATAGAAGCCTGGGGTAGTAAAAAAAAGTGGGATACTGTATTTCCAAGATTGGATTTCATATTCGAATAAACCTCGTAATCGTAAGAAAGTGGATTTTTTAGTTATTGGATTAGAAATGTAGCAAACGTTCGGTAGTACAGGATAGGTGAAAAAGAAAGATAAGTTTGAAATGCTACAATTCGATCCGCCTGGCAAGTTTCTTTGTTAGTCTTTATCGCTCTTATCCTGAAGCTTTTTACATGATCCTTGCCTTTCTTTTTCTTTACTTTAGAGTACTTAATGTGATACGATCAACATCAACGATAGGACCCAGAGAATAAGCAACTCACTAGAAGGAATAGTCTTGATGTAAGGAATAGAAGAAAGGTGCCAACGGCGTCTCATTGAACACTAAAGAAAAGAAGGGAATAGACCCACAAAGAGTGCTTACCATATGCTGACGAAGGATTTTATTCTCCATCTTAATTCCAGTTCTCAGCCATCCCTCTTGGTTTCGTTCATAGGAGCTGTGGCATAGATAGAAGGCTATAGAGGTTAAGAGCTACTCTCAGGAGAGCCAGGAGACAGCGAGCATAGAGCTCTTATCCATACTTCATAACTCTAGGAATGGAATAGATTTCCTATCTCTAATTAGGTAGACATTAGAGGTTCAAATAATCTTGCTTCTTTATCCTTTGTTGCGCTTGCATCCTAGCTAACCTTATATGCCTTATCTATTCTTCTTTGTTTGATTCCTGTCTTCTTGTATAGTGTGACTTTCCAGACTCGAATGGTTCTCATCCATTATAGTTCATTCAATCGAAGAAGGAAGCATTACGAACAGATATCCAAAGCAACACCGACAAAGAAGTGGTTGAATCCGACCTTTTTCTCTATATGGATTCCATCAGTGTTCATTTATGGGAAGAAGCGAGTTAGCCTGAAAAGGAACTTAATCTGAAGAGGGCGATAAGATCAATCAACATTCCATTTTTCATTTCAAAAGCGGAAGGGTAGACGTGAGTTGAAGATTTGATCAATGCAATTGAGTCTTCTTTACAGTTTTGTAAAGAAATTTTCTTGTTCATGCTTGGTGCCGAGTTGGATGCAGCACCACCTCCTTAAGTCTCACCTCTTTGTGGTGTGTGCGATACCAAGATTAAATCTTCCCACTTTTCTCTCTATCTAGCTGTGAGCCAGGTTTTTCAATATCTGCTTCGAAAGGACCAGGAATGGGGCTAAGTAAACATCTTGAAAAGAAGGAATAAAGGCGCTATCGGGCAAAGATCTAGTCAAGCTCAATCTCTCCTAAGCCAGGACGGAGTGAGGAAAGCGAGTCAGGTCAAGTATATCGATAGGTTTGTTTGAAATTTAACCTGTGGGCAGATAAGGTTCAATGAAATTTACTTGAAACGGTGTGTGTATCTACCATCCTTTAGAATGTAACGAATAGAGGAAGTTTAGGAGAACTGCTTTTTATAGGTTAGCGAGCCACAAAATTGATCATAGAAGGCCACGTGATAGGCTAATCAACTCATTTGTGAATGAGAAATGGGTTCTGTATCGATAGTGGAAGGTTCTTTCTTTAGGAAGGAGATGGGCTTTCTTTTCTAGTCAGGGTAGCCCTCTTATGCTTGCACGGATTAGTTCATCTTTCCGTTCAATGGGGCTGCCCTGCCCGTGTGCTTTACCCGTAGGTCAATGAAATGTTCATTCTTAGCTTTCTTCTACGCCCTGGATGATAATAGAGTTCATATTCTAGTAGCTCACTTCTTGGAGTGAGGAGTTCATGATCAAGTGAAAATCAAACTAATGGCCGTGGCTCTTATACTAATGATATTCTTGTAAGGGACATTGGCAGGCTTCATTCCTAGCATCCATGCTACTATTTCTTTATTTTATAAAGGCTGCTTTTAGCTCTTTTCACGACTCGGCTGCTATGGAATCCGCTGCTCTTGCCGGTCTTGGTGGTAAGGCAGTAGGAGTAAAGGAAATCGGATCAGTATTAGGAAATGGCCTAACTAGGAACGACAGACTCAAGGCTCGTACACATCAGTTCGCGAAAACCACCCGAGGCAATGTGAATTGTTACCCACCCTATAAAAATATATAAAAGGGGGCTGATTCTGAGTCTATTTTTTTCCATTTCGGACACCATAGGCGTAGGGCTCTTGAATGCCCATTTTGGTTACTTGAATTTAAGTATAAGTAAAGGAAGGCCGCATTCAGGTTGCATGTGTATGTAGAGCTGATAGGGAAGGAAGCCCAGGTGAAAGCGTTGACGAAGAAATTGAGAGAGAGCGTTAGGGGCAAACTCAACTGATTCAACTCAAGCAATCATAGCTTCCTTTTACGGGTTATCTACTTAGCCGTTTCTGCGGGCCTTTTGCACTCTGGGAGCTGCAGGCCATTCTTCAGAGCATCATTGAAGATTTTTCGTACTTTCTCCTTCCTCTCTTCAATAGTTTATCTTGGGCACTTAGGTTCATCCTCACCTTCATCGAAGACTGGCTTCTTAGTCTTAGCTGGGGGCCTTTTCAACAGCTACTGACGCTATAGGCTTCTTGCCTTTGAAAAAATTCTTGCTTTCAACCGGTTTTGTACCTAGACTCTATTCCTAGCTGAAAAAACCTATTCGAGAACATCCTCATCTGGGTCCAATATCCGATTGGAGGAGAGAGTGGTACCGTACTAGCTTGAAAGTGGATTTCCTATCCTTATGGAAATGCTGATTAAAATATGGTAACTTGGAATCACCAACCTAATATCCAAACTTCAGGACAGAATTTCAAAGAGGATTTTGCCCGCTCCGCAGTAACGAACTGATCAAGATGTGGCGTCCAGTCCACATTGGATTGGTACAGGATTTGCGATGCCATCTGTATGGTCTTGTGCTCTTTCCTCACATTGGGAGTGCTTCCCTAGAATGGCAAACCTCTAGATCTATCTCAGGACGTTGCTCACATTGCCTTGTCAAGGAAGCCGAGAGCGATGTCAAATGATAGAAGCGAGGGCTAAAGGTAGGTGTAGTAAGGGAGAAGCAAAACCAGGCATCATAGTAGCACTTCTTCCTATAGATCATGTCAAATTCCCTCGTTAAACTTCTTGTATATCCGCCCATTAGCTTTAAATGCTGATCGGGATACTGATGTTGAGGCTGTGGCTGCAGTTTCAGAGTCTGTATCGTCCACTGGACACAAAAATTATATGATATATAGTGATTTCCACACTCAAATGCAAAAGAAAGCCTTTCTTTTTTGGACAGGGCGGGTAAAAGGGATACTCTAATGATTGATATCATTTTTTAGATCTGGAAAATCATTCCCAACGAGGATAAGCATGAATAATCCTTTCTGTCTTTGTCTTGGTAGCTAGAAGGTGAAGTGCCTAAGTTCCATTGTCCCATGCATTAGCCACAAGGCACCCGAAAGAGTCTTTCATCCACTGTAAGCTAATAAGGTACTTGCTTGACGCGCCCAGTCACATACCAGTAGCAGTAGTAGGACCTGCACCATAAGCTAGGGGAAATCAGCTAGGAGCTCTTTCTAATATAATATATATAATAATATATTAGGATCTTTAACTGCTTTCACCGGTTTACTAGTAAAAATGCAGGTTATAGTTCGATGTCCCAATGCTTCAAAGGAGAGGAGGTGGAGGGGGTACCATAAATAAAGAAGAATCGACCTATGTCAATGGATTCCAAATATTTTATGCCTAACCATATCTAATTCAGCTTTAGAAAAAAGATTCATCCAAAGGCTTTGGTGCGGTATTTTTTCATACCTAGTGAGGCCAGGAAAAGAGACTCATAAGCTCTATTCTCCGAGAATAAAATTCCATGGTTAATTGTACTGAAAGCGAGAGCCTTTAAGATAGGGTGACGAAATTTGATTAGGAATCTTTCTAAAAGAAGTGGGGTTCTAGTCCTGCATTTGATGCCGATCATAGCATGTCACGCTACTAGACAGCGGATCTATAAATTATATCACAATCAAAGTGGGAAACCTTCCTTTAGTAGTGTGTCAACTGTCGTGTCTATCCGAACGGAACCCTCTTGTGCATGGATCGTAGCTAGGGGCACTCTTTGAAGAAAGGTACAACGTCTCGCTCGGCCTT